>JBBGZY010000757.1:0-1200000 GCA_037952925.1 Lithobates clamitans
AGGACAAAAAGTGAGGTCTGCAAAATACTCACATAGCCTCTCAGCAAATAGCTTGGGGTGTCTACTTTCCAAAATGGGGTCATTTGGGGGGGGTTTGTGCCATCCTGGCATTCCATGGCCTCCAAACTGTGATAGGTAGTGAGGAGTAAAATCAAAAATTACGGCCTTAGAAATCCTGAAGGCCGGTGCTTGGTTTTTGGGGTCACGTGCGCGGCTAGGCTCCCAAAAAGTCCCACACATGTGGTATCCCCGTACTCAGGAGAAGCAACAGAATTTATTTTGGGGTGTAATTTCACATATTCCCATGGCATGTTTGAGCAATATAACATTTAGTGACAACTTTGTGCAAAAAAAAAAAAAAAAAAATTGTCTCTTTCCCGCAACTTGTGTCACAATATAAAATATTCCATGGACTCGACATGCCTCTCAGCAAATAGCTTGGGGTGTCTACTTTCCAAAATGGGGTCATTTGGGGGGGGGTTTGAACTGTCCTGGCATTTTATGCACAACATTTAGAAGCTTATGTCACACATCACCCACTCTTCTAACCACTTGAAGACAAAGCCCTTTCTGACACTTTTTGATTACATGAAAAAATTATTTTTTTTTGCAAGAAAATTACTTTGAACCCCCAAACATTATATATTATTTTAAAGCAATTGCCCTACAGATTAAAATGGTGGGTGTTTCATTTTTTTTTTTCACACAGTATTTGCGCAGCGATTTTCAAACGCATTTTTTGGGGAAAAAACACACTTTTTTAAATTTTAATGCACTAAAACACACTATATTGCCCAAATGTTTGATGAAATAAAAAAGATGATCTTAGGCCGAGTACATGGATACCAAACATGACATGCTTTAAAATTGCGCACAAACGTGCAGTGGCAACAAAATTACTACATTTTTAAAAGCCTTTAAAAGCCTTTACAGGTTACCACTTTAGATTTACAGAGGAGGTCTACTGCTAAAATTACTGCCCTCGATCTGACCTTCGCGGTGATACCTCACATGCATGGTGCAATTGCTGTTTACGTTTGACGCCAGACCGCCGCTTGCGTTCGCCTTAGCGCGAGAGCAGGGGGCGACAGGGGTGCTTTTTTTTATTTATTTTTTTTCTTTATTTTTTTTTGCTTTTTTATATTATTTTTAAACTGTTCCTTTCATTTTTTTTTTTAAATCATTTTTATTGTTATCTAAGGGAATGTAAATATCCCCTATGATAGCAATAGGTAGTGACAGGTACTCTTTTTTGAAAAAATTGGGGTCTATTAGACCCTAGATCTCTCCTCTGCCCTCAAAGCATCTGACCACACCAAGATCGGTGTGATAAAATGCTTCCCCAATTTCCCAATGGCGCTATTTACATCCGGCGAAATCTAAGTCATAAAATGCTCGTAGCTTCCGGTTTCTTAGGCCATAGAGATGTTTGGAGCCACTCTGGTCTCTGATTAGCTCTATGGTCAGCTGGCTGAATCACCGGCTGCATTCTCAGGTTCCCTGTTGAGACAGGAGAGCCAGAGAAAAACACGGAAGACGGTGGGGGGGGGCATTCCCTCCCACTGCTTGTAAAAGCAGTCTAGAGGCTAATTAGCCGCTAGGATTGCTTTTACATGAAAGCCGACAGCTGGCTAAAAAGAATGATACCAAGATGATACCTAAACCTGCAGGCATCATTCTGGTATAACCACTCAAAGTCGTGAATGGCGTACCTGAAGACAAAAAAATGGTTAACAATAAAGCACAGTAAACGGTAAAGTATAAATAATTACATACCTGAAAAACAAACATGATAAAACATAATAACAATAACAATAACAATAAAACATTGCAGAATAGAATACAGTAAAAAAGAGCAGAACAATAGAGAGAGAATAGAGAGAGAGAGAACAATAAAACGACAACTATTTTTTTTAATTTTTGTTTGTGTTTTTTTTTTTTTTACACTTTTTTTTTGTAACTGTAACTTTTATAACTGTAACCGGTTCCAGGTTCGAGTCTCTCAAAATGCGGTGGCATCTTGGGAGACCCTGTGAAAGTGTGCCTAGTCTGTGCAATGCTGTACGCTACGCTAATACTCAACTAGTGCATGGTAGCGTTCAAAACATTCACCAAGTGTTACTGCAGTGCTGGTTTGACTACGACCGGGGTGTACTACGCCGCTGGTGCTTGCCAGTTCACCAAAACGCTACAAAGAAAAGTGTCAGTGATCGATCGATACTGCACTTGGGTGGGCTGGACTGGGCTGGGCCGGGCGGAGGGGCAAAACGCAGGTGCTAGCAGGTATCTGGGCTGATCCCGCTAACACTGCGTTTTTGGGAACCCTAAACTGCTGGGGACGCTAGTATAGATCTGATCGGATCAGATCAAACAACAAGAAGCACTCACATGAAGCACTAAGAAGCGGATCAGATATTGATGCGTTCAGATACTATACCACTAAGGGAGGTGTACGGTGCGTGTACGGTGCGTGCGTGGGTGTTCGCGGTACTGGCGCTAATCTGACGCTGCCTAGGGCGACGCACATCACCGCCGGGCGATCAGGGGGCTAAACCTTTATTCGGTAATAAACGGCGGGTGCCCTGACACTATAAAAAATAAACGAACTAACCAGCGTCACCCGTAACGGTTATACGGTGATCAGTGGTGAAAGGGTTAACTAGGGGCCATCAAGGGGTTAAAACATTTATTAGATAGTATATGGGGGTCCCTGTCGCTATAAAACGCTGACGGCGAACCTAAATATTTACGTCCCTAACTAGCGTCACCAGCGACACTAATACAGCGATCAGAAAAATGATCGCTTAGCGACACTGGCGACAGGGGGTGATCAAGGGGTTAAAACTTTATTAGGGGGGTAAGGGGGGTACCCTAGACCTACAGGGGGCTAAACCTTTATTCGGTAATAAACGGCGGGTGCCCTGACACTATAAAAAATAAACGAACTAACCAGCGTCACCCGTAACGGTTATACGGTGATCAGTGGTGAAAGGGTTAACTAGGGGGCCATCAAGGGGTTAAAACATTTATTAGGTAGTATATGGGGGTCCCTGTCGCTATAAAACACTGACGGCGAACCTAAATATTTACGTCCCTAACTACCGTCACCAGCGACACTAATACAGCGATCAGAAAACTGATCGCTTAGCGACACTGGTGAGGAGGGGTGATCAAGGGGTTAAAACTTTATTAGGGGGGGTAAGGGGGGTACCCTAGACCTACAGGGGGGTAATACTAACTGTCCCACCACTGCTAACTGTCACAAACTGACACTATGCAGTAATCAGGAAAAAAAAAAAAATAAAAAAAACCTGCTTGGTGTCAGTTTGTGACAGGGGGGGGGGTGATTGGGGGGGGATCGGGGGGCGATCGGGGGGGGATCGGGGGTGTAATATATGCCTGGCATGTTCTACTGTGTTGTGTGTGAGTGTTGGTGCACTTACATGTCATCTCTCCTCGGCGCTGGAACGGAAACTGCCAGACCGAGGAGAGATGACATCACATCCTCTGCCTCTGTGTACTATACAGAGGCAGGGGATGTTTGTCATTGGCTGGGAGCGATCGCGAGGGGGGGGCCACGATCGGATGGCCTCCCCTCATCTGTCATCGCTCCCAACCAAATGCCGACCGCAGCTGGCACCGGGGGGGGGTCCGATCGGACCCCCCACCCGCGGGAAGGCAATCACGTTTCAGGTACGTGATTTTGCCTGCCCGTGCCGCTCTGCTCACGTATATAGGCGCGAGGCGGTCGGCAAGTGGTTAAAGGGGTTTAAAGGTTCCCGTTTTTCACTTTAATGCATCCTTTGCATTAAGGTGAAAAAAAATCTGATGCTTACTGGCCCCCAGCCCCCCCGTTTACTTACCTGAGCACTAGAAAATCTCGCGTTGAGAAAGCGCTGGCTTCTCTGCTCTTCTCGGCCCAGTCTTCTCGGCTCTTCATTGGATAGATTAATAGCAGCTCAGCCATTGGCTTGTGCTGCTGTCAATCAAATCCAAATGATGTGGCTGCCGGGGGCGAGCTAGGAGGTAAGTATCACATGTTTGTTATTTTTAAAAAATAAAAAATGAACCTTTACAACCACTTTAAGCAAACAAACTGCCTCCTGCTACAGCCTAATATTTCAAATTCTGACTTATCAGTCCAGAGCACCTGCTGCCATTTTTCTGCACCCCAGTTCCTATGTTTTCATACATAGTTGAGCCTCTTTGGCAGTAATTCTTCCATGAAGACCACTTCTGGCCAGACTTCTCCAGACAGTAGATGGGTGTACCTGGGTTCCACTGGTTTCCGCCAGTTCTGTGCTGATGGCACTGCTGGACATCTTCCAATGTTGAAGGGAAGTAAGCACGATGTGTCTTTTATCTGCTGTATTACGTTTCCTTGGCTAACCACTGTGTCTCTGGACCTTAACGTTGCCTGTTTCTTTGTGCTTCTTCAAAAGACTTTGAACAGCACATCTTGAAATCCCAGTCTGCTTTGAAATCTTTGCCTGGGAGAGACCTCGCTGATGCAGTATAACTACCTTGTGTCTTGTTGCTGTGCTCAATCTTGCCATGGTGTATGACCTGTGACATAAAACTGTCTTCCACAACCTCACCTTAGCAGAGTTTAGCTATTCCTAACCCAGTTTTAAGTCTCCTACACAGCTGTTTTTGTTTCAGTTAATGACTGTGTTTCAACCTACATATGAAATTGATGATCATTAGCACCTGCTTGGTATAATTAGTTAATCATACACCTGGGTCTAATCCTACAAAGGCCCTGACTTTGCACAAGTGTACAAAGTGTGCAAGTGTAAGAATTGATGCTGGTTTGAAGTCAAAGGTCAGTCACACCAAATATTGATTTGATTTAGATTTTTCTTCTGTTCGTTCACTTTGCATTTTGAAAACTGATAGACAAGGGAAATACATATTTTGAAGCAATTCTTACTTTACAGCATCTCTTCTCATCTGCCTAGAACTTTTGCATAGTAAGTAATGGGGGGGGGGGGTACCTACATGCATGAAGGTAAAAAAAACTTGTGCCTTTACAACCACTTTAACATCTCTTTTCTAGTTAAAATTTATTTCCAGCACCTGTAAATCACTACTAAATACAGTTTACTATTGTGTCCTATGTGAGGTTTACTACAAATATGACAAAACCTGCAAGGATGTTATATAATCATGGCTCTTGTGCTTTGTCGAGTGATTGACTCTCGTTGCATGCCCCTTTAACATTCTCAGACAGAAAACCTTCAATAATAAAGAACCCTTCTGCTTAATTTTCATGTTGATTGAAAGTTGTTTGTAATGGTTTATTCAACTATGCAATCACAAAATGCAGCAATATAATTAGCTGTCTTAAGATTCACACTGAGATGTCAGCAGTCAAGTCTTGCCTGTCAGTTGCAGGTAGCAGCACATGTTTAACGAAAATAACTCAGCAGAAACCATGGTGGGAAGATGTGGAGAGCAGAGACAATCTATTGCTTTTAGGAATTCATGGTTTACAATACATGTGGGAAGTACAGTAACCCATAACAAGCCAGAACAGTACAAAAATTGGATTCTTGAGTACTAAATGAGTACTGCACATTGTTCCTTGTATTATTTTATTGCATAAATCTGTTTGTAGGAGTTGCACTCACGATCAAGGCCAAAGAAGTGACCTATGCACCTTCCACCAAACTCCCACCGCTATAAATATTTAAAACTAGTTCCAGTGGTCCTCCAATCAGGGAGGAGGTGAAAATGTTTAAGAGTCTCTTTTAAATTGAGAGTGTTTGGCCTAATGGCATCTAGGAAATTGGTCTTTGATTGCTGGGTTCATCAACAATAATGGTGATCATGCCAAGTTAAAGTAGATCTAAAGTGTGACTGTATTGTTTGATAAAGCGCTGTGTGTCACAATCAATTGCCAATCACTAGTTTTATTTTATAACATACAATGATCACCTTTTCATCTTGTCACTCATACCAGTGCTGTTTATCTCCTCAAAACCTTTTTAGCCAACTCCTTATTGCATGCAGTAACTCTCTGGACTCATTTCTTGATGATGACAATGTGTGGGGAGGTGCAGCGTGGTTCGGTGGCAGAAAACAGACAGTTGCAGAAAACAGAACTTGTATGAATATGAAAGTTCAGCAAATCACAACAAGCCCAGCGGGAAGGCGTCTGACCGGGAACACTCACAGAATGCAACAGTGGTGTGTAGCAGAGCAGGTCTCGGAGGTGCCAACGGCATCTGTTTTGAGGGGCGGAATGTGGCCTCACCAGTCTGTACCCAAATGGGGATCTCTCCAGGAAGGATGGCGTATCCCTATCAATTCCCTACTTGTCTGGAACCTCTCCATACCGCTAATCATTGTCCCTGTCAAACAGGTGACCTGTCCAACTACACTACCCACTACCCACATGCGAAATGCACGCCAAGCCTTGGAGCCAGGGTCTAAAAAAGCTCTGCCTGACCCAAGATGGCTGCCAAAGTCACATGGGGCAGCAGCATCCAGATAGCATCAGATCAGATAGCTTTGCCAGTGCCCCAGGAAACCATAGAGGAACCATATGGCTCTTGACGTTCCCTCCAACTGCAATGTCGCTGTGGTAAAGCGGCATCTACAGTGGAGAAAATAGACAGCACCTGCCTACAGATGGACCATGCCTGTGTTGTGATATGGCTGTTTGTAATCTCCACCAGGGATGCAAAAGACAATGCAGGAACACAATTTGAAGGAAGCTGTCACCCCCATAACAGAAAGTGTTTGAACAATGGCCTTCATAGCAGACTTTTTTTTAAATAAAAGCTCCACAATTAAGAGAATTGAATTAAAAAATGTAAATTACATAACATGTTATGCCCTATATGATATTTTAGTGAGAGGGTTTAGATCCACCTTGAAGGTGGGTGCATTTTACTAACTGGTCAGGTCAGTCTTATGCCGTGTACACACGGGCGGACTTTTCGACCGGACTGGAACAAATCCGTCAGGCAATTCGACCGTGTGTGGGCTCCATCGGACCTACAGCAGACTTTTTCTGTCGAAAATCTGACGGACTTTAGATTTGGAACATGCTTTAAATCTTTCCGACGGACTTGAGTCCGGTCGAAAAATCTGCTCGTCTGTATGCTAGTCCAACGGACAAAAACCGACGCTAGGACAGCTATTGGCTACATGCTATCAACTTCCTTATTTTAGTCCGGTCGTACGTCATCACGTACGAATCCGTCGGACTTTGGTGTGATCGTGTGTAGGCAAGTCCATTCGTTAGAAAGTCAGTCGAAAGTCCGTCGTAACTTCGTCGGAAGTCCATCGGAAAGACCGTCGGACCTTTGTTGCCGAAAAGTCCGCCCGTGTGTACATAAAAGTTTCGTTTTTTTCCTCTATCCATTTCCTGCTGGGAAATTTCTCTTCACTTTCTGTCTTTGAGATGTAAAGGTAAATTGAAATATCCCCAAAGTGAGGGGAATTCCCATCTTAGATAGATGCCACCCTAACATTTGTCCCTACTGGATGATTTATTTTTACCTCTTGCTCTGGTGGCAGCTCCAAAAGTTTGTATTCCTTCTCACTTTAGGTTTTGGGGACAATGATCACCAGGAAAAAAGACAGAATCGATTTCCCAAGAGGGAGTACAGAAAGCAATAAGATCTGACAAAGGGTAAAGGTAAAAAACCTCTGTGTAGCAGCCCCCCAGCACCCCCCCCTAATACTTACCTAAGCCCCATCTCGATCCAGCAATGTGCACAAGAGCCTCGGCTCTCTGTGGACTCTCCCTCCTCATTGGCTAAGACAGTAGCGGGAACCATTGGCAACCACTGCTGGCAATCACAACCAGTGAGCCAATGAGGAGAGAGAGGGGGCAGAGGCTGGGCCACGGCTCTATGTGTGAATGGACACACAGAGCAGTGGCTCCAGAGCGAGTCTGCTTGGGTGCCCCCATTGAGCACTTGGCAGGAATGAGGGCTCAGGAGCACCGGCGGAGGACCAGAGAAGAAGAGAATCAGGGCTGCTCTATGCAAAACAGCTGCACAAAGCAGGTAAGTATAACATGCTTGTTATTTAAATAAAACAATCCTTATAATATCACTTTAACTCCTCCCCACTCTATCCAAAACAAAGAAAAAGTTTTGTCTTTACATACACTTTAAGTTACTAAACTATCATTTGCAGGCAAATTCAAGGTTGCCTAAATTGTGAGACAGTAGTTTGGGTCTTATAAATATAGTGTGTGTAGTCAGGGGGTGTAGGAGAAAAGGTAGAACAGGAAACCGGATCAACCCCTGCATTAGTCCCTACAGGATTATAGTTTCTCCTACAGGATTATAGTTTCTCACAAATCCAAATAGATATAAAAATTTATCAGATCTTCAAAATTTGTGCTATCTGCCATTTTGTCTTTTGCAGAGATATACCTAGTAAAATGAAAGTAACCAGCAAGCTTCTCCCAGCCTTGTAAGAAGCACCATCTCTGGAGTCTTATACCTATTATCTCTATGTAATTTACTGTCTTCGTTTTATACGTGTAATTGTAAAGTTTGCCAGACATGTGCCTTCAGTAAAATGTGTCTGACTTTCTTTGCCACAAGTATTTTGTGGGATTCATTTAAGTAGAAAGTAGCTATTTGAGATCAAAGGGAAACATAGAGTCAGCAGGGAACTTAGGTAATGCATGAACAAGGCTTGCAGAAAATGATACTTGAGGGTAATGATCACATGCCTGAAAGTAGGTTTGCTTGTTCTTGACTTTTTGAAACAATCACTGTTTTGTAAACTGAAAATATTAATTGCTTTGCGGTGATGTTATTTTAGGATTATATGGAAATAGTAAGGAAAGCTAAACATATACACCTCTGTTAGATATAGCCAACTCTTAACAATGAGCAAACCACCAAATTCCCATAGAACCTGTACCAGTGTTACATTACAAAGAGAAGCAGAAGATATTCTGCTTTGGGAGTCAGCATATCATATCTTATGTAAAACAGTCTCTGACCTGAAGCTGATTGGTGGATACTTTAGGGCAGTGATGGCCAACCTTGGCACTCCAGATGTTTTGGAACTACATTTCCCATGATGCTCATGCACTCTGCAGTGTAGTTGAGCATCATGGGAAATGTAGTTCCAAAACATCTGGGGTGCCAAGGTTTGCCATCACTGCTCTAGGAGGAATTTGTACATCTCCCAGACTTCTCTTGGACAACTAGTAAGAAGTAAGAAGGACTAAGGTGAGTCAGGGGAGTGCGCAGAGGTATTGGGAGGTTCACAGTATTAAAGAGGACTCACTTGGCAGTTACCTTTCCTCCTGTGACAAGCGCCATTTCCAGCAGCGTGTATGCCTCACTCCTGGACTTTCGGAGGAGCCTGGCAAAACCAGTGCCAGCTGCTTCCTGGGCATTTTGTTAGACCCTACTCTGAATGCAAGGGAAGGAATGAATATTAACGTACAGACATTCCAGCATGCCAAGAAATTTAGAGTTGTTAAGAAAGACAGATAGTTCATTTGAGTTTTACAGTAGCTGTCATGTGTAAGTTACAAGTTATTTCAGTTATCATCATAGAGCCTTGTGTTGCTATGGCTATTTTAGTGTTTTTGTATAGCAAAAATATGGAAAAACATTTTAAGACCATGTATTTTTAGAAGCAAAAATTCCCCTATTTATATGTTAACAAACCCATTGAACTGGTTCATGAAGCTCAGGACAGGAAATTATGCTACAGGAAGTAGGGGGAGGAGAAGAGAAGACTTTGGACAGCCATGTGCTGAGGAACACAGGAAGTAGTGATGGGGGACTCTAACAGGAAGGAACAGTAAGAAGTGTCCATCACCAGGAAGAACCAAGTTAAGTACCTGTTTGGTGTATGCCTATCACATACAGTACATTGTATATGCTTGTCTGCTAGGAGGATAGATAGCTTGTGCATATTGTAGGTTTATTTTGTGATATTTTGTATATAGTGAATTGTTTTTCCTACAGTTGTATGTGCTTTTCTGTTTAGTAAAACATTAATACCGTACAGAGGTTTGTTTTTGCTTCCTTGCTTCTAACTCAAAGAACTTTAAAAATGTAAAGCGCAACAAGTCTGTAAGGCTGCATTCACACCTGAGCGTTTCAAAGTCGGGCGTTTTTACCACGATTTTACCGCATTTTTGCCGTGATTTTGTTCAGGTCACCAATGTAAAAGGCAGAAAAATGCCTGTAATCTGCCCCAAAGAAGCTCATGTTCTTTTTTGAGCTTAGGGCGTTTTTTAGGCGTTTTGCTTCAGGAGACAAATCGCTCAGATGTGAACTGGTGCCATTGAAATGAATAGGATTTTTCATGTTGGGTGTTTTTCAGGCGTTTTACAAGCGTTTTATGAGCTGAAAACGCTGAGGTGTGAATGCAGCCTTAAAGAGACCATGTTGCTAAATGCTTGTGATGAAAGTGAAACCATCCTGTGAAAGAATAAGGCAGACCATGCATGATTCATTTTTATTCGTTTAACCAGCGGGTTGAACCCTGGTTCAGAGGTTGTTAAAAAAAAAAAAAAGATCCATCTATGGCCAGCTTCTAAAATTTTAGATGAAAATTCAGGCATTTAATACATTTGTTTGAAAGTAGTTCAAGACTTAATTTTCTTCTAACATTTGATTTTGGAATTCATGGATTTTTCCTAATAAAAACCACATACAATGAAATTTGTACAGTCGAGAAAAAAGTTCAATCCTGTTCCTTCAAATTTACTTGTCACTCTGGACAAAAACTAATGTTGATTTGACTTCACTAATGATTAGAAAAACAATTGAATGTTCTTACAACAATCTTACCAAAAGAGAGGGTTTCACCATGTCAGATCAATGTGTAGTTGCCACATCCCTAATACTCAATTAAGAAAAAGGAATCCCCCTTCATTGGGACTTTGTAGGCAACAAACACATATATATTGTCAAAAAGGTATATTTTATTGAATTTACATAAAAACATTCAATCATGAAATGACCGTTGTTAAAAAGACATGAAAAATACTTCAAAAAGTGTACAAAGCATCATAAACAAAACAAAAACAGAAAAACAACGAGTTACATGATATATGACAATAAAGAATGTTACTCTCCAAATTCCCATTGAACCTGAACCAGGGTTACATTACAAAGAGAAGCAGAAGATATTCTGCTTTGGGAGTCAGCATAGCTGACTCCCAAAGCAGAATATCGGGGACCATTATATACTGGAGAGTAACATTCTTTTTTGTCATATATCATGTAACGCGTTGTTTTTCTGTTTTTGTTTTGTTTATGATGCTTTGTACACTTTTTGAAGTATTTTTCGTGTCTTTTTAACAACGGTCATTTCATGGTCAAATGTTTTTATGTACGATCAATAAAATATACCTTTTTGACAATATATATGTGTTTGTTGCCTACAAAGTCCCAATGAAGGGAGATTCCTTTTTCTTAATTACAACGAAAAATGTCAAATGAAATTTTACTAGTGTATAGACAGCTTTAAAATACATTGCTTACCACTGCATCATCTATATTTTAAACATTTTCAGTTAAGATAATCTGAAAATGTCACATATTAATCCATGGATGTTACTAGAACTTCCAGTTTATGAACAATGTCCTCTGTATATAGTGACACTTAGGACAACAGTCACCATATGGCCATCTTTAGGTATTGGATGCAGGTAGGTATTGGAAATTTATTTTGTCAACGGTGTGGGATTCTCTGTTTTGGTGTTTTCACAGATTGGCTTTGCTCTCCCATACAGATGTCATTATTACAGTCTATGAGTCTGTCATTAGATTGGAACATTTACATCAGTTATCTCATAATGCTACATCGGTTTTCTGGGGATTCTTCTTACGGTAACTTGGTTTTGCTCTCTATGTAATGATCATAGCCAGGCTGATGGTACTTTAACCATATCTTCAGTCATGTCCCCAGGTATCTGTAGTAATAAGGACACAATTTAATTTCTAAAGATTTCTGTAGAAGTCCGTTCATTTTTTAGTTACTTGTTGAAAACCATTAACAGTGTAAAACTGTGAGCTGTTTTCCAGTAAAAGGAAAAAAAAGGTTAGCAAAGTATTTCATTAACTAAATCAGTAACAAAAAAATGTGACAGTATACATACTTACCGTAAATGAAAGGCAACAAGTGTTTATCATTGACAACTTACATACCCACTCTAACCTCATCTCAGAAACTAAAGATTGTGTGTTAAATTAATCTGCAGACAGGATGTGTGATTCTTTTACTCTAGTGCCATATTGGAGAGGTCAGTGGACAGGTCACTCCGAAGGTGAATTGTGGGCTATTTTACGAACTGGAATCTGCTTGACAAATTCCTGTTCAAAACTGTGTTATCCAGTACACCTAAACCAATCCGTACCAGAGCAAATGGATAAAAGGGTTGATTTACTAAAACTGGAGAGTGCAAAATCTGGTGCAACTGTGCATAGAAACCAATCATCTTCCAGGTTTTATTGTCAAAGCTTAATTGACCAAGCTGGAGTAAGAAGCTGATTGTCTACCATACACAGCTTCACCAGATTTTGCACTCAATTTTAATAAATCAACCCCAATATGTCTTTGAATTTAAAGTAGATCTAACTGGATGGCATTTTGTTTGCTAAAACACTGTGGGGGAGATTTACTAAAACTGATGCACACAGACTCTGGTGCAGCTGTGCATAATAACCAATCAGCTTAAAGGTTTTATCGTCAAAGATTAATTGAACAAGCTGAAGTTAGAAGATGATTGGCTACTATGCAGAGCTGCATCAGATTTTGTATGCACCCGTTTTAGTAAATCTTCCCCTGTGCTATCATAAACAACTGCTATGGTCTTTTTTTCCTAAAATATTTTATTTAATCTTTCTTTCATCTAAGTGGTGCTTATCTCCTCCAGCCTTTTCCTATGTACATGCACTTGTTCTAGTGAATGTTGGCACAGCTTCATGTAGTCTTCATCAGTGACTCACAAGACAGGGGGGATGATTTACTAAAACTGGAGAGTGCAGAATCTGATGCAGCTGTGTATGGTAGCCAATCAGCTTCTAACTTCAGCTTGTTCAATTAAGCTTTGACAAAAAAATGGAAGCTGGTTACCATACACAGCTGCACCAGATTATGCACGCTCCAGCTTTAGAAAATCAACCCCAGAGGGACAAAACAGTTGGGAGACACCCCATATTAGGTAGAACCTGAACAAGCACGTTCATGATAGGAACAACGGGTGTTATATTAAACGCTTATTTAAAAGATGATTGGAATGTTTTGGTATTGTAAACGCTTATATGAGATTTAAGTAGCTGGGTTTATATGTACTTAAAAGTTAAGGATTACCATAGACCAACAGATACCTATTTAAAGTGGAATTTCACTCAACTACTAACTATACTTAAACCTGCTTCCACTCCCATTCAAAGCCCTATTCTAACTACACTGTAAAGGAAAGATGTCTATACTTACCTATTCTGTGGGAGCTCTGGTTCAGTAACATTATTATTATACGAGATTTATATAGCGCCAACAGTTTACGCATCGCTTTACAATGTATAAGGGGGACAACACAATTACAGTACAGTTCAATACAGAAGGGACAGGAGGGCCCTGCTCGTAGAGCTTACATTCTAAAGGGAGGGGGTGGTGGTACAAAAGGTAATAGCTGCAAAGAATGATTTGATGGGTGTGGCTCAGGGACCGTTCTTAGGTGGGTGTGGGATAGGCTTCCCTGAATAAATGAGTTTTCAGGGATCTCCTAAAGGTGGACAGGGTAGGGGCTGATCGGACATACTGGGGCAGGGATGGGATGGGAGAGGCTCTGGAGAAGTCCTGAAGGCGAGCATGGGAGGAGGTAACAAGGGAGCTAGAGAGCAGGAGGTCCTGGGAGGAGCGGAGGGGTCGATTTGGGCGATATCTGCAGATGAGGTTGGTGATGTAGATGCGGGCGATGTTGTGAAAGGCCTTGTATGTTATGGTTAGCATTTTAAATTTTACACGGTGGGGTAGGGGAAGCCAGTGAAGGGATTGGCAGAGAGGAGCAGCAGTCACAGATCGATTAGTGAGGTGTATTAGTCTAGCTAGGTGTATTAGTCTGTATTAGTCACATGACCAGCAACTGGCTTTAGTGAAGAGAAGGGATCGCCAACAATGGCTGAAAAGCCTGGGCAATGATATTATTCATAGGCTTACCAGCCCTAAAATTTTCCACTCGCCTACTCACATTTTGCGAGTAGAAAATGAGGGCTGGTGAGCATGGGCTGCCTGGGAGCAGGGGGGTGAGCAACCGCCGCCAGGGTTGAATGGGAGCTCTTCTCCCAGTAATCGCCCAGAGGAAGAGAGCCTGCCGGATCATCAGAGCACGGAACATCGCTGTAGCAGCTTTAATTTCAATTGCCGTGTGTTCCCCGCACTCGCTGTTACATACAGCCCCGCCTCCTGGCCCTGGGTACTTTGATAGACAGAACACCTGTCTAATTCTGGGACCTGTGATGTATATCAAAGTCCCCAGGCCAGGAGGCAGGGCTGTATGTGACGGCGAGTGCTGGGAACACACGGCATTTTAAATGAAAGCTGTTACAGCTATGTTCCTTGGGGCTCTGATGATCCGGCCAGCAATCCTCTTCCTCTCCTCTCTCTTCCCCTGCAAAGGTAGGCTGCATTGGTGGACACAGGTAGGCTGCATTGTTGGGCACAGGTAGGCTGCATTGATTAACACAGGTGAAGCAGCATTGATGGACACAGGTAGGCTGCATTGTTGGGCACAGGTGAGGCAGCATTGATGGACACAGGTAGGCTGCATTGGTGGACACAGGTGAGGTTGCATTAACGGACACAGGTGAAGCAGCATTGATGCGCACAGGTAGGCTGCATTGTTGGGTACAGGTAGGCTACATTGATGGAAACAGGTAGGCTGCATTGTTGGGCACAGGTGAGGCTGCATTGATGGACACAGGTCAGGCTGCATTGATGGACACAGGTGAAGCAGCATTGATGGACACAGGTAGGCTGCATTGTCTGGCACAGGTGAGGCAGCATTGCTGGACACAGGTAGGCTGCGTTGTTGGGCACAGGTAAAGTCGCATTGATGGACACAGGTAGGGTGCATTGTTGGGCACAGGTGAGGTTGCATTAATGGACACAGGTGAAGGAGCATTGATGGACACAGGTAGGTTGCATTGTTGGGCACAGGTGAGGCAGCATTGATGGACACAGGTAGGCTGCATTGTTGGGCAAAAGTGAAGCAGCATTGATGGACACAGTTAGGCTACATTGTTGGGCACAGGTAAAGCAGCATTGATGGACACAGGTAGGCTGCATTGTCGGGCACAGGTGAAGCTGCATTGATGGACACAGGTAGGCTGCATTGTTGGGCACAGGTGAAGCCGCATTGATGGATACAGGTAATGTGGCATTGATGGATACAGATAGCCTACATTGTTGGGCACAGGTGAGGCTGCACTGATGGGCACCTATTAAAGTTGTTGTTAATATTTATTTTTATAACTTAATTCTGCATAAAACATTTAAGTGTCATTTCATGAGATCATTTATGAGGCCATGTTTCGGGGGCGGAATTAGGGGCAGAGCAGCGTAGGGGTTGGGTGGCGAGTAACCCTTGAGGCCTGGCTAGTAGCTCAGGACTTTAAATTTTGAGCCCTGGGCTAACTATTGGGCATCTGTTGTCAGCTCTCCCTCCTCTACACTGAAGCTGCTGGTGGGAGCCGATCATGTGACCGGTGCGCCCTCAGAATAGGTAAGTATAGACATTTCTCCTTTACAGGGTAGTTAGAATAGATTTGGAATGGGGGTGGGAGCAGGTTCAAGTTAGTATGACTAGAATTCTACTTTAAGAATGAAGAGGAGGAGATAGCTAACCATCTTTACTAATATCTGGACCTGTCACATTTTCTCTTGCAACTCACCTGATAGGCTTAAGTTAACAGTAAATATATTGACAGCAGAGAGAGCAGTGTGATCAGAAAGATTACTTCATAAACATGGTGTGCCCCTTCATTATCCAATCAGTAATACGGGTTTATGTTGTGAATAGATTGCAGTTTATGCTGCAGTGGAGGTCAAGGATCTGACTGTGCTTTCATGTTCAGGTGGGACAGTCAAGATGGGCGAAGATCCGGGACCTGGAAGAAGCTGGGGAGCAGATGCTGGTGCTGGAGAGGGACCTCATGGACGTTGGCTCGTTGAAGCAGAGGTCAGTATTTGTGGCTTTTGTTCGCCTTAAAAATATTTGTAGTAGATATTTGTAATACTAAGTAGCAATTATTTGGGCAGGTACTGCAACAGTTTTCTTAATTTTGGATAAAAGGTTTAAACCACATATATGAAAAATGGCCGTTGTAAGCAATGTGTCAGCCTTAAGGTCTAAATATGCCCAAAGTAAAAAATTAAATATATTATACAGTCTGTCAGTAGCATTACCACAACAGTCTTTGTTTTTCTTAGTCCCCCGTAACATAGTTTATTGCCTGGTAATCTGAAGTGTTGAGACAAGCCATTTACCACAGGAGTGCTTACAATGGTCAGCTTCTTTTCATTTATGTAAAACCTTTATCCCAAAAGGAAAAAAGCAAAAACCTGTTGCTACAACTTCTTAATAAATGTTAGCTGGAGTTTAGCTTTATTTTCTTAGTCACTTTTTTAAATATTTCTTTTTTAAATCAACTAGTCTATCTAAAGCCTCGTACACCCATTCAGATTTTCCGCAGACAAAACCTCAGACTTTTATCCGAAGGACGTTGGCCAGGAACTTGTTTTGCATACAAATGGCAAGGAATTGTCAGCCAACAAACACGAACGTAGTGGCGTACTAGACATATTACGAGCCGATAAATTGTCAAGTGCCACCCTTTGGGCTCCTTCTGCTAATTTCATGTTAGTAGAAGTTTGGTGAGTTTTGATTCGCGCTTTTCATTTCACGCTTTTCATTTTGCACTTTTCAGTTAGTTTCTGAGCGGACGTTCGTCAACCAGCCATGTTGCGGAATTGGAGGAGATAATGTGTTATTTATTATTGGCCTTGGAGTTATTGCTTTGACCCAAGTCCAGTCCATGAACAGGAGGAGGAGGAGTTCTTGGACCAAAAATTGGTTGCTTTATAATCGCGACCAATTATGTCATATGCCTTTACTGCGGGAGCTCCAGGAGAATAATCCAGATGATTTTCAGAATTACCTCCAGACGGACCCCTGCTTTCACCAACTCTTGGCATTGTTGACCCCCTATATTAAGAAGCAGGACACATGCATGAGGCGTCTATTTTATTTTTTGGTTGAATAATGATTTGATTTGGTATATTTTTGGATGCATAGAATGCACTTTTTGGTTAAGTTTTATTGGCAGATAGCATGTTTTATAAACTAATTTTATTTGTTTTCTTTTTTATAATGCACAATAAAAAATTGTGTCGAATTATACTTGGCTATGTGTTTTACTTCAAATGACAGTTTGGGAGTAGGCAGTTACATTTATAAAAAATACAATGTAAAATTAACAAGGGACACCAACATAGTTGTATCTTTGATCTTAAAAACTACGGGATAATGATGTTGTGGTAACTTTCCCCAAAAAAAACCATAATAATATTATTCTTGATATCACTAGAAAAAAAAAGCCTTTGAAAATTAGTTTGTAATAACTCCATCAATATCACCAGCAAAGCAGCTTCATTATTATCCCATTAAAGAAGAAGAGAATGTACGCTGCATTTCGAGATTTCATAATTTGCCGCGTCACGAATGAGAATTCTCCATTAGGAACGCTAGTTTAAAAGACTGACCGCTTCCGACTCGTCCTTGCTTCCGAGCATGCGTGTTTGTACTTTGGACTTTTGTACAACGGACTTGTGTGCACACGCTCGGAAAATCCGAACAGACCGTTGTCCACGGAAAATTTATAAACCTGCCATCCAACATTTGTCCACGGAAAGTTGGCCAATAATTGTCTGATGGAGCGTACAAATGGTCGGATTTTCCGCCAACAGCCTGTCATCACACAATTCCCATCGGAATATCCGATCGTGTGTATGAGGCTTTATACTACCCTCTTCACTGATTGACAAGGCTGCTGTCCAAGGGTGGCTATTTTGCTCCTTTATAGATATAGTAGAGGAGTGAATGTAGCCACCCTACAGAGCATTAATGCATTCCATTGGTCAGAATAAAGTAATTTAGGAATCCAATGGAATCCTTTAACCCCCAAACGCTTGATGCACCTAAATGCGTATGCAATATGGTGCATTTTAGGTTTTTTTTTTTTAAACAGCTTTTCCCCTGCCAGGAGTTCTGGTATTTTAAGGAGAAAAGCAAATGCCCTGTATGCATGAGGCCTAACGATAGAATGGATAAGTGTCTACCATCCTGGGAGGTCCCCTGAACAGTTTAACAAGTATTGTCCCTGGATAGCTAATCCTGATGTTATCATTTCCATGTAGGAATTTTATAATATAAGAAATGGTCATATAAGCGCCATATTACTGCAACTTCTGTGGTTTTAACATTTTCACTTCTATTATTATCGCACAGTATGGACATTTGACTCCCATGCCAGTCATATTTGGACGCCTTTATGGATGGTGAAATGCATTGCAGATTAAGCTACATAAAATAGTGGTCTGCAAGCATGCCGATAACTATAGAACAGAATGTATGTATTAATTTTCACCATATAGCCACCAATGAAAAAGAACACTAGTCCATTTCCTTCTCTGTATAATTTATGCTGAAAGCCTGCTCCGTCTATAATTACATCATTTTCGAGGCCAAGAGATTTACTTACTGTTAAAGCACATATGCAATAAGTCACATATTTATTAACCTGGATCCTGCCAGGAACATTCATTCGTTGTTTTAGAGAGGCTCGGCTGGAAGCCTTTCTCTGCTCTGATTGCCTGGAGTATGTCACACCCTGCAGGGGAAGCCTGTGTCCACTTATGCTTTGAAGATTAGTGACGCCGTATGAATAAGAGTGGGGGAGATATTCATTAAACTAGCAATTTTCTGATTGTTAGAGATGGAAGTATTTCTAACACAGACCTAGATGATGAAAAGATATCTGAACAAAGATGAAAAAAAAAAAAATCTTTTATTATAATTTCTAAAGAAGTCATCAAATTCTATCCCACTGTTCCATAACCGAAAAAAGACAACTAAAATATTGGAAGGTTTTCAGGCATGTATAAGATTTTCTTACATTGTGTTGTCTTCAATACATTTTTTTTTAGGTTCAGACACACTTGTTTGTCAGTGCCGTCCTGTGTGAGGGTTTTTTCAAGGTGCCTCTAGAGCCCATTCATTCCGTCCATTATGGTGTGTTAACGTGAGTTTTATGTTGATTAAAGTGGTTGTAAACCCCTTACATATACCTAGTGACGTGATTGGTCTCAGGCAGGCCGGAACTGGCCATGGGGCACACCGGGCACTTGCCCAGTGGGCCAGGGTCATCGGATCGCATGTCCTTGTGGGGCCCAAGGCAGTTAGGCAGCTCTTTGAGCCGTGTCGCTCACCCGGGCTCTCTATGGCTGCCAGCTCAGTTCAGCCATCAGCGCCAAGGGGATGGAAACATAAAGGGGGAGCTAGCGGAGACATCTTTGGCCTCTCTGCAGCCGCATGGTCGCCAATAAAGTTCAGCCGTTGGCGCTGGGGGGAGTGACCATGAAGGGGGAAGGAGCTAGAGGAGACACCTGCCGCAGACACCATGGAGCTGGATCAGAGAGTATGTGAGTGTGACCCCCCCCGTAACTTGGATAGGAGGAGCGGTGGGGGTGGCTGCATATAGAAGAATCATTCTCTCCATTTCCTCCTGCAGCCTCTGAAAGCCTGCAGAAGGGAGAGGAGGAGAAGCGGACATTCAGAGGCTTCAGGAGGAAATGGAGAGAATGATTCTTCTATATGCAGTCACCACCACCGCTCCTCCTATCCTGCTTCTTTGTGCTGCCCCCCCAGAGCTCTCTGGCCCCCCTGTGCTCTCCGCCCCACCCAGTGTTGTCCGGCTCTCCCCTAGTGCTCTCTGGCCCCCCTGTGCTCTCCACCCCACCCAGTGTTTTCTGGCTCCCCCAAGTGCTCTCTGGCCCCCCTGTGCTCTCCACCCCACCCAGTGTTCTCCGACTCCCCCTAGTGCTCTCTGGCCCCCTTGTGCTCTCTGCCCCACCCAGTGTTCTCCGGCTCCCCCTAGTGCTCTCTGGCCTTCCTGTGTTCTCTGCCCCACCCAGTGTTCTCTGGGTCCCCCCTAGTGCTCTCTGGCCACCCTGTGCTCTCCACCCCACCCAGTGTTCTCTGGCTCCCCCCTAGTGCTCTCTGGCCCCCTGTGCTCTCCACCCCACCCAGTGTTCTCTGTCTCCCCTCTAGTGCTCTCTGGCCCCCCTGTGCTCTCCACCCCATCCAGTGTTCTCTGGCTCCCCCTAGTGCTCTCTGGCCCCCCTGTGCTCTCCACCCCATCCAGTGTTCTCTGGCTCCCCCTAGTGCTCTCTGGCCCCCCTGTGCTCTCCACCCCACACAGTGTTTTCTGGCTCCCCCTAGTGCTCTCTGGCCCCCCTGTGCTCTCCACCCCACCCAGTGTTCTCCGGCTCCCCCCTAGTGCTCTCTGGCCCCCCTGTACTCTTCACCCCACCCAGTGTTCTCCAGCTCCCCCCTAGTGCTCTCTGGCCCCCCAGTGCTCTCCGTCCCACCCAGTGTTCTCCGGCTCCCCCTAGTGCTCTCTGGCACCCATGTGCTCTCCGCTCCACCCAGTGTTCTCCGTCCTCCCCCCTGGTGCTCTCTCCGCCTCCCCCTAGTGCTCCCCGGCCCCCCGGTGCTCTTTGCCTCCCCCTAGTGCTCTCTGGCCCCCCCTGTGCTCTCCGGCTTTCTCCCTGTGCTCTCCGGCCCCCCATGCTCTTTCCCGGGCCCCCTCACCTCTGGCGGATTCCCCCCTCCCCTCTTCCAGGATGGAATCAGGATGGAGAGTAGGGAAGGGGCTGGTTAACATGTCATGGGCTGCTCAGGCCAAAATGCGCGGCCCTATTTCTTGTTCCAGTCCAGGCCTGCTCTCAGGTGATACACAAAGATAAAGCAAAACCTTCTACATAAGTTGTACCAGTTTATCAGAGTTGCCAACCGTCCGTATACATTTTTCACAGCAGTCTGTATACAATATGTTCGTTATGGATAAAAAATGCACATTGGGGTTGATTTACTAAATTCAAATAGACTGTGCACTCTGCAAGTGCAGTTGTTCCACAGCTTAGTAAACGAGGTAAAGCTTCACTTTGCAAAGAATATCCAATCACATGCAAGGAAAATTAAAAAAAACATAATTTTTGCTTGCAAATGATTGGATGATGGAAGTCAGCAGAGCTTCTGCTTTTTTACTAAGCTCTGGAGCAAGTGCACTTGCAGAGTGCACAGTATATTTTCCTTTAGTAAATCCACCCCTTAGTGTTTTTAATTGAGGCAAGTACACACTATAGAGGGATATGCTTTTTTTGATATGTCTGAGCTTTACAACCACTTTAGGCATTCACTAGTCATGTGCGGTTCGTTTCATTCCGATTTGAAATTTGGACAAACTTTTGTTTTTCAGAAATTCAGATGTATCCAAATTTCTGAATTACAATAGTACCGAATTTAAACGAATCCGAAATAACGGAAAAAAATTCAGATGGAATTCGAATTTGAAACGTTTTAGAATACTTTTTGAATATTTTTAAAATTCAAAAAGTTTTCGAATTCGAATAGTTTTCCAATTTCCAAAGAAAATAAAATAGAGAAGAAAATAAAGGAACAGAATAGAAAAAAAATAATAGACTAGAAAAGAATATAACAGAAAATAAAAGAATATAATATAATAGAGTAAAACAGAACAAAATAGAATAGAAAATAAAAGAACAGAATAGACTAGAATATAATAGTAATAAATAGAATAGAATAACATAGAAAGAATATAACCATCTTCTAAAATTCGAATTTCAAATAGAATCAATTTGAATTTGAATACATAATAATAGAATAGAATAGAAAAAAAATAATAGAAAATAATAGACTATAATAGAATAGAAAATAATAGAATAAAAAAAAAGGAATAGAAAGAATGTAACCATTTCCCAAAATTCAAATAGAATCAATTCGAATTTAAGTAGAATAGAAAAGAATAGATTACAATAGAATAGAAAATAACAGAATAGTATAGATAAAAAAGTGACTAGAATAGAAAGAATATAACTATCTTCTGAAATTCGAATTTCAAATAGAATAAATTTGAATTAGAATACATAAGAAAATAATAGAATAGAAAAGAATAGAATAGAAAGAATATAACCATTTCGCAAAAATCAAATAGAATCAATTTGACTTTGAAAAAAGTAGAAAAGAATAGATAATAGAATAGAAAATAACAGAATATTATAGAAAAAAGTGAATAGAATAGAATGGAAAGAAAATAATTTCTGAAATTCGAATTTCAAATAGAATAAATTTTAATTAGAATACATAAGAGAACAGTAGAATAGAAAAGAATACAATAGAAAAAAAAGAATAGAAAATAATAGACTATAATAGAATAGGAGGAGGGAGGAGACGCACGGCCAGAGGAGACGCAGCGGAAGCCCGTCAGACCGACCCACCCACCCACCAGCCGCCACTGTCTCCAGGGATGGCTCATCTGCAGCGACTCAGCCACATCCAGCACTCCCCATCTCGGACAGGGGAGGGAGAAAGAGGGGAGATCAGAGTGTCATCCTGGGCAGGACATCTGCCTCCTAAGTTAAGGCTGCCTTCCGCCTTTCCATCTGTCTGTCTCCCGCGCATGCGGGGGTGTTGCAGGTGTTCTCCCGCCTTCATGCCTTTATTCCCGCCGAGGGGGGGTGGCGTTGGTTTGCCGCCCCCCCAATTATTGAGCACCAGCCGCCACTGCCTTCTACATGTACATAACCGTTAGACACGTAGAGCAAAGACTGTAATCTTATGACTTACATTTTCACCTATAAGAAAAGATTGACTGGCATGTATAAAATTTGTCCAGGAAAACTGTTCAGTTTATAGTCACCACAAATTATATGAGGACATTCCTTACAGGTGGAAGAAAGGAAACTGAGTTATCCGGGGAAAAAATATCTATATGTAGAAAGGGTTCTTCACTATAAGAGCCTTGAAAATGTGAAGTAGACTTCCTTAGGAACTGGTTCTACCTGACTATAGAATGATTGAAAAAAAATACCTCTTATTGAACAAATGGCTACTTGAGTGCATGGGTAATACATATTAGTATATAATACTAATAAAATACCCCGAACGAATATAAAAATCAAAATGTAAATAATTATTAATATACACCTGAAATGATACAATTTTAACAAATTCAAGAGCTGCTAACACCACTGTGATATGAAAAAAACTACATATTAGTATGTCAATCCACGGAGTATCCCGATTACCCTTAGGGATTGATAATAAATGTTTTTTTCTTGCTAAGGTAAATTCAGTAGTGATTTGTAAGAGCTTTAGCTTTTCTCTGAATATTAAAGTGGATATAAACCCAATGTCATCCTTTCTAAACTACTGCCATAGGGGTTATCTATAAGGATATACATGCCTCCTGTATGTATCTTTACCTGTCAATGTCTCCCCTCTTTCTGTTATGAGACCCGAAAAACTGCAGATTCTGTGGGTGGGTCTGTTGTCTGGAGCTCGGTGGGTGGAGTCGTGATGTCAGTAGACTCCCCGCCCACCTCTACACTCCCCTTGTCAATATGCATTTTCTCCTGTGTATTTCTTACACTGAACTTCTGCTATGATCTCTAACATCCAGTGAAAAGACAGGAAAGTAACCACATGACTTCAGCATGCCAAATCATGCTGAGGTGTGGAACAGCCAATCCTTGCAAAGCTGCTGAAGAAAGGAGTGGGGGAGGGAATTAAAAAATACTGCATGTCTCTTAGGCTAGTGCACGAGATATGTAAATCACCCGTCAAGGGGGAGGATTTGACAAAGTTTTTCTCTGTTTGTCAAGATTTATCTCACTGAACAATAAAAGAGGATTGCTCAGAGCTGGATTAACTCTGTGTGGCAAGACTGGGCTCAAATGATAGGAAATATTATACTCTACAGTATGATAAACAAAAAAAAAAATTGGGGTTTACATCCACTTTACATCCACTTTAAGGATTCTACTGACGCAAGAGGGGTTATTTACTAAAGGCAAATCCACTTTGCACTACAAGTGCATTGCAAGTGCACTTGAAAGTGCAGTTGCTGTAGATATGAGGGGGACATGCAAGGAAAATAAAAAAAACAGCATTTTAGCTTGCACATGATTGGATGATAAAATCAGCAGAGCTTCCCCTATTTTCAGATTTACCCCTCAGATTTACAGCGACTGCACTTCCAAGTGCACTTGTAGTGCAAAGTGGATTTGCCTTTCGTAAATAACATCGAAGGTCTTTTATATTTGATGAGCATGTGTCTGTCAACCTAGCTACATAACTTCCAGTAAGTTGGCTAAGGTTGTGTAATATCACACACTTTTTATTTATTTCAGGTACTGTATTCATGCAGCACTTTACATATATTTTGCACATTCACATCAGTCCCTGCCCTCAAGGAGTTTACAATCTAAGATTCCTAACTCATATTCATACGAGGGCCAATTTACCTACCAGCATGTCTTTGGATTGTGGGAGGAAACCCACACAGTCACAGGGAGAACATGCAAACTCCAGGCAAGTAGTGCCATGGTTGGGATTCAAATTGACAATCCTAGTGCTGCTAGGAGGAAATGCTAACACCTTATCCACTCCACTCTCTGCTGCTCAGCTGGGCTCTCTTCTACACTACAGGTATCTGATCAAACAAAAATGGAAATCAGTCTTTCGAACCAATATGCTTCTTAGGCAGGGGCGAACTGATAACTCATGGGGCCCCCTGGCAATAGGAGATTGTGGGGCCCCCAGGCAATCAGAGATTATGGGGCCACACAGTATACACACACACAGTATACAATCACACAGTATACACATACAGACAGATGTAAAAAAAACACAGATTTATACATACTGTCACTGGTTTTACTGAGGCTGGCAACCCTGATGGGGCCCCCTAGTGGCCCAGGGCCCTCGGGCAGTTCCCGAGTGGCTCAATGGTCTGTCCGCCCCTGTTCTTAGGCAACATCTAATACTATAAAACCTGGGTGACTTCAGTAACTTGTGTATGTTTTGTTTTTGCTGTGCGTTACTGCAGAAAACATTTGGAAATACCGTAGCAGTTTTTATTTTGCATGTGGGATCTAAAATTAGATGTATCACCATCTGAAGCTGAGCTTCCTTAGGGGAAATCTGGTACTTTGGCAAAGAACGTGTCATGAAGGAACTCCATGTGTGATATGTAATGATCCGTTAATACAAGTGCAATTAAATTAATTTACTTCTCTTAAAGCTTCAAAGATGATTCTGGTGTCTGTTAACTCTCCATCTGTGTAGCTAAAACAAGCGATCCCATGACATACTAATATATAATAATTACTGTATATCATGTGTATTAATGCTTAGCAACATTATTGGTATCGGCAGCATTCAGGTTATACCTACAGATATTGTTTTAAAGTGGAACTAAAATAAAAAAAAAATCCAAAGTTTATTTTGGATTTCCCTTTACTTCCTGTTCAATAGCCAAAACTGGAAGTGAGAGGAAATCTCTCTGAGGGTCACCAGAACTAGTGTCCCAACTGGAAGATTTAATCTATTGCTTTTCTGGTGAGAACTCAAAATTTGGGATTTATAGAGCGGTTAAATCTCCCTAAAGACAGCACAGACAGCAATAAAAATATCTGGATAGAGCATCTGATCCCCTTGGTATATTATACCACAAAGCTTGATTGACTCACTAGGTGTACACCTATTTGAGTTCAATCCCTCTGGTAAGCAGCTTCTGGTGTCTTTGGTGGTGGACCCACTATTAACTGTTATTACATCATACATATTTGAAGTTAAAGACTGTCACTATAATATATCCACATGTGGTTGAGGATTATCATCACACATGACTGAAGCTTGTCACTGACTTTTTCTTTTTTGGACATCACACGTCCAAGTTACTCTGTTTATAGACATCACATGTCATAATAGAGGACTGCTTGGAGTATTTTTGAGCACATCATTTATTATTTAAGTTTTCTGTACTAATATTATTTGTTATGGTTTATATAATCACATAAGCGCTGCACATTTCACTCTATTTGTCATTTTTGCAACTTTATCCACTGCTGTGCTGGCTGCTTTAGTTTTTGTTTTTTGTTTTTTTTTTTGTTTTTTTGAGACAGCGCGGTATATATTTGTTTATAACAGACAGCAATAAAAACCTAATGCCGTGTACACACGAGCAGACTTTCCAGCAGACTTGGTCCGGCGGACTGGACTCCGTCGGACAATTAGATCGTGTGTGGTCTCCAGCGGACTTTTTTTCCCCAAAAGTCCGACGGACTTAGAAATAAAACATGTTTAAAATCTTTCCGACGAACTCGAGTCCGGTCGAAAAATCCGCTTGCCTGTATGCTAGTGCGACGGACAAAAAACGACTCTAGGGCAGCTATTGGCTACTGGCTATCAACTTCCTTATTTTAGTATGGTTGTACGTCATCACATACGAATCTGTCGGACTTTGGTTGATCGTGTGTAGGCAAGTCCGTTCGTTCGAAAGTCCCTCGGAAAGTCCTTCGAAAAACCGTCAGACCAGTCCGGTTGAAAAGACTGCCCGTGTGTACGCAGCATAACAGTTGTTTTATTCCATTTCCACTCTATCCAAAATGAAAAAAAAGTTTTGCCTTTAGTTATACCTTAACTATCTGATACTATGTGAATGAAAACCCTAAAACTCCACCTAAATATATTTTTTTCAGCTTCGTATGAGCACTGGTGGGTTTAAAATGTAGCTTTTTACTTATATATGTCTACATGTTAAATGATATTTCCATCTGAATGTTCAAGCCTTGGATACTTTCAAGCTTTGCAAGTACTTTTTAAATTAACTTTTGTTGAGCTGGGTGACTTCAGATGCAGTCTCTGTTTGGCAGCGTGATTATATTCATGTAAGCTTGGGTGCAACTACTGCTGAATACAATAGCCAGTGGTGGAGATCCTTCCACCCACAATAAGAAGCGGTTGAGTTTCCCTATGACTAAGCCCCAGTGGACTAGGGCATATGCTTTGGTGGAGAAATGTAGGCTGAGGATGCTCCTTATAATTTATTCACCTGGGCTGGTCGGGAGTAGCAGTGATCCTTTCCTCTTTACATTTACTAGACCTCTGGCTTGGTATCAGGACAAGCTTGCAACCCATGCTCTGGGACACAGGGATATGCTTTGCACCTCTACTTTAAACAATGCCAAGAGCAATATAACACATCCATCTATCCACATTGGATGTAGGATTCGACTGATCTTCTCCTAATCAGCCTTTGGGGTGAACAAGAGAAAATCTAGCCATGTATAGCCATGGATAGCCATGTATTTTGTATTTTTGTTGTGGCACATTAAAATCCCTTTCTCCCAACTATGGAAAGTTTCTGTATTTCTATTTTCACATTATAGGGGATAGTTTCATCTTATGCTTATCACAAGACCCCCCACCTATCTTGCAATAAGTTTTTTGAAAACACATCTGAAGAAAATGGCCATAACGTTGATGGGGAGATCTTACATCTTTAATCCCTTGAGATTAAACAATTGAGTACTGTCCGTGTTACTTTTTTTTATTTGCACTAACACACAATTTTTCAGGAGAAGCTTTAAGCCCCGTACACATGGGCCAAGTTCCGGCCTTTGCCGGCCGTCATCGGCCTGTTCAATAAAAAGCATCCGACTTTCGGCCCGTGTGTATGTCAGCCGGTCCAACAGAAGCTGGCCGTTTGGCCGGCTTCTGTCAGATGAGCATGCTGGAAAACCAGCAGCTGACCAGCTCCCAATCAGCGCTCTCAGCCAATGGCTGAGAGCGCTGATCGGAGTGTTCTGGCTGGGGAGATCAATCTGGCAGGGGAGATCACTGTACTAACATCGGATTGTTAGTACAGCGGCTCCGGCCGGGTCCTACATTTGTTTTCATTCAACTCGCTTGGTTGAACAGAAGAAAACTAATATCGTGTACCAGGCTTTAGGGGTATGTCCCCTTCCTCCAGGTCCAAGCTTGTCCTGAAAAATTGTATGTTAGTGCAAATAAAAAAAGTATCACGGATAATACTCAATTGTTTCTGTCTGAAGTGCACTAATATGGCTAAAATCACCTCATCCCTTGAGATAAGAAACCAGCGTTAATTAAATTAAGTATAGGGTCTAAGGTACAGGAATGCCAAGACACAGGATGTGGACAAATTCCAGACAAAAGGTACATTTTGAGGGTATTGCTTAGGCACAATTCATATTTCTAGATGTTTCCTATAATAAATCTTCCATTTATGAGTTCAGTCCACTTTAGCATAAACCTGCACATGAGAATACAGTGTTAATTATGATGTATAATTGTTAGTTATCTATAGCTCTAGCTCTATAATTAAAAAATTTTCATGACAGATTACCACGTACAGTTGTATAAATGGCGGGTAAATGTTGAATGGGGGAAGTCAAAGAGAAACAAATACAGTAATAACTTTTTCCAGGTGATTCTTCTGCAGCATTGATGTATTGTATTGCCTGCAGCGGGGTTAAGCTAGAGATGAACCCTGATCAAATTTCCTAAGCCAAAAAAAAAAGCCTTTAGTAATTTCCAGTTACACAATGCATTTATGTTGATGGATAGCAAATATTTTAGATGTTCTCAATTTGTTGGGAAAATGCCTTAATTGAAGCAGACACTTCTATACATGCCTAAAAAGGATTTGCTGAACAATGTCTTACTGAGCACTTTGTGAAGCTACAAAGCAATGCTTCGATAAACTGATATGAAAAAGAGGTCAATGTATTATTGAAGTGTTTTGTCTTCAGCGTGATCCATTATGGATCAGAGCACTTTAGATTTAAATGGCTTAATCCAAAACTCTAATCACGTTTTCACGTGTTGTTATAATGCCTCTGTTGTACTATATAATGCATTAAAAATATGCAAATTCACCACACAACCAAAAAAAAAAAACTTGCATAATTTGAATGCATTTCTAGCATTCACAGCTATATACATTAATGTATTCACATTTCTACAAGAACTGAAATAATCTGGCATTGATATATTTGCTGTGCAAGCTATTTATGGTTATTGTAGCCAAAAAATGGACAAATGACAGTTGGTAGCACCAGATAGGAAACAACCCTACATTATTAGTTTTAAATAGCCCCTATTCTGATAATCTCTTGAAAGAAATGATCCATGGGCATTATTAAATTTTTCCATGCCAGAATATTTCAGTTCCCCAGGGATGGCATATCTGTAAAAGAAAATTGTAAATACTCACCTTTTCCACCACTCTTGCTGCCGAACACTGTTCAGTTCCTTTAAAATTATCCACTGAAGTTAACTGGGGAACAGATACTTCCAAGAACGTTGATCTTCTAGGTTCCCCACAGCTCTCATTGCTTTCTCCCGCTGACCTTCATGTCACTACTGGAGAGGGTAATGTCATGGAGGTCAGCAAGAGGAACCAGAGAGTTCTGTTGAGGACCCAAGAGATTGACACTGTGAAAGAGTCAGTTTTACAGGTGAATTTCAGCATGAAAGCAGCCACGATTTGCCACCAGCAATGGCCATGCTGGCCAATGGCACTTCCCACCCTCCTTTTGCAACATAGGAGACACAAACACTTGAAACCAGGAGAAACTCCAGCATCTTCAGTTGCTCACTTTTTCCTGTCCTAAGGCCCTCCTCCAGAAATAAGGAATGTCCAAACAGCCTTTTAACAGTTTTACTGTGATAAAATCATAATGTACACTTCTTTACATCAAGACCTTCATCTCCACTCTACCAGACCCGGCATACATATTCAACACAGACTTAGGTTAACTGCCTAACTCTTCCACTGTCCTCATTGCAGGTTCCCCATAGGTGGGTTATCCAACTGAGCCGGTTACAGACCAAACCCGAAGGGTTCACTTCCTGAAGCTACAGGTGTACATATCAGTATACCAAGGGTAGCCTCTCCCTATCACCCTCTGCCCCAGGCTCTTTTAGTTCTAGAATATATAGGACATACTAGCTCCACCCATTATACCCACCCAGAGGAGGGACCTCACTAAAAGAGGCACTACCCCTATTTACAAGTGGGTGTTTTCTATTGAACGGAGCAGTGGTTGATGGCTGCAGAAAATGTGAGTATTCACAGTCTTCTTTTATAGGTATGCCTTCTTTAATAAACTTTATTATAAATTACTATGGCCACAGGGTTACTAAAGTACAAATAAGAGAGATGTTATACTTGCCAAAGCATTTGTATTTCTGTCCATCTAGCCCTGAAATTTACACAGCCCCTTCATACAGCACAACCAGGTAGATGACACCACTGAAGGGATACAATGGTGTCCTCTCTCATGGCAAGTGCTCACTTAGACTTTTGTCACCCTCTTGTGGTGAAACACTTTTCAGAGGGCATATGACAGGCAGTGAGGAGGCATTATGTTGCCTCCTCACTGCCTGTTGTAACCCCTAAAAGCCCATACCTCTATGCAACAACTGCATGCAATACACACAGTTGTGGCACAGCCTGATTCACTTGAATAGGTCACCTGGTCCTCAAATGAAACAGTGGGGATAAATTTTGCTGCATCACAATGCATTTTGCTGCATTGTGATGCTTTTTGCCACACCACGGCATGTGCATATCTCTGTACGCCTGCCTATGCAGGTTAGGGGGAGCAATTAAGAGGTGGTAAAAATGCATTGAAACAGAATGTTTTTATGACCCTGAAACTGCAAGTGTAAACCTTAAAGTGCAGTAGACTAATAATATTATCCCTCTGCTTGCTATGCTCTATCCTCCTATTATTTGTTTCTCATTAAAGCATGGATGTACCTGACACCCAACTAGCTTTCAGCACTGCCCTTCCCTCTCCCAGTCTGAATGCTGTGATATTGGACACTGCGAGAGGATGACATTTAAATCAATGTCAAAGTTAGGGACTAACACTCGTTTCATTTTTTTTTTAAATACACAATTAGTTCCAGATGTATTGTTGAATATACACAGTGCCTTGAAAAAGTATTCATACCCCTTGAAATTTTCCACATTTTGTCATATATTTTATTGGGATTTTATGTGATAAAAACTGGTACACAATTGTAAAGTGTGAGGAAAATGATAAATGGTTTTCAACATTTTTTACAAAAGAATATGTGAAAAGTGTGGCGTGCATTTGTATTCAGCCCCCCCTGAGTCAATACTTTGTAGAACCACCTTTCACTGCAATTACAGCTGCAAGTCTTTTTAGGGATGTCTCTACCAGCTTTACACATCTAGAGATTGACATTTTTTCCCATTTTTCTTTGCAAAATAGCTCAAGCTCTGTCAGATTGGATGGAGAGCATCTGTGAACAGCAATTTTCAAGTCTTGCCACAGATTCTCAATTGGATTTAGGTCTGGACTTTGACTGGGCCATTCTAATGCCCTGTACACACGGTCTGATTTTCCGAAGGAAAATGTGTGATAGGACCTTGTTGTCGGAAATTCCGACCGTGTGTGGGCTCCATCACACATTTTCCATCGGATTTTCCGACACACAAAGTTTGAGAGCTTGCTATAAAATTTTCCGACAACAAAATCCGTTGTCGGAAATTCCGATCGTGGGTACACAAATTCGACGCACAAAGTGCCACGCATGCTCAGAATAAATAAAGAGATGAAAGCTATTGGCTACTGCCCCTTTATAGTCCCGACGTACGTGTTTTACGTCACCGCGTTCAGAATGATCGGATTTTCCGACAACTTTGTGTGACCGTGTGTATGCAAGACAAGTTTGAGCCAACATCCGTCGGAAAAAATCCTAGGATTTTGTTGTCTGAATGTCGGATCAATGTCCAACCATGTGTACATGGCATTACACATTATTATGCTTTGATCGAAACCATTCCATTGTAGCTCTGGCTGTATGTTTAGGGTCATTGTCCTGATGGGAGGTGAACCTCCGCCCAAACGGGGCTTCTTATGGCTTTTCTTCAACAATGGCTTTTTTCTTGCCACTCTTCCATAAAGGCCAGATTTGTGGAGTGTACGACTAATAGTTGTCCTGTAGACAGATTCTCCCACCTGAGCTGTAGATCTCTGCAGCTTCTCCAGAGTTACCATGGGCCTCTTGGCTGCTTCTCTGATTAATGCTCTCCTTGCCCAGCCTGTCAGTTTAGGTGGACGGCCATGTCTTGGTAGGTGTGCAGTTGTGCCGTACTGTTTCCATTTTCGGATGATGGATTGAACAGATTTGCTCCGTGAGATGTTCAAAGCTTGGGATATTTTTTTACATCCTAATTCTGCTTTAAACTTCTCCACAACTTTATCCCTGACCTGTCCGGTGTGTTCCTTGGCCTTCATGATGCAGTTTGCTCACTAAGGTTCTCTAACAAACATCTGAGGGCTTCACAGAACAGCTGTATTTATACTGAGATTAAATTACACACAGGTGGACTCTATTTACTAATTAGGTGACTTCCGAAGGCAATTGGTTCCACTAGAATTTAGTGTATCAGAGTAAATCACTAGATTTTAGTGTATTTAGTATCAGAGTAAAGAGGGCTGAATACAAATGCATGCCACATTTTTGAGATATTTATTTGTAAACAATTTTGAAAACAATTTATAGTTTTTTTTTCACTTCACAATTATGTGCCACTTTGTGTTGTTCTATCACATAAAATCCCAGAAAAATACACGTTTTTGGTTGTAACATGACAAAATGTGGAAAACTTCAAGGGGTGTGAATACTTTTTCAAGGCACTGTAACTGCATCAATGTGTATCTTTTGTATCTGCCTAGAGTTTAGCTTAAACCCAAGATTTTAGTGTCCCTTTAAGACTTGATCTCATAATATTTGGCAGAGGATTTAATCTATCATAAAGTTCAGTATCTTATCTAGTTTACACATTGAATATTCAGATAAAATTGGGTGGAACAACTAAATAATCTGTGCTTGTCAAAGGGTAGACATAATGAAACACAAAAAGTGCCCTTATAAATATTTACCTTAAAAAAAAGGTTATACTTTAAGATAATAAAGCCTATTTTTACGGCCCTGTCTGTATATACGCTATTTGCATCTAATTCATTATTTGGGATGAATGCCATATGCAGGTTTTCCAGAAAAAAAAACATGGCAGCTTGCCTATACGAACACTATGGCCTCTGTTGGTTTGCCAGTTCTTTTCTCATCTTTGAAATAAACTCAAAGGTCCATATAGTTCTAAACATGAACAGGTTGTGACCTTATTACTTGGATGGCTAAACAGATGGATTCAATATGAGTAAAACAGTGGGGAATCCTTCATTAAAAGAAGTGCAGAGTAAGAATTTAGTAAGAAATAACAAGCTTTCTTTAAAGTAACCCTGTCATCACTTCACACATTTTAGGCTAAACATATCACTTAAAGCGGTATTAAACCCAAAACCAAAAATGACATTTTTTGCAGCTTACCAATCATTAGATGTTGTGGCTGCATTAGTTTTCTTTTTCTAAGGCTTTTTCCCCTCTGATTTCACCCCAATCCCCCTCATCTGCCCTTCTTACCACTATCTGTGGGTATTTACCTCCCCTGACAGCTGCAACCTCCAGTGCTGTCTACATCCGGGGTACTAAAAACACCACACAGGACCTGTGTGTTCATTCAGTTTAAAATAGAAATGAAGCACAAAATATCTGTGTGTATATATTTAAAAATACATTATAAATATCCTTTTTTTATAAGTGATCCCATAATCTCTGTTCTCAGCGGCATAAGAGATAGGGGAGGAGAAACAGCAGTACACTGATCATTCCAGTGAATGGCTGTGCAGGACTGGCATGTCAGGACAAGACTGATCATTGGAGGAAAGCAGGCTGAGGTCCCGGCTCAGCTGGAAAACTGACCACACTGTGCTCTCCTGCCTAGTGTGATCAATTTTTGATTGGAAAGCAGGGGGACTAGCAGGAACACCAGGGATTTCACACAAAGGAAGCTTACAAAGAAAACAGGATACTTTTTCATATAAGTTCATGGTGCAGCAGATATATATCAGGAAAATGAAATGTTGGGTTTACATATTCTTTAACATTCTAAAGACTTAAATGGGACGTAACTCAGTAGGGAGCTCCTCCAAAAAGAGAGAAAGGGTCCTTCTCTGCAGCATGCTGACAGGTAATAGGCTTTTCTACTCAGGCTGTGACTGCTCTTTAACAACTTGTGGACTGCCCGCCTGTAATGTACTGTGGACAGGTGGCCTGCACAGGCAAAGCAACACAACACATGAGCGACCCCCCCCCCCCCGAAACCGGCTGTGATTGTACACAGCGGGAGCCTATCAGCACATCCCGATCTATGATTCATGGCCGGGACCTGCTGATTTGCTGTATACAATCACAGCCCAGAGCTCTGTGTTGACAATCAACACAGAGCTCTGTACAGGGGGAACAATCTCTGTTTCTGATCAGAAACTCAGATCTATTAGTAAAAGCAGCACACTTTACAAACATTACACATAGTTAGGCACACATTTAACCCCTTAATCACCCTAGATGTTAACCCTTTCCCAGCCAGCGTCATTAGTAAAGTGGCAGTGTATAGTATATCACTGATTACAGCATTAATATCACTGGTGATGTCAGTGGCAGGTATTCAGTTCCCCCAGCATAAGTATCAAATTGTGCTATCACAGTCCCATTATAAGTCGCTGATCACCGCCATTAGTAGTATAAATAAATAAACAAATAAAAATAGGCACTATAACTTTCACACTAACCAATAATATACACTTATTGGGATTTTTTAAACAAAGACATAGCAGAATACATTTTGGATCAAACTTATTTTTTTATTTTTTTTTTTATTTTTTTTATTGGATATGTTTTGTAGCAGAATGTAAAAAATATTAATTTTTTTAAAATAATTTTTGGTCTTTTTTTATTTATAGAAAAAAACAAAAACAAACACAGTGGTGATCAAATACCACCAAAAGAAAGCTCTATTCGTGTGAAAAATAATTATATAAATTTTGTTTGGGCACAGCGTTGCCTGACCACGCAATTACCAGTTAAAATGGCGCAGTGCTAAATAGCAAAAATTTGCCTGGTTATAAAGGGGGTAAAACCATCCGGAGGGCAAGTGGTTAAGAAAACAAACTGTAAGGCTATGAACATGTTTTGTTTTGACTCACCTGGAATATATTTACTGATTTTAACTGAGTTTAGCTGGACTTTTACATTTTTTTATCTATACATATAAATTCTTTTTAGGAAATTGCTCAGGGAAGCAAAGACTGCTTTTGCCAAATTGATTTTACTATATTGCTTGTTTGTAGTCCTCTCATATCTTTCAATAAATTCAATGTTTTATATAATAATATGTATTAAATATTCCACCCGAAGCGGTGTGCTAATTGCTAAAGGCAAAGAATAGTGATTAGTGGGAAAGCCGTAGGATGGTCTTGTCTATGGATTCTCTCCGTGTAGTTAGCAGGTACAAGGAATGTGCCTTCATCTTAAGGATGACACCATAATGCAATATTTTAATTTCCATATCTCACAGGAAATATGTAAATGAAAATTTAATGTGCACAAAAGCTTGGCGTACATAAGGGATTACTCACACATAGCGCAGCTTTTGTCCATGTTTAGAAAAACCTTCAAAACACCATTAGGATATGCCAGAAAACATCTCTATTCAGACAAATGGAACATGTGTAGTGTTATTGTGCAACCACTTGCATTCATATGATGTTTGTGCAAATGTGTGTTCAATATTATAAGCAAAAAAAAAGTTAAAAACCTATTGGAATAAATAGCGAAAACATAAGATTACACATGAAATTGCTTTATAATGCTATTTTAACAGACGGACAATCTGTCCATCGGAAACCTTAGGGACAAAGATCTAATTATCATAACTGGAAAAAAGATATTAGGAAAAATTTATTTAGGAAAAATGTATTTAGCTAAACAGCTAAGCTCTGGAGCCATTTTCCATTTTCGCACGTCAGCTACAAGCCTAATTATTATCCAATAACTTTCTTATGACAGATATATTATATAAATAAATGGTATATATACACATATATGTGTGTTTAAAAATACCTTCTAAGAACTACCTAACATTCTATATATTTTAAATGCAAAAATTTGCAAAAAAGGCAATTCTTTCCATTGTGATCTGTGATCATTTCAAAATGTTATCTGTATATACATTCTTTCTGGGAATCTGCTGAGTGTAGCACAGATTGTGTTTACTTAATTTCTTTTACGTTTCTATATATTTGAAATGCAAAAAAATCCCCATTTTTTTATAAAGTCCTGATTTTTGTTGGATATTTTCTATCTAGCATGTCAAACTCTACACCGCAACATGTCAAACTTTGCATCCCAACATGTCAAACTCTGCACCCCAACATGTCAAACTCTGCACCCCAACATGTCAAACTCTGCATCCCAACATGTCAAACTCTGCACTTACTTGTCAAATTCTACACCCCAACATGTCAAACTCTACACCCCAACATGTCAAACTCTGCACCCCAACATGTCAAACTCTACACTCCAACATGTCAAACTCTACACTTGTTTGTCAAACTCTGAACCCCAACATGTCAAACTCTGTACCCCAACATGTCAAACTCTGGACCCCAACATGTCAAACTCTGCACCCCAAGCAAAAAATGCCATGCAAAGCATCGCTGCCATAGCATGTGTACAGCCCTGTCAAGCTGTATTATTAAAGTTCAGGTGGGTGGCTGGAGAGCAATAAAACAGCAGCTCAGCCGCCTGTTTTTGCCACCCATCTGAAAGAGCCCTTACTGACTCTTAGTTGCGGTCCTGATTTCACCCTGTCGTTATGTCGTATAAGCTTCCGATGGAGACTACAAGCGGCCGCTTTGGCATTGCATAGGCATGGTCCATTGTTGTCACCATCAGGAAGCCCACCCTGAGTAATGCTATGCAGCCATCAGTGGAGTGTATATAGATAGGAAGAAGCCGCAAGAGATCATCACTGATATACAAAAAAGTGCCCATCTGCAGCCTCACTGTGCCCATCTGCAGCCTCACTGTGCCCATTTGCATCCTCACTGTGCCCATTTGCAACCTCACTGTGCCCATTTGCAGCTGTACCTTTGATTACTAAAACAGCGGGTGTCTTCCGCTGTGTCATGCAGTCTGTTGGGCGGCCGTTCATTGTAACAAAGCCCTGCCTCCTATTCGTCTGTGATAGATGGAACACTGATACAGTTTCCCAGCATCAGTGTTCCGTCTATCATGGACGAGGAGGAGGCAGGGCTTTGTTACAATGCACGGCCGCAGAACAGACTGCATGACACAGCGGGAGACACCCGCTGTTTTAGTAATCAAAGGTACAGCTGCAGATGGGCACCCTCAGTCGAGTATAAGCTGAGGGGGGGGTTTCAGTCGGCTTATATTCGAGTATATACGGTATTTAAAGTGCTGTGTAAATTGATGGCTCTATATAAGTACCTGTAATAAATTAATAATAATAATATAACATGATTGCTTCCTGGATCTTCTAAGGATGCCCACTGCTGGAGAAGATTGGAGGAAGTTTAGGACAGCACGTTCATTATGCTCAGTTTATAGTGGAGTTATAAAGAGGAGAAACATTGGAAGTCAATGTTAAAAATAAACTCAAAGATTAAATTAAAAAAAACTAACTCTGAGCTCTATGGACCCCACAAAAGCGACACCTTTACTCCCCCAGAGATTCCCCTAGTATGTATGAAATGCTTTTTGTCTTAATATACATAACTTTTGTAGAAACATTTGACACAGGGGGAGATTTACCAAAGCTGGTGCACCCAGAATCTGGTGTTGCTTGGCATATTAACCAATCAGCTTCTAACTTCAGCTTGTTCAATTAAGTTTTGACAATGAAACTTAGAAAGCTAATTGGCTATCATGCACAGCTGCACCAAATTCTGGGTGAACCAGTTTAAATAAATCTCCCCCTGTGTGTCAAATGTTTATACAAAAGTTTTGTATATTATAACAAAACGCATTTCATACATACTATAGGGCAGCCTCTGGGGGAGTAAAAGTGTCACTTGTGTGGGGTCCAGAGCTCAGAGTTAGGTTATTTAAATTCCATCTTTGAGTTCATTTTTAATACTGACTTCCAATGTCTCTCCTCTTTATAACTCCACTTTAAACTGAGCATAACAAACATGCTGTGAAAGGAAACCACTTATTTCATGTTCCTTCTAAAAATTCTCTGCCAAATATTACTGTTTGGCAAGCAGACAGAAAAATATCCTGACTCTGTAGTCTTGGCAAACAGGTGTTCTGCCAAAGGTTAAGAATGCAATCCTGGAGCTGTACAGGAACATGTACACACAGATACCCAGGAACACTATGCAAAATATAAATCTCTCCCTCTACATAGCCCATTCACTAGCTGGCAGTGTAAACACGAGGAATTATGTTTTCTGACCCTGCACTAAATAAACCCTTCTGTTACATGAATCAGCTCAAGAATGGAAATGTGTAACATTTCATGATGTAGAAATGCTTAATTCATTTAGCAGCCCTAGTATGACACAAAGCAGATGGTATAGAGCCTAAATGCTCTATTGGTTTTTAAAAAGCTGGACCAGATAGATAATTTCAAGCTTGTTAAATGGCTGAAACGAAATGCCTGAAAATGTCCAATAACTGTTAGTTTAAACCAGCAGCCTGTTCTCCCATTATAGTGAACCTCTGGGCCCTAAGAAAGAATGTAAACGGACAGCCAGCATCACCAGGTACCTAAACCATATCTCTCAACTTTTTTAAAATTGGAAATTGGGACACCTTGTAGCACCAAGTACGTAAACAAAGGACACTCCATTGCCATTCTCAGTTACATGGGCTATGAAGAACTAATAAGCAAAAATGTAGTTTTATTAGATAAAAACGTACTTTCAAAAATGGAAACAACACATATTATGGTTAGGAAATAGCTACACAAAGCAAGCCAAGCAATCCAACACCTACATTTGTATTTTATTAGATGACCAAGCAAAAAACATTAAAACTCCATGAATATTGTTGGTATATGGTGAAGGACAGGTGATTACACTTGACGCGTTTCATGGAATTTCTGCACTTTCTCTGGAGTGTAGTAGTTATAGGCAGGGTGATGGTAATTGCCCAGTGCTCACCCACAGAGAACCACATCATGGACAAGAAGGCAAAGGGTAAGGCCTTTCCAGAGGAGAGGGGGAGTCAACAATCCCCACAACCTGATAAAACACACATTTTATAAAATGAGATGGGATTGGCTCGGGAGTACATTTCTCCAGGGTCAGAGTGCACCCTCCTTCACTATCCTCTATTCTTCTCTCTATCATCTCTTTTCTCTCAACTTGAATTTGCTTCTAAGGGCGCATGGACCAATTATGGCCCATGGGTCCATTAGGAAGTTATACTAGAAGATTGCATCTAGTAGTGGTAACAAGGAGAGATGGGCATCCTCCCCCCACGGTTCCCCATGCTGCATGTTGGAGTATACCTGCGCACCACTTAGAAATTATTTTTTTCCTTTCGGTTTAGGTTTGACCATACTATATAAATCTAAAATGAGGATGGTAATACATAAAACCTCACATAAATATAAGATAATTTGTGATGTAACTGAATCATAACCGATTTGTTAAATGTACAATTATTTCCTACTACGATGGTAAATGTTGACCTTGTACTTGTAAAAAATTTTCTGAATAAAAAATATTGGAAAAGAAAAACACACATCTTGTTGCAATAAGTTGCATCTATATAAAAAGGATGATGACATTGGCAGCAAAAAGACCCTATGGGAGACGTTAAATATTGAGAGCCCACCTATACTGTGTCTTCCTTATGCGAGAACCAGTGCTGGTATACAAATGCAGAAGAGTCCTGTGGTCTAAAACAGTCTGAAGCAGTGCCCAGTGTGTGTGTGTGTCCTTTTCCACTAGGCATTGGGCATTGTTTTAGATTACAGAGCTATTTTTTTTGTGTAAGATCACTTAAACAGTCCATTTACTGTATGTGTGGACATTTTGGTTTGTTCCTAAGGTCTGTAGTCATCTCTTTGCCATTTCTTCCGCCTCTCTGTTTGGGAGCTCCAGCCACCCATAGCTCTCATTGTAGACTGCCTTTGTGTAACTTCTCCTGGATTTTTTTAATTCAGACTGATTTATACCCTGTCAATAGCTTCTACTCCTGATTAAGTGAATTCAAATTCATGAAACGCGTTGAGAATGTGAAGTGTTGCTCCAACTGGTGAGACTTTGGTGTTGATTTACTAAAGTAAAATAGACTGTGCACTTTGCAAATTGCAGTTGCACTCTGCAAGAGCAGTTGCTCCAGAGCTCAGTAAATGAGCAGAAGCTCTGCTGGCTTCCATCATCCAATCATGTGGAAGCAAAAAATGCTGTCTTTTTTTTTTCCGTGCATGTGATTGGGTATTCTTTACAAACTGAAGCTTTATCTCATTTACTAAGCTCTGGAGCAGCTGCACTTGCAGTGTGCAACTGCAGTCCATTTGCCTTTAGCAGGGCTTTTTTTCAGCAGGAACGTGGAAAATGCAGTTCTGTCACCTCCGTTATGTAATGGCAAGATGTGCTGGAGGGTCCATTGATGCTGGCTGCAGAGGGATCTATTGTTCCTGGAGGAGTCCTATTTTTATATGGCGGTCTATTGTTGCTGGGGAGGTCTATTATTGTCACTGGTGGGGGATCTATTGCTTCTGGGGAAAGCTTATGATGCTGTTGGGGGCAATTGTTGCTGGATGAGATATACTGATAAGGGGAGAGGTCTATTGCTGTTGGCTACTGGGGGATCTATTGTTGCTGGAGGACATCTAATTTTGCGTGAATGTCTATTGTTGCTGGTGGAGGATCTATTTTTGCTAGTAGAGGGTATGTTGCTGGGGGGGGGTTCAATTGTTGCTGGAAGAGATCTACTGTTGAAGGAGGGTTCTATTGTTGCTGGCTGTTGTGGGATCTATTGTTGCTGGAGGAAATCTATTTTTGTGTGGCAGTCTATTGCTGCTGGTGGGGGATCTATTGTTGCTGATTTGGCTTATGTTGCTAGGGGGTCAATTGTTGCTGGAAGAGATCTACTGTTGAGGGCAGGATCTATTGTTGCTGGCTGCTGGAGAGTCTATTGATGCTGTGCGGGCTGCTGGGAAATCTGTTGTTGCTCCTATTGTTGCTGGGAGAATCTATTGCTGCTGGCTGAGGGGGATCTACTTTACTGCTTTTCTTGTTGTTATTAACAACTTCCATACCAATTACTTATCATCACAAAATAATACTTGGTTATGTATTCTCTAAAAGGGCAGTACTGGGAGGTGGGTAGGGGGTGGAACCAATGGATAGTGCTTGGAGATGGGTAGGGAGCGGAGACAAGAAGTGACTCAGAGGGGGGGGGGGGTTCCTGCACCTATTCTTGAGAAAAAAGAGCCCTCAACCCCGTATGTAAGAATTCTATGTGGCCAACCTAGTGGAAAGAATATCTGTTTTGACTAATTTATTTCTTGATGGTTAATCTGTCAACATGTAAAACTTTATTATTGTTATGTTAAATCAGTCATATGTTTTTATACTATTTTCTATGAGAAAATGTTCTAGATATTTGTACCAATAAAATGTAAAAATAATTGTAATCAAAAAAGGTTACTGAATGAATGGAGATGTACCTCTAAAAAGTGGTTGTTCTGATATATATTTAGGTTTTAAGGATGTTGATACATCACCAGGTGTACCAGATCACAAAAAGAATGTTTATTATACTAACCCACTTGTTTAAAGGAGAAGTCCAGCCTGAGCTTTTCAGGCTGGGCTTCTCCTATGGATCACAGGAGTGCAATCCATTTTGCCCTCCTGTGACCCGTTTTCAGCAGAGAGCAGTCTGAAGTCCGCTCTCTGCTGACATCACTGCTATCAATCGAGGCAGCACGTAATCCCAACTTCCAAGTCTGGATCCGCCAGCTGCCTTGATTGATGGCAGTCTCAGCCTCTCAGCGAGCCACTGAGAAGGCCTCACCCCGCTCCGCCACAGCTCAGCGTTCCAATGAGCTTTGAGAAGCAGACCAGGAGCGATGTTGACTCGTCAGCATCGCTTTGCTCGGGAGTAGTGAGAACCAAGCCATCGACGGTGTTCAGTGGCTCGGTTCTCAGTGCAGAGACACCGGGGAATAGCTGCAGGATCGGTCTGCATCCACCTAGGTAAATATAATTAGCAGATAAAAAAACATACTTCTCTTTTAATACTTGGAGACCTAGAACAAGTATGCAGATAAGGTTATTTAAAATGCATATTTGTTCAAGTCATTGATTTAGAGTGGGAAAAAACAAAAAAGTAAGGCGCTAACACATATCTAATGTTTGTATATAGGCAATAAGTGAATAGCAATCCAATAATCTTAAAAATTCAAAACAATCCATAAAGAAAAAAATCAAGTCTTTGCTGAAAAACTCCAACCACTGTGCTCCTGGTGTTAAAGTGCCTTACGCTAGATTAGTGCTCCACCACAATGTGTACAAAATGCACACTTACCGACCACATCTATAATATAAGCCTTTGGTGTCTTAGGGTACCACCCTTTTTCCAGTTGTATTCATGATGTTCCACCTTTGTAATGATAAATAAGAATCTGCCAACCGCTGTCCTCTCAAATGGTCACCCTCAAACATCAATAACCGAAACCCAGGAAAAAATAATAGTAATCCAGGATAATGTAATACTGTTTGTTTTAGAAGCCAAAACAGAGATAAAATATGAATTTTCCACTTACATTTGCAGGTGCTATAGTCAGCACCCACACAAACAGCCTGGTATCAGTTGTCCTGCACACCGCTCATTTTGAGCCGACGGCCAAATATCCTAACCGGATCCAACAGGAAGTGACGTCACATATGGCGGACGTGCAGCCTCAATGCATTTCGCTTATCAGCATCATCAGGAAGCTCCAGTGATTAGAGTATTAAAGCCAATGGGCCTGTAATCCAGCCAACAAAATTGTATTTTCAATAGGAAGCCAACAAAGGCAGTTGTTATATTTCTCCAGTGACAGACTGGTATTCTTTTAGTAGTTCATACCCAGCAAAATTACCACCCATGTCCATTTTTTTTTAGTTGTTGTTACTGCTTTTCAGGATAGAGATGCCTTTCTACAGTCAGAAATTGACTGATAGTCTTATTATTAATATGATTAATTGACTTAGCTTCAACATCTTCCGCAGCTCTGAATTTATCATATGGTTCTTGATGCAGGAAAATAAAGCCAAAACATAAAAAATACACTTTCGTTGGTCCTACCTATAAAATATATTACAATAACAAGCACAGCCATAAAAGTAACACATTTCTTTTTTTCGCAACTAAAACAGACATGAAACACTAGGGAGCTCAGTTTTATTTACTTTACTTAGACGCATACACATCATAAAGTCACTGGAATTAGAACTGTGGGCAGGCTGTGGACATTTAAAGCAGAAGTTTGACTATTTTTTTTTCTGTACAGCTTTAGTCACATTACCTACCTATAATGAAGTTTGTCTCATTATAAGAGAGAAGGAGCAAGGGAGTGGGACTTTATATGAAGTACTTGGTTGCAATTGAGTAGAATGGTGGGTATTAAGAAGTTTAATATTTCATAAACACAGAAATGTTCACGTTAAATATTTTATATACATAGAAATGCACACTTAATTGTGATGTCAATTTCTAAAACAGTTATAAATAGTAATAACATTTTTGTAAAAATTTTTTTGCCATGATAAAGTTTCAAAATCCATCAAAATTCATGTATATACATACACATTTTGCCAAGTAACACCTGCATGGCCTCACTAATCCCTGTTAAGGTAAGTAAAGAGATATATATGTATATATATTATTTGCACAAAAATCTGATAAGCACATAATCGCATGATACACGGCATCGGATAGCTCTACATATTTCGTGGCTTTGAGTCACTCTTAAGGAGAAAGCACGTGATGTATCTGTAATGGGAAATAAGATATCTAGGTAATCTAGCTTATATCAATATGGGAGAGGATGGAATAAAAACACCCCCCCTAAATATCACTTACAAAAATATGTGCACTTGATGGTGCGATGTCAGGGACCATAAGCCACCTGAGGACATAACTAACGGGAGCTGAGGAGGCATATTCAACTGCGGGAACCACCACAGACAGCACCCGGGTGGATATAGGCGCACAGAGCACTCCTAATGTGAAAATAGGAAGAATAGATGGGTCAACCAAGTGGAACCAATGTGAAGGCTATTTGAATAAAATATTGATAATTGACAATGGAAGCTGTGCTTGTGATGAGAATGGTATATGCAAAGGTGGGAGCTGGTGACAATTGGGGCTGAGCAAGAATGGTGGTAAGTGAAACAGTGTGAAAAAGGTTACCACCAAGACACCTGGAAATCAGGAGTAGGTGGGGGGACAGAGGGAGAGCGTAACTCATGAAAATCCAATGGGTACCTGGTGCTGGAGGAGGGGGAGGAGGACCATGATCCAGAGTGAGATGTGGAATCCAGTGGGCGAGAGAGCCCCGAGTTCCCAGCCCACCCAGGGCAAGTGCCCATTTTGCGCCACCACAGACCAACCCCCAACTTCACACACGCGCTCAAAGTGAGGGGGAGGTGCCATCACCTAGGTGATGAGTTGCCCAGCAATTGGCGCCACCACAGCCTCACACGGTAGCTCGTGGAGATAGAAGAAACCCCGACTGCAAAGCAGCACCACAAGGATGCTGCATGTCTGGCATGTGTGGTGGGACATCAATGCGCAGTGACAGTGCGTCCGCCCCCCATGTGTCATAGGAGGCAGAGGGAGGGGAGGACTCCCGCAGTGCGCACCTCAGCTCCTGGACTAGATGAGATCAGGCGACCCCATCAACCGAAACACAAGCCACCAAGTGCACAAATTAAACACTGTTGTATGTCTGATAAATGTATACGAGGGTAGATCCCCAGAATTTAATTCTCATTAAAGTCAGTTGTTGGAAGAAAAGTATGGTAAACTGGGGGAGGCTGACATAGGGCCAACGAAATGCAGGAATGGTTTTGGAGAATTAGACCAACTAAGCGCTGCCACATGCTTCCATCCCTAAATTGGTTACTATAAATGAAAAAAGGGGGAAGTTTGTCTCATGTTGTGCAGGTAGCTGTATTCTGTAGAAATCTTCATCTTCATTACAGGGATGCCTCATCCTCTTCCTGTTTCTGAACTTGTGGCACTGTGAAGGCTAAAAGCTTCAGGCTCTGGGCTGAGCTGCTGTGAAAAAGTCACAGTGAAGTCCTGCCCCCTCTTTCCTCCTCCTCCATTGAGAAAAGTTATTTAGTGCCTGTAATAGGAGCTCTGAATGGGAGAGAGTCTTATGCGTCATGGATCCTCCTGCATTCAGAGACTGTGTTACAAGCAGTGAAAACAATTAAATAATATATATATATATATATATATATATATATATATATATATATATATATATATAAAAATTTTCAGAATATGCTAATTTTTGAATGCCAATGGCCTGGCTACATTTTTTCACTGAGCTGCCTACAGTCACCATATGGAAGTCATACATGCAAGCCAAATCTAACGCTTAAAATGTTAAAAGTTACAGCTGTGTTTAGGGTGTAATTTGTAACATGTTACTATGCAGCACCCCCCCCTGTACCTCCTTCACCCCCTGGTGACAGTAGGCGGGGGTAACTCTCCTCGCACCTGCGGTCACATTTTAAAACCAGTGCAGCTGTGCGGGGGCCCCGCCCGCACAGCCACGTCATCCATTTACAGAGATCTGTGAATGAATGAACTACAAGACCCATCTTCCACCACGGCAGATGGCCTGTAGCTCTCAATAAATAATCAGAGTGCTCATCAGTGCCCTTGTAGCTCACTGACACTTCCAGCAGCTGAGTACCTGTCTGTCCATACAGAGGTACAGGCAGACAGCCATCAGCAGTGTCCTTAAATGCGCATGTTTATGCCCATGTAGGAGGAAAGGGGAGCACCCAGGAGGCACCCCTGGAATTGACTCATATCATAAAAAGGAAAACAGTAGTGATTGGTCAGAAAAAATATTTTATTCACTAAGAAGGCAAGAAACAAGAAATATCTTGAAAGATTGGGTTGGGTGCCTTGCAAACATACAATTGATTGCTGATTCAACCATATTCAGCTAGATTGAGTGAAATGATCTATATCTGCAGGCACTTTTATACCTATATCTGTCAGTATTACTTTTCACCATGTAGTTCTTTAGAGTAGTCCTATAATGATTAACAAAAGTGGTCAATGTAGAAGCATTATCAAGACATTCACTTTGATTTACTACATTTGAAGTACATTTGTTCTGCTAGCTCAGTGATGCTCTATGCACAGCGAACACCCAATCATGTGCAGGAAGTTCCTGTTTTATAAAAGGACGGTTCACTTGCTTAAGTAACAGATACTTTTTTTAATTAATCACTCCATTTGTCTCCTAATTCCCCAAGAAAATGTCAACAGTTTCTGTTTATAGAGAAAAAAAAAAAAAAAGCATAAAATAGATTGGAACTCATCCCCTACTAAAGCTTCCAAAAGTGTATTTAAATGTTCAGTAAAATAATGTTGTAATTCTGGATTTTCTTTAGAGAATCAAGACTGCAAAGCTGTCCAACTAGAAAAAAAAATCTTGTGTCTGTTTTTTTGATATGGAAATAAACCCTAACAACGCACATTACATAATTTCTCAAAGTATTCTATGGTCAGTTGGATCATCGTGGAGTGTTACCATGTGTAGCTACATGCAGGTGGAAAAGGAAGTGATGAGGTCATGTCAAAGAAAATTGGAAACTCCCATCGCAGAGGGTCTATGACTCAACATAAGTGATTTCAGCAAATAATTCAGCCAACACAACAGTATTTTAAGCTGTATGAAAAATAAACCTTAGTGCAATTAAAAAAAGCAGTATATAGTTTTAAAATCAGGAACTGTTTTTACAAAACAAAGGGGCTTTATTGGTATCTCACAGGGTAATATCAAGTTTACAAAATGACATAATACAATGCTTGATGTATCTTACAGCAGTTGAGACAGACAAAGTAATCACACACGTACAGGGAAAGCTTATATTGTCACTCAAGGTACTATTGACAGTTGAACATGAAGGACAGTGCAACCAGTAAATCAATCAACTCCGGGGAGAGCAGGGAAGGTGAGGCAGCAAAGGTAGGCGAGAGAACGGGAGAGGGTGGGTCATGGAGCAAAGGGCAGATGAAAAAAAGGGGAGGCATAGGGGAAGGGCGGAAGGGAAAAGGGGGGGATAAAGAGCCCAAATATCCAATTTAGTACTCTAGACATTATACATAGTACAATATTGTGTGCAATCAGTTGATAGTCTCAGAGGGAGGTCCAAGGAACCCATACCTTATCATTTTTCCACTTACACCCTCTGTTCATATATGTGATCTTGCACATGGGCAGGGCTGCATCTATCAGTGCTTCCCAGGAGGAGAGTGCTGGGGCGGGGGGGTGGCGAGATCAATTTCATAAGAATCTCCTTTTTGGCATAAAATAAAAGATAGGAAATCAGTAGCTTAGAGTAGGAACTATTTTAATCACCAAATAAAAATGATTATCATATTGCCCCTTTATTTGCAGTAGGGAACCAAATTATTTTTAGTCTTTTAAGTAACACTATTGATAACATGGTTTGTTTCCTCTCCCACTACTAACGGCTTACAAATAACATAGCACGAAAAGCAAACATTGCATCATGGAAGGTTTTACCTGCTATGACCTAATGAAGAGGAGAGGTAACCATACACAGAATACAAATTCAAATTTCTATATAAATATTTGGAGACTGTGAGGCATGAGGAAACTCCAAAACATCTCATTTTCAGAAAGGAAAGACAATTTCCAAAATTATTTATGTGGGCATTTTAGATAGAAAAGCTCTTAACATAGTCCTTTAAAGTGAACTTATCAGGATTTAAAATAAACATAAGGTAGGTATATGACTCCCCACACTCTAGCTCCTTGAACAAAAAGAAATGTTTAGTAGCATACCCCGACTTCAAAATTAAATGAAGGCAAAGACAGTATCCAAGAAAGGAAAGCATAGAGTATTGCCATCACAAAATGAATACCAAGAAACAGGAAAAAAAAAGAAGAAAAGAATATTAATCACAAAATAGAATATCTTTAACAAAAGCAGCAATGTAGACTCAAAGACTTTTACTAAACCACATTAAAATTAAAATAGAACAAAGAAGTCTGCAGCCACATAAGATTGCATCCTTTATATAACAAAAATATACTGATATAAATGATTTCCATAAAAGTCAATGATGTCTCCATATCAAGAAGTGATAAATCAACAAAATCCACTTGCAATAATCCACAGAAGAATGAATACATATAACTCAGAAATTTCATTCAGACATTTAGCATATGTCATTCATGGTTTAAACATGGAGGATAATCAGTGATTAAATCAGTTATAAATAAGGAGAAGGCACGGCACACCAAGGCCCAAACTCAAAGTAAAGCTTGGTCAAGAAAAAATCTATAAATCTTTGATAAAGTCAAGCAGATGCAGATGGAATTATAACAAAGCAAAACAAAATGGAGCTGGAAAGCACATATAAAACACAATACGTACAGCGGCTTCGACCAGAGCTGACAGGTTTTTGTTTTTTTTCGTTTAATCTGCTGGGTTGAATGGAAAAAAACTCATAGTGTGTATTGGGATTTAAGGGTCTTAAACATGGCAGCTGAAAGTTCTGTGCACGAGAAGAAATTATATACTCACATTATTATTATACAGGATTTATTTAGTGCCAACAGTTTGCTCAGCACTTTACAACGTGAGGGCAAACAGTACAGTTACAATACAATTCAATACAGGAGGACTCAAAAAAATATAAGTAATACAGTGCTGCGTAGAAAATTGGAAGTAAATATCAGCCAACACACCTATAGACCCAAGTATTAGAAAATATACAACAAAGTGTAGCACTATAAACTCAGAAAATTAAGTAAATGGTGTTTAAACACAATTCAAAGTGTATAACATACAATTAAGTGTTAGCATAGAGAACTATGATGTACTCTATAAGGTACAAATACTGTGTACATACTATAAACAAAGTGGAAAAAAAAACAATGCAATATTAGTATAAACTAAATATGATACACTGTGTACATATATAATATGCAAATAATAAAAAATGAAAATAGTAGTATAAATATAGTAAAGTCCAAAAATTCCAAATGGGGTTGACACCACCCGGAACTCTTATAGCGAAAATCCACCAATGTTGTTGAAAAAAATAAGAATAAAAGTGAAAAAGCCACCACCAAGGGTCTTAGGGGCTTACCGAAGGCAAGTGACTAGGAAGGACCTATGTCAACCTAGACGCTAAGACTGAGGGATCAACTGGATCAAATAGGTAAGTAGAGGTTTGGAAGCAACAGAGGTGAGCAGGAAAGCTGTTGGTGGTTCAAGAGCCATCACCGAAGGCATCGAGAGGCTTACCAGAGGTTGTTGACTTGAGAGGACATACATCATCCAAGTCAAAAAGGCTTAATGACCAACTGGTCAGAATGATACGTCTTCGCAGATATCCTCAATGACTTCCAAACCAAGATGGCAATTCAACTTTTTGCTCTCACAGACCAGCGTTGTCTGTGTTTCCCAGGCAGAAAGCCTTTTTGGACTTTACTTTATTTATACTACTATTTTCATTTTTTATTATTTGCATATTATATATGTACACAGTGTATCATATTTAGTTTATACTAATATTGCATTGTTTTTTCTTCCACTTTGTTTATAGTATGTACACAGTATTTGTACCTTATAGAGTACATCATAGTTCTCTATGCTAACACTTAATTGTATGTTATACACTTTGAATTGTGTTTAAACACCATTTACTTAATTTTCAGAGTTTATAGCACTACACTTTTTTGTATATTTTCTAATACAGGAGGACTCAGAGAGCCACATCACTGGTGGCACATGTCTCCTATACATTGTTACATAGTAGGTAACTTTGAATAAAGACATTAGCATATCCAGTTCAACCTGTGTAGGTGCATGTGTGTCAGTGACATGGACATTCACTGTATTGTTCATTTAAGCACAAGAGACTCCATTTTGTTCTCACTGTTGAAATGTGTTCTGTAACCTTCACCTAACACACAGACACATGTTCTACTAAAAGTGCACTCTCTCTGTCCCTACTCCCCCTCCCCTCTTAAGGTTTTAATTTTGCAATTGTTCTATTCACTAGCTTTTAATAATATATTTCTATTTGTTACCTTTTAATAACATATTTCTATTTGTTAGTTTTTAATAACATCTCACACCACCCCTTTCTTATCTATGTATAAAATAACATGTAATAATACATTTTGACACTGAACGGACATTTTAAACACAGTGATTGAGTCCTGTGAATCTGTTCCTGCAGCTGCAGTATTAACTTTGTTTTAGAGTCCCAATCAGAAATAATTCCATAACAGTTTGGCGAGCCAACCAGGAGTTTAGCAGAGTCTCCAGAAGGAACCACGCTTTGATTGGGATCATCGGGAACGCAGACCTCTAAATGCCGGCTAAGTAAGCTGTCCTTAAGCTTGCTATATTTGTGCCTTTCCTATGTATCCTATCTGATGGTTCTCAAGGAAACGAGATGAATCTCGGACCTTTCTGGCTGGGGTAACGTGTGTGTGTGTGAGAATGTGTTTGTGTCCCAGTTCACGGGTTGGACTGTGTGTGGGAGAATCCTCTGCAGTTTCCTGTGTTGACTCCTTGTGGGCGACCTGGGTCAGAGTCGCATGGTAGGGTCAGATAAAACTCACAGAGAAGATAAAAGATGAGGAGGGTCTCTTAAGTGTTTTGTCTATTGTCATAAACCCCTTCTATCCATGTAGATAAGTGGAGACTATTCTTGTAAATCTGCAGATTTGCTGTACTGTTTGTTTTAGAGGCAAGAGGGTATAAGCACAAGTAGAGAAGGCTGGCCAGTCATTATGGGCATTAAATTAATTAAGGGAATAAAGGGTGAGAGGCCTTCAGAAAATGCCCAGCACAAGATAAGTGCTAGAGAATATATGAACCGAAGGTACGGTTCCGCCTATACTGAGCCCCTAGATAAATGGGTAGAATAGACAAAGGTAACAGCTAAACCTTTAAAATCTGAAGGGACATTTGATTTACAAGTATGGCAAACTTTTCTGCACGATTATGGCCCACTACTGTGCAGTGAAGGAAAGTGGAGAATAGCTTGCACATGGGAGACAGACTAAAGTAGCAAAACAAACTGGCTTGACAGAGATGTTTAATAAAAGTACTGCCCAAATTTACTAGATTTCGCCAGAAGACTCTGTAGAGGAGGACCCCCCACCTTATGTGGCTGTCAGTTTGGCTTTAAGGGGTCCACGCACAAAAGCACAAGAATTGGATTACAGGGAACACACAAATGATGAGCTGGGCAATATAGTAGAGAGCAGAGGTTTAACTGCCCCATATCAACCTACAAAGAGGGATTTGGCTCGTATCCTAGAAACAGATGATTGGCATAAATCAAAAGGCACATGTGCAAAACTAGATCTCTCTGAACTTAAGGCTTTGGCCAGAGAAAGAGAGATAGAGTCTGAACTTCCGGAGCAAACCATAATTTCCAAATTGTGGCAGCAAGGTGAAGAGAGAAGAAAGGGATATGCCACCCCTTCTGTCCCTGGCACAGAGCAATCTGTTGCAGTTTATCCTGTCAGAACCCAATTCGTTTTTGAAGGTAATGCTGTTGACAGTAAGTCTCAAATTAAATGGCATGTACCTTTTAGTCCCCAAGATATGAGAGCCATATTAGAGGGATTGGGAGATCCTAGAAATAATCCAATTGGGTTTGCAAACAAACTTAGTGCTGCACAGGAAGCATATAAGACTTCTGCTACTGACATTCATCAGCTTCTTATTAAAGCAGTGGGAAGCAACATGTCTGGCTATATACTTAAAGAATGTGGGGTAGACGTCAAAAATCTAGGTAAGATGGTTAGTGGATGGGAAGTTTGTGAGAAATTGAAGAAAAAATTGCCCCAAATATATGGACAATCCAGACATGCTGAATTTATGAATGCTAAGCAAAGGGAAAGAGGAAGCAGCAGGGGCTTATTGGAGGCGGTTACGCGATATGGCTGAAGAAGCAGGCCCTAAAATAGAGTTAGAGAAGGCGGAAGTCATGATAAAAAATTAAACCAGGAGCCCACAGATTAAACAGTACCCACTGAGTGTTGCTCAGACTGAGGGGATAAAGGATCAAATTACTCAACTGAAAGCAGCACGGGTTGTTGTACCAATTAAGTCCCAAGTCAATACACCCCTGTTCCCAATTGCAAAGAAGCCAGACAAGAAGGGTGGACAGGTGACAAACCGCATGGTGCATGATTTGAGAGCCATTAACAATATAATTGAGGCAGATACCCTGATTGTGCCCAACCCCCGCACTTTACTAAGTGGAATACCTGCCTCCAGCACCTGCTTTACAGTGATTGATCTTGCAAACGCTTTCTTTTCGGTGCCCCTGCACCCAGATTGCTGGCACCTTTTTTCATTTACCCATGATGCCCAAAAGTTAGCATGGACAAGATTGCCCCAAGGCTGTGTGGGTAGCCCCTCTGAATATAATACTGCGTTAAAGCAAGTATTGGACCAATGGTCCCCCTCACACCCAAACACAGTTTTGCTTCAGTACATAGAATACTGACGGTTTGCTTATTTGTTCTGATACAAAGGACATTTGTAGCAGAGAAACAGTAAGCCTTCTCATATTTCTGTATAACAGTAACAACAAAGTTAGCAAAGATAAGCTACAATACTAGCAAGAGAAAGTGATCTTCTTGGGTCACTGCATTTCACATGGAATCCATCACCTAACCCCAGATCGAGTTAAAACTCTACAAAAATTTTAAAAGCCAAGAAATGTACTACAACTACGTGCCTTCCTGGGGTTAGTGGGATATTGTAGGGACTGGATTCCAAATGCATCAGAACTTATGGCTCCTCTATATGAGGCTACCACTAGAAACCCTTTCAAGCTCACATGGGACAATGAATTGCAGATGAAGGAGATTATTAAAATTTTGTCTGAAGCTCCCGCCATTGGACTTCCTGACCATACTAAGACTTTCTCGTTCTGTCATGAAGTCAATGGATTTGCTGCAGGTGTACTCACCCAGCTACATGGAGACAAACAGAGGCCTGTGATGTATGTATCAGCCTCATTAGACCCTGTCATCAAAGGCTCCCCCAGTTGTATGCGAGCCATAGCAGCCTGCATTTTGCTGCTAGACAAAGTAACTGAGCTTGTACTAGATTCTGCTCTGATCCTGTATGTGCCACATGAAGTACAGGAAATCATGAATCAAGTAAATACCAGACATGTGTCTGCCAGTAAATTTGACAAGTACCAGTCTGCTCTTTTTGCTCCATCGAATTTAACAATTAAACGATGTGTTACTTTAAAACCGGCTACTCTTCTTCCTATAATTTATGAGGGAGATACAACAAATGGTACTGATGTAGAACCTGAGAGCTTTTCTCTTGATTGTATAGCTCTGATGGAGGTAGAAAGGGCCTCTGTCACACCAGCAAAAGATGAGTCCTTATCAGATTGTAACATACACTTATTCGTAGATGGTTCCGGATTTTACACTGATGATGGTCAGCCACACACAGGGTTTGCTGTAACCATTACAGACACCATTTTACATCAGGAAGCATTGATACCCCAGATGTCAGCACAGGAAGCGGAGTTGTGTGCTGTAATCAAAGCATGTCATCTCCTAGTGAATCAAAGGGGAAACGTTTACACTGAAGGAAACCGAGCCGGGAGACAGCGGACAGCGGCCGAGCAGAGCGGGTCTGCAGGCAGACGGATTGGACCGGTCTCGTTTGGAAACGCTCTACTCACCAGCCGAGTCGGACGCCGCTATCCAGCTGTCCCTGCAGAGGGCTATATCTGCATGCGCACAAGACCTCGCTAACAGGGAGGTCCATCACTCCGGGTAAGGGTCCATCCTTAATGTTCTTCGGATTCACTGCTTCTATGGGATATATCCTTACATCTTCCTCTCTCCTTCCACTTATATGGGCTGTGTTTTGGTGAACTGTGGACTTGTATTCCTACCTTCATGGATCTGATGCACTTTTATTGAACTTTCTTTCTCTGGAAATGGACTTTGTTCATATTTATAATATGGTCTAATTCTCGATCATATTTGCTCTTTCTACATGTTTGATCACACATTGAGTTCTTGATATATTCACCATTTATTTATTGAGCTTTTTATTTGATTGTATTTTATTCAATTTTTTAAGGATATTCAACCTTATTAAGCATGTATTATTTATATTCAATTTGAAGTAACATTTGAATTTTTGATTGTGAGCGCACTTATATATTTTTTGTTTATTACACAGCTAATGAGCACAGATCAGTAACTTTGATGGTTTCAAAACGGATAGACACTCCACAGATTTGTTTAAACATTACATGCCCGTTTAACACTAAATGTACACGGTTGGGCAATTCAGATTGCACCAGAGCAAAAATTACAGTTTATGGAGGAAACTATGGTCAATATTATTATATCCCAGATCCAGAACTAAATAGAACCCTTTATAGTACAAATTGCTCACAGTTCCCAATATGTGAAAATATCGGTTACCTAAGATTCCATGTTATTGCTTCCAGTTTTTTAGGAGCAGGCATACCATCAATACATAGAGGGTTTTATATATATATAGCTCCGCTGGGGACTCCTGATGTGAGGGGGACTCCACTCCTGTATGTGGAAATAAAGCTTACGCCTGGCTTCCTACTAATGTTACAGGTACATGTTATATTGGGAAGTTAGCACCTGCTTTGGCTGTTCGCAAAGATACAGTGCGACCAGATCAAAGTCCAGAATACCCTTTAGTGTTCAAAAGAGAGCTGTTCACTGAAGGTTACATGGCATGGTCATGGTTACCTTCCTGGACAGGATGAGGAATTGAAGCAATGAAAAGAATAAATAATTACACTAGAATTGTAGATGAGATTATTAACCCTACTACCACTGGTATTGGTTTATTAGGTGAAGAAATGGCTCATCTTAAAAAAAGTAGTATTAGAGCACAGATTAACGCTAAATTATCTCACTACTCAAGGTGGGATGTGTAAGGTATTTCACACTGACTGTTGTATAGTGATTTCTGATAATGAGGACATTATTAAAGGGCATCTTGCTAAGATAAGAGAACTACAGAATAAGGCCAGAGATATTTCTAAAGATGGATGGAACCCCTTTAAAGGAGAAACCCCCTTTAGGAGGTTTTGGTGACTTTTTATATGGCATAGCTACATGGTTACAGAAACTAGGTGCTTATATCATACTTACCAACTGTCCCGGATTTACCAGGACATTCCCGGGAGTTGAACTCTTTTCCCGAGTTTATTGTTTCCTGGAAAATGTCCCAAGAAATCCGGTTTTTTACGAATTTCCGCCACCGCCGCTAGAGGTCCGCCTGCCGGCTGCCATTTCTAAGGAGACCAGGAACGGCTGGGCGGCTAGACGAAGCTCCTGCGTCGCCGCCCACCCTGCACCCCGCTCCGCCTCGCCCCGCCTATGTAGGGGGCTCTGCTGAGGATTTCTGATGTGAGGGGGGCTCTGCTGAGGACTCCTGATGTGAGGGGGGGCTCCGCTGGGGACATCCAATGTAAGAGGGGCTCCGCTGGGGACTCCTGATGTGAGGGGGCTCCGCTGGGGACTCCTGATGTGAGGGGGGGCTCTGCTGGGGACTCCTGATGTGGGGGGGCTCCACTGGGGACACCTGATGTGAGGGGGGCTCTGCTGGGGACTCCTAATGTAAGGGGGGCTCCGCTGGGGACTCCTGATGTGAGGGGGGCTCCGCTGGGGACACCTGATGTGAGGGGGGCTCCGTTGGGGACACCTGATGTAAAGGGGGGCTCCGCTGAGGACTCCTGATGTGAGGGGGCTCCGCTGGGGACTCCTGATGTGAGGGGGCTCCACTGGGGACTCCTGATGTGAGGGGGGCTCCGCTGAGGACTCCTGATGTGAGAGGGGCTCCGCTGGGGACACCTGATGTGAGGGGGGCTCCGCTGGGGACACCTGAAGTGAGGGGGGCTCCGCTGGGGACACCTGATGTGGGGGGGCTCCGCTGGGGACTCCTGATGTGAGGTCGAGCTCCGCTGGGGACTCCTGATGTGAGGGGGGCTCCGCTGGGGACTCCTGATGTGAGGGGGGGCTCCGCTGGGGACACCTGATGTGAGGGGGGGCTATGTTGGGGATACCTGATGTAAAGGGGGGCTCCGCTGGGGACTTCTGATGTGAGGGGGGCTCCGCTGGGGACTCCTGATGTGAGGGGGCTCCGCTGGGGACTCCTGATGTGAGGTTGGGCTCCGCTGGGGACTCCTGATGTGAGGGGGGCTACGCTGGGGACACCTGATGTGAGGGGGGCTCCGTTGGGGACACCTAATGTAAAGGGGGACTCCGCTGGGGACTCCTAATGTAAAGGGGGACTCCGCTGGGGACTCCTGATGTGATGGGGGCTCCGCTGGGGACTCCTGATGTGAGGGGGGCTCCTCTGGGGACTCCTGATGTGAGAGGGGCTCCGCTAAGGACTCCTGATGTGAGGGGGGGCTCCGATGAGGACTCCTGATGTGAGGGGGGCTCCGCTGAGGACTCCTGATGTGAGGGGGGGCTCCGCTGAGGACTCCTGATGTGAGGGGGGGCTCCGTTGGGACTCCTGATGTGAAGGGGGGCTCCGCTGGGGACACCTGATGCGGGGGGGCTCCGTTGGGGACACCTGATGTAAAGGGGGGCTCCGCTGGGGACTCCTGATGTGATGGGGGGCTCCGCTGGGGACTCCTGATGTGAGGGGGGCTCTTCTGGGGACTCCTGATGTGGGGGGGCTCCGCTGGGGACTCCTGATGTGAGGGGGGCTCCGCTGAGGACTCCTGATGTGGGGGGGTTCCGCTGGGGACTCCTGATGTCAGGGGGGCTCCGCTAAGGACCTACCTGATGTGAGGGGGGCTCCACTGGGAACTCCTGATGTGAGGGGGGCTCCGCTGGGAAATCCTGATGTGAGGAGGGCTCCACTGGGGACTCCTGATGTGAGGGGGGCTCCGCTGGGGACTCCTGATGTGAGGGGGGCTCCGCTGGGGACTCCTGATGTGAGGGGGGCTCCGCTAAGGACTCCTGATGTGATGGGGGCTCCGCTGAGGATTCCTGATGTGAGGGGGGCTCTGCTGGGGACTCCTGATGTGAGAGGAGGGGCTCCACTGGGGACTCCTGATGTGAGGGGGGCTTCGCTGGGGACTCCTGCTGTGACGGGGGCTCCGCTGGGGACTCCTGATGTGAGGGGTGCTCCGCTGGGGACTCCTGATGTGAGGGGGGCTCCGTTGGGGACTCCTGATGTGAGGGGGGCTCCGTTGGGGACTCCTGATGTGAGGGGGGCTCCGTTGGGGACTCCTGATGTGAGGGGGGCTCCGCTAAGGACTCCTGATGTGAGAGGGGCTCCGCTGAGGATTCCTGATGTGAGGGGGGCTCTGCTGGGGACTCCTGATGTGAGAGGAGGGGCTCCGCTGGGGACTCCTGATGTGAGGGGGGCTTCGCTGGGGACTCCTGATGTGACGGGGGGGCTCAGCTGGGGACTCCTGATGTGAGGGGTGCTCCGCTGGGGACTCCTGATGTGAGGGTGGGCTCCGCTTGGGACTCCTGATGTGAGGGGTGCTCCGCTGGGGACTCCTGATGTGAGGGGTGCTCCGCTGGGGACTCCTGATGTGAGGGGTGCTCCGCTGGGGACTCCTGATGTGAGGGGTGCTCCGCTGGGGACTCCTGATGTGAGGGGGGCTCCGCTGGGGACTCCTGATGTGAGGGGGCTCTGCTGTGGACTCCTGATGTGATGGGGGGCTCCGCTGGGTACTCCTGATGTGAGGGGGGGCTCCGCTGGGGACACCTGATGTGAGGGGGGCTCCGCTGGGGACACTTGATGTGAGGGGGGCTCCGCTGGGGACACCTGATGTGAGGTGGGGCTCTGCTGGGGACACCTGATGTAAAGGGGGCTGTGTTGGGGGGCTCCACTGGGGACTCCTGTTGTGAGGGGGCTCCGCTGGGGACTCCTTATGTGAGGGGGGCTCTGCTGGGGACTCCTTATGTGAGGGGGGCTCCGCTGAGGACTCCTGATGTGAAGGGGCTCCGCTGAGGACATCTGATGTAAGGGGGGCCCCGCTGGGGACACCTGATGTAAGGGGGGGCCTCTGCTAGAGACATCTGATGTAAGGGGGGCTCCGCTGGGGGCACCTGATGAAAGGACGGACTCTGCTGGGGCACCTGATGCAAGGAGGGACGGCTGGTGGCAGGCGACGTGATAGGTGACACGCTCAGGGATCCCACTGATTCAGCATTATGGTGAGTTGAATGATTGAATTTTATATTATAATGTAATAATAGAAATAATGCACTTCAATCATCCTAAAACCATAACAGCCATGGTGGCGGGATAATTGAAGTGCTAACACCAGGTGTTTGGCGTATCTTTATCTGCTGATTGTTAAACTTTCTAGAATACACATATTTCTATTGTTGTGTAAGATCTGGGGCTGCTGCCCCTCCATCCCTCTCCCCCCCTTTCCCTCTCCATCCCTCATTCATCTGAGACTCTAACCACACCCCTTTGAGCCACGCCCATTTAAGACACGCCCACTATTTTGCCTAAACTATGCCCATTTTTCGCCACGGTGCACTTTACACGCCACATTTTTACTTTCCCCTGTGCCACGCCCACAAATGCATGCCCTGCCCCCTAATTATAACAAGACTCCGCTTACAGCCAAAAAAGTGTCCCTAAAATTTTTTTTACAATGTTGGCAACTATGTTATATTGTAATGTTCCTATTTCTCATATTTGTTATTTACTTCCTCATCAGGCTATGCCTCTGTGTGACTACCCGCTGTACCAACAAATGGTCCACCAGCCCTGATGAACCCATTATTGTGAGAAAATTAGGAGAGAGCCGTTTCTCTGCGCCAATGTAACAGGAGTTACTAGCAATCGGCTGAATGTAACGCGGAGAAGAATGGTGTCAAATAAACAAAAGGAAGGAAATGACATGGACATTCACTGTATTGTTCATTTAAGCACAAGAGACTCCATTTTGTTCTCACTGTTGAAATGTGTTCTGTAACCTTCACCTAACACACAGACACATCTTCTACTAGAAGCGCTCTCTCTCTGTCCCTACTCCCCCTTCCCTCTCAAGGTTTTACTTTTGCAATTGTTCTATTCTAGCTTTTAATTATATATTTCTCTTTATTAGCTTTTAATAACATATTTCTATTTGTTAGTTTTTAATAACACCTCAAACCACCGCTTTCTTATCTATGTATAAAATAACATGTAATAATACATTTTGACACTGAACGGACATTTTAAAATACAGTGATTGAGTCCTGTGAATCTGTTCCTACAGCAGGATTTTTAACTTTGTTTTAGAGTCCCAATCAGAAATAATTCCATAACAGTGAGTGTCTATAATTATTTCCCATATACCCAGTGCTGTGTCTTAGCCTAGGCCGACAAGGCCCAGGCCTAGGGCGGCACTTTGCGGGGGGCAGCAAAAGGCCGCCCCCACCCCGCATGAACAAAAGCCCCCCCACCTCCTCCCGGCTCCCATCTCCTGCACAAAAACAGTCCCCTGCGGCTGTCTCGGCTTTGCGCAGGACAGGTACAGTCTCCGTTCGGCTGGGTTTGAGCAGAGGTACACCTCGGCTGTGCTCGGCCAGGGGGGGCGGTCCCCACTCGGGAGGGGGCAGTCTCTGCTTACCTCGGCTGTGCTCAGGCCAGGAGGGGTGGTCCCCGATCAGGAGGGGGCAGTCTTTGCTTACCTCGGCTGTGCTCGGGCCAGGGGGAGGCCGGTCTCCGATCAGGAGGGGGCAGTCTCCGCTTACCTCGGCTGTGCTCGGGCTGGGGGGGGGGCGGTCCCGGATCGGGAGGGGCAGTCTCCGCTTACCTCTGCTGTGCTCGGGAGGGGGCGGGCTTGTCTCACTTCGGCTGTGCTCAGGAGGGGGCGGGCTCGTGTCACCTCGGCTGTGCTCGGGAGGTGGCGAGCTCGTCTCACCTTGGCTGCGTTCAGGAGGGGGCGGGCTCGTCTCACCTCGGCTGCGTTCGGGTGGGGGCGGGCTTGGCTCTATGTATGTGCACTGGCGGGGACGGTCACAGGGATGTAATGGTAACCAGCCCATTATTATTACTATTAGAAGAAGCACAATGGTTATGTCACAGAAGATGCTGTAACTTATCTTGCTTGTCATGTCACTCTGATGACCATGGGGAGTCATGTCTGCACTCTCTGACCGTCTCCTTTATCATGTCCGCACTCTCTGACCCTCTCCTTTATCATGTCCGCACTCTCTGACCCTCTCCTCTGTGTTGTCTGCCATCTCTGACCCTATCCTTTATCATGCCTGCAGTTTCTGACTCTCTCCTGCATGTTTTCTGCAGTCTCTGACCAACTCTTCAGGTGGAGTGCTAATAGGAAGAGGTGGAGTTCCAGATGAAGGGGTGGATCTTTAGGAGGGGTGGGGCAAATTTAGATGGGGGGCACCAGAATTTAGTCTTGCCTAGGGCAGCACAAAACCAAAATACACCACTGCATATACCTGTAGTTTGGGTTCTTTAAGATGCATCCTCCATTCTAGCAATGCAGCGACAGCCAGTTTTATTTTTATTTGCATTCAACACTTCTGGGAGTGTTGGATGCCTGTGTCTGCCCAACCCAAAATGTGGCTCTGTTCTTTGACTTCTTACGCCACTGCTGAGTTCTGCAGTGAGGTAGGGGGAGGGAGCCCCCAACACATGGGAGAGAGCACAGGCATCAAACACCACCGGAAGTGTTGAATAAAAAGACTGGTGGAGGTGGCTGTGCTAAAACAAAGGGGAGGAAGGAGACCTGGACCTCTGGAGAGTTTAATGGCACTTAATTTTTTTTTCAATATTCATTTTATTAAAGAGTTTTAGGAAGTCACAAATACAGCAAGCGATACAACACAAATCATGTCACATTTCATAATCAGTTTGTTGCTTATTCAAAACAGTTGCTGCGACCTGGTGAACAATAATATAAGTGAAAGAAAGAAGTAGAAAGTGGTAAGGGAATGGAGAACAGGGTACGAGGTGGGAGTTTTAGGCATTGGTGACTGCTTAATTCTTGAACAAATATATCACATTAAAGTGCAGTAGATTTGAAGGTTGCAACAAAACATATATTCCGTGGTGGAGTAGATATCAAAATCCAGACCCATAATTGATGTGTGATTTGGTGAGCTTTCAGCTGGTCAGTCACTAGAACTTTAGATTATTCTATTAGGGACAAACAAACCTTTGGATTTTTCTTTTTTATAAACCACCATGCACATCCATTCGACAGGGCAGGTGCAACATTCTCCTCACAAAGTCTGTCCTGTGGTTACTCAATGTTCCATCATAACTGTTTGTATCGTAGGGCTTTTTGTGTAGTAGTCTATTTCCTTCACTGGACTCTATTTCTTTCAGTTAGTGTAAACAACGACATGGATATTAAGAGATGCACACTGGATTTCCTGACTAACATGAAAGTTAGAGTCCACATTCAAATGGTCTCCTTTAGTCTTACCCTCGCTAACACCATTGTCTTAGCTATTGTATTTTTTTTAAGATCTTGGACATCTGAAGTCAAAGGAAAACTTTGATGGTCCTATCTTTTGAAATATAGACAACATTTCTGTGGCCCTTTAAAGCCTTCCTTTAGAGCCTTCCTGAAAAACATGAGGATGACGCAAATTACCTCTAGTGTTGACAGATAAATGCAAGGCCGTTCTTTCTGCCATACAGCCAAAATGGCAACCACCACGTAATAGAACCTACTTGCTAACATGGTTAAGCACAGATCTGTGAGAACACATGACCACATGCATGGACGGCTAGGGCTAGGCTTGGTTAATAAGGTTGTTCAAACTACATTGACTATGTGTAACACGCATTAAGCCTTAGTGAACAATCACATTTTTGTTTCCCGCAGCCAAAAAATGAAATCTAATTGGCTGCCAAGCGTATCTCGACCCAAAACGAAATGCAATATATTAAAGGTTGCCATTCAATATAGTGGCTGCATTCGTAAATTTTTTAGGCTTACTTTATCTTCACTTGGTGATCCTTCCAAGAACTCATATTCATATTCACCTTTACACAAGTGACTGCACCTGATCTACAGCTATTGTAGTCACTGCATTTCCATGTATTTCACACTGTTCCTCCATAATTTTTGACTATATGAGGAACATGGGAAGCTAGTGGGTGAGTGGAAATCCATATCTGTATATTTTTTCTGTGGCGCTCTCATTCCCACTTTGATGTATGAGGGTAGAGATTAACCTAACATATAAAAAAAAAATGATTTTCGGTTCAAGCCCTGTGATTATGTTCTTTACCCACCAGTGAAGTAGTAATTAAAGAACAGCTCTAGGCAAACACTGTAAATAAAAAAGCACTTGTTTTAGATTTATGTATTCTTTTAGATGTCGCTAAATCTGAATCAAAAAGTGTAAATTATTTAAACCTGTCTTTATCCTTTATGCTACAAGTTAATTTAAAGTTGAAATTCAGTTTGCAGAGAGACTGACTTCTTTATGTGATGGGGAGTCCAAAATGCAGGCTGTAGGCGGGCAGTGACATAGAACCTACAGATCTATAGTCAAGAAAAAGTGTTTTCAGCACCCCTGTGCAGACATTGAGTTTGGGGAGGGGGTGACTGCCGCACATGAGTATGCAAATGAAATACTCTATAAATGGGTGTATCTTGACCCACCCTCATTTAATGGCTTTGATGGTGATCCATACATTTTGGACAACCCTAGTAGGCAATACAAAGGGCTTCTGACAATAGAAGCATGTTTAATTGTACATTTTAAAATCTTGGTGGAAAACCTTAGTGCACTAGAGCATACCTCTTAACTTTATGAAATGATAAATCAGGACACGTTTTAGCACACAGTATATTTGCAAAGGACACTTCCCTGCCATGCCATAGATTACAAAGATCTAGTAAGCAGAAAAGTTAACCACTTCAGCCCCGGAAGGATTTACCCCCTTCCTGACCAGAGCACTTTTTACAATTCGGCACTGCGTCGATTTAACTGCTAATTGCGCAGTCATGCAATGCTCTACCCAAACGAAATTTGCGTCCTTTTCTTCCCACAAATAGAGCTTTCTTTTGATGGTATTCGATCACCTCTGCTGTTTTTATTTTTTGCGCTATAAACGGAAAAGGACTGAAAATTTTGAAAAAAAAATGATACTTTCTAATTTTTGTTATAAAAAAAATCCAATAAACTAAATTTTAGTCATACATTTAGGCCAAAATGTATTCGGCCACATGTCTTTGGTAAAAAAAATGTCAATAAGCGTATATTTATTGGTTTGCGCAAAAGTTATAGCGTCTACAAACTAGGGTACATTTTCTGGAATTTACACAGCTTTTAGTTTATGACTGCCTATGTCATTTCTTGAGGTGCTAAAATGGCAGGGCAGTACAAACCCCCCCCAAATGACCCCGTTTTGGAAAGTAGACACCCCAAGGAAATTGCTGAGAGGCATGTTGAGCCCATTGAATATTTATTTTTTTTGTCCCAAGTGATTGAATAATGACAAAAAAAAAAAAAAATTACAAAAAGTTGTCACTAAATGATATATTGCTCACATTGCATATGTGGAATTGCACCCCAAAATACATTCAGCTGCTTCTCCTGAGTACGGGGATACCACATGTGTGGGACTTTTTGGGAGCCTAGCCGCGTACGGGGCCCCGAAAACCCAGCACCACCTTCAGGATTTCTAAGGGCATACATTTTTGATTTCACTCCTCACTACCTATCACAGTTTTGAAGGCCATAAAATGCCAAGATGGCACAAAACCCCCCCAAATGACTCCATTTTGGAAAGTAGACACCCCAAGCTATTTGCTGAGAGGCATGGTGAGTATTTTGCAGCTCTCATTTGTTTTTGAAAATGAAGAAAGACCAGAAAAAATTTTTTTTTTTTCTTTTTTCAATTTTCAAAACTTTGTGACAAAAAGTGAGGTCTGCAAAATACTCACCATACCTCTCAGCAAATAGCTTGGGGTGTCTACTTTCCAAAATGGGGTAATTTGGGGGGGTTTTGTGCCACCTGGGCATTCCATGGCCTCCGAAACTGTGATAGGCAGTGAAGAGTGAAATCAAAAATTTACGGCCTTAGAAAGCCCGAAGGCGGTGCTTGGTTTTCGGGGTCCCGTGCGCGGCTAGGCTCCCAAAAAGACCCACACATGTGGTATCCCCGTACTCAGGAGAAGCAACAGAATTTATTTTGGGGTGTAATTCCACATATGCCCATGGCATGTTTGAGCAATATAACATTTAGTGACAATTTTGTGCAAAAAAAAAAAAAAAAAAATTTGTCTCTTTCCCGCAACTTGTGTCACAATATAAAATATTCCATGGACTCGACATGCCTCTCAGCAAATAGCTTGGGGTGTCTACTTTCCAAAATGGGGTCATTTGGGGGGGTTTGAACTGTCCTGGCATTTTATGCACAACATTTAGAAGCTTATGTCACACATCACCCACTCTTCTAACCACTTGAAGACAAAGCCCTTTCTGACACTTTTTGATTACATGAAAAAATTATTTTTTTTTGCAAGAAAATTACTTTGAACCCCCAAACATTATATATTATTTTAAAGCAAATGCCCTACAGATTAAAATGGTGGGTATTTCATTTTTTTTTTCACACAGTAATTGCGCAGCGATTTTCAAATGCATTTTTTGGGGAAAAAACACACTTTTTTAAATTTTAATGCACTAAAACACACTATATTGCCCAAATGTTTGATGAAATAAAAAAGATGATCTTAGGCCGAGTACATGGATACCAAACATGACATGCTTTTTGCGCACAAACGTGCAGTGGCAACAAAATTGATACATTTTTAAAAGCCTTTAAAAGCCTTTACAGGTTACCACTTTAGATTTACAGAGGAGGTCTACTGCTAAAATTACTGCCCTCGATCTGACCTTCGCAGTGATACCTCACATGCATGGTGCAATTGCTGTTTACATTTGACGCCAGACCGACGCTTGCGTTCGCCTTAGCGCGAGAGCAGGGGGGACAGGGGTGCTTTTTATTTATTTATTTTTTTTTCATTATTATTTTTTTGCTTTTTTATCTTATTTTTAAACTGTTCCTTTCATTTTTTTTTTTAAATCATTTTTATTGTTATCTCAGGGAATGTAAATATCCCCTATGATAGCAATAGGTAGTGACAGGTACTCTTTTTTGAAAAAATTGGGGTCTATTAGACCCTAGATCTCTCCTCTGCCCTCAAAGCATCTGACCACACCAAGATCGGTGTGATAAAATGCTTCCCCAATTTCCCAATGGCGCTGTTTACATCCGGCGAAATCTAAGTCATAAAATGCTCGTAGCTTCCGGTTTCTTAGGCCATAGAGATGTTTGGAGCCACTCTGGTCTCTGATCAGCTCTATGGTCAGCTGGCTGAATCACCGGCTGCATTCTCAGGTTCCCTGTTGAGACAGGAGAGCCAGAGAAAAACACGGAAGACGGTGGGGGGGGGCATTCCCTCCCACTGCTTGTAAAAGCAGTCTAGAGGCTAATTAGCCGCTAGGATTGCTTTTACATGAAAGCCGACCGCTGGCTAAAAAGAATGATACCAAGATGATACCTAAACCTGCAGGCATCATTCTGGTATAACCACTCAAAGTCGTGAATGGCGTACCTGAAGACAAAAAAATGGTTAACAATAAAGCACAGTAAACGGTAAAGTATAAAAAATTGCATACCTGAAAAACCAACATGATAAAACATAATAACAATAAAACATTGCAGAATAGAATACAGTAAAAAAGAGCAGAACAATAGAGAGAGAATAGAGAGAGAGAGAACAATGAAACGACAACTATTTTTTTTTATTTTTGTTTGTGTTTTTTTTTTTTTTTACACTTTTTTTGTAACTGTAACTTTTATAACTGTAACCAGTTCCAGGTTCGGGTCTCTCAAAATGCGATGGCATCTTGGGAGACCCTGTGAAAGTGTGCCTAGTCTGTGCAATGCTGTACCCTACGCTAATACTCAACTAGTGAATGGTAGCGTTCAAAACATTCACCAATGCAAAGACCAGGATTGTCAGGACAGGAGGGACAATAATAGAGGGTGTCACGTCTATATCCGCGCTTGCTGCAGACACAACATCTTTTTTGGGGGGGTTCGTTGGGTAGGGGTACTCGGGAGGACATATAAATGCCTCTCATGCAGCCGACTGCATTTGGTTGGGGATGTGAATGGGGGAAGTACGGGCGCTGCAGAAGCGGTGGGTTCCCAATTAGGATTGGCGAATGCAGCAGGAAGGGCACTATGGGCACGACAGGCCTATGTTTGTCTTCTTGGTGGCAGCGGGACACTACTTGTGCTTGCCACCTCACCAGCTTGAACTGCACTTATGGGACTCGCCACGTCACCAAGTGTTACTGCAGTGCTGGTTTGACTACGACCGGGGTGTACTAGGCCGCTGGTGCTTGCCAGTTCACCAAAACGCTACCAAAAAAACTGTTAGCGAGTCTTTTGTAAGTGACAGTGATCGATCGATACTGCACTTGGGTGGGCTGGGCCGGGCGGAGGGGCAAAACGCAGGTGCTAGCAGGTATCTGGGCTGATCCCGCTAACACTGCGTTTTTGGGAACCCTAAACTGCTGGGGACGCTAGTATAGATCTGATCGGTTCAGATATTGATCCGTTCAGATACTATACTACTAAGGGAGGTGTATGGTGCGTGCGTGGGTGTTAGCGCTACTGGCGCTAATCTGACGCTGCCTGGGGCTGGTGCTTGCCAGTTCACCAAAATGCTACCAAAAAAACTGTTAGCGATCGCAGGGATCAGGCCTGACTCTGCGAACGCTGCAGTTATGCGTTTAGTGTTTTGTAAGTGACAGTGATCGATCGATACTGCACTTGGGTGGGCTGGGCCGGGCCGGGCGGAGGGGCAAAATGCAGGTGCTAGCAGGTATCTGGGCTGATCCCGCTAACACTGCGTTTTTGGGAACCCTAAACTACTGGGGACGCTAGTATAGATCTGATCGGATCAGATATTGATGCGTTCAGATACTATACCACTAAGGGAGGTGTACGGTGCATGCGTGGGTGTTCGCGGTACTGGCGCTAATCTGACGCTGCCTGGGGTGACGCATATCACCGCCGGGCGATCAGGGGGCTAAACCTTTATTCGGTAATAAACGGCGGGTGCCCTGACACTATAAAAAATAAACAAACTAACCAGCGTCACCCGTAACGGTTATACGATGATCAGTGGTGAAAGGGTTAACTAGGGGGCAATCAAGGGGTTAAAACATTTATTAGATAGTATATGGGGGTCCCTGTCGCTATAAAACACTGACGGCGAACCTAAATATTTACGTTCCTAACTAGCGTCACCAGCGACACTAATACAGCGATCAGAAAAATGATCGCTTAGCGACACTGGCGACAGGGGGTGATCAAGGGGTTAAAACTTTATTAGGGGGGGTAAGGGGGGTACCCTAGACCTACAGGGGGCTAATACTCACTGTCCTACCACTGCTAACTGTCACAAACTGACACTATGCAGTAATCAGGAAAAAAAAAAAAAACACCTGCTTGGTGTCAGTTTGTGACGGGGGGGGGATCGGGGGGCGATCGGTGGGGGATCGGGGGTGTTTAGTGAGCCTGGCATGTTCTACTGTGTGTGTGTGTGTGTGTTGGTGCACTTACATATCATCTCTCCTCGGCGCTGGAACGGAAACTGGCCAGCCGAGGAGAGATGACATCACATCCTCTGCCTCTGTACTATACAGAGGCAGGGGATGTTTCTCATTGGCTGGGAGCGATCGCGAGGGGGGGGCCACGATCGGTTGGCCTCCCCCTCGTCTCTCAACTCTCCCAGCCAAATGCCGACCGCAGCTGTGTTCTTCAGCGCAGCCGGTTACCCGCTAATAAAAAAAAAGCCGCTCTTCTTCTGTGGCGGTCCTCTGTGGCCATCTGATGATGTCACCTGGAGAGCCCACCCCATGGCTATGTAAGAGACACCACACAGCGGGTGACAATACAGCGGAGGAAGAACGCCACAGAAGAGTGGCTTTTTTATTAGCGGGTAACCAGGGGAGTGGAAAAACACAGAGATGGCTCGGGGAGAAGATGGCGGTGGTGGAGACAGCGGCAGGAGAAGACGGCTGGAGGAAGAAGATGGCTCAGAGCTATTTTACAATAAAGGATTTTTTTACATTTGTCTGCTTTTTTGGTGAATGGGTAGGAGTATGATGTACCCCATACCCATTAACATAGGGGGGGCAGAATCTGGGGGCCCCCTTGTTAAAGGGGGCTTCCAGATTTCAATAAGCCCCCCACCCGCAGACCCCAACAACCGCCGGCCAGGGTTGTCGGGAAGAGGCCCTTATCCCCATCAACATGGGGACAAGGTGCTTTGGGGAAACCATAAAGCACCCTCCCCATGTTGAGGGCATGTGGCCTGGTACGGTTCAGGAGGAGGGTGCTTGCTTGCCCACCCCCCCTATTCTGACCTCCAGGCTGCATGCTTAGATAAGAGTCTGGTATGGATTTTGGGGGGCCCCACATCAATTTTTTTTTTAATTTTGGTGCGGGGTTCCCCTTAAAGTCCATACCAGACCCAAAGGGCCTGGTATGTACTGGGGGGGACCCTATGACATTTTTTCCTTGATTTTTGGAATTCCACACTATAATATTATTGAATAATTACATACCATTGCATGCATTTGAAGAGTTAAAAATTTGGAATAAACCAAACCTATGTGCATTGGCTAACTATACTGTTGTGTACAATGCACAATTACAGGAGGTGATACCGTCGGTGGGATTCAAACTCATGGCTTGAGCCTTTGGAAGGTAACAGGGCATACCACCATGCTACAGAGCTGAGCACCAACCTACATAGAAAATACATTGACTAATGTTTGATTCTATACAATAATGTTTTGCATTTTATAATATATTAACAACCATGCTCATGCTGATGTGGCATTGGCTAATAGGCGTTCACCTCTGTTCTGCATATGCTGCTTAGTACAATGCAAGGTTTCAGTAGGTTATACCATCTGTGTGATTTTCAGTAATTTGAGCACAATTATATTGAGAACATACATTTACTAGTGTTTGATGATGGGACTACTTTATATTCTAGGTATAATAGTACTCAGCACAGTGACTTAGGCCCCTTTCACATTTGTGCGACTTGCACAATTTTGCAGCGCTTTTTTGCTGCGATTTTGATGCAACTTTAAGCAATGCCTGTGTAATCTTGAGGTCTATGGACGCAGGAGTCACAGGGAAAGTCGTGCATTTTGCTGAGATTTTCCCGCGATTTCAGGGAATGCCTGTGTAAACTTGAGGTCTATGGACCTCAACTCGCATCAAAGTAGTACCAAAGTAGTACAGGGACTACTTTGAAGTCGGTGTGACATGAAGTCGCATAGATAAGAATGGTACTCATTGAAAATCATGGGGTATGACTTGTCATGTGACTCTGATGTCCAAAGTCGCATGAAAAGTTGCACAAGTGTGAAAGGGGCCTCAGCCCGACTTTGTGAGCGATTTTACTTTCCTGCACAGATGCCTAGTAAAATTGCATAAGTCCCAACTGTCCCTGATTTGGAACAAAGTCCCTCGGTCCCTCTTTCCTCCTCATTTGTCCCTCATTTTGTTCTGATCTATATAGTTGTATATAAAATGCACTTTTTATCTTTCAAAAAGGGTTTCCCAGTGCTAAACCTCTCATCTAATTTCTAAATTGCTTTGTTTGTAAATTTCCAAATCCAATCTAAAGGAATATTATTGGTAAAAAAAACAAAACTTGGGAGTTTAACTAATATTCCATTGCCGTCAATAGGAGCCGATTTGACATGTCAATTCAGAGCCATGTGAACATGGGTGAAGTTGCATAAATATGATAGGAAATCATGGGGGGGAACTTTTTCTATGTGACTTTGAGGTCCAAAGCTGCATGAAAAGTCACCCAAGTGTCAAAGTAACCTAATGAGATTAATTGATAACACCTTTGAATTAGGCCCCATTTGCACTTGCGCGACCTTAAAATTGCACAGCTTTGCCGTGACTTGAAGCAATGCCTGTGTAATCTTGTGGTGTATGGACCTCAAATCGCATCAAAGTCAAACCAAGGAAGTGCAGGGACGAATTTGCCCCACTTTCAAGATGCACAAGTGACAATAGGGCCAAATTCAAAGGTGTTATCCATGAATCTCATTCACACTGCTGCGACCTGAAACTCACACTATTTTGCTGCCACTTTGCTGCTGCAACTTGGCCCCAACTTCTGGGAATGCCTGTGTAATATAGAGACCTATGTACCTCAAGTCGCATGAAAGTCACAGCAAAGTAGTACAGAGACTACTTTGAAGTTGGTGCGACTTGAAGTAGCACAGATATGAATGGTTATCATTGGGAATCAGGGGGTACAACTTGTCATGCAACTCGGAGGTTTAAATTTGCAGGAAAGGTCGCCCAACTGTGAAACAAGTCATATATATTTTAATAGAAAGGAGCTCTCACTTATATTTGCATAGTCCTAACTGATTTACATCAGCAAAACAAATGCAGGAAGTGATGTGTGCACATGGGCCAGAAGCAAATGTGTGGTGATGCCAAACAAATCAATGAACCCCACCCACACCACCACGCTCTTTTGATCACAGAAGCGAATATTTGATCGCAACCACAATTAGAATTATTTATTTTAGTTTATTTGCAGATATCTGTATTTCTACATATAATGATATTTGAAGGCAAACTTAAGGGAGTTTGATAAGAAATGGTGTCCCTGGGATTGCAGCAGGTAATAGGCTTATAGGCTTACCTATAGGTACAAATTATGCATGGGAGTTTACTCCCACTTTAAAAATTATTTTAGGCCTGAAGACTACTTAAAACCCCCAAAACATTTTATATGTTTTTGAAAGCAGACACCCTAGAGAATAAAATATTGTCAGTTCCATTTTTTTTATGTAGATGATCCCAACATGTGTTTTTGTGTGTATGTGTGTGTGTGTGTGTGTGTGTGTGTGTGTTGGGGGGGGGGGGCTCTAAAGTTCTTTTGATCTTTTTAAATCTTTTTTTTATACACATGTTTTTATTGCTATCACATAGCGAACCAATAGCCCCCTATGTGATAGCATATTGGTGACAGGTACTCTTTATGGGGCATCTGGGGTCTATCCTTTCTGGTGCCCTAAGGTGGCTGCCAATACCCACTCTGCTGTGCAGAGGCGGAGCTCAGCTATCCAATAATCAACAGCGTTCTGGAACTGCACATGTGCAGAAAAGAGCCCAGGAAAGCTGCAAAATTTATGGGTGCTTTTCCCCTATCTATAAACATTTAAGAACAGGAGAAAAGTTCCCCCCTTTTTTTTTTTGCAAACGATCTGTAATTATCCATCTTGGTTTTAGCAACCCAGACTGACTGTCCTCATGTTTCCTGTTTTAACTGTCCCATCCCCCCATGTCCCCTGCTCTGTTCCCATCTCCATTGCCCTGTCCATCTCTCACCAAGTGTTCTGTTTTGCCCCATCTCCTTTTCTCTGTCCCCATATACTCTTCTCTAAATGCCTCATATCCCCTTCCGTCTCCATCTATGTGCCTTGCTCTTATAACTTTGTGTGCAATGCATCTCTCCTACTCTGTCCCCATGTACCCGTCTCTAAATGCCTCATGTCCCCATCTTAGGGTTGCCACCTCATCCCTTTAATACCGAACACATATTAATTACACAGATTTGGTGGCTGATTAAGGTGGTAATTAAACTCACTTGGTGCGGTGGCAACCCTACCTCGATGTGCCTTGCTCTTATGACTTTGTATGCAATGCATCTCTACTACTCTGTCCCCATGCTGTACATGTCAGCACGAGGGCTGTATAATAAAACAGTCACACAGGTGGTTTATGAAGCACTTTGCCTTCCACTCCACTGAGGCTGCAGGATCTCTCAGCGCCATTTCCCATCCTGTGTCTGCTGGCCCCTCCCCCTGCTCTCACTCAGCTCTTCCTCTTTCTCTCACAAGTTTCCAGCACAGCAGCAATTGTCTCTCTGCTACACTGGATGTGTCTCTACTACCACCCAGGTGAGAGGAATTGATCTTCATAGCGGGGGCAGCAGGGAGAGAAGCAGGTGCTGAAAACAAAACAAAAAAAGGTATCTGCTCTGGGAAGGAGGGGCTGGGAGAGCAGCGATGGTGCCCACCTTCAAAAAGTGCCCGCCCATGCGCAGAATGGAAGGGCACTCCAGTTGAGTTGCCGATCAGCTGGAGTGATGTCCCATAGTGCATGCGCACATCGTAGGAGCCTTTTTTCTATGGGAGATACCATTTCATGGGGATAATTGAATGCTGTGCAAACATCGGAGGGACGCCATATTTCTCATATTGTGCCTCGCTGTTGCGCTGTGGGTTTACAGCGAGGCACAATGTGACATCTACTTTGTCCCCCTGCTCTTTGCATAGCTTTCAATTGTGGCTGTGAAATGGTATGGGCTGTCAAAAAAATCCTCCTACAATGTGCGCATGCGCTATGGTGATGTCACTCAGTGGCCTTCCGTTCTTCGCATGTGCGGGCACAAATCAATAGAACAGCGGTAGTAGTTCACTGTGCTGGGCGTCGCCGTGTGGAATGCCTGACCTGCTTTCAGCTAGGTAAATGTCTGTGTGAGCTAGGCTGGCGCCGGCATAAGCACATCTTCAATGGCTCCTGGTTTTAGTGCCCCCTACGATCTAGTGCCCTCAGCGCTAACCTGCCTTATTCTTGCACCAGCCCTGCCTACACATAAATACACATATACTGCATTTCTTTGGACATATAGTTGGTGGAATTACATTACTCAAGAGTTATTCTTCTTGATTTATTCTGTGATATTTGGTAGTTCTTGGTGGGTGAGTGTAGAATAGTGATGTTACCCTTCAATTTTTGGGAATTACATTTTGATTTATGATGTTGGTACACATCACATTTTTGGGGCTCAAATTATGATTATTCGGAAATAATAAAAAACACTGAAAAAAGTTGACTCATTTTAAATTTGCATCAGTAATGGTATTGTTTGCAGTTTGTAAAGACACCTGTGTGAGTTTGGGTAAAGATTTTTGTGAGATTGAGAGCAACAAATGAAAAAAACAAAAATATATTTTACCAAAACATCAAAATATTCCACATTCTAGCATTCTTAAAAACAAAATAGTTGGACTAGAAGCAACATTGTTGCAAAGGAAAATGTATTTCAGAGAAAGATACATTTCATCTGAACATTAAAAGTATTTATTTGGGGAAGTTACAATTGTACCATTAGAATCAATTGCTAAAATTTGCATTGGACTATAATAGCGCAGATTTTCACTCTCAAAAAAGTCATTTTAGCCCAGTGCTAATTTTGGTATTTACTATAGCACCCTGTGAAAAAGCCATGGGAGTTAAAATGAGAGTTGTTTGCATGTCTGAGCATGCTCAGTTGTGTTGTCACCTAGTTGTGCAAAAACGGGGAATTTATTTCTTCTCAAACTTTTAAAGGTATTTCAGTGTAGAAATAATTTTTTCACACAGTTTAAAAGCAGATTATCTTTAAACAATATACTGCATATTTCAGTAACATTTAGGCAATTATATCATGCTCTGAGCCCTGGTTCATACTGGAGCATTTTGACATGCATGTCAAATTTACGGCAATTGCCGTCAATGACACTGTCCTAATTGGTACGACGCAGCATCTGCGGCGCTGCACCAATTTCAAAAAGTAGTTTCTGTACTACTTTTTGTGATTTCGGGCTGCGATTTACATTGACATCTGTGCAGAAACCTGCACAGATGTCTCTGAAATCGCGGCCGAAATCGGGACTGACATGCGGGAGTGAAATTGTGCAAGTCCAGCTGAACTTGCACGGCTTCATTCCCGCAGCTCAGTGTAAACCTAGGCTAAACATTATTTCCATGTGTACTACTCCAGGTTTTAGCAGAGTAAGGGTTCGGGCGCTATTTGTTTTCAGGGAGCTACAGTAAATCTTATTTTGGGAGTATTTTTTTACCAGCACTATAGTGAATACAGTTTTTTAGTGCTAATTGGGGGCAATTAGCGCTAATTTGTGCCACTGTGCTATAGTGCATGACCCCTATGTGTCTTAAATCGGTATATTGTTGGAGATGTACTTCAAATATCTACTGGCTTTACTGAATGAAGGTTAGCAATCTACCTTTAAAATATTCCAGTTTGCAAGCATTCATATTAAAAACAACTGGAAGAGTATTTTATGAATACTGACATCACTTAGAACTTGCGTCCTGTAATGAGCATGATTCACTGAGGTCAGTTACCTGGTACACTGGTTAGAAAGTGTGCATAGCAAGATTATTCATTCAAACAGGAGCTCACACAGCAGGAAAAGTGACTATGAACCTGTATACTGCAGTTCGTAAATTGTTACACACAGTTAATGGCAGACATAAAGGACAATCTGTAAATCACTTGTAAATAAGTCCTAAAGTCTGAACTGTGCTCAGCTTTTGTGTTTCTATGTAACTGATCTTGTATGTGAGTCAAGCAAAATGGAACCAGCTTTTCTTAAAGTGACCCTGTAGCTGAAAAAAAAAAAAAAAAGTATATATATATATATTATATAAAAGATATTGCAGAAGAAGACGACATTTCATACTTACCTCTATTACTGCCATTTCATTCCAAAAGGATCACCTCTGACATACTGCCAAATATGTTGGATGCCTGCCTCCCTACCGCATTCTGTGGTTTCTCATACCAGCTCCTGGACGCGGGTTGCTTTATTAGACGCGGGTTGCTTTAAGGCCCCTTCACATGTGTCCCATAATGCATGCACAGTAATGCACATGTTATTCTACATTTAGGAACGATGGGCCGACAGTGCACCTGAATGCATGAAAAATCTGGATCTGTAGCCTGGCAATGCAGGGCACCCCAATAAATGACATGTGCCTTGTGGGGAGCTGTATGACAAGTGCCCGTTACTATAAAAAAAAAAAAAAATCTTCTTTGCTAACATGGAGGATCAAATTTAAAAAGAAATTTAAAAAAATGATAAAAGAAAAGAAAAAAGGATATATCTATAGGATACCAACTGTTTAAGAAACATTTTTATCTGTAGAATAGTTTTAAAGACACAAAACACAAAAAAATATTTATTGAATCAACATTTTTGATTAGCCCTGCCTGAGCTTGATCTGAAAGGTTTACAATTACAGTATTTCTATGGACTAAGTAGATGACCTTTTACATGTATGATTTAATGCTTTACAACCACCTTCAATCACACCAAGACCAACAACATTCTTTATACAAGTATTCAAGGAACTATTGTATCCAGAGAGCACCGATACTGTTTTATGTGATTCATGCAGCCTCTTTTCATCTTCTGTGAGATATGTGATACACCTACCACACTACCCTACACAAATGCACGCTGTCTTCATCTTCACCTCCTCCTCTCATCGGCATACCTCCATCCACTTCTTAATTCTTAACACCAACTTACTCTTTTTAGTTGCCCAGGTATGCCCAATAACTCCTTGACAGCTAGAATTAGTTTGCCCGTTAATGGAAATGGTCCTCAAAGACACTACCTCAAGCCCTCAAGACCATAGGCCCTGATGTCTATACATTTTATATCTTTATCTACTATCTAGAGCAGGAGTCAGCAACCTAATGCCCGCGGGCCACACCCGGTAGTGCATGTGATGAATTCACGTGCACCCAGCCCGTGGACATTTTAACCCCTTCACACCAACCGTACACATATATGCAGCCTCGGCTCGAAGGGGTTGCACCGGGGTGATGCCTGCAGCTACAGGCATCACCCCAATACCGTTTTTTAGAGCTAGTTGTTGGCTTTCTTAGGATAGAAACTGATGCAGCTAAGAAGCCGCTTGGCTGTTTTTCCAGTAATGTATGAGTAACTTGGTCTGCGAGTGTTTTACAAGACAAGGACCTTTTTTTAATAAAATTTGAACTTGATAAACGAGCAATGTCTTGCAATACGTCTTAAACCACAGACGTCTTAATACGTCTTAAACCACATTTTATTTTAAAGCCCGTGGTGAGTGAACACACTCCAAAAACTCCACCCAGTGCCAAAAAAAGTGCACGCATAAAGTGTGATACAAAAAAACGTGCAACGGGTGTACACATAGTCCTCCGAAATCAAAGGACCTTGCCCTGATCCCCCGGGTGTTAGATTCCAGACAGGGACTGGGGTACTTTACACTTTGTCCATCTAGCCGAAACCAGATGGACCACATTCTTCGGAGGGTCTGCCGAAACAGACCCACCCAAGTACTAGGTTGGGCTCCCCCAACGGGAGACCCCATGAGAGAGGGTGAACTAAGCCAGAGGCCATGTCCACCCCCTCCCAAGACTTTCAGGGCAGGACCGAGGACCTACACCCTACCAGTCACACATGCAAAACCGTGTACTAACAAAAAAGGACAAAAACATGATAAACAAGGGGCTTAAATAAATGAAGTGGGGGAAGTAAGTGGAGAGAGGAGGTGAAAGTGACCATTCTGCAATACAATAGCCAGCCCTTCTCCAACTACTACTTCAGGACTATTTCTGTGAGATTTGAAACGATTTGATATTACTTCATCGCTACTTCACTGAGAGGGGCTGTCCATGTTACAGGGAGGAACAGTGATGTTATGAACAAAAGTTTAACTAGCAAAGGGTTAATATTTAAATTCTTTCAGGGTCAAGTAGTGCTGATATAGACACAGGTACGATTTGCAGCATGATATACATTATGGTCTATGGCAGCGAAGTCATGCTGAAGTCCTGAAAAAGTAATACATGAACTAATTTTCAAATCGCACTATTTGAAATTGTATTTATTAAGACACTGCCAAAGAAACACATTAGATGCTACTTCAGGTACGATTTGTAAATCAATGTTGTACCTGTGTGACTGGGGGCTAAAAGAGAAGAGAGGCGCCTCTAAGTGTAGCAATATGGTTACATTTAATGAAGGTACAACATTTAGCAACTCAAATGGTTGATGATTAAAAAAGAGTCACATCTAAATATGCAGGCATCTGGGGTAAAGCTGTCCACATCGTCCTCTGCACCGATGTCAGTCTGCAATTGTGACCGGGAAGACTACCTTGTAGTAGAGCGATCTGAAAACGAGGCTTGAAGCGCTCATGGAGCACAGCGTGGAAGGGATATCGATGGTGATGCAGAGGGCGCTCTATGTGGACAGCTTTACTCTGGAGGCCTGCATACTTGGATGTGCCTGTTTTAATCATCAACCAGGTGAGTTGCTAAATGTTGTACCTTCATTACATGTAACCATATCGCTACACTTAGAGGTGCCTCTCTTCTATACTCTGTAGCTCCTGCTGGATTCTGCTTTAAGCATTCCCTATTGACACTTTTTTTTTGTGTGGTTGTGGAACAAATCATTTGAGTTTCCATTATTTCTTATGGGGAAATTCTCTTTGCTATACGAGTGCTTTGGTTTACAAGCACGTTTCCGGAACAAATTATCCTCGCAATCCAAGGTTTTTCTGTATATGTTTAACATACTTATTATGATTCAGTATATATATGCAGGCATGTACTGGCCATCGGGACTACCGGGAGATTCCTTGTGGGCCGATGGCTCAGTGGGCCAGTCAGGTGCGGTCCTGGAGCCGCTCCTCTCTGACAGTGAGTAATCGTAATTTCACTCCTGTCAGGAGGAGCAGTTTCCGTCATATGCTGGAGAGAGCATTAGGCGTTATGCTCCCTCCAGCCTGCAGGGGGAGATAGACCAATGGCAGACTTTCCTTCCTCTCTCCCCTATCACTTGTTATCACATGACTGGAGAGAGGAACGAGAAGCTGCCTTCAAAACGATGAGTACATGTGGAAGGAGAGGGAGGACACTGATGTGAAGGGCTGATGATGGGGGCTCTCTGATGGGGACTGTGATGTGAAGTGGGCTGCTGGTGGGGACTGTGATGTGAAGGGAGCTGCTGATTGGGACACTCTGATGTAAGGGGGACGCTGTTGGGGACACTCTGATGTAAGGGGGACGCTGTTGGGGACACTCTGATGTAAGGGGGACGCTGTTGGGGACACTCTGATGTAAGAGGGACGCTGTTGGGGACACTCTGATGTAAGGGGGACGCTGTTGGGGACACTCTGATGTAAGGGGGACGCTGTTGGGGACACTCTGATGTAAGGGGGACGCTGTTGGGGACACTCTGATGTAAGGGGGACGCTGTTGGGGACACCCTGATGTAAGGGGAATATTTTTTTTTATTGGAAAGATTATTTAGAGTAGAGTTTGTTTTTAATAGGTATACATATTTTTTAATAATTTTTAGTCTATAAAACTGTTCTACAAATGAAAATGTTAAGCAGTTGGTGGCATATAGATATATCATTTTGATATATTTTTATTTTTTCTCTTTATATTTGATCCTCTGTGTTAGGTATTTTTACAGTAGTGATTTCTAGAGTTTTTCTTCATTGGTCTGTGGATGTAGGTTTGAAAAACAAGATTTTTTTGTTTTGTTATATAATTATATATGGTATGTACTTTTGAATTCTGTCCACAACTGTCATGTATCACAACTCACTAATGCGTTGTCAGTATTCATTCCAAATAAATACAGTACATCAACACTGCTTTGAATAGGAGTTCTCTGCATCAAAGAACAGCCGTTTTTTCCCTGCTTCACAGATTTGTTGGTGTCAATCCAGAACACTGCCCAGCTTACTTACCCATACCATTCACAAGAGTGAAGTGGGGAGGACGTTAACGTTTTAATGTGACATTAGCACAGCAATATAAAGGCCAAAAATGCACTTACATTTTAAAGAAGAAATCCAGGTATGGTATATTTTTACATAGTTATATTGGTCCAGCTTGAACTTATGTAACTCTGTACTGTAAATATCATGGTCCTGGAATATGGAAATCACTGAAGCACTACTCCAGTGATCTCCACTTGCTTCTGGGTTCCATGCCGAATGGCTGCCCTGCTGCATTCTGAACACAGAAGGTTGCCATTCAGAGAATGCTTTGCATTACCTGAATAAATGCAAAGTGTTCTGTGATTGGATGAGTTGGAGAGGAGTAGCGGTGTCTTCCAACTTCCAGGGGCAGCGGCCAAGTGTGGTGTATGTAAAGCTACATTATTCCAAGCTTGACCAGTGTAACTATCATAGTTGCCAACATTGTACAAAAAATTATAGGGACACGTTGTCTGTTGGCAGAGTCTTATTATAATTAGAGGGCGGGGCATTCGTTTGTAGGTGTAACGTAGCGGGGGAAAGAAAAATGCCTGAAATGAACGAGGGATGGAGGGAGAAACAAAAAGAGAAAGAGAGGAAGAGAGAGAGAAGGAAGAAAAGAAAGAGGGATGGAGGGACAGCAGGCCCAGATCCTACACCATAATAGAAATGTGTATTCCAAAAAGTTTAACAATCAGCAGATAAAGATACTCCAAACACCTGGTGTTAGCGCTTCAATCATCACAGCACCATGTTTGGTATAGTGTCAGGCTGATTGAAGCGCATTATTACGGTGTACTATAAAATTAAATAGTTCAACTCACCATAATGCAGGATCAGTGGGAGCCCTGAGCGTGGCACTTACCACCATCGCCTGCCACCAGATGCCATCAGGTGTGCCCAGTAGAGTCCCCCTTACATCAGGTGCCCCCAGTGGAGCCCCCCCTTACATCAGGTATCCCCCAGCGGTGCCCCCCTTACATCAGGTATCCCCCCAGTGGAGCCCCCCTTACATCAGGTACTCCCCCAGCGGTGTCCCCCTTAAATCAGGTATCCGGTGTCCCCCTAGTGGTGTCTCCACCGCCATTACAGAATTGCAGAAGTAACAGAGGCAGAGGGGGAACAAAATAGAGGCGGAGCCGGCCGGGTGGCTACAATAGGAATTGAGCTGTGGCACCGCAGCTCAGTTTCTATTGTCAGCCACCCGGCTGGCTTTGCTTCTTGTTTGTTCTCAGCCTTACTTCTTCTGGTCTTCTGTAAAATGGCAGCCTGCAGAGATATTGTCACTGCCGGCCGCAGACCTACATAGTTAGTAAGGTTGAATAAAGACACCAGTCCATCTTGAGCAAGTGTGGGTGCATGTCTACAATTGTCCCTATCCTTATACATTGTGTCTCATTAAGATGCTCCTCTATTATATATTATTTAAGGTACCCATATAGCACCGTCAATTTTACACAGCACTCCACACATACATCACACAATCACAGAACTGGAGCCCACGAACTCGGAAGCAAGACGGGTGAAAATGGAAGCGGCTGCAGCGCTGACATTGCGGCGCTGGAACAGCTTTGTTTTAAGGTAGGTTTCACATAATGTGCTAGTATGTGATGCATACTAGCACATTATGCCTTTGCCTTGCAGGAAGAAAAAAAAAAAACCTTCCAACAGTGTACAACCGCTTTAAACCAAGTCTGTTGCCCAGCACAGGTTGCTTTAAATTAGTGCGGTCCACACAATTACTATTTGTATTTCATTTGTGCAGTCTGTTCACTGCATTTAGTTTAGCTAAATAAAGGGAATTGCAGAGGAAGAAATCTATAAAGTGTTTGATATTTCCAGATTTCAGAACAAAATATTCAGTTCAATGACTGTTTCTGGCTGTTGAGTTTATAAATATTTAATCAGGACACAAGCTTCAGTTTGAAGCACTTTTATAATATGTCACTGAACATTAAACTAACCAAACAAAGTCATTATGTTTTATTCATATTGTTTCCAGCCTCTAAAGGAAAACCTGAGCTACAATGGCCTCAATAAAAGTGCATGCTGGGATGTTTGTGGATGTAGATTCAGATATTCAACATTTCTATGGGACAAAGAAAGAATAAAATCTAATTCAGAAGTTCAAACTGACAAATCTTTTAGTCTGACACGTCCATATGGTGAGAAGAAAAATAGAACAAGGGCAAGTAGAAAAAGGTTAAAATGACTATACACGTTTAACAGAAAACAGCTTTTAAATCTAGCATGGGGCAGCTTTGGTAAACATTAAAAAAAAATCTATATATTTTCTGCAATACCCACCTTCTACCTGATGCCCACACACTCACTATATTCCAATTTAGTGCCAGTCCTCTTCCAGGTTGAACAATGCTCACTGTCATTCCACAGTCGCCATCAAGGATTCACCTGGACAGTCCGGGTTTTGAATCATTTGTCCGGGTTTCAGTCTGCCTGAAACCCGGACACATTATTCTGACCGGGCTGTGACTCCCCAAGTAACCAAGATTATGAGACACATACAAATCTGTTGCTGTTCGGGACCTGTGGGTGGCTGTCTGAGGGCAGGTTCAGCATCACTGGGGAGCAGGCCAATGATGTCAGCAAATACAACTTGACCACACCCACTGTTCGCCGTGCTATGAGTGTCACATTACTACTCTCCTTGGGGCACCCAAAGGTATCCCAGGTCTTTTGTAATATTATAGTGTATACTACAAAAAAAAATTGCCCTGCACCGCTAAAGTGTTCGGGTTTGGCTTGGAGAAAAGGTGGCAACCCTGGGGGTGCGTGAACATAGCTGTCAGGGCTCAGAATACTGATGTCATGCACAGAATGGGGTGTACATGTTATTACCTCCATGAACTACAGAAGACCTATGTTATGTATATGAGGAGAGGAGGAGGTGTTCTGTAGTCCCATAAAATACAGATAAAAATTTGGAATATGCTGTAAAAAACAGGGAGTCATCCCGTTATCCCATAAATATGGGCAAGCTAAACATGTAGATAGGAAGGAGGAATAGTGAAAAACACTGCTATTAGTGGTGTTTTTCACTATTCCTCTTTCCTATTACAGTGGAACCTCAGATTGCGAGTAACGCGGTTTACAAGCGTTTCGCAATACAAGCTATTTTAAAAAAAAATCCTGACTCGTTTTGTGAGCGTTGTTTGGCAATTCAAGCAGGATTCAAGCCACTGGGGTGTGCAGTACTGCATTTGGCCAGAGGTGCGGGGGTGCCGGTGTCGCTCAGAGACACTCGGAAACACTCCGTTCCCGAGTGTCTGAGCATCTCCGAGTGTCTCTAGCATCCCCACACCTCTGGCCACATGTGGTACTGCATAGACAAGCAGTGGCTGTGGAACGGATTATCTGAGTTTCTATTATTTCCTATGGGGAAACTCACTTTGATATACGAGTGCTTTGGATTACAAGCATTCTTCTGGAACGAATTATGCTCGTAATCCAAGGTATTATTGTATATGCATACAGTACGTTCTACAGTCCTCACACACACTTCCTCAGGATGACCACGCTGATTCTACACAGATACATGACTGGTGTATGGCTGATGTAGTGTCTGCCACCCCCTCCTACTACACACCCCTATTACTGACCCAGCAATACTTTAGAGAAAAAAAAACACGCAACACGCTCTGGATTTAAATGGCCATAGCGGCCCTTTATTAACAACCATAACAAATTATTATAAAACATATTCCATTTTATAACCCAACTTTTTACCCAATTTAAACTGACTGACTATGTCTCGGGTTACTGAAGGAAGGTTTTTCTATCACATCGGCTGTACCACTGCCACCTAAGCATCCTGGCTCCTGACCCATTCCACACCACATACTGTATTCCTTTCCGACCTTTAAGAACCCAAGACCCCTGCCACAAATGCTCACCAGTGAAGCCTCACGCGTAGGCAACCCGCCATAGCCTCAAGGCCCACTGAAGCCCCTCCTGGAGGCCCAGAAACCACATATCTATACCCAGCGCTGACAAGTGCACTCCGTCACACCTCAGATAAAGCCAATTGTCTCCCTCCAACTCCCCATGGCAAACAACCAGCCCCCCATTGCGGACAACAAACTTGGCCACTTTATTGACCTTGATCCTGACCTTGTTGATATGATCCACCGACCGGGACCCCCGCCAAGCTGCCCTGCAAAGTATATCAGTCCAGACTAGGACAGTGTCCGGAAAGGCCGACCTCAAGCAGAGAAATTCCCACTTGATGTCACAAATAAGCTCTCTGGAAGCCCCAATACTGAGGTCATTACCACCCACATGCATTAGCAGCACATCAGGAGGCCTATCGATCCTGGCGTACCGGTGAATTACTGGTAACATCCGGGACCACAGCATACTGGGGATTCCAATCCACCTAACCACTGCCGCACTGTGAGGAAAACCCAACTGCCTGCCTTCCAGCCTAACCAGTGCCCTCTTAGCCCCCCAGAGAACATACGAGTGGCCCAGTATCCACATCAAGCACACCGAGTCTGAAAAACATAAAGCACAAGAAAAAAAAAAAGAAAAACTATGAACACCCCCTCAACACAGGCAGACCCTGACACTAACCCCACGGCCCAGCAAGGCCACAGCAACACAAACACACACATACAGACAACACAAGACAAAAAATGCCTCCCTTTTTCCACCACTGAGAAAAAAAGACCCCAGGAGCCCCACTAACCTTAAAGAATATGCGGACGTATATACAAGCGTAAGCAGCAAGATTCCCAATGACCAATCCACTGTAAGATCTGGTCGCTCAAACCCCAACACGCCGCCTCCGTGGCCACCCCAATCCTTAAAGAATGTGAGAAATATTCCCCTTGCGAAAAACCTCCCACCAAACATTTCCTGAACACAGACACAAACTGGTACCGTGACTTATTTGACCCATCCTCGTGGACCAGGCCCAGCAGGCCGCAACAACCAAGCCCTTACCACGCCAACCGGGCATAACGACAGGCCCGCCACTCCGCCAAGGACCATCCTAGCCCCTTTTCCCAACTGGTCAGTTTTTGATTTGTGAATGAGCAACGCGACCCAACCGCCCACTAGGAAGAACTAACCAATTCACTCACCGTAAAGCTCCAAAAAAAAAGGCCACAACAAAAGCCATCCTGAACAATTGAACCTCGAAAGAGGAAAAACATGGGGAAGAACCCCTGACAGCATACCCAATGAAACAGGTCTCCGGGAATCCGGCCTACCTCGAACCTCCCTATAACCCCTCAGGGCCGTCCGCACCATAAACTCCTTCGTAATATCCTCAACACAGCCATTTTAAAACAAAAGGCCAGCCATCTTCCGGTTAACCAAAATGACAGACACCCCTTCCTCACAGTTCTTACTGAGAAAATACAGCAACACATGTAACCTATTCTCGTCACTAAAACAACCTCCAATGGTACTTACCAGATCGTGTCACTCTCCCAAAACCCACTCATAGGCTTGCCACGTAGCATTTGCTACCGACTTCCGAATCAAAGCAGTTATGGTGGCAAAATGAGATCCCACAAACGACCGCATCAGCCACATCATTCTCCACCCCCGGGGCATGAACAGCAAGCACAAAAACATTCAAATGCAAACACAACAACACCAAATGGCGCAGTAAGCGGACCACAGGCAAAGAGGAATCCGACAACGAGTTAATGGCATGCACCACACCTAGTGAAAGCGGACCCGGCGATTCCTAAATTCTGAGCCCCAAAGTTCCACGGCCAGCACTATAGGAAACAATTCCAAAAGTGCCAGGTTACGAATGAGATTAGACCCTGTCAATTTCTCAGGCCATTATGTATACACAAATGTTTTGCCTTTCATTTGTTTTACAAGGTGAAGGTTTACATATACCGTACTTTAAGTTCTTTTGTGGGAGACAATAAATAAACCACTCGCATATACTGTGTTCAAAATATAATATCCACAATTATTGTTCATAGTTATAGTACAGAGTTAAAAATCACAATTCACTGGTTACATAACAATCTAATGACTACTTATCTTGTTAGATAGCTGTAACGGAAAAGCTCTCACTGAGAACAATGTTAATAAGAGGCAGATCTTTATTGGAATCACACACTGCTGGGAGCCATCACAATCTTCATCCTGACTCATGTAATGAACAGCGTGGCACACACAAGGGAAATCTTTCTTTTTCCTTTTCAAGGAGAATAGGGAATGATTGGTGGCTGACCATATAGAAGTTATCCAACATGCAAAATTTCTGCAGGCCATAACAGCTGTTGCAGAACTACAAGTTCCATCATGCCCCTGGGAGTAATTGTTACTGCCAGCCTTGCAGTGCCTCATGGGAAATGTAGTTCCACAACAGCTGGAGGACCCGAGGTTGCCTACCCCTAATCAAAACTTTCATCTGTCCGCCCTGTAACGTTTTAAAGTATATGTGAACCCTCACCTTGTAAAACAACCCATTCAGTTTAAAATAGAAAATGAAAGGCAAAACACATATATAATATATCTATAGCTATCTATCTATCTATCTATCTATCTATCTATCTATCTATCTATCTATCTATCTATCTATCTATCTATCTATCTATCTATTGGCGGCGGAAAGTATTCAGACCCCCTTACATTTTTCACTCTTTGTTATATTGCAGCAATTTGCTAAAATCATTGAAGTTCATTTTTTTTTCCCTCATCAATGTACACACAGCACCCCATATTGACAGAAAAACACAGAATTGTTGACATTTTTGCAGATTTATTAAAAAAGAAAAACTGAAATATCACATGGTCCTAAGTATTCAGACCCTTTGCTGTGACACTCATATTTAACTCAGGTGCTGTCTATTTCTTCTGATCATCCTTGAGATGGTTCTACACCTTCATTTGAGTCCAGCTGTGTTTGATTATACTCATTGGGACTTGATTAGGAAAGCCACACACCTGTCTATATAAGACCTTACAGCACACAGTGCATGTCAGAGCAAATGAGAATCATGAGGTCAAAGGAACTGCCTGAAGAGCTCAGAGATAGAATTGTGGCAAGGCACAGATCTGGCCAAGGTTACAAAAAAATTTCTGCTGCACTTAAGGTTCCTAAGAGCACAGTGGCCTCCATAATCCTTAAATGGAAGACGTTTGGGACAACCAGAACCCGTCCCAGAGCTGGCCGTCTGGCCAAACTGAGCTGTCGGGGGAGAAGAGCCTTGGTGAGAGAGGTAAAGAACAACCCAAAGATCACTGTGGCTGAGCTCCAGAGATGCAGTCGGGAGATGGGAGAAAGTCAACCATCACTGCAGCCCTCCACCAGTCGGGGCTCTATGGCAGAGTGGCCCGACGGAAGCCTCTCCTCAGTGCAAGACACATGAAAGCCCGCATGGAGTTTACTAAAAAACACCTGAAGGACTCCAAGATGGTGAGAAATAAGATTCTTTGGTCTGATGAGACCAAGATAGAACTTTTTGGCCTTAATTCTAAGCGGTATGTGTGGAGAAAACCAGGTACTGCTCATCACCTGTCTAATACAGCAGTGAAGCATGGTGGTGGCAGCATCATGCTGTGGGGGTGTTTTTCAGCTGCAGGGACAGGACAACTAGTTGCAATAGAGGGAAAGATGAATGCGGCCAAATACAGGGATATCCTGGACGAAAACCTTCTCCAGGAGTGCTCAGGACCTCTGACTGGGCCAAAGGTTTACCTTCCAACAAGACAATGACCCTAAGCACACGCTAAAATAAGGAAGGAGTGGCTTCACAACAACTCCGTCACTGTTCTTGAATGGCCCAGCCAGAGCCCTGACTTAAACCCAATTGAGCATCTCTGGAGAGACCTAAAAATGGCTGTCCACCAATGTTTACCATCCAAAATGACAGAACTGGAGAGGGTCTGCAAGGAGGAATGGCAGAGGATCCCCAAATCCAAGTTTGAAAAACTTGTTGCATATTTCCCAAAAAGACTCATGGCTGTATTAGATCAAAAGGGTGCTTCTACTAAACACTGAGCAAAGGGTCTGAATACTTAGGACCATGTGATATTTCAGTTTTTCTTTTTTCATAAATCTGCAAAAATGTCAACAATTCTGTGTTTTTCTGTCAATATGGGGTGCTGTGTCTACCTTAATGAGGAAAAAAAAATTAACTTTTACACTTGTCTTCTTAGTGAATGGCTGTGCAAGGGAGGGGAGGCGTCAGGTCAAGTCTGATCAATGGAGGAGAGCAGGCTGAGTTCTGGCACAGCTAAAAAAACTGACCACGATGTGTTCTCATGCCTAGTGTGGTCAGTTTTTTAATAGGAAAGTAGAGGAACTGACAGTAACACCAGGGATTTTATACAAAGGAAGCAATACAAAGAGAACAGGATACTTTATCATACAAGTACATGGTACAGCAGGCACATATCAGGAATATGAAATGTTGGGTTTACATATTCTTTAAAGCATATCTAAACCTGTGGCGCATGCGCGGCACCTGATGATGGCGGATGTGTAGTTTGCCTGCTCCTATCCCCACTGCCCTCTGTAACTCCCGCACAGCTGCCGGAAGCTCATCCTGCCACGGGAGACCTCCTCACCCACCACTGAATCCCTCAGGCAACCCATTATGAAATACGGGCCAAAACAAATGTCTCTTTTATCCGCCTCAGAGCTGCGGCCTTCACAGACACTAGACCGCTTCCCCAGCCTTGAGTATGCAGGACTTGCTCGAGGGGGACGGAGACACTCTCCTACAGATCACATCCACTCCAACCACAGGGATGTCGGCCCCCCTAACAGTGGAAATCCTGGACACTAAGCTGCAATCCCTCCTGCAAAGCCTGACATGCACCGTTACCAGAGGAGTGGGGAAACTTGCTCAGGAACTGAGGGGTGAGATAACACACGTAGGAGAACGTACTGATACTCTAGAAACTAAAGTTTGACGAACTAGTACAAAATGTTCATGTTTTAGAGGAAGATAATACAATCCTGAAACATTCTGTTTCCCAGCTCTAGTCCCAGCAAGAAGATTTGGAGAATAGGGAACACCGCCAAAATCTGCGTATTAGGGGCATCCCTGAATCTGTGGGAGACCAAGATATTATACCTACTAAACCTCTTCAACACCATAGCCCCTCTCATCCCTGACATAGACTGGCGACTAGACCGGGCGCACACACCATTGGCCCCTAAATCTCCTGTAGGGACCAACCCCAAGGATATCATAGTACGCTTTCATTACTATGATAACAAGGAAGCCCTTACCTTGGCTACCCGCAATAAAACTCTGTTGGAATTCAAAGGTGCTAAAATACAAATCTTTAGCGATTTATCGCCTATAACCCTCGCCAAACATCGCAGCTTCCGCCCGGTGACCACCCACCTGCAAAACCACCAGATTGCATACCACTGGGGCTTCTCCTTTTGTTTATCAGTTTCGCGAAATGGCATCCAATTCTCTATGAGGAATCTCCAGGAGAGCGAGGTGTTCATGCGCAATCTTGATCTCCCACCACTTCCAGAAGAGGATCCCATACCGCTTCCTGCAAAACCTAAACCTACATCTAATCTTGGTCGGATCTGGACCCCAGCTCATCAGAATTCGCAGAAGGCTTTTTCCCCTCAACAATATCCTTCTTCCAGGCACCCAACCTGAGAGCCTTCTTTGAAATGGTTTGTTTAGTCCTACTTTGGGCCGTGTACTATCAAGTTTCCCTATTTTGGGAGTTTTCGCCCATATCCATGGGTTGATATTATAGTTTATTATAACTCAAATTTTTCATTTGCTTTCTTTTTGCTGGAAGACGACGGGGATCACTCCAGGCAGATTGTAATCCCCCATGCCCCTCTTCTCGATCCACAGCCATGGCCATGGATTCCTGAGCAGGTCTTGACCCCTCAGGCTCTAGTTTTTTGACTAAGCCCGGGTTCACACCTATGCGAATTAGATGTGCGTTTCCGCACATCTAATTCGCATAGCAGGAGAATGTGACTGGCTCCCTATGGAGCCGGTTCACATATCTCCGGGGGCGGCTGCGGAGCGCACTGCACAAAAATGCTGTGCATCTTTGGCTCAGTTTCAGGGCCGAATTCAATCATAGAATCGGCCCTGAATCGTCCCTGAAACGGGGAACAGGGACGCACAGCGCTCCTGTGCGATCCGCAGCCCGATATAGTGTGAACCCGGGCTCAATGTTTTTATAGGTCCCCTTTTTGCCTACTCTGTTCAGACTTCTTTTCAAAGTGGATTTTCAATGTTGATATATGCTTCCCTATACCTTCTCTCCACAGGATTCACCATGGACTTTTTTTGTTCTCTTTTTGCTTTTGATTCATAGTGATTATGCTCTAACCATGTTGCAATATAATGGCTTTACAGATTTTCACTTATAATGTGAAGGGTTTGAACTCCATTCATAAAAGATGGTTGGCCTTGAAGGAGTTTAAATCATCAGCCGCTGACGTAATCTTAGTCCAGAAAACTCATTTCCACTCAGGGGGATCCTTTAAAATTTGCTGCAAAACATTTTCCTGTCTCCTTTATGGCCCCTGACCCCTCTGGTAAAGCAGGCGTTGCCATACTGATAAAAAAAAGTCCTGCTCCGTAAAATCTTCCTGTCTGGACCCCCATGGTAGATTTTTCTGGACTGCGATTACCTATCATGCTCATTCACTCTGATTAATATTTATGCTCCCAAGAGACAGATGCACATTATTTTCATTGACTACCTCGGCTAAAGTGGATCGCCAATCCACATCTTTCCGTAGACTTATTAGATCCCAATACCTATTAGATATCTGGCGGATAAAACACCCTACACATAAACAATTCACATTCTATCTCACCCCCCCCCCTTAAAATGTACTCTAGATTAGATTATATTTTTGTAATATCCCCGCTATTAACATCTACAGTTGCTTCGGAAATTAATCCCATTACTTGGTCAGATCACTTCTCTGTCCAGCTTGACCTCACACTCTCCTCATCCACAACTAGAACCTGTCATTGGCGTCTTAATGACTTCCTTCTTCACAACCCTGTTATTAAAACTCATCTCAAGAACTATCTGAGTTTTTTCAGCTGAATGAACACACTGTGGCAGACATTTCCACCCTTTGGGAAACACATAAAGCATACTTCAGAGGTCAGTGCATTTCGGCTGACTCTCGCCTAAAAAAAAAAAAAAATGCTTTACATCGGTCTTCTGTTCTTTCTCAGCTACGTAAAGTGGAGGGATTACTGCTTACCTCCCCTACGGTGACATGTCTGCACACAGTTACCTCCCTACACGAACGTCTGAAATCTCTTGATATGAATAGATGCTCCAAGTCTCTCCTTTGGGCCAAACAGAAATTTTATGAGTTTTCCAACAAACCTCATAGAATGCTGGTAAATAAGCTTAAACCTCACCCATTTCATGCCTTCCCTGAGTTTCTTTTACAAGCTGATGGCTCTTTTCCCAAGACCAATTTAATTCCTTCTTTGACCCTTTAAAATTACCCAAACTGTCATGTCCACGCTCAAGGCTGCTATTACTCTGGAAGAACTAGCTGCTGTAGTTAAAGACCTGCCACTGCACAAATCACCAGGCCCAGATGTTTTGTCTTATTTCTACTATAAGACCTTCCTCCCAATTTTAAGCCCTTATCTAATGGACCTTTTTTGCCTCCTTATTGAAAGGTACTATCCCTCTCCCTCACCCTCAGCTCTTACATGCTCACATTACAGTTCTCCCAAAACCTGGGAAGTCCCCATCACTATCGGATAATTATAGACCCATAGCCCGACTTTATTCGGACTATAAAATATTTACAAAAATTCTAGCTCATAGACTCACTTCTATACTCCCTAAACTTGTACACAATGATCAGGTGGGTTTTGTTTCCTATAGACATGACTGTGACAATACCAAACGCACCATTGACCTAATAGACCTGCTTCATAAGACTTCCCATCCAGCCCTTATTCTGAGTTTAGACGCTCAGAAGGCCTTTGACAGGCTTGGTTGGCCATATATGTTCGCCACTCTAATGCCCGTACACACGGTCGGATTTTCCGATGGAAAATGTCCGATCGGAGCGTGTTGTCGGAAATTCCGACCGTGTGTGGGCGCCATCGGACATTTTCCATCGGATTTTCCGACACACAAAGTTGGACAGCAGGAGATAAAATTTTCCGACAACAAAATCCGATCGCGTCAATTCCGACCGTGTGTGGCCTGTTCCGACGCACAAAGTGCCACGCATGCTCAGAAGAAATTCCGACACGGGACAGCTCGTTCTGGTAAACTTAGCGTTCGTAATGGATAAAGCACTTTCGTCACGCTGCAATGTAAAAAATGGTTTAATACAGCACACTCTCTTCTTTATAATGTGACAAGAATTAAGTCGTTTTGATGCTCATATTCACACACACTTCTCACAAACTTCTTTCGTTACTATTTATCGGGATTCCCTCAATATATTTTGATTTCTCACATCTGACAACATATTTGTTTAATTTTTTTTTTTACTTTAATGTAGAATCTTTTTTTGTGTTTCTCTTTTTTTTTTTTTTTGGTGATTTTGATTTGTACTCCCGAAAATGTTTGTGTGTTTTTTGTGACAAGTTTCCACAACACCATTGATATGTTGTTCTATTTAATCTGTAGGAGGAGATTGTTTGGTGTTGTTGTCCCTTGTTAATTTCACATTGTACTTTAGAAATGTACCTGAATACTCACCAACAAACTGTCCTTTTTGGATGAAAACACACACAGGAGAGTAGAATTTACCTAAAAATATTTTATTAAGGGGTCACAACTATAAAAAAACAAAGAGGGAGGCAACGCTGGAGAAACTGCAGAAGTGTGCGAAGCCTTGGACCCCCAGGGCAGACATCAATTATTTAAAAGCAAAATTAGTGGCCTGAGGAGTCCATATCTAAGGGAGTGTAGTCTGGTCCAGAAGTCCCAGAGATCCGGAAAGCAGCAGATGACATCTGTGTCCCCAGGCTGTGGTCATACGAGAGACTGCATCTTCTGTCAGACCAGACTGAACCCAGGGCCATCACTCTTTGGTCTTCCTTCCACGCTTCCTTACAGGCTTTGGCTGTGGTGGTGGAGTTGTGGCAGCAGGAGGAGGAGGATCGTCCCTCTCCATGACATCCGTCTTGTGTGTCAGTTCCTCACTCTCCCCCTTCCGAAGGACTTTATAAATCAGGTCCTCAGAGATCTTGCGTTGGCCCTCCTGCATGCCCAGCAATTTGGTGGCAGTCATGCAGGCAAAGGCCTCTGCAGGACTGGGGAAGGCTCTGAGGGACGCCGAAGCCTCCTGGATCAGCCTGTACACTGAATCCTGCACAGGACTGGGAGTGGCCTTCCTGGCCCTTTTATATGGCAGGCGGAGGGGAGGGACCTGAGACTCAGTCAGGCTGCGACTTGTCCCAGGCTTCTCTTGGCTGACACTTAGCCCCGCCTCCTCCTGGCTGCCACTAATCCCCGCCTCCTCCTGGCTGCCACTAATCCCCGCCTCCTCCTGGCTGCCACATTCCACAGCCTCCTCCTGGCTTAGGACTTCCTGTGTATGAAAAAGGGACATAGTTTTAGTATTGTTTTCATCAATCACACACAATTTTCACCTCCTGACTGCTGCAAATTCAATGTTAACAAATATAACAGACTATCCTTCTGAGCCCAGCATTTTGCATTCTTGTCCCAATTATTTTTGCCCACTACTGTCTATTGATATGTAAAACACTTTTTTTAATCAGCAATTAGTGATCAATAATAACATCTAGTAAACATCATTTCTTTATTGACCAGAAATCAGTAGAAGAATGCTATACCTGACTCCAGCTGGGCTCCTCCACTTCTTCCTGGCTGGAAGGCCCAGGATGGACATCGGAAGCCTCAGCTGGGATGAAAGGAAGTGTGGAAGGAAGAGTGGAGAGGGATTCCCTGACTTCAGTGTGGTCTGACAGAAATCGCAGTCTCTCATAGTACCACAGTCTGGGGACATAAATGTCATCTGCTGCAGCTCCGGACCTCTGGGAATCTGTGACCTTCTTGCGCTCCCTAAGATAAGTGCTCCTCAGGCCCCCAATTTTAGCTTTTAAATAAGGGATGGTTGCTGTGGGGACCACCGGCTTCACCAACTCCAGCAGTTTCTCCAGCGCTGCCTGCCTCTTCTGTTTATGGTTATAGTGGGGGTGTCTCACTTGCCACAGACAGGGCAGCTCCCTGTACTTGTCTATGAACAGGGGCAGGAAATTGTGGTCGTTGAACCCATCCATTTTCTCTGCAAGACACAACACATGACAAACCCTAAGGTCAGGCCAAACTCCCCTAATCTTGTTACAATATAGGCTTCAATTTCGAAGCAGTATAGGCCCAAGTTTAGATCCTACCTTCGTTAGCACGATCGGCGTCTCCGATGCTCCTTCCTCCGCTCACAGATCGTACGTAAGACGCGCGCGTTACGATTTATACACACTGCGCATGCGTATAACTCCGCCCGCCCCTGACGTTCTTTCTATTCTATTCCCCGCCCCTTTTCGTTCGGCGCAGTGGAGGAAGAGCACATGGCGGAGAGACAGCAGGATAGTGCTAAGTACAGCAACGAGGAGGAGGAGGAAAGGCTGGAGCCTGAAACGTCCCGATCCAGAAGGAGATTGAAGGACTCAAATATGTCCTTTGGGGAGATGTTGGAAATGGTGGACATCCTGAAGAAAGCCGACTATGATGGAAAGTATGGGCCTTACCCCAACCACAATGTCCGAAAGGCCAAGATCATGGCGAATGTGGTCAGGAGTCTGCAACGGAAATTCGGGGTACGACGATCGAAAGATCAGCTCAGGAAGCGGTGGTCGGACCTGAAATTACGAGAACATGAGCAGTACAGAAAGATCCGGAGAGTGCTGCAAAAAAGTAAGTAGTTGTGCTGTGTTCCTATTGTTCTTGTGTTTATTACGTTCATGCTGCTCCATGTGCTTTTAGGAACTGTTGTACAGTTTAAAATGGCAACTTTCATGTTCATGGGCACATTATTCGTTCGGATCACACATTTTTCGTTGCAAATATAAAATACCATTGTTTAGCCCATATGCATTTGGCCACCATTTTGACGCCCTATACTTGTCTTCAAAGAATTGGGTTGTGTAGATGGCTTTGTTACTAGAATGAAATGCAAACTAGATTGTGTGTAAGGAGAGGACACTGAGCAGCTGTTTTCACATCTGGACACTGGAGCACTAGTGTGGGACCCCAGAACAACATTTTTATTAGGGGGGCCACACAGGTGCTCCAGTGTATACTATAGGGGGGTCTCCATCTGTGAAGCTTGTACAAAACAAGTAAAGTATTGCAGCTTGACAAAGGACACTAAAAAAGCTACATCTTGGAACTCGGCTAAAATAGATCATTGTACCCCACTTCCAAGCAATGTTTCCTATTTATAGTTCTGCCATCAAATATCTGTGTGCTAATTATACCATTTTTGTTTTACATAGGGGAGAAAAGACTCGGAGGACACCCCTTATCTGAGGAGACCAGAGCCCCCCCCCTCTGGAAGAAGGGAAAATCCCCCCAACACAAGATAAGCAGGAGGAAGAAGACGTGGTGGAAGTAGTCACCACAACAGGTGAGTGTCTGCGACCACAGGCTCAGATAAGAGATGGATGGCGGCATTTTTTTTAGACCTAATTTATTTTGGGTTTCCTCTCTTTTTAGGTGATCGTGAGGTTGTGGATCCAGATCCTTTCACATCAGAAAGTGCCCAGATCCTGATCGGGGAGATCATGGGGTGTAATTTACAATTGGAAAACATCAAGCAAAACATCAATGATGTTATTCCAAAATATAAAAACATCATTGATGTTTTGGGGCGAGTTTAAAACCCCTCCAAATCACTTTCTTCTTTTGTGTGCTACAATGTGCGAAATGTTTTTGTGATTTTTCCCAAAGCCAAAATTGGAGGATGCACACAGTGTGCCAACATGTGCTATCTGCCATCACGGGAGATCAATGGACGCGTTTTGGGGGTGCAACCCCTTCCTCAATAATAAAGTAGCTGAGAGGAAGGGCTTTCTCCCCCAAAACACGTCCCTTGATCCTCCGTGATGGCAGATAGCACATGTTGACATTGTGAAATTTGTGTGCATCTTCCAAATTTGGCTTTTCCAGGGGTGATTTCCCCCCATCTGAACGCAATATCAAACACAGTTCCTAAATACTCATGTCTGATATTGCCTTCCAGTTCTACCAAATGTGAACTTTGTAAGATCAAGATTTGTGTCTTTCTTGTGGGTTTTACACAGGCCTGTTTACTATAAAATGCACATTTTGATTTTGGATAATGACACCACAAAATATGTTATACAATAAACATGTCGGTTTGTCAGAAAAACCTTTGGTAAATGCACATGTGATTGTGCAGGTATTAAAAAGATTGTTCATCAAGAATGTGTGGATTATTGTCTCAATGCTACAACACTTTTGGGGTGATGTAATTGTTGTTTTATGAGAAAATGGGGGTAATTTCCTAAGGGCAAATCCACTTTGCACTACAAGTGCAGTTTCAGTGCAGTTGCAAGTGCACTTGTAGTGAAAAGTGTCTTTGCATTTAGTAAATAACAGCCAACAGTGCTTTGTATAAGGTTACACAATCACGACATTTTCTGGACTCCACACATTTCTGTCAGGGTCAGCTAAAACAAACACAAGCAGTAAATGTCCACAAAGAAGAGCCTGGGGGGAGATGCCTGTCGAGAACTTGAGGTCCTGCAGGCTTCTCCCTGTGGCCAAATACCGCAAGGTAGCGACCAACCTCTGCTCTGGAGTGATGGCTTGCCTCATGCAGGTATCCTGCCTGCTGATATAGGGGGTCAGCGAAGCCAACAAACGGTGAAACACGGGGTCTGTCATCCTGAGAAAATTCCTGAAATCACCAGGATTATTCTCACGGATCTCACGGAGCAAAGGCATATGACAGAACTGGTCACGCTGAAGCAACCAATTCTTGGTCCATGAACTCCTCCCCACCCTGTTCATGGACTGGACTTGTGTCAAGGTCAGGACCCCAACACCAAGCCCCCGCACAGCACGAACTGTACGAGGAGTACGCATACGAAACATGGCTAGAAAACGGTCGGCTGCTCAGAACGAAGTAACAGAACGCACTGAAGAACAGCAAGGCCTGTGAAGAGCGACCTGAAAAACAGCAACGAGCGGACAAGATCGCACAGAGAACTCCGATACGAACTGACTGCACGCACTGAAGAGCAGATACAAACCCACAAGCACAAACTGAACGGCAGAAAACGATCTGAAAGCCACGAGTCTGAAAAAGCGCGAATCGTCTCTCACCAAACTTTTACTAACACGAGATTAGCAAAAGGAGCCCAAAGGGTGCCGCGCTTGGTTCTGAACCGGCCTTTTCTAGTCTCGTCGTACGTGCTTGACGTCACCGCGTTCTTGGCGATCGGAAATTCCGACAACTTTGTGCGACCGTGTGTAGGCAAAACAAGTTTGAGCCAACATCCGTAGGAAAAAATCCGAGGATTTTGTTGTTGGAATGTCCGATCAATGTCCGACCGTGTGTACGGGGCATAACACGTTTAGGATTTACAGGCCCAATCATGGCAGCCCTTCACGCCCTGTACTCCCACCCCACTCCCCAGGTACAGCTATTTTCTGTCTCCATCTTTCTCCCTTAGCAATGGTACTAGACAAGGATGTCTCTTATTCCCCTTACTATTTATATTATGCCTTGAACCACTAGCTGAAGCTATACAGTGCCTTGCAAAAGTATTCACCCCCCTTGGCATTTTTCATGTTTTGTTACCTCACAACCTGGAATTAACATGGATTGTTTGAGGATAAGCATCATTTAATTTACAGAACATGCCCACAACTTTGAAGAGGTTTTTTTTATTATTGTGAAGCAAACAACAAATAGGACAAAATAACAGAAAAAGTCAATGTTCATAACTATTCACCCCCCTAAAGTCAATACTTTGAAGAGCCACCTTTTGCGGCTATCACAGCTCCAAGTCGCTTTGGATAAGTCTCTATGAGCTTGCGACATCTTACCACTGGGATTTTTGCCCATTCCTCCTTGCAAAACTGCTCCAGCTCCTTCAAGTTGGATGGTTTGCGCTTGTGAACTGTGATTAAGTCTTACTACAGATTTTCTATTGGATTGAGGTCTGGGCTTTGACTAGGCCAGTGGTTCTCAACTCCAGTCCTCAGGACCCACCAACAGGCCAAGTTTGCAAGATAGCTGAAATACATCACAGGTGATATCACTTGCTGCTCAGTGATTGCAGTATTCTAGTCTGCAACTCCCCAAGGTAATACTTAAAATCTGGCCTGTTGGTGGGTCCCGAGGACTGGAGTTGAGAACCACTGGACTAGGCCATTCCAACATATTTGCATGTTTCCCCTTAAACCACTCAAGTGTTGCTTTAGCAGTGTGTTTGGGGTCATTGTCCTGCTGGAAAGTAAACCTCCGTCCTAGTATCAAATCACACACAGAATGGTTTAGGTTTTGCTCAAGAATATCCCTGTATTTAGCACCATCCATCTTTCCCTCAACTCTGACCAGTTTCCTGGTCCCGACTGCTGAAAAACATCCCCACAGCATAATACTGCCACCACCATGTTTCACTGTGGGGATGGTGTTCTTTGGGTGATGTGATGTGTTGGGTTTGCGTCAGACATAACATTTTCTTTGATGGCCAAAAAGTTCAATTTTAGTCTCATCAGACCAGAGCACCTTCCTCCATACATTTTGGGAGTCTCCCACATGCCTTTTCGCAAACTTAAAACATGCCATTTTGTTTTTTGCTGAAAGTAATGGCTTTCTTCTGGCCACTCTGCCATAAAGCCCAACTCTGTGGAGCGTATGGCTTATTGTCCTATGTACAGATACTCCAGATTCTGGTGTAGAACTCTGCAGCTCGTTCAGGGTTACCTTAGGTCTCTGTGCTGCCTCTCTGATTAATGCCCTCCTTGCCCGGTCCATGAGTTTTGGTGTGCGGCCGTCTCTTGGCAGGTTTGCTGTTGTGCCATGTTCTTTTCATTTGGTTATGATAGATTTGATGGTGCTCCTAGGGATCATCAAAGATTTGGATATTTTTTTATAACCTAACTCTGACTTGTACTTCTCAACAACATTGTCCTTTACTTGTTTGGAGAGTTCCTTGGTCTTCATGGGAGTGTTTGGTTAGTGGTGCCTCTTGTTTAGGTGTTGCAGCCTCTGGGGCCTTTCAAAAAGGTGTGTATATGTAACGACAGATCATGTGACTCTTGATTGTACACAGGTGGACATCATTTCACTAATTATGTGACTTCTAATTGGTAATTAGTTGCACCAGAGCTTTTTATGGGCTTCATAACAAAGGGGGTGAATAACATATGCACATGCCAATTATTTTTTTATTTCTGAAAAATTGTTTTATGTATATATTTTTCTAATTTTACTTCACCAACTTAAACTATTGTGTTTTGATCCATCACATATAATTCAGATTAAGGCTGTAACGTAACAAAATAGGTAAAAAGCCAAGACTCGTAAATTGCTTATTTTAAACAAATTTGAAATCCCCAAAAATCTCTCTTACCTTCAATTTAAACATTAATTTTTACTCTAAATCACCTTCCCTATCCCCGGAAAAGCCTAATGCTTTCGAAGTATTATGTGCCCAGTGCCCGTATCAACTTGGCCTCATATCCTCTATATACAAAATCCTTCAGGAATCTATTCCACCTATGGTAAGCTCTCATGCTTATATACGGAAATGGGACAGAATCATTCAGACACCTATTTCTCTTCCTCAATGGCAAATGATCTGGGACTCAATATCAGAAGCCTCCAGATGCGTGGAGCAGAGAGAGACAGCTTATAAAATTGTCTTGTTTTGGTATAGGACTCCAGAAGCTATTCATAAATATGACCCCTCCGTGTTCCAGTAATGTTGGAGATGCCTTCAAGACGTAGGTACACACTATCATATCTTTTGGGATTGCCCAATGATCCTACCTTTTTGGATCTTGGTCCAATCTCTCCTCCAAAAACTTTTTGAGATAGATTTCTCTTTATACCCAGTTCATTACCTATTGGGCCTTCCAGTCCCTGGGGTCCCTAAACATATCAAGAAATTGATGTCTTATACCTTATTAGCTGCCAAACGAGCAATTCCCACTTGTTGGTTATCCTCTAATTCTCCTACACAGCTGCAATTGATACAGACCATAACACATATACGCAGAATGGAACATATGACAGCAGTTATTCATGACTCCTTACCCCGATTCTCAAAGATATGGGATCTTTGGCATAACTCTCAATTTAATTCAGAAGCAACTTCCCATATCCCAGACCAAATACCATCCTCATAATCAGTTTTCATTCCCTCACATGTTCTTCCCGTTTCCATTAATATGATGTATGTAATGTTAAGATCCATGGTGTACCATTCCCTTCCCCTCTCCCTTTTATTGTTTTTCCTTCTTTTCGATGACTTGGAATGTTTTAGTTCTTCCTTAAGTTTGATCCCACGGGCCTACAATGGAACCGTAACAGGATTATGAAATATCCCCATAGCTATCTCAACCGACTACATAGGCCTTTAACCTTAACCTTGATTGCTTATCTTTTGAGCAGACTACAAATTTCCTATACGACTGATTGTATCAATTTTCTCTGAGATCATATATATATATTCTCATTTGATAAGATCATTGGTGTGCGCAGGCTATTGCATTAGGGTGTGCACCCCAGACCACAAACTCATATGCGTGTATATCAGCAGAACAGTGGACGGTATCACCAGAGCAGAGATCGGCGTCAGTAGCGCAGTGGCTGGTGTCAGTTTTTATTTATTATTAATTTTTTTTTTTTTTACAATGTTTTTTTTTTAATGAAATATTAAGGGTCTAAACAGAGCAAAAGGGACTGAGGACAGAGCTTCCCCAAACACTTTCTCTGCAGCCTCAGCTGAACTGGACAGCGAACAAATGGGAAGTGCTCTGTGATGAGCGTCTTTCTGTTCATTCACAAACTGAAGCATATTAAATGGTTTACTATGCTTCAGGTAAGAATGTACACAGGAGTGATTTGTACAGATCACTCACTGTGCTCATTCATTAATCCATCCTGAAACATCCCCCGCAGCAGTGGGCAGGAGAGGAGAGAAGGGAAGCTGGCAGCACTACAGGGGGGATAATGGGGGCATCAGGAAGTAGGAGGAATCTGCACCGCACAGGGTGATTAGGGTGTGCCCAGGCACACATGTCACACAATGTGCGCACGCCTATGAATAAGATATACTTTTTGTACTGTTTTGAAAAACCAAATAAATACACAATTATGAAAAAAACATATCTAAACCCAAGAATAAAAAATTTAAAGTTGTGCAATGTACTAGTCCATACTCATGGTTGCTGCATTCGTTTTTTCAGGCTTTTATCCTTTATTTCCTGTCAGTGACATGCTTCTTGTCCTAGGGTGACAACACTCACAGTACTGTATCTTAGAAGGATTAGTGTTGTCACCCTAGGACAGGAAGAATTGTGTGATTACAGAACACCTCCACCTGTACTCTTCTCCATAACATGTGGGGAGGTGTTTCATAGTCTTCAGAGACAGCATGCAAGGAGGTGTTGTGTAGTCTTCAGGGATACCGGTGAACAATGTAACTTATAACATTACAGTTCAGGCAGAGAACACAGGAGGATATTAGCTCAGAAGATTTCTGTCAGGATCAACAGGTAGTGTTTTGCATTTACTGAAGAGATTTAATAACACCTTGGATTGTGGGCTTCTTGAGGGTAGGGACCGATGTGAGTGTGCGATGTATGTGTGGAGCGCTGCGTAAAAAATTGACGGCACTATATGGGTACCTTAAATAAATAGGGATAATTGTAGATACACACCCACACTCAGGATGAACTGGATGGACTGGTGTCTTTATTCAACCTTACCAACTATGTAACACACTTTTAATGGCATATTCAACAGACCAAAAGGAAGATAATTCAGAGAAGAAGTTCATTGGGAGGGTTTATACAGTGCCGTGAAAAAGTATTCACACCCCTTGAAATTTTCCACATTTTGTCACGTTACAACCAAAAACGTAAATGTATTTTATTGGGATTCTATGTGGTAGATGAACACAAAGTGTTCACATAATTGTGAAGTAGAAGGAAAATGATAATAAATAAATATATAAATATATTACAAATACATATGTGAAAAGTGTGACGTGCATTTGTATTCAACCCCCTTTACTCTGATACCCCCAACTAAAATCTAATGGAACCAATTGCCTTCAAAAGTCACCTAATTAGTAAATAGAGTCTACCTGTGTGTATTTTAATCTCAGTATAAATACAACTGTTCCGTGAAGCCCTCAGAGGTTTGTTAGAGAACCTTAATGAAAAAACAGCATCATGAAGGCCACGGAACACACAAGACAGGTCAGGGATAAAGTTGTGGAGGACATTGAAGCAGGGTTAGATTATAAAAAAATACCCCAAGCTTTGAAAATCTCACAGAGCACTGTTCAATCTATCATCAGAAAATGGAAAGAGTATGGCACAACTGCAAACCTACCAAGACATGGCTGTCCATCTAAACTGACAGGCCGGGCAAGGAGAGCATTAATCAGAGGATACATGGTAGTGGCAGGATCATGTTGTGGGGATGCTTTTCTTCAGCAGGGACAGGGAAACTGGTCAGAGTTGATGGGAAGATGGATGGAGCCAAATACAGGGCAATCTTAGAAGAAAACCTGTTAGAGTCTGCAAAAGACTTGAGACTGGGGTGGAGGTTCACCTTCCAGCAGGACGAAAAAGGAAGGTTTCCCCACATTGGGGTTTTTAGGCAGCACAAGAAAAAAATGTAGTCAATATAATATGAAAAAATATACACTTTTATTGAATAGATAATATATATCATCAGAGTTAAAAAACCATGAGCTTCAGTGGGTATTTATCTAAAAGTTTTTTAGCTGAACATACAAAAGCAGACATTTGTTCATAGCAATATTATGTCATGAACATTAGACCTGACGCGTTTCAACCCCTATGACTGGGGTCTTCTTCAGAGGATAAGTCTGCTGGGAAGAACATGAGAATAAGGTTGGTATACATATACATATTCTAAAAGATATATAACATGAGCTACATTGATTGTGCAATGCAACAGTACAGTATAGTTACCAAATAGACGTATGTCCAATAAAAAAACATAAATTCCCACATGGAGGTCCCTTTTAAAAGTTTAAAGTGCTTTATCCTCTTCCGCCAGAGGGTGACTCCAACCTCCTCTACCGCTGCCACAGCCCAGACCGGGATGGCGAGAGACAACGTGGCTTACGAGAGGCCACACTTTTGAGCACCGCCCACCAGAGCAGACAATCAACCGGAGAGCACCAATTACCTGTGATGGAGATTGGCAAGGAAAAAATAATAACTAAAAAATCCGTATAAAGATAATTGGGTTTTATCTATGGTCTAAAAAAGCTTCTAAGATGTCAAAGACTTTGTAGGTATGATATGTATGACCCAAACCAACTGGGGAGTTCTGAACCACAAGGAAAAGATGTGGTGAGGGCAATAAACACTGTGCCTGTGCTGAAAAGGGGGGTGGTAGTAATAAAGTAGGAGGACAATAAGAAGAAGTGTAGTGGTGCATAGAAGGGGAGTGTGTGAGATACGAATGAGTGCCAGTGCGTGGAAGGAAGGGGAGAGGAGGAAAGAGGGGGGGGGTTGGAGAAGGGAAGAAGGGTAGGGGAAAGAAGGGGGGGGGGAAAGAGGGGGAGGAAGGGGAGGGGTGGGAGAGAAAAGGGGGAAGGGGGGGAAGGGAAGGGGGGGTGAAGGGAGAGCAAACGGGATGGAGAGGGAAGGGAAAGAAGGATGTGAGACAATGACTAGTGATATAACAAAGTAATGTATTAGCATTACCTTAAAAAAGTGCTAAATGGCACATGTGGATGCATCAAGTTATCCCATGTATCTAGACTGTTGCCTATTGGCCAACATAAGATTGGTCGTAGGCTGTATAAGACTCAGGTGATGGTATCCAGAAGCTGAGTCAGCCAGTCTAAAAATAAACAGAGTATATAATTGTAAAGGGTATGGCCACATATATTATAGGTGGTCAAAGACTGTATGTTTTCCAGCAGGACAACAACCCTAAAAACATACAGCCAGAGATACAATGGAATGGTTTAGATCAAAGCATATTCATGTGTTAGAATGGCCCAGTCAAAGTCCAGAACTAAATCCAATTGAGAATTTGTGGCAAGACTTGAAAATTGCTGTTCACAGACGTTCTCCATCCAATCTGACAGAGCTTGAGCTATTTTACAAAGAAGAATGGGCAAAAATGTCACTCTCTAGATGTGCAAAACTGGTAGAAACATCCCCAAAAAGACTTTCAGCTGTAATTGGGGTGAAAGGTGGTTCTACAAAGTATTGACTCAGAGGGGCTGAATACAAATACACGCCACACTTTTCACATATTTATTTGTAAAAAATGTTGAAACATTTATTATTTTCCTTCCAATTCACAATTATGTGCCACTTTGTGTTGGTCTATCACATAAAATCCCAATTAAATACATCTACGTTTTTGGTTTTAACATGACAAAATGTGGAAAATTTCAAGGGGTATGAATACTTTTTCAAGGCACTGTATACACTTTACATAAACAAATGCTCTTGAGTTAACTTTAGACTTGCATCTAAACTGCTGCACCTGCAGTCAGATTGCTTTTCAGAGGTGTTTCAAAGGCAGTGAAGAGGTGATATGATGCCTCCTCATTGCCTTTTTTAACCCCATAAACGCCACACTAATGCACTGCAACCAGTGGCAGCACAAGATTATCCAGTGCCCAGGGAAAATATGCCAAATTGCACCCCCTTCTTTATGTACAAGCTTAGAGCAGAGAGAGAGAGCACAGCCCACTTTGTCCTCCTCTCCTTGCTGCTTCCAGCACCTGGCTGACAGAAGTAATGATGCCACTGTCACTACTCCTGTCAGCCTTATAGTAGACGAAACTTGCGGCGCCCCCATTCCTACAATACAAGCTGCTCCCTGAGCCACCGTCTCTTCTTGTGCATTGGTGCAGTTGAAGGGTGGTTGCAACACCTCCTCATTCGCTTAATTGGTTCACATTCGGCAGCCGTATTGCCAGCTAAACATGGTTTTTGCCATGTAACATGTAAACATCCCCACCTGCTGTCTTTGCAGCTTAAAGAGGAACTTCAGTATAAATTTTTGAAGGATTAATACTGTAGCTGCTGGTATTTACCAGTGCTTGGGGTCCAGTGCTGTCTTCCCACACTTCCCTTCTTAACGCTGCAAATCTCCGGTGCCATAGTTTTGGATATGAGAGTCGATATTGAATTCCTGAGGGATCACAGCTGGCTTCTCACTGAGCATATACGAGATCGTGTGGCACTGCTGGACTATCCTGCAGCCTCCTGGGACGTGTTACGCATTTAAAGGAGAAGTAAGATCACAGCTCTTTTGACCCCACTTCCCCTATAGATCACAGGGGTGCCCTTCGTTCTGCCCTTCTGTGACCCATGTTCAGCTGACAGTGGAGTAAAGTCTGTCAGCTGACGCCACTCAGCTGGTCCAGAGTCTGGAGAGTCCCAGAGAGTCCACCCAGATGTCTGACCAGTAGCTGGCTCAGCCTCTCAGTGCCCCGCTGAGAGCCTGAGCCAGCCGATTCCGCCCCTCCACAGCGCGGCACTACAGTGAGCACTAGAGGGCAGAGCAGAGAGCAGTGACTGACAGTCACTTCTCAGAGCAGGCCCAAGAACTGAGCACTTAGCAGTCTTTAGGAAGTGTAGAGGAGGCAGAGGGCAGGTACAGAATTGGACTGATGCTGGATCCCCCTAGGTAAGTATGTAGGTTTGTTTTTTTCAATTCCCATAGCTCCCTTTGGAAGAGGAAGGGCAGTTGGGGAACGCAAAAAAAAGCTGCTTAACATGCGTTTTTTTTAACGCCCCCCGCCCCCTTCAAACGTAAGTCTGAATGAGCCCTTAGTGTTTAATTCATTTTTTTCTGTCGATTAAAATTAGAAACACCACAACTGAATGAGAATTTAAACAGCAATGTATTTTAGTTAAACACAAGTTGTAGCACCGTTGTTCTAACATCTTCATGTTCTCTTTTGGAATCCTTTTTTGCCCTGGAAAATCAATGACATAGTTCAAGTATTGTCTCTTTCAGTTACGTCTGTGTTCCAGCTTGCACGATGTCCCTAGTAAAATATTTCTGTAAACTACTCACCTTGTACTTCATTTTACAGTACATTTAATCAGCCATAAACATCTCAAACAAATCTCTCATCTCATGGCCTTGTTTAAGGACCACAACGCTCAGGAATCCTTGAAAAATACAATGTCATCCGTCAAGTCGGTTGGCCTGTTTTCAGGATTAGCTGCAGCCAGAATATTACGGATGAGTTCCACTTCCACTCAGTAATTAGGTTCTGACAATGGCACTATGTGTAAGGTGAAATGTGTAGCATGCATGAGAACCTTTTGCTACAAGTTTATTTCTTGGGTTAAAGATTCTCCAAATACTTTCTTTTAGAAAGGGAAGCAACATCCACAAAGAATGTGTGTCTAATTTAAAATGAAAAGAAAGCTACTGTTTGACATTGCTATCAAAGACTGCTTACTATGTAGCTGAATGATAAGCCTGGAATAACTAGTGTTTATGTGACCTTCATGGTATTAGGTTTCTTCTTTTGAGTGTGTGATATCAGACTGAGATACGCTACTGTCTTAGAAGGAATACATAGGGGTGGATTTATAAAGAGCATGTGCTTTGTCCAAGGAAAATGCATGTACATTTGTTCTGTGCGAATGAGGAAAAATGAATGCTATTAGGCTATATCATGTGCTCATTGAATGTAAACTATTGATTCAGCCACTAGATGGAGCTAAGTCTTATATAATTGTCTATAACGCCATCTAGTGGCCAAATGCACTATTTTCCATTTAAAATCAATTATTTACAATTGAAAAGGGCAGGACACGGGCTTTTCCCACCATTCACACATAAAGAATATACATGCACTTTCAATGGGTGAATATCTATGTGACTTCTTTATAACTCAACTCCTAAGTGTTATGAATTATTTTATAAATATATAATAAAAAGTGATTTACTTTGCAACGATCTGCAAAAAAATTATATATATATTGAACAGAGGAGAACCGCACCCAGCTTACGACTTAGTGCTAGCAATCAGGTCTTTACTTTTTCTTTATATATATATATATATATTATATATATATATATATATATATATATTATTATTATTATCTCTAGTGGTAGATGCATTTTCCAGTGATTCACCAAGTCAGCACTTCAATTTTAGGGCATGGCAGCCCATTTTTAATAAAAGGAAAGCAGAAAGTTCATAGCATATAAGGTTTCTTACACAGGGGTCTTCTCCAGTAAATACAAATAAATGGAAAATTCTAGCCCACCTGCCTCTTAAGCTCTCACTCAGCTTTAGTTGCAGTACCTCTGGTCTTTATGCTGGTCACCCAAACCATAGGTTCTTCAGTGCAGACAGCTTCACTCTAGCGCCCACAGCTCCTCTCTGGCTTTAGTCCCCAGGCCATTATCTGTCTCTTGCAGACACACACATGCTCTGGCTGTCCCATGCAGCCTCTGACTCTTGGAGACCTTCTGTTTCTCTTGGGTGAAGCCCTTAGGTAATCCTAAACCTCCATTATAAGGGCTGTGTGCACCTAAGCATACACCCTGCTGGTCCACCACAAAACCTGGGCACTGGGTTGGAGATTCCATCCCACCCAAGATGCTATGTAGTCTCCAAACTACAGAGCCCCATCCAGGAATACCAAAACCTGGATAAAGCGGCAAAATCAGTTTTCTACACTCAACATCTATGTCTATGTGCCAATGTCCTATAACTGACCAATTTCACAGAGACAGAGTCTTGTACTGTCACAATATACGCTATAATACCAAAAGTATTGGGGTTCCTGCCTTTACATGCACATGAACTTTAATGGCATCCCAGTCTTAGTCCGTAAGGTTCAATATTGAGTTGGCCCACCCTTTGCAGCTATGACAGCTTCAACTCTTCTGGGAAGGCTGTCCACAAGGTTTAGCCTTGTATATAGGAATGTTTGATCATTCTTCCAGTCAAGGTCAGGCACTGAAGTGGATGAGAAGGCCTGGTATACAGTCTCCACTCTATTTCATTCCAAAGGTGTGCTATCAGATTGAGATCAGGACTCTGTGCAGGCCAGTCAAGTTCCTCTACCCCAAACTCACTCATCCATGGCTTTATGGACCTTATTTGTGCACTGGTGTGCAGTCATGTTGGAACAGGAAGGGGTCATCCCCAAACTGTTCCCACAAAGTTGGGAGCATGAAATTGTCCAAAATGTCTTGGTATGCTGACGCCTTAAGGCTTACTGTACAAGGGACGTTTTACAACCTCCCCTGGTTTAAATTGAAAGATAGTAAACGACGTTTCAAAACGTTGGTTTTGCCGCGTTTACATACTGTGCTTAGCCATATTTAGCCGCGTTTGCGTTTAGAAGCGTCAAAATAGTTAAAAATAGTCAAAAGTTAAAAACACCTGTAAACGTAATGCGGCTAAACGCGAGTTACCGTTTTAACACGCATTTACACGCTGTTACAGGCATTTGCCTTTTTTAAATGCCTCTGAACATCCGTCCTGAATGCATTTTTTTGCTTTCCAAAAAATGCTTCTAAACTCAACTGCCTAGAAACGACTATAAACAACCCTGTGTACATGTACTGATAAAATAACATAGAGAAGAGTTCATGGGCAGCTGAAAAAATGCCCAACTGCTCCTAAATGTTTGTTTACCAGCAGCAGTGTACATGAGGCCTAGTGTTCCCTTCACTGGAACTAAGGGGCCAAGCCCAACCCCTGAAAAGCAAGCCCACACCATAACCCCCCCACCAAATGATTTGGACCAGTGCACAAAGCAAGTTCCATAAAGACATGGATGAGCGAGTTTGGGGTGGAGAAACTTGACTGGCCTGCACAGAGTCCTGACCTCAACCCAATAGAACACCTTTGGGCTGAATTAGAGTGGAGACTGCGAGCCAGGCTTTCTCATCCACATCAGTGCCTGACCTCACAAATGCGCTTCCTGAAGAATGGTCAACCATTCCAATAGACACACTCCTAAACCTTGTGGACAGTCTTCCCAGAAGAGTTGAAGCTGTTATAGCTGCAAAGGGTGGCCAGCTCAATATTGAAAGCTACGGACTAAGACTGGGATGTCATCAAAGTTCATTTGTGTGTAAAGGCAGGCTTCCCAATACATATGGTAATATTTTATATATAGAATTATACAAAAAAATTATTAGTTAAACCCACAAGTGCTTTTTGTTAACCACTACTGTTCCTTTATACTGGCTTTGGAAATTTACAAATGCAGTAATTTAGAAACTGGATGAAAGTTTTAGCACTGGGAAACACTTTTTGAAAGATACAAAGTGCATTTTATATACAATTATATAGATCAGACCAAAATGAGGGACAAATTAGGAGGAAAGAGAGACAAGAGGGACAGAGGGACTATGTTCCAAATCAGGGACAGTTGGTCGCCATGGGTTTGTCACAACAGTACATGTCACTTCTACGGCACACTTGGCCTGTTAAAGAAAGTAAAAAGTGACAGGATCAACAGGTAATAAATAATTGTGTTATGGAGGAGGGGGACCAGAAAACAAAAAGTACTATTACAATGTTGTACTATTGACGCACTGCATCATATATGTCATTTTTTATTTTGCCTATAGTCCTTTTTATATTATCAATATATGTTATCAAAACAACTTTTTTTTTTCTTATATTATTTTAATTTATTTTGTGTTTGTAGGCAACATGTTTACTCATTACAATCTCTGGCTGATGTCTGCTTAGCAGTGCTACACAGATAAAGGAAGGCCTGTGGATATGGTGTATCTGGATTTTACCAAAGTATTCGATACAAATCCCCATAAGTACTTAATTTACAAACTGAGGTCTGCTGGCAATAAACAAAAGTGTGTGTACCTGGGTAGAAAACTGATTACAGGGGCGCATCTAAAGGGTGGTGATAAATAGTGTGTACTCAGAATGCTCTGGAGTTGTGAGCTGAGTACCCTAAGGCTCTGTTCTGGCGCCAATTCTGTATAATTTAATCATAAATGATATAGAGGATGGGATAAATAGCACAATCTCAGTGTTTGCTGATGATACAAAGTTAAGCAGGGCAATAACTTCACAGCAGGGTTTAAAAACTTTACAAGAAGACCTCAATAAAATAAAAGGACAGCAACTACATGGCGAATGAGGTTTAGTAATGAGGTTTAGTGTTAAAAAATGTTAAGTAATGCACTTGGGGGCTAAGGATATGAATGCAAGTTACTCCCTAAGGGAAGAAATCCAGGATGGAAAAAGATCTGGGGGTCCTAGTAGATCACAGGCTCAGCAATAGCATGCAATGCCAAGCTGCAGCAAACAAAGCTAGTAGACTATTATGCTGCATACACACGAGCGGACTTTACGGCAGACTTTGCCCGGCGGACGGGATTTTGTTAGACAATTCGATCGTGTGTGGGCTCCAGCGGACTTTGTTTTCTCAAAAGTTGGACGGACTTAGATTTGAAACATGTTTTAAATCAATCCGTCGAAATCGAGTCCGGTCGAAAAGTCCGCTCGTCTGCATGCTAGTTCGACGAACAAAAAGCCACGTTAGGGCAGCTATTGGCTACTGGCTATGAACTTCCTTGTTTTAGTCCGGTCGTACGTCATCACGTACAAATTGGACGGACTTTGGTGGATTGTGTGTAGGCAAGTCCGTTCATTCAGAAAGTCCGTCGTAAAGTCCGTCGAAAAGTCCGCCGGGCAAAGTCTGCCGTAAAGTCCGCTCGTGTGTACGCGGCATTAGTGTACATAAAAAGGGTATCTACTCAAGAGATAAAACTATAATTCTACCGCTTTACAAAACTCTGTTCTGGCCGTATCTTGAGTATGTCATCCAGTTCTTGTCACTGGTTGTTGCGCTTACCCCTAACGCAGGTAGTCAGACATATAGCTAGCTTCTGTGTTCTTCACCTATAGCAGCCTTCTTTCCCATAAAGCAAGCAGGCCTACTAGTACTCAAATGCCCCCAGGTCTTATACACAATGCTATAATGCCTGGTCACTATGTCAGGGCAGGGACAAACTGAGCAAAGCAAACAGATACTTGCAGTTGGCAGACAGGAAGAGTGGTACAATGACAGTCCAGGTGCAAGGCAGGCAAGGTTCAGAATAGTCAGGGTTCAATCCATAGCCAAAAGGTAGGCAGAGTTCAGAGAATAGTCAATATCCAATCCAAGGTCATAAACAGGGGAATCCAAACAGCACAGCAAGATAGACAGACAGAGAGCTTGAGCCATCACAAGCATAGTTACATGATTACATGGTAGGTGAGGCTGAAAAAAGACACAAGTCCATCAAGTCCAACCTATGTGTGTTATTATATGTCAGTATTACCTTATATATCCCTTTATGTTGTGGTCGTTCAGGTGCTTATCTAATAGTTTTTTGAAACTATCGATGCTCCCCGAGCCCACCCTTTGCAGCTATAACAGCTTCAACTCTTCTGGGAAGTCTATCCACAAGGTTTAGGAGTGTGTCTATGAGAATGTTTGACCATTCTTCCAGAAGCACATTTGTTGGACGAAGGTGTTCTATTGGGTTGAGATCAGGACTGTGCAGGCCAGTCCAGTTTCTCCACCCCAAACGTGCTCAACCATCTCTTTATGGACCTTGCTTTGCGCAGTGGTCCACATCATTTGGTGGAGGAGGGATTATGGTGTGGGGTTGTTTATCCAGGGGTTGGGCTTGGCCCCTTAGTTTCAGTGAATGGAACTCATAAGGCATCAGCATACCAAGACACCAACATGACTGTGCATCAAACATTTCCATAGACACACTCCAAAACCTTGTGGACAGTCTTCCCAGAAGAGTTGAAGATGTTATAGCTGCAAAGGGTCGGCCAACTCAATATTGAACCCTATGGACTAAGACTGGGATGGCATTAAAAATCATGTGCATGTAAAGGCAGATATCCCATTAATTTTGACATATAGTATATTGTACAATGTATATTATACAATGGTTGTGCGGTACTGCTGTTTCTCACAATGAAAGTCTATGAGTCAAGTGACTTATTCAAAACAATGTACCTAATTTGTGGCAGAAAAATCATCTTAACATTTGTTCAAAGAGACCCTCTGGAAATATCTGTGGAAAGGACAGATATTATACCTCCTTCTGTATTTTCTTTCTGAGATCTACTGTAGCTTTCCTAAAACTGTGCCTAGAGGGCAACGGTACTCTTAGCTGAACACCTCCAATTTATGCACTTTCTGTTTCTAATCCCTGCTATTTTCTAAATGGAATTAGTCACTGTAAATGGAACTCCCATAGACTTTTATTGCTGTGACTAATTTCATTAAAAATATGGCTGCCCTCTGGGTATAGTTTTCAGAGGGCCTGCTCTTAGGAAAGGACACTGCAAGTGTTAATTGCTTGGTAAAGAGGAAATAAACTCTCTCAATCAGCATTAACTGTTTTTAATCCTTATGCTGCTAGTCTTAGTAAATAGATAGACAGGTACGGTATATTAACTTGTTTTCAACATTATTTTTGCATTTCTTCAGTTGCTTCCTGGTTTTTGACCTAAGCAACAATGATATCATTCATCTGAGGAGTCTTCATGTGAGAAAGGGAGGAGGAGCTTTCTCAGCTAAGCACACCCTCCTGCCTGCATGCGTGATCTAAGGGAAGATGGATTTCAGCAAGCAAATGCTACTGTCAGGGAAATGGCCGTGTTGTGGGCAATTCCGCCAGTAACCGTCATGGTTGTACCAGACGAGTTTACGTGCGCCTGTGCGCACGCAGATGCACGACAGCCTGACCATGGCTGTCTGCCTGCGCACAAATGCTAGCACACGTGCGCGCATGCCCTGATCTTATGGGCACACCCCCCTGGCCTATTTAAACCTGCCACTGACACCTGCAGTTTGCTGGATTATCAAACAGCTTCCTGTGTTCCTGTGCCTTGTATACTCTGAAGACCCCTGGTTTGACCTCTGCTTGACCTGTGTTCCTATTTATCTCCTCACTCTGACCCTGGCTTGGCTGATTACTCTCCGATCCTCTGCCCTCTGTGTATGACCCGGTTTGTTCCTGTACCTCTCTCAGACTGTCTTCTGGTATCTGATCCCTGGCCTGGCTGTGGACCCTGTTCTTGGTTTACCCTGCTGTTGCTACTCAAGACTTCTCTTCGCACGGCTGCCACAACGCACCTAAGCTACTTACAGCCAACCAGCCAGCTTGCAGTATCCCTGGCAACCCATGCACCTTTGGGCATCGCATCCCCTGTATCAAATGCAGGGAAGCGATGCACTCAGCCGCAAGGGACGCCCTCTCAGCAACCCGGCCTCACACTACAGACCTGACAGCTACATGAAACATCTGCCCTTACTCAAGATGGCTGCAGCTAGAAAAACTAGGAGGTGTTTTTCAAATTGATTTCTCAACAAAATAAAGCTTGATGACATTGAGGGATGGGTGAGGTTGCTTTGAATATTAAAAATGAGTTAAATGGTGTTTTTAGGTACAGTTTAGTTCTGCTTTAGGTCTTTGGGGTTGAAGAGTAAGTTGTGATACCTACTCCAATCCTCTCTCCTGCAGGCTTTGGGGCTTTCCCCTTCTCTCTGGTGTGGACAGACCATGAGCAACCTTACGTACAATGCGGGACTATTGATCTGGTATTGTGCTTGATGTGACTGCCGGCTGGAAGAGCAGGGGTTTTGAGGGACAGGTTGCATAGGTGGAGGAAGCCTGCCAGAGAGAAGATTAAGGTAAGTATTACACATATTTCCTCAAGGATTCCTTGACTTTGGGGGGGATTTCTTTTCACTTCCTGTTTTGGCTAGGGGACAGGAAGTGAAGGTAAATCTCCCCAATGTGACTCAAATGACAAAGAAAAACTGACAGGGGTTATAATCCTCCTGTACTCTATCCTAAAATTAAAAAAATGAAAAAAGTTTCTAGTAACAGACATTTAACTCTTGCAGTGCTGAGGGCCCCACTGGAAAGTTGTTGTTTTTATCTGGTGCCTGCAGTTTGGCTTTAAGCAGGTAGGTATATTTATGGAACATTCAGAACAAAACATGGAAAACAATATTTTTTTACATTATATATCTATTACTGAATTGAATGTACATTGTATGTTTTCTCTCAGAGGATCCCCAAAATCCAGGTGCGAAAAACTTGTTGCATCTTTCCCAAAAAGACTCATGGCTGTATTAGATCAAAAGGGTGCTTCTACTAAATACTGAGAAAAGGGTCTGAATACTTAGGATCATGTGATATTTCAGTTTTTCTTTTTTAATAAATCTGCAAAAATGTCAACAATTCTGTGTTTTTCTGTCAATATGGGGTGCTGTGTGTACATTTATTAGGAAAAAAAATGAACTTAAATGATTTTAGCAAATGGCTGCAATATAAAAAAGAGCGAAAAATATAAAGGGGTCTGAATACTTTCTGTCCCCACTGTATATCAGCATGGCATCTTGTAGTCTCTACCAGGGGTTTACGTAACAGGGAGACAATAAGGGGCACAAATAGGAGACATGCTGTATGATATTTTGTGGTAAGCTGCATACTTGAAAAACAACCAAACACTTTTTTGAAATTATATTAACATGTTTAGTCTTATATGAGATTTTAGTGATTGGGTTTAGATCTACTTTAAAAATAGATATACAGGTATAGCGAACATATTTTCTGCATGAACAACATTTCCCTGCCAGTTTCGGCTGTTCTCGTTCATCGTCTCTCTTACCAAGTCATGCTGTGAATTTCGTCTTACGTGCTTTGGATTTGGCAGAGCTCCCAAGAGTGTTACAGGTAAAGAAAACATACCAAGGTGTTTGTAAAAAAATAAAACTTTGTCAATGTCAAGATTTGTTCAGCTCTACAGCCATGCATACAGTGGTTTGTTCAGATTTGACACACTTTTCAAAGTGGTCTCTTCAGTTGAATAAATATTATTTTCAATGTTCTAAGAGGGTTTTTTGTTTTTTTACATGAATCACTTTTGTCAACAGTTGTACATTGAATGCTGATAACCTTTTCATGTAAGCTTACAAGTAGAAGAAGATGGCAGGGCTGGTTTAATGAAGGTGTAACCTGACCTGGGGGGTCAACATACAGACTGTCGCTAGGAAACCCATCAGTAGCTGAGGTTGATACACCTAATCAGCCAACTGGACACCAAGGAGCATTAGTGACCCTTCAGGAAATCTCCTCCAAGTTAGAAATTCCACAATAACCCTTCTTAACCATTTCCAGCCCTTAGGACGTACCTGTATAAACTCAGGTGGAAGCGGTTATGCAATTGCAGCCGCAGCCATGATCCTGGTATCAATGTTTACAGCTGATGACCGGCTTGCAGCTCAATCACTTTCATAGGGCTTGAATGTAGGAGCCAGGGACCACTGCAAGCGGCTGGGTTGACAGAGCACAGAGGAGAAGAAGTAACCTCCGTTCCTCCTCCACGTCTGTGACAAATGATCCCAGAAGTGACAAGGATTTTGTCACTTCTAGTTTTAGTTGTTTGTTTACAGGCCATTACCAGCCAGGCGAGCATCTGATCAAACCGATATTAGTTTGATCAGGTGCTTTGAAGGGCAGAGGAGGGATCAGGGGTAAATTAAGGGTACCTATCCCTGCCACTGCTATATCGTTGAATACAAAAACAAAAAAACAAACAGTATAAAGAATGAATTTAAATAAAATAAATAATAATAAAAAACATTATAGTGCCCCGTCCCCCGTGCTAACGTGCAAATGCAAACATGCACGTACGTCACACGCGTAAACGGTGATTTCACCACACATGTGAGGCATTGCTGTGAAGTGAATACAATAATTCCAGCACCAGAGCTGATGTTTAATTCTAAATTGATAATCTGTAAAGGCTTTTAAAGTTTCGCCTATAGAGACTTTTAGGTACTGTAATTTGTCACCCCTTTTATGGGCAAGCAAAATTTACTATTTTATTCTCAAGGCCAACTGCCATGGCCTGTATGCACGCTCACCACACAAGACTCCATTGCTGAAGAAAAAACACATTGGAGCATGTTTAAAAATTGCTGCACAACATTTAAACAAGCCTGTGAAATACTGGGAGAATATAGTCTGGTCAGATGAGACCAAAATGTAACTATTTGGATGCCATAATACACACCATGTTTGGAGGTCAAAAGGTACTGCACATCTCCCCAAAAACACCATACCAACAGTGAAATTTGGAGGTGGGAACATCACTTCATATCACTGAAGGAAGGATGAATGGAAAAATGTACCAAGACTTTCTTGATAAAAATCGGCTGCCATCTACCAGGATGATGAAGATGAAATGAGGGTGGACATTTCAGCAAGACAATGATCCCAAACACAAAGCCAAGGAAACTCTCAATTGGTTTCAAAGAAAGAAAATAAAGCTACTAGAATGGCCCAGCCAATCACCTGACTCGAATCCAATAGAAAATCTATGGAAAGAATCTTCTCCATGGCTTCCCCGTGGTGTCAGAGGGGGCGGGTGGAACCGTTCTCAGCTATATAAGAACTGTCACAGAGAAGAAGCGTCAGTCATCGGCGGGAGGCTCCCATGGAGGTGGAAGGGTTGTGGCTTTTTTTTTTTTTTGGTTCATCGGGCAGCTGAATTTTATTTTTTAATAAAGGACTTGTCCCAAGCTGTCCCTTGTCTTTTTAGTGAAATGGTAGGGGTACAATGTACCCCATTACCAATTCACATAGGGGGGGCTGGGATCAGGGGGTCCCCTTGTTAACCACTTGACGACCGCCTCACGCCGATGTACGTCGGCAAAGTGGCACGGACAGGCAAAATCACGTACAGGGTACGTGATTTGCCTTCCGCGGGTGGGGGGTCCGATCGGACCCCCCCCGGTGCCCGAGGCGGTCGTCTTTTGTCCAGCGGCGATCGGTGATGAGGGGGAGACCATCCGTTCGTGGCCCCCCCCTCGCGATCGCCGCCGGCCAATGAGAACACTCCTTTGCTGCTGTATGCTAAACAGCAGCAAAGGAAGTGATGTCATCTCCCCTTGGGTCGGTATTTTCCGTTCCGGCCCGAGGAGAGACGACATGTGAGTGAGTGCACAACACTACACACACACAGTAGAACATGCCAGGCACACTAAACACCCCGATCCCCCCCCCGATCGCCCCCCGATCCCCCCCCAATCACCCCCCCCCCTGTCACAAACTGACACCAGCAGTTTTTTTTTTTTTTTTGTTTATTTTTTTCTGATTACTGCATAGTGTCAGTTTGTGACAGTTACTGTGTTGGGACAGTGAGTATTACCCCCCTTTAGGTCTAGGGTACCCCCCTAACCCCCCCTAATAAAGTTTTAACCCCTTGATCACCCCCTGTCACCAGTGTCGCTAAGCGATCATTTTTCTGATCGCTGTATTAGTGTCGCTGGTGACGCTAGTTAGTGAGGTAAATATTTAGGTTCGCCGTCAGCGTTTTATAGCGTCAGGGACCCCCATATACTACCTAATAAATGTTTTAACCCCTTGATTGCCCCCTAGTTAACCCTTTCACCACTGATCACCGTATAACCGTTACAGTTGACGCTGGTTAGTTCGTTTATTTTTTATAGTGTCAGGGCACCCGCCGTTTATTACCGAATAAAGGTTTAGCCCCCCGATCGCCCGGCGGTGATATGCGTCGCCCCAGGCAGCGTCAGATTAGCGCCAGTACCGCTAACACCCACGCACGCAGCATGCGCCTCCCTTAGTGGTATAGTATCTGATCGGATCAATATCTGATCCGATCAGATCTATACTAGCGTCCCCAGCAGTTTAGGGTTCCCAAAAACGCAGTGTTAGCGGGATCAGCCCAGATACCTGCTAGCACCTGCGTTTTGTGCCTCCGCCCAGCCCACCCAAGTGCAGTATCGATCGATCACTGTCACTTACAAGGCACTAAACGCATAACTGCAGCGTTCGCAGAGTCAGGCCTGATCCCTGTGATCGCTAACAGTTTTTTTGGTAGCATTTTGGTGAACTGGCAAGCGCCAGCCCCAGGCAGCGTCAGGTTAGCGCCAGTACCGCTAACACCCACGCACGCACCATACACCTCCCTTAGTGGTATAGTATCTGAACGGATCAATATCTGATCCGATCAGATCTATACTAGCGTCCCCAGCAGTTTAGGGTTCCCAAAAACGCAGTGTTAGCGGAATCAGCCCAGATACCTGCTAGCACCTGCGTTTTGCCCCTCCGCCCGGCCCAGCCCAGCCCACCCAAGTGCAGTATCGATCGATCACTGTCACTTACAAAACACTAAACGCATAACTGCAGCGTTCGCAGAGTCAGGCCTGATCCCTGCGATCGCTAACAGTTTTTTTTGTAGCGTTTTGGTGAACTGGCAAGCACCAGCCCCAGGCAGCGTCAGATTAGCGCCAGTACCGCTAACACCCACGCACGCACTGTACACCTCCCTTAGTGGTATAGTATCTGATCGCATCAATATCTGATCCGATCAGATCTATACTAGCGTCACCAGCAGTTTAGGGTTCCCAAAAACGCAGTGTTAGCGGGATCAGCCCAGATACCTGCTAGCACCTGCGTTTTGCCCCTCCGCCCGGCCCGGCCCAGCCCACCCAAGTGCAGTATCGATCGATCACTGTCACTTACAAAACACTAAACGCATAATTGCAGCGTTCGCAGAGTCAGGCCTGATCCCTGTGATCGCTAACAGTTTTTTTGTAGCGTTTTGGTGAACTGGCAAGCGCCAGCGGCCTAGTACACCCCGGTCGTAGTCAAACCAGCACTGCAGTAACACGTGGTGACGTGGCGAGTCCCATAAGTGCAGTTCAAGCTGGTGAGGTGGCAAGCACAAGTAGTGTCCCGCTGCCACCAAGAAGACAAACACAGGCCCGTCGTGCCCATAGTGCCCTTCCTGCTGCATTCGCCAATCCTAATTGGGAACCCACCGCTTCTGCAGCGCCCGTACTTCCCCCATTCACATCCCCAACCAAATGCAGTCGGCTGCATGAGAGGCATTTTCTTTATGTCCTCCCGAGTACCCCTACCCAACGAACCCCCCCAAAAAAGATGTCGTGTCTGCGGCAAGCGCGGATATAGGCGTGACACCCGCTATTATTGTCCCTCCTGTCCTGACAATCCTGGTCTTTGCATTGGTGAATGTTTTGAACGCTACCATTCACTAGTTGAGTATTAGCGTAGGGTACAGCATTGCACAGACTAGGCACACTTTCACAGGGTCTCCCAAGATGCCATCGCATTTTGAGAGACCCGAACCTGGAACCGGTTACCGTTATAAAAGTTAGTTACAAAAAAAGTGTAAAAAAAAAAAAAAATAAGAAATAAAAAAAAAATAGTTGTTGTTTTATTGTTCTCTCTCTCTCTATTCTCTCTCTCTATTGTTCTGCTCTTTTTTACTGTATTCTATTCTGCAATGTTTTATTGTTATTGTTATTGTTATTGTTATTGTTATGTTTTATCATGTTTGTTTTTCAGGTGTGTAATTATTTACACTTTACTGTGCTTTATTGTTAACCATTGTTAACCATTTTTTTGTCTTCAGGTACGCCATTCACGACTTTGAGTGGTTATACCAGAATGATGCCTGCAGGTTTAGGTATCATCTTGGTATCATTCTTTTCAGCCAGCGGTCGGCTTTCATGTAAAAGCAATCCTAGCGGCTAATTAGCCTCTAGACTGCTTTTACAAGCCGTGGGAGGGAATGCCCCCCCCCCCCACTGTCTTCCGTGTTTTTCTCTGGCTCTCCTGTCTCAACAGGGAACCTGAGAATGCAGCCGGTGATTCAGCCAGCTGACCATAGAGCTGATCAGAGACCAGAGTGGCTCCAAACATCTCTATGGCCTAAGAAACCGGAAGCTACGAGTATTTCATGACTTAGATTTCGCCGGATGTAAATAGCGCCATTGGGAAATTGGGGAAGCATTTTATCACACCGATCTTGGTGTGGTCAGATGCTTTGAGGGCAGAGGAGAGATCTAGGGTCTAATAGACCACAATTTTTTCAAAAAAGAGTACCTGTCACTACCTATTGCTATCATAGGGGATATTTACATTCCCCGAGATAACAATAAAAATGATTAAAAAAAAAAAATATGAAAGGAACAGTTTAAAAGTAAGATTAAAAAAGCAAAAAAATAATAAAGAAAAAAAAAACAAAAAAAAAAAACACCCCTGTCGCCCCCTGCTCTCGCGCTAAGGCGAACGCAAGCGGCGGTCTGTCGTCAAACGTAAACAGCAATTGCACCATGCATGTGAGGTATCACCGCGAAGGCCAGATCGAGTGCAGTAATTTTTCCAGTAGACCTCCTCTGTAAATCTAAAGTGGTAACCTGTAAAGGCTTTTAAAGGCTTTTAAACATGTATTTATTTTGTTGCCACTGCACGTTTGTGCGCAATTTTAAAGCATGTCATGTTTGGTATCCATGTACTCGGCCTAAGATCATCTTTTTTATTTCATCAAACATTTGGGCAATATAGCGTGTTTTAGTGCATTAAAATTAAAAAAAGTGTGTTTTTTCCCCAAAAAATGCGTTTGAAAAATCGCTGCGCAATTACTGTGTGAAAAAAAAAAATGAAACACCCACCATTTTAATCTGTAGGGCATTTGCTTTAAAAAAATATATAATGTTTGGGGGTTCAAAGTAATTTTTTTGCAAAAAAAAAAAACTTTTTCATGTAAACAATAAGTGTCAGAAAGGGCTTTGTCTTCAAGTGGTTAGAAGAGTGGGTGATGTGTGACATAAGCTTCTAAATGTTGTGCATAAAATGCCAGGACAGTTCAAAACCCCCCCAAATGACCCCATTTTGGAAAGTAGACACCCCAAGCTATTTGCTGAGAGGCATGTCGAGTCCATGGAATATTTTATATTGCGACACAAGTTGCGGGAAAGAGACAAATTTTTTTTTTTTTTTTTTTTTTTTTTGCACAAAGTTGTCACTAAATGATATATTGCTCAAACATGCCATGGAAATATGTGAAATTACACCCCAAAATACATTCTGTCACTTCTCCTGAGTACGGGGATACCACATGTGTGAGACTTTTTGGGAGCCTAGCCGCGTACGGGACCCCGAAAACCAAGCACCGCCTTCAGGCTTTCTAAGGGCGTGAATTTTTGATTTCACTCTTCACTGCCTATCACAGTTTCGGGAATGCCAGGTGGCACAAAACCCCCCCAAATGACCCCATTTTGGAAAGTAGACACCCCAAGCTATTTGCTGAGAGGTATAGTGAGTATTTTGCAGACCTCACTTTTTGTCACAAAGTTTTGAAAATTGAAAAAAGAAAAAAAAAATGTTTTTTCTTGTCTTTCTTCATTTTCAAAAACAAATGAGAGCTGCAAAATACTCACCATGCCTTTCAGCAAATAGCTTGGGGTGTCTACTTTCCAAAATGGGGTCATTTGGGGGGGGTTTGTGCCACCTGGGCATTCCATGGCCTCCGAAACTGTGATAGGCAGTAAAGAGTGAAATCAAAAATTTTCACCCTTAGAAATCCTGAAGGCAGTGATTGGTTTTCGGGGTCCAGTACGCGGCTAGGCTCCCAAAAAGTCCCACACATGTGGTATCCCCATACTCAGGAGAAGCAGCTAAATGTATTTTGGGGTGCAATTCCACATATGCCCATGGCCTGTGTGAGCAATATATCATTTAGTGACAACTTTATGAAAAAAAAAAAAAATAAAATAAAAAAGTGTCACGTTCCCGCAACTTGTGTCAAAATATAAAATATTCCATGGACTCAATATGCCTCTCAGCAAATAGCTTGGGGTGTCTACTTTCCAAAATGGGGTCATTTTGGGGGGTTTTGTGCCACCTGGGCATTCCATGGCCTCCGAAACTGTGATAGGCAGTGAAGAGTGAAAGCAAAAATTTACACCCTTAGAAATCCTGAAGGCGGTGATTGGTTTTCGGGGCCCCGTACGCGGCTAGGCTCCCAAAAAGTCCCACACATGTGGTATCCCCATACTCAGGAGAAGCAGCTAAATGTATTTTGGGGTGCAATTCCACATAGGCCCATGGCCTGTGTGAGCAATATATCATTTAGTGACGACTTTTTGTAAATATTTTTTTTTTTTTTTTTTTTTGTCATTTTTCAATCACTTGGGACAAAAAAAAAAAATATTCAATGGGTTCAACATGCCTCTCAGCAATTTCCTTGGGGTGTCTACTTTCCAAAATGGGGTCATTTGGGGGGGTTTTGTACTGCCCTGCCATTTTAGCACCTCAAGAAATGACATAGGCAGTCATAAACTAAAAGCTGTGTAAATTCCAGAAAATGTACCCTAGTTTGTAGACGCTATAACTTTTGCGCAAACCAATAAATATACGCTTATTGACATTTTTTTTACCAAAGACATGTGGCCGAATACATTTTGGCCTAAATGTATGACTAAAATTTAGTTTATTGGATTTTTTTTATAACAAAAAGTAGAAAATATCATTTTTTTTCAAAATTTTCGGTCTTTTTCCGTTTATAGCGCAAAAAATAAAAACAGCAGAGGTGATCAAATACCATCAAAAGAAAGCTCTATTTGTGGGAAGAAAAGGACGCAAATTTCGTTTGGGTACAGCATTGCATGACCGCGCAATTAGCAGTTAAAGCGACGCAGTGCCAAATTGGAAAAAGACCTCTGGTCCTTAGGCAGCATAATGGTCCGGGGCTCAAGTGGTTAAAGGGGGCTTCCAGTTTCCGATAAGCCCCCCGCCCGCAGACCCCCACCACCAAGGGTTGTAGGGATGAGGCGCTTGTCCCCATCAACATGGGGACAAGGTGCGTGGGGTCAGACCCCAAAGCACCCTCCCCATGTTGAGGGCATGTGACCTGGTATGGTTCAGGAGGGGGGCGCTCTCTCATCCCCCCTCCTGCCAGGTTGCGTGCTTGGATAAGGGTCTGGTATGGATTTTGGGGGGGACCCCTACGCCAATTTTTTTAAATTTTGGCGTAGGGTTCCCCTTAATTTCCATATCAGACCTGAAGGGCCTAGTATGGATTTTAGGGGGACCCTCACACAATTTTTTTTTTAATTTTGGGTCGGGGTTCCCCTTAATATTCATACCAGACCCAAAGGACCTGGTAATGGACTGTGGGGGAACCCATGCTCTTTTTTTCAATGAGTGTTATCCATACTGCCAAGACCAGACAATTCATTACAGCCGCGATCAGTTTTAAATGACAATTTTTCCTTTAGAAATGTCATTTTGCTGTGGTACTGTTCTAAACACAGGAAAAATGTGCCACTTTACAGGCATACTATAGACACCCCCCAGGCACGATATTTAAAGGAACATTTCATTTTTATTGTTTCACTTTAAGCATTAAAAAATTCACTGCTCCCGAAAAAACGGCCATTTTTAAAAAAAGTTTTTGCATTGATACATGTCCCCTGGGGCAGCAAACAATTTTTATGACAATAACTTGCATATAAGCCTTTAAAATTAGCACTTTTGATTTTTCATGTTCGTGTCCCATAAACTTTAACGGTGTTCATGTGTTCTTCCAAATTTTTTGCCTGTGCGGTATGTTCTGGTGCAAACCAAATAGGGGGGTGTTTGGCTCATCCCTAGTCTTGAAGTTGTTATTACCAACAAAGGATTTTGCACAAAGTATTAAATACATTTCAGGTAGCGTGTTCAATACATTTTCCCTGTGTCATTCCATTTTATTACACATAATTTAATTTCTGAACTTATTTGTTTTTGCTTCTTTGTATGGATGGGTTGTGACTGACATATGGTGAAAATTTCATGTTAATAGCACCTTTAGAAATATATTTACCTACAAAAATGGTGACGTGTTCAAAACGTATTTTTCCTGCTGTATATACAGTATCTCACAAAAGTAAGTACACCCCTCCCGTTTTTGTAAATATTTTATTATATCTCTTTATGTGACAATACTGAAGAAATTACACTTTGCTACAATGTAAAGTAGTGAGTGTACAGCTTGTATAACAGTGTAAATTTGCTGTTCCCCCAAAATAACTCAACACAAAGCCATTAATGTCTAAACCGCTGGCACCAAAAGTGAGTACACCTCTAAGTGAAAGTGTCCAAATTGGGCCCAAAGTATCAATATTTTGTGTGGCCACCATTATTTTCCAGCACTGCCTTAACCCTCTTGGGCATAGAGTTCACCAGAGCTTCACAGCTTGCCACTGGAGTCCTCTTCCACTCCTCCATGACGACATCACAGAGCTGGTAGATGTTAGAGACCTTGCGCTCCTCCACCTTCCGTTTGAGGATGCCCCACAAATGCTCAATAGGGTTTAGGTCTGGAGACATGCTTAGCCAATCCATCAACTTTACCCTCAGCTTCTTTAGCAAGGCAGTGGTCATCTTGGAGGTGTGTTTGGGGTCGTTATCATGTTGGAATACTGCTCTGTGGCCCAGTCTCCGAAGGGAGGGGATCATGCTCTGCTTCAGTATGTCACAGTACATGTTGGCATTTATGGTTCCTTCAATGAACTATAGCTCCCCAGTGCTGGCAGCACTCATGCAGCCCCAGACCATGACACTCCCACCACCATGCTTGACTGTAGGCAAGACACACTTGTCTTTGTACTCCTCACCTGGTTGCCGCAACACACGCTTGACACCATCTGAACCAAATAAGTTTCTCTTGGTCTCATCAGACCACAGGACATGGTTCCAGTAATCCATGTCCTTAGTCTGCTTGTCTTCAGCAAACTGTTTGCAGGCTTTCTTGTGCATCATCTTTAGAAGAGGCTTTCTTCTGGGGTGACAGCCATACAGACCAATTTGATGCAGTGTGCGGCATATGGTCTGAGCACTGACAGGCTGACTCCCCACCCCTTCAACCTCTGTAGCAATGCTGGTAGCACTCACACGTCTATTTCCCAAAGACAACCTCTGGATATGACGCTGAGCACCTGCACTCTACTTCTTTGGTCAACCATGGCGAGGCCTGTTCTGAGTGGAACCTGTCCTGTTACAACGCTGTATAGTCTTCTTGGCCATCATGCTGCAGCTCAGTTTCAAGGTCTTTGCAATCTTCTTATAGCCTAGGCCATCTTTATGTAGATCAACAATTCGTTTTTCAGATCCTCAGAGAGTTCTTTGCCATGAGGTGCCATGTTGAACTTCCAGTGACCAGTATGAGTGAGTGAGAGAAAATTTAACACACCTGCTCCCCATTCACACCTGAGACCTTGTAACACTAACGAGTCACATGACAACGGGGAAGGAAAATAATTGGCCCAATTTGGATATTTTCAATTGGGATGTACTCACTTTTGTTGCCAGCAGTTTAGACATTAATGTGTTGAGTTATTTTGAGGGAAAAGCAAAGTTACACAGTTATACAAGCTGTATACTCACTACTTTACATTGTAGCAAAATGTAATTTCTTCAGTGTTGTCACATGAAAAGATATAATAAAATATTTACAAAAATGTGAGAGGTATACTCACTCTTGTGAGATACTGTATATACAGCCCTCAAATTTTCCACTTGTCTACTCACACATTGTGAGTGGAAAATGAGGGCTGGCTGGGAGCGGGGGGGGGGGGGGGGGCGAGCACCGCTGGCAGGAGGGGTTGAATGGGAGCTCTTTTCCCAGTGATCTCCCAGAGGAAGAGAGAAGAGAAAGCTAGCCGGATTCTCAGAGCGTGGAACATCGCTGTAACAGCTTTCATTTAAATTGCCGTGTGTTCTCTGCACTCTCTATCACATACGACCCCACCACTTGGCCCGGGTACTTTTATAGACAGATCAACCATTTAATCCCGGGACGTGTGACATATATCAAAGCCCCCGGGCCAGGAAGTGGGGCTGCATGTGATGGCGAACATGTGGCAATTGAACAGGTAGGTTGCATTGTTGGGCACAAGTAGGCTGCATTAATGGACACAGGTAGGCTGCATTGATGGACACAGGTAGGCTGCATTGATGGACACAGGTAGGCTGCATTAATGGACACAAGTAGGCTGCATTGATGGACACAGGTGAAGCGGCATTGATGGACACAGGTAGGCTGCATTATTGGACACAAGTAGGCTGCATTGATGGACACAGGTGAAGAGGGATTGATGGACACAGGTAGGCTGCATTGATGGACACGGGTAGGCTGCATTGTTGGGCACAGGTAGGCTGCATTAATGGACACAAGTAGGCTGCATTGATGGACACAGGTGAAGCGGCATTGATGGACACAGGTAGACTGCATTAATGGACACAAGTAGGCTGCATTGATGGACACAGGTGAAGCGGCATTGATGGACACAGGTAGGCTGCATTGATGGACACGGGTAGGCTGCATTGTTGGGCACAGGTAGGCTGCGTTGGTGGACACAAGTAGGCTGCATTTATGGACACAGGTAGGCTTCATTGTTGCGGGTTTGATCCCACTGGACCACTGTAAAGAGTTATTGTTTTTTTTTATTTCATGTGTAAGTTCTCTAAAGTAAATATGAAATAGATATGATATGTATACAATATATGCTGTAGGAAAAGAAGGTAATGTTATATTTTAGATTGCCTCTCTCCTTTTGAGAAGCAGACAGTAAAACGCGTTGAGAACACAGCCACCACCTTAATTTGTTATATATGTGAAGTGGACTTCTAAAAAAGTATACAGTTATATACACTATGGTTATACTGTATGGGTGGAATGTGCGGGCACCCCTCAATATATTCATAAAAAAAGCTATATATTTTAGATTTTTAAGGTTTGTGAAACACATATACAACATTGTATTAAAGAAAATGTTTGTTTTATCCTGTTTGATAGTCTGCAGTTTGTGGTTTGGGACTTTTAAATTTGCACCCTCATGCAAGGGATTTTCGTATAGTATTTGGAAATTTAGAAAAATCATTTGTCAGAGCATTCCAAACTACCACTTAACAAATTTTGTATGAAAAACCTAAAACATTTTGTTCACTGTTTCAAATTTAGTGTTCGACTTTAAAATTGATTTTGAAACAATGCCAGGGCTGCAGCTTTGTTGTTTATTTGAATATTTGGTGGTCTCCAAGCTATGGCCCTTTGCTTGTCTTTAATAACACCAAAATATAAAAGAATGCGCTGTCTATATAGTGAAAATAATGCAACAAAATGCACTGTGACCCAACACTGAATATTGAAGCATGTGAATAAACATCAATAAAAATTAAAAATAGATTCCACAAATCAAGTGTCCATGTGTATCCTTTTAAGATGTATGTTCATATCTTGTTCCAACAAAGTATTATACTGTACACCACTTCTAGTGACAAATAACTAGCAATCTGTGCGCTTTGCTTGTCTTTATCTGGCCCACGGAGCACTCTTCCTCCCATTTGACACCAATGATGAAGCATAATTCCTCCCATTGACACCAATGATGGGGCTCTATTCCTCCCATTGACACCAATGATGGGGCTCTATTCCTCCCATTGACACCAATGATGGGGCTCTATTCCCCCCATTGAAACGAATGATGGGGCTCTATTCCCACTGATATAACAATAGAGAATATTTCTCCCACTAATACCAATGATGGGGCATTGTTTTCTAAGACAGACACAAGGGCATTTTCTACTCTAATTTGCCACAGTCCAGCCCCCCTAAAGTCTGAAGGACTTTAAACTTTTCCTTTGTTTAGAAAGATTACAGAAACCTGATTTAAACCTAATGCTGCATACACACATTCCGACAACAAAATCCATGGATTTATTTCCGACGGATGTTGGCTCAAACTTGTCTTGCATACACACGGTCACACAAATGTTGTCGGAAATTCCGAACGTCAAGAACACGGTGACGTACAACACGTACGACGAGCCGACAAAAATGAAGTTCAATAGCCAGTGCGGCTCTTTTGCTTGATTCCAAGCATGCGTGGAATTTTTTGCGTAGGAATTGTGTACACAAGATTGGAATTTCCGTCAACGGATTTTGTTGTTGTCGGAAAATTTGAGAACCAGCTCTCAAACTTTTGTTGTCGGAAATTCCGACAAAAAATGTCCGATGGAGCCTACATACGGTCAGAATTTCCGACAACAAGCTCCCATCGAACATTTATTGTTGGAAATTCCGATAGTGTGTACGTGGCAGTAGAGTAAACAGGTGACTTTTGGAAACATCATCTTCTGTACTGCTGGCTCTTTTTGCAGTGGTGTCTACTGCCCCCCGGAAAAGGGGTCTATAGTGGAACACTTTTCAGAGGATTTTGAAAAGAGGTTTGCAGGGTTGTTTTAAATTTTTAATTTTTTTTATTTGCTTTTTTTTTATTGCCGAACATCAGTTTTGCACTGGCTCAAAGTTGTGTTGTGGCCCCATTCACTTACCGTACATAGGAGAGTTTGACAGGCGGTAAATACACAGATCAAGCACCTGTTTTCACTGCCCCCATTTGCTAGTGTGAAAGGAGCCTTATAGTTTTTCCCAAGCCCATATCACTTTCATTTTTTCAGGTTTTCTTCGTCTGCATGCAAATGAGAAGAAAAACATACCTCATGCTATCATTATGCATATTAGCATACACAGCATATCATTTATATTTTTGCAGTAGTTGTCCTTGAAGCTAGAAAAGGGGCAGATATAAATCTTTCAAAGGCAAGCCTGGACTTGTATAATAATTTAGGATTCAACATTCAGATTCAGTTTATTTATAAGATGTACTGTCAGCACAAGTTTGTTGTAACGCAATCACGAAAATCTCATATATGCTTTAGCGTGCTTGTGTAATTCCAAATGTTTTTTAACTTTTTTGGCAAGTTCACCGAATTGAAGCCTACAGCAATGATATAGCCCCGACAAGCATGCAGGCTGCCTTCAAACAGGCATTAAAGTATACCCAAGCTCAAAAACAAAAAAGTCATATTGCAGCTTTTACAATCATTAAATGTGGTGGCTTCTCTGGTCATCCTTCCAGAAACACAATTCCTTCCTGACAATGCTCGCTAACTGTACTCTATGCATTTGTATGTTAGAACACTTCCCCATCTTTTTATCTCCACAACATGGAGGGGAGGGAAATGAGGTGCCGCTCAAGGTCTCCACTCCAATAAACTCTAGTGACTCACAAAAGAAGGATGTTGGCATAGAGAGAGCCCGTCCTAGCTCAAAATGCTCGTAAAAAGGAAAAAAAAAAAAGCCCAAACAATGCACAATTACAAGAGCTCAGGTATCAGACAAGTATGTGTGCCCCAATCCAGGCCACACATTCTGAACCTCCACAAATAAGCCCTGTGGGTGGGGTGAAACACATTAATGTTGGACGAGAAGCCCTGGCTCTCAGTCTCCACTCGAATTCATCCCAAAGATGTTCTATTGGGTTAAGGTCAGGACTCTATGCAGGCCAGTCTTCTGTAGTTCCTCCACCCCAAACTCGCTCATCCATGTCTTTTTGGTCCTTGCTTTGTGTGCTGGTCCAAATCATTTGGTGGAGGAGGGATCATAGTGTGGGGCTGTTTTTCAGGGGTTGGGCTTGCTCCCTTAGTTCCAGTGAAGGGAACTCTTAAGGTGTCAGCCGACCAAGACATTTTGGATAATTTCATGCTCCCAACTTTGTGGGAACTGTTTGGGAATGGCCCCTTCCTATTCCAACATGACTGCGCACCAGTGCACAAAGCAAGGTCCATAAAGACATTAAAAAAAACTGGCAAACAGCCTTTCCAGAAGAGGGTGAACCAACTCAATATTGAACCCTATGGACCAAGTCTGGGATGCCATTAGAGTTCACGTGCGTGTAAAGGCAGGCGTCCCAATACTTTTGACAATATAGTGTATATGAGAGCTATTTTACTTGCCAATGGATCTAGTCCAAATATTTACATACAGTACAGCCCTGTCTGGTAGAGCAGAAAACCTGCTTTTTCTCTACTGAAAATAAGTAACTCTTAAGGAAACATATCAAGGTGTGAATGGGGGCTATACGATTCTAAACTAAGCAGTCATCTTTCTTACCAAATTCAAGAAAACCAGTTTACAGTGGGTTTTGTGACACTCAATTCTTCAAAGACTTGGTGCTTCTTTTGATTCCTCTACATTCTTGGATTTAAAAAGATGGACCACTTTCTAACTGTGAATAACAATAAAAAGAACAGACAAGCCCATGGATCTCGTGCAGTAAAAGATAACATTTATTGTATAAAACTAAAGTGGTGACTTACATTTGATCCACTTGTGACAGTGTACATCAGGACAGTGGAGGACAGTTCAGTATTAGCACTCATGCCATGGTCAGTGATGGGGCTGGAAGCATTTCTTGCAGCTGTCACTACTGCAGAAGGAATCTGCTCCATGGATGTCAAAAGTAGCAATCGTTATCAGTCTCCTGACTGAGCCTTGGTGGAGAAGGGGTGCAGGTTGTATACAGGGGTGGGTCCAGGAACTATTTCCCTTAAGCCTGGTACACACAAATAGTTTTTTTTCTCGTTCAACCCAGCGGGCCAAATGAAAAAAAAAAACTAAAGACCTCAGGAAGAGTCGCTGTACTAACTATGCAATGTTAGTACAGCGATCTCCTCCCGCTGAGCTGTTGTGTTCTGACAGGGGAGTGGCCCCTCCTTGCCAGAACACACCGGTCAGCGTTCGGTGAGAGCACTGTTCAGATGCCAATCGGCAGACTTTTTTCGGTCATGCCCCTTCGACAGAAGCTGGCCGAATGGCCGCCTTCTGTCGGACCGGCTGCAATGCACACGTTCTATTCTAATGAACTGGCCAATGCTGCCCATTATTCGGCCCATGTGTAGGGCACTTTACTAATTGACGTCACCGCTGTCAACGATATATAAAGTGTATTCACCATCAGCTACACAACGCTTCTGGGGACTGCTCTTATAACAAAATTGAGTTGAGTGGAACAGTGCTCAGCCATCAGCCAGTGCTCAGACAGGAAGCCTTGTATTTTTATCAACCCATAAAAGGCTTTCTCTGATGGGCTGACAGGGAGAAGCAGGCAGATGACATCATGAGCGCCATCTTAGCCAATCAGAAGAAGCATTGTTTTCATTAAAATACAATTCATGCAGTAGAACTTACCTGTTCCTTCAACTTCACCTACTGCCTCTATGTTCTCATAGTCTATAGACTCCACCAATAAATAAGGTATGTTACCTTTTAATAGATACCTGAAGTGAATATAATGATTTGCCAAAATATTACAGACTTTAATGGCCTGCAGTATTTATATAGCGAATAACTTAACAACATGCACAATGAGCAGAGGAAGCTCTTTAATTAGGCGGTCGCTTAAGGCCTCGCGCTCACAGGGGCCTCGCTACCGCCTAATTTGTCTACTGAAGGAAGGGAAGCACTGACGTAATGTGGGCAGCTGGTGGACCCACGCTTTCCCTGGGTCCGATGCCACAGCCGGCTGCAGGAGTCGGGACACTATTGACAGCGCTGCCTGCCTGCCTGCACTGAACAGTGAGGGGGATCACTGCAATGGGGAACAATTACAGGAACCATGCCCTGTATCTGTATCCGCAGCTGAAAGCTCTAAGACCCGCCCTCCCCCCTTTCCCACTGGACGCTGGTCGGACACAGATACAGGGCACCATGGTTCCTGAATTGCTCCCCGGCAGCCTCATCTCTGTCAGGCGGAGTTTTCTTCTCTTCCCGACACATCACATCAAGTGCTGATACAGAGAACACAACCTGCGGGCGGATGTAGCGGGACTCAGGAGCCCTGGAAGAAGTACTCGCACCACAGTGAGTAGAGGATTGTGTGTGATAGAGGCGGAGGCTGGGCGGGACTACAATTTTCAGAGTAGGAGCACTTATTGTGAGGCTGGAGGTGAAAGCATGGTTTATCAATCCCACTTGCAGTGTAGGTGAGATCACATGTGTCTGGGTGGCAGGAGGAGGAGCTCAGAACACCCTGATATTTATCTGCAATCAGTGGTGGCTGGTGTTTTATTGGGGGGGGCGTGGAAAACAATCCACCCCCCGCCAGCCCCCTGTCAGGTTGCGGAGGGCACAGAGGCCCCCCCAGGTCACGGGCGGCACTCCCCCATCGGCCAGGTTAGTCACTTACCCCATCTAGCGAGCATCTCATCCCTCTTGTCCCCAGTGTCTCTTCCCTCTTCCTCCTAGCGGCCAATTGGATCTCATCTCCTTTCGGCCAATCGAGTGACAGGTCTCATGACCCATTTCCCGATTGGCCGGGAGGAGGATCAGTGTGAGAATAGCGAATATTCATATTCATCGGAACCCATGCATTCAGCGCCCTGTATGTAGAACAGGGGGCTGGGTGGGGGGGCGGCGCCCGTGAGCCCCTAATAGACGGGCCACCACTGTCTACGATCCTACAGTGGTACAACACTGCCTACCTATCCTAATTATCATGTCAGCCCCTCCCCTTCTTCTCCTTCTACCTACCCTCATCTCCATCCCCCCTCCCTCTGCACTCCAACTCTCCTATCCCCCTTCCCCCCATTATTTCCATCACCCCTCCCTTTCTCTTCTCCTCCCTCCCCCCTCCTCTCTCTCCCCCTCCCTCTCTCTATCACCCCCCCATGTCCTCTCTCCTCCCTTCCTGTTTTCTTCCCCTCTTTCATTTCTGCCTCCCTCCCCCTGTCCACTCTCTCCTCTCCCCTCCCCTCCCTCTTTCTATCCTCTCCCCCCTCCCTCTGTCCACTCTCTCCTCTCCCCCCTCCCCCTCCCTCTCTCTCTTCTCGCCCCCACCCCCTCCCTCCCTCTCTTCTCTCCCCCTCCCTCTCTCTATCTATCCCCTCCATTCTCTCTCTACCCTTTCTTCCTCCCTCCCTCTCTCTGTCCTTCCCCTTTGTCCTTTCTCCCCCCTCTCTCTCTCTCCTCCACCTCTTTCTATCCTGTCCCCCCTCCCTCTAACTTCTCTCCCCCCTTCCTCTCTGTCCTCTCTCCCTCCCTTCTCTATCCCCCCTCCTTTCTCCCCCCTCCCTCTCTATGTCCTCTCAACCCCTCCTTTTGTCTTCTTTTCCCTACCCTTATCCTCTCTACTCCCCTTCCTCTGCCCCCCCTTTTCCCTCTTCCCTCCTCCCTCCTTCCTCCTTCCTCCTCCCTCCCCCCTCCTCCCTCCTCCCTCCTTCTCCTCCAGGGTCATGAACTGTGTAAAGATCACAGACTTCTACACCGGAAGCATGGAGTCTCATGATCACTATGAACAGCAAGGTCCAGAGGGGTGGCCAGGATACTTGGAGTTAGTTCAGCTTTTCATTTTTTTGTGAAAAGGTGAACTTACCCTTTAAGCCTTCCAAACTATCTCAGGGCATAAAAGAGGCCCTATAGGTGCTGCATTCATCTTACCTACCTGGTGGAACATTTAGGAGACCTGAGTCCTCAAAAACTCTATCATATACAGATCTAGAGCAGCTAGAGGAAGTGGTAAGGCTCCAATGGTTGTTATTGGCTTATAACTTTGATGGATGACCTCCTTTAACAATGGCTGTTAAAGATTTGCATAATGGAGTGCCCAAGGTTTAGGGGTTCAGAGGTATGTGACCCTTTAAACCACCAACAACAGATGGGACATGGGAACCTGTGGGTGATGTCACCGCTCCAAGCTTTACCATCCATTGCCAAGCGCTCCCTCCTCTCCCCTGCAGCCACCGATGACTGATACAGGGGATCATGTGACCAGACCAGAGCTAAAAGTCCACGGGTTAGGGGGGCACAAATTACTTGCCTTGCCCCAGGCGCTGACAACCCGTGCCACTTGAGTGGAGAGTCCAGCATCGATAAGAAGGATGGCGCTGCCACTTAGAGCTGTCAATGTTATCTCTTTGTGCTGCTCACAAATGGCGATCTGCTGACAAGACACACCCAGCGGAGAGCAGAGCCCAGCCTGGGAAAGGGAGGGACGGTCTGGGTGAGCTCGCTGGTGTGATATGATCCAATACCATGCTGGAATCCTTGAGAACTTGCCATGGGTGGATTGCCATCAGTTTATTTTACATTGTACATTGCAATGTAGTATTACATTTTTATCGCTTTAATTATTCTTCCCATTATGGGTGTGAGCAGGCCTCATGTCTAAGTTTTGACTAAGGCCTCACAAAGCCTAGAGCCGCCTTTGACTATGAGTGAAAGCACAATACATAGCAGAGAAGAAAGAAAGACAAAGCAAGGTGACAAATAATAGAGATATGTAAATAGGTGTGTTTTAAATCATAGTGGTTGAAGGCAGCAGGAACAAGGAAATGTGGGTTAGATGGGGACTCAACAATGATTTATTATATTTCCCATCAGAAGCTTCAGTGAACAGTGAAATAATATAGACATGTATTGATTGATATTGTTTGAAACGTATGTTAAACGTATAGATTGCTGTATTCACTAAAGGCTGCATTTTGTGTTTGTGTACAGTGTTTGAACAATACAACTGACTGTTTCAGCAAGTCTTTTGATGTGGCACTAAAAAGCAAAGTGTGTAGGGGTGGGGTGAACGTGGGATACTAATACTTCTAATACTTATGGCCATATCTTTGTTAACTATTGGGGACCTGCACACCCTGAATTCAAACTACATCATAAAGATTGTAATGTATCTTAATTTGATTTTTAGACAATAAAATTTGTTTATTTTTCTATAAATACAGTATTGGATTCTATTTTTCTACACTTCTCTAAGGCACAATTAAAGTCCCATCCTGTTCTACATTTTTTGAAACAAAGTTGCATAAAAAGCAAAGTGGCTTTTATTTAAAGTGAAACTCCAGTCGGGGTGTTTCATTCCAGTTTTAAAAAGCAGAGTCTACATCAGTTATGTATTGCTGGAAAAGTGTTTTTTTTTTTTCATTAAAGGTCCAGCCAAAAATAACAGGATAAAATTAAAAAGCTAATTGAAAGATAAAATAAAAAGCAGCTTTTGCTGCAATATTTACCTTCAATCAAATGATTTCCCCCACAGGATTTTTCGACCACTAGATGTCCTCAGTCTGATGGCCAGCATCATTCAATCTATTTCTGCTGAGCCCAGTTCATCCTGGACCTGTCCCCAGCCTGTGACTGGACAGTGATAAGAGAAGCAGCACAGTGAGGAGCTAATCTTCCTGTCACTCTGCTCTCTTTTTATTTCAGCACATTGGCTCCTTGTAATGGTTCTTCCTCTCCACACTGCAGGACTGCTCTACAGGGACTGGTTTCAATTCAGGTACTTAAGTTATTTGAATTAAAATACATTTGATTATTTATTGATGATTGTAGTGCTACATTCATTTGTATCTTTTACTGTATGCCTGTCTAGAGTTTAGCTTTAAAACCCAACTCCATGAAACTGTGCTTGAAATGCAAGGGTTGATTGCTCATTTAGGTCTAGGAGACATAGAAAAGAAGATCTACTTACCCAATCCTCTGCTTCTCCATACTGCTTGATCAGTCCTTGTAGCGTCTTTGCCCCCACGCTCCAGCTGTCTAAGGTCCTGGCGTCATAAAACTGCATTGGACATGATGACACTGGGGTGCAGTCCACTGCTAGAGCATGGGGGAGCACCATCTGCCAGGGCAGAGGAGAATCAGGTAAGTTAAAGTGCTTCTCCTCTCCTCTAGGCTAAAAGAACAATTAACCTTTCCAGCGTGAATGCAGCCCCACTACAAGGAAGACAACTTAAGTTTCCTGGAGTTAGGCTAAAAAACACAACTTTGGGCTTGGGCTAAAATGAAATATTGTATTCCCCCTTCACCCTTGAAATATTGTATTCCCCACATATGTGTTCTATATTGCTTACTTTGTCCTGGGGGTTTAATTAGGGACAAATACTTACCTTGATCCTGCAGCAGCAATCATTGTTGGTCTTTTCCTCTCTCAGCTAGAATGTGAAAATGTCAATACAAAGAGGGTTATCACAGCGCCAGTCAGATGTAAACCCACATTAAGGGTTTCTTCACACTTGCAGTGACCCCTGAAGAGCGAACTGTGTTTGACAGGTGGTGAAGAGACATTGTCCTCAACATCTGATTTAACCCTGTGATGCCACACTACATACTGTGCACAGTTGCGGCGCATGCCCATTGAGCTTAATGGGCTAGTTTGACAAACAGTGATGCTTGTCAAACTCTGCAGCCCGAGTTAAAAATGCTGCAGCCGCAGTATGTGTACAGTCCTGTATTCGGGTGGGTGGTAAAACTGCACATTAGGGTCTGGATCTGAACCTGCAACCTCTGCTGTATATGACTGTATCTCTTATTACTGATCGACCTGAGGTGCTGGACAGTTCCCTGCCTGATTATTAAAGCGGAGTTCCACCCTAAAGTGGAACTTCCGCTCATCGGATTCCTCCCCCCCTCCGGTGTCACAATTGGCACCTTTCAGGGGGGAGGGGGGTGCAGATACCTGTATAATACAGGTATCTGCACCCACTTCCGGGTATAGCTAGCCGCAGCTAGCCGCAGACTCCCCGCCCACCCCCGTTGTGTTGTGGGAGATACACAGTTCCCACAACACAACGGGGACCAGTGTAGACGCGCAGCGCGACTTGCGTATGCGCAGTAGGGAACCAGGCAGTGAAGCCGCAACGCTTCACTTCCCGATTCCCTCAGTGAGAATGGCGGCGGCAGCACCCGAGGAGTGAAGAACGGTTCGGTCTTGGGTGCCGACATCGCTGGACCCCGGGACAGGTGAGTGTCCTTATTTTAAAAGTCAGCAGCTGCAGTATTTGCAGCTGCTGACATCTAAAAAAAAATTTTTTCGCGAAACTCCGCTTTAAGACAACCTTGCCTTGTGTCTTGTTCCTCTTGAACCTTGCATCTTTTGCTCCTCCCATGAGCGTGCCTTTGCACTTCCTGTTTGCCTGATTATTGTGCCCTCTCCAGCCGATATCTTGCTCCTTTTCATACCTGCAGCTGTCCTCATTTCCACTATTACTCATCTTTGCTTTGTTCCTTGACTACGCTTCTGCTTGATCCCAACCTGAAACCACTTGTTACTGACCTTTGGCTTGTTTACTGACTACGCTTCTACTTGATCCCTACCTGCTATATCTGCTACTAGACCCTAGCTTGCTCACCTCCTGGTGGGGTGATCCTGAGGACCGCGACCTGCTACTAAAACGCAGCAAAACCCAACTCCAACATGAAGAGCTCTGGTGAATCCAGGTTAGTGCTTAGACCCCGTACCTCGGGGTAAATCAGTGTCATCCGCCAGAGTGACCTGCTTGTTAACTTATTCAGCTGTGTGGTGGAAGCCCCTCTATGGCTTTAGCTACTGGTCTCTGAGCCTGACCCCTGACAGTGACACCGCAGCTCAGCCGACTGTTTTTACTGCTCCCAGGCCACCTGTGTGAAAGAGTCGTAATATTTTTAATGGGTTAACACATGAAGAAGAAAGAGAAAAATAAAAAAATAAGACAGCAAGCTTTAGGAAGTACACACCCAGTGACCCAGTTAGGTGCTCACTGGAATCTGGTTGCAGTGGATTTTAGAGGACTCAATTTAAGCATTGGCAAAATAGTAGAGTTTGCTGTATAGCACCTTAAAGCTCAATGATTGATTTCTTTTGTTGTCTGGATTTTCTCCCTAAAAACTTTAGAATAGGAAGCAACTACTTAAAAAGTTTCCATTGTTCAAAGAAACCTAATTATGACACGACAGCTGAAATTGTTTGTACTTGTCCTTTATTTCCTCACATGTCAATGTCTGTGCTAGAAACATGTGAATTCCTCTATATTCTTTATATTTCTTTCTTTCCTTCTATGCATAGTTTCTATTTCATGTTTCACATAGTTTCACTAAAAGCATGTCAATCAACTGCAGAATCCGAAATAGCATATTCTCTTGGCAGGCATTCGGTGTCCTAAAAATTGCCATCTGCCTTAAGATGAAAACAAACTCTGACAAATGCACCCTTGATATTTTATTCAGCTGAAATATGTCGTTGTGAACATTCCATCAGTTTCTGGTTGTTAGTTTGAGAGGAGCAGAATGCAAGCTTGTTGACTTGGTGAGACACAGACAAAAGCTCCCTTTCAACTTTGTATCGTTCATGTAAAGTGACTGCGTGAGTGATTCATATTTTTAGGCTAAGGGCAAATAACTGAAAATTCACATTAAATGGTTCTGCATTTTTCTTTTTTTATCTTTTTTTTTTTCCTAAATGTTTCATTTTGCCCCAAAACACCATTGTTGTAGCTTCCACTGTCTCTCTGCACAGTTAATTGCTTTTCAAAAATATATTTCTTTTCTCTTTTCTTCTTAGCCTGCTGCAAAGAAGCATGGGCCATGCATCAAGGGAAAGAACTGTGTAAACAACACAAACAAGTAAAGGGAAGCATACAGAAGCTCAGAATTAGCCACTGGGCCTGGGAACACTGGTTAAAAGGACTTGTTGATGCAGAATGTTTTAGTGCATTAACACTTGTTGCAATAAAGGCATTATAAACATTCCTATCTGCGCCTTCTGTTTTTTATCTGCATAAGATGTAATCAGTGGCGGCCCGTGCATTAAGGGTGCACAGGCGCTGCTCCCTCTCTCCTGCCACCCCCTCTGTGCACTATGGATAGATTCGTGCATTGCATGAACCTATCCATGGCTGCTCCTGCCACCCCCCATTCAGGCGTCCGGCCCCTCTTCGGACGCTGGACCCTGAATTACAGCAGCGGGGGTGTATTTGAAGCACCTGCTTAGAGCCATAGGCTCTCATAGGCATCAAAAACGGTGACCTGCGAGCGCCATGCTTGGCATTCGCAGTTCACTCAGCTGTGTTAGGAAAGCGAATGAATCTTCGCTTTCCTAACACTGAACCACCACTCCACCAATCAGGTGCTCGAGTCTGTTACTTGTCACCTGATTGGCTGAAATGACAGGCGCCGCTTTTGGACGCCTATCAGGAGGAGAGGACGGGAGTCGGGAGATGAGGAAGGCAGGAGACGCTGGCTTGAAGGGTGCCGTCACCCGCTGCCCCACCAAGACAGGGTACGTTTTGGGCATCAATGAGTACCTGTGTGAGTATGGCACCAGGGCAGGCTCAGGGGAGCTTGGCTTCTTTTCGCCATGCCAGTGGTTACAGATAAAGGATGCATGCACTGTCCTGTCACCATTTGAGGAGGCCACAAGGATGGTGAGCAGCGACAATGCATGCATCAGTGACACTGTCCCTCTAGTCTTCCTGCTGGAGCACAGGCTTCATGGAATCCTCTACAGGGCACTTAAGGCAGAACAGTGGGAGGAAGAGGAAGACTTCCTTTCCTCTCAAGGCCCCCTTCGTGCTGATACCTTTCCAAACACACGTGAGGAAGAGGAGGAGGATTGTGTCAGCATGGATGTAGAGAATAACATTCAGCAGTCTTCAAGGGATGGATTTCAGTCCTCAGAAGCCCAAGGAGCTTTACATTGCTGGGAGGAGGTAGTTCCTGACAAAGTCATCCTTAGTGAGCCAGAGTACTTAGAATCTCATGCCTCTTCAAACTTACACTGCATGGGCTCCCTGATTCTGCAAAGCCTGCGAAAGGACCTGAGGATTTGTGGTCTCAAGGAAAGGGATCATTACTGGCTGGAAACCCTTTTTAATCCACATTACAAGGGTAAATTTGCAGAGCTCATCCTGCCTTCGCAGAGGATGAAACATCTTCAGGACGCCTTGAAGAAAAATTTGTGTAATGCCTTTCCAGACCCTGGGAGGTTACCATTTCCTGGACAACGTGTTTCTGAGGCTTTGTTCGGTCAGAGGAAGAGCGGTGGAGAAGGTGGCCGCTGACCGATGCATTTAAACAATTCTTTAGTCCTCAGCACCCAGGGCTGTTAGGTTTAAGCAACCATTGGGGGCATCTGCATTATACGGTGCAGAAATATCTAGGGGCAAGAGCAGACTTGGAGACCTTTCCAAATGAGCATCCACTGAGTTACTGGGTCTTGAGGATGGACCACTGGCCAGAACTTGCTCAATATGCAATAGAGCTAATGGACTGTCCTGCATCCAGAGTGCAGACATTCAGTGCTGCTAGAGGGTTTGTGATGGGTTTGTGACAGGTCAAAGAGTGTGCCTGTCCACAAACTCTGTTATTAGGCTGACATTTATCAAAAAGGAATCAGTCCTGGATCGGCAGCTATCAAGCCCCCGATGCTGATGTAACGGATTGAATTTGCTAAGGATCTGGGATCCCTTGAAGACTGCCTATGCTACCTATCCTATTCCTGAATCTTGATTATGCTAGCTTCCAAGAATATTTTTGGTTTAGGGCACCACCAACACCCAAGGCCCAATTTTTCTGCACCTGTTTGACAGGGACATGTCATTTCAATTTTTTTACAAATCTTTAACAGCAGGGTCCGTTCCTGCACCCAAAAAGAGTAACTGTGAGGAGTTTCAGTATTTAGGCACCACCAATACCCAAGGCCCAATTTTTCTGCACCTATTTGACAGAGGCATGTAATTTCATTTTTTTTCACCAATTTTTAACAGCAGGGCCTGTTCCTGCGCCCAACAAGAGTAACTGTGAGGGGTTATAGTGTTCAGGCACCACTTGGAATGGGCGAACGGTTTGGGCCAAGCATAAGTTTGGCCTGAACATCGCCCATTCAGGTACTAGCCTAACACCCAAACTTTCTGGGCACTTGGTGGGATGTTCGCCCGCCGAGCGCACAGTCAATAGGTTGTTAAGGCTTCCTCGCTGAGAGCTACATTTAAAAAAAAATTATTGTACAAAAAAGAATGTGAATTTTAAAAAATTGGGGGAAAAAACGGCGTGGGGGGACCTCTTGGGTCTGGATTTTAACCACTTCCCCATGGCACATTGTAAAATTACGCCAGCAGGAACACTCCCTCCCTCCTGCAACCCATCAGAGTACTCAAGTACGTATCTGCAGCCCATGCCTCATAGAATATAAGTTGGGGTGTTTTCCCTTCAAAATGGGGTCATTTTGTGGGTAATCCCACTGTCCTGGTGCTCCAGGACCTTCAAAAGTGTGATATTAGATGTGTAATTTATGCTTCTAGACTGCCTGATGGTGCTCCCTGCATGTTGGGCCTCTCTATGTGGACAGGCTGTGAAAAAGTCTCACACATGTGGTATAGCCATACTCAGGAGGAGTAGCAGAATGTATTTTGGGGTTTAATTGCAGGTATGCATATGCTGTGTTTGTGAGAAAAAACTTGTTATTCTGACAATTTTCTGTAAAAAAAAAATAATTTCTTAATTTTCCCAAGAATTGTGAGAAAAAAATTACAACCTCATAAAACTCCCTATGCCTCTTTCTAAATATCCTGGACTGTCTACTTTTCAAAAAGGGGTCATTTGGGGGGTATTTGTACTATACTGACGTTTCAGGGCCCCAAGAAATGAGGCTGTCAGTATATCAGGTGTGATCAAATTTTTATAATTTGCACCATAGCTTGTAGACTCTATAACTTTCACACAGACTAAATAATATCCACTAATTTGGGTTATTTTTATTAAAGATATGCAGCAGTATAAATTTTGGTCCAAATTTTTGAACACAAATGACTCATTTGCTAAATTTTATAATAGAAAATAAAAAACAGTGTTTTTTTTTCTAAATTTTTGCTCTTTTTTTACTTATATCGCAAAAAAGAAAAAAACCCAGTGGGGATTAAATACCACCAAAAGAATTTTCTATTTGTGTGAAAAAATAAAATAAAAATAATAAAAAGTTTGTTTCGGTACAGTGTTCACTGAGTAATTGTCATTCAAAGTGTGAGAGCACTGAAAGATGAAAATTGGTCTGGGCAGGTAGGGGTGAATGTGACCTGTATTGAAGTGGTTAAGGGGAACCCTATGACAGAATTAAGAAAAAATGGTGTGGGGTCCCCTCCAAAATCCATACCAGGCCCTTTGGTCTGGTATAGATTTTAAGGGGAACTCCACGGCAAAATTAAAAAATTTAAAAAAAAGATGATGGGGTCCCCCCAAAATCCTTATCAGGCCCTTTGGGTCTGGCATTGATTTTAAAGGGAACTCCACACCAAAACGTAAAAAAAAAAATCGGTGTGGGATCCCCCCCGAAATCCATACCAGACCCTTATCGGAGCATGCAGCTTGGTAGGCCAGGAAAGAGAGGGGACGAGCGAGCGCCCCCACCCCTCCTGAACCATACCAGGCTTCTTTCCCTCAACATGGGGAGGGTGCTTTGGGGAAGCATCTTGTCTCCATGTTGATGGTCTTCCCGACAACCCTGGCCGGTGGTTGTTGGGGTCTGCGGGTGGGGGCTTATTGGAATCTGGAAGCCCCCTTTAACAAGGGGGCCCCCAGATCCTGGCTCCCGCCTATGTGAATGTACATTGTACCCCTACCCATTCCCCAAAAAAGTATCAAAAAGTAAAAACCACAACAGACAGTTTTTGACAATTCCCTTATAAAAAAAAAAAAAGTGTCTCGCGATGTCCATCCATCTTCAATCATGCCGCCCGACGGACCCGAAAAATAGAAAAGATTCAAAAAGCTCCACATTTTTGTTGAATGGGTAGGGGTACAATGTACCCGATACCCATTCACATAGGGGGGGTGGGATCTGGGGGTCCCCTTGTTAAAGGGGGCTTTCAGATTTCGATAAGCCCCCCACCCGCAGACCCCGACAACCACAGCCCAGGGTTGTCAGGAAGAGGCCCTTGTCCCCATCAACAGACCCAAAGCGCCTGGTATGGACTGGGGGGGTGGCCCCACCCTGTTTTTTTCATTTATTTTTCATCTATATTGCCGGGAGTCGGCAATACATTATAGCCGCGTGCAAGTTTAAATTACCGTATTTATCGGTATATAACACACACTTTTTTACCCTGAAAACAGAGGGTAAACTGTGCCTGTGTGTTATACACCGATATCTGTTTTTTTAACCAACGGGGGGGTAGGGATCGGGCGGTCCGCCCGCCTCACCTAGCGCTGGGACAGCGCTGCCAGGACAACTCCAGAAAACATAAAACAAACAAAATTAAAACAAAAAATAGTAACTCAAATTTTCCATGAAAAGTGACAATGTTGATAGCAACACAAATTTCATGGAAAATTTTAGTTACTATTTTTTATGTCCATTCACTGTTTGAAATTTTCAGATGGCATTTGGGCTTACAGCCCATCACTTTATAGCGCTACCATTTTTGTTTTTTCTTTGCCATTTATCCAATTTGGTGTGTTAGCTGCTTGGAATTGGGGGTAGCGCGAAATTATTTGCTACAACTCCAGAAAACATTAGTGCCAGCCCCCTCCCACACACTGCTCCCCCATGCCACTATATGTAAATACAAACCCCTCCACCAACGCTGCTCTGCCCCCCCCTCTAGTGTAGCTTTTGATTGGAGGAGGAGAGCGGTCATGTGACCGTGAATAAAAGAGGAGAGCAGTCACATGACTGGGACCATGGCGCCAATGGAGGTGTTCAATAGATCCACATAGATCTGTACCCAAACAAACTTTTTATTATTTTTATTTTATTATTTCACACAAATAGAAAATTCTTTTGGTGGTATTTAATCCACATAGATGCAAAAAAACTTTTTTTTGCATTGATACATGTCTCTTGGGGCAGTACCTGGGTCCCCATACACTTTTTATAGCAATAACAATGCATATAAGCCTTTAAAATTAGGACTTTTGATTTTTCATGTTCGTGTCCCATAGACTTTAGTAGGGTTCGCATGTTCGCAAGAACTTTTTGCCTGTTCCAGGTGTTCTGGTGCGAACCAAACTGGGGGGGTGTTCGGCCCATCCCTAGTTGTCACCCTGTCATACTGATTTTGGTTATAAACTTTTCAACACACATTACACAGCCATGGTCAACTGTTGCCCCAATCAGGACCTGCCCTGAGAAATGCCATGCAGCCATAACTGGAGTACATGCATTCAAAAAGGGAAGTGACTGCAAAGAGTCTACAGGAGATCAGTAGAACTAAAGTACAGAAAGGATGAAATCAAGGTGAAAACAGTATATACCGTAATCCGATAAAATAGCAATTGTTTATGATGCAAAGTGCTAAATGTCATTCAATTTAAATCTGAAATATAAGAACTGTAAATGTACACATCCCTGCCATCGTTGTACAGCCTTCTCTTCACATACAAGTCTGCAGCCTGTGATATTTTTCTTCTATCAAATAGATTTTTTTTTTCACTCCAGAAAAAAAAATAACACTTTAAAGAACACTTCATACATCACAAAGCTGTTTATTGTAGACTTGTCAACATTTTTCGTGGAAATAACGCAAAGTGCCTTTTTAGGAACTCCCTGATGATTGGTTTTGATGTATTGTTGGTTTTAAATGGATAGTTCTGTTTCCTTTGTAGCTTTTAAGTGTTTCAGATTGATGATGTTCAGGCTAATTAAGCAAGGATCGCTCCATCCATTTACCCGTAATGCTATACTGCTAACCACAGCTAAGCTTTGATTTCTTAAAGAGAAAACCCAATAGACTGGAAGGAATAAGAAAGTTAATCTGTAGATAGCATAACTAATAGGAGGGGAATTAACACTCAGGAAGAGGGCACATTTTTGCTACTTAATACTAAAGGAGGAATTATGGTATGGACTTAAGCCATCCATTACTAATGGACCAAATGCATTCATAAATGGACTCTTTTCTTTAAAAATAAAAATTTACTAGAAGTTATAACATATAGGAATCTATACATTACCAGTGTTTTAGAACACTCCAATTTGTCCAGTTTTTTTTAAAACACAAGTCCAGTGAATAACCTGAAATGGTACCAAGGTAAGCAGTAAACTGGCAGAGGTGAAAAAAAGGTTTAGGTTAACAAAAACTAACAAATAATGTACATTTCAGAGTTATAAAAGTAAACTGGCCAGAGTGACAAAAACTATGATACATTCAAGTTATATTTATTTTTTTCAAGAAAAAGAGTCCATTTATGAATGCATTTGAATAATTCCTACAGGTGTCCCAACCTTTGCTGACTACTTACAAGCTCTCTGTCTGTATAAAAGCAGTATTGAAACAGACTGTGTTACTGCATCCTCTTAAGCAATATTTGGACAGTATTGTACTGCAAGAATTAGTAGATTACTCTCAAAATGTTACCAAAAAGGCAATTAACAAAGGACGACAAACAGACCATTATAACCCTTTAAAAGTTAAGGTCTTTCCTTTGGAGAAATTGCAAAGAAAGCCAAAGTGTCAGTGAGTACAGTTTCCTACACCACCAAAAGGCAGTTTTGGAAACGCCAGTGGACTACTGAAGACTGGAAGAAGGTCTTGTGGACAGATTAATCAAAATTTGAGATCTTCAGTTCATCACACAGAGTTTTTGTGCGCCTTTGAGTGGGTGAGAGCATGGTTCCTCAGCGTGTGACACCAACTGTCAACCATGGAGGAGGAAGTGTAATGGTTTGAGGCTCTTTTGCTGAATCCAGAGTTGAGGACTTGCACAGAGTGAGTGACACCCTAAACCAAAACTACTACCACATGCAATACCCTCTGGAATATGCCTAGTTGGTCAGGGGTTCATCCTACAGCAAGATAATTACCCAAAACATACCTCCAGGCTCTGTCAGAACTACTGTAGAAGAAAAGAACAAGACGGTAGGTTTCAAATCAATGGCCAGCCCAGTCTCCAGACTTAAACTCCATTGAGCTAGCCTGGGGTGAAATGGACAGAAGGATGAAAGCACAGTAACTTACAAGTGCAACACATTTGTGGGAACTTCTGGAACAATGTATGAAAGAACTTTCTGAACAATGTTTGATTCCAGTTGCGGAAAGAATGCCGCAGGTGTGTTCTGTTCTTATATCTGCAAAAGGTTGACTACTTTGATGAGGTAATAATTTAGATAACATTTTGCTAAAGAAAACAATTCAATTATTTATTTTTTACGTTCAATTGTCAATTTGTTCTATGGTTTATTTACAGAATACATTGAGACATTAAACTGCGTATATCTCAAGAAAAACTGGAAAAATAGGGGGGGTTCTACAATGTAGGTCCCTGCACATAACTGCAACAACTCTGATTGCCCTCTGCTATGCCCAAATGTTGAACCATTCTGAACAAGCAAAGCTCCAGCGCCAGGTAGTGTTGGTGGTTATCCACTACCCCCCCCCCCCACATTCCCGCATTGTTACTGGCTTATCACTACCATGGGCTGCCTTATTGGCCAAAAGGAATGTGTGTGAGGTGGGGGTGGACAGGAAAGCACTTTCTATACAAGGAAGTACCAAACCTTTTATGTCCAGAATGGCCTGACTTTCCAGCATTGCAGAGGGCAGGGAGAGCCTAAACTTTTCCTTTTTTTCTGTTATAGTGTCACTTTAATGATTATACTTCAATCTTCAGCATCACGATTCACGTTCACTAATTCTTCAGCATATTAAAGATTAGAACAAATGTTTCTTGTCACTATAGAGCTAGCATACCTACATCCTTGCTTCAAGGGTTATTTTGTATCAGTTTATTCATTTTTATTTTTTAGTAAAAATATACTACAATTAAAAATTAAACCTTGAGATGCATACTGGATATGCGCTGAGTAGTCAAATGTTACATATAGACATTGCTGAAGTACACACTAGTCCCCAAAATCCACACTCCCTATTGTCAGTAATCTTGTGTTTCTGGACCACACCTTCTGGTGATGCTGGAACACACTCCTTGCTGCCTCTCACACACCGAACACCTGATGTAAAAACTTGTTAGTGCTTCAAGGTTTATAACAGCCACCAATCAGATTTACCATGTGAAATCCAATGACTGCATAAAACAAATATAAAGTTTAACTGCATTTTTACTGCACTTAGAGGAACACATTCTTCAGACTGCATTGAATGTGTGTGGATTCTCTGGGTCCTCTCCTTTTTTCCTGGGGATCATTCTGTCTTGTGGCGTGTTGTCAATCCAGAGCTAGTGTGCCTGGGGGACAATTTAAGTGACCCATAGAAAATCCAAATCCAGCACCCTGTTTATACTTGTATTAATATTATTATTATTATACAGGATGTACAGTATATAGCGCCAACAGTTTGCGCAGCACTTTACAACATTAGGGCAGACAGTACAGTTAAGATACAATTTAAACCTGCCTTGAAAGCTTGAATGTGATTGGTGATGCAGAAAACGAGAGGGACATGAAAACATAGGCAGCTTAGGAATCAGGAAGTACACTCCCTTTGCCCTTGTAGGCTTTCTTTGGAGGTGTATTGACTTCTTCTGCAGTGGATTGTGGAGAAGTCCCATTAAGTAAACTGAATAAACTTTCAATTGCTGTGTTTGTTGAGCAGAAATACCAGCTCACTGGATGCTTTCACTGAAAATGTTCTTTAAAATGAACTGGAATGGTAACACAGATGTTAACATCAATCAAGCCATGTAAAACTGGATAAATAAAACAATAGTGCTAGAAATAATTACATTTCCTGCAGAATACGCTGCTCCAATTTCTCCCCAGTTCTGGCTAAATGTCTGTTTTAGGCACTTGGTCATTGGGCCTGAGTTGATGGAGATGATCACAGTTTACACCCCCAGAGATAATTCCAGCTTGGCTCTAGGTTTGTTAAGATATGTGACCAGCACTAAGTGGAACCAATACCAGCATATTCTCCAGGAAAGACAAGTAGTTTAGCCCTTTGGCTACTATTTATTTATCCATTCCAGCAAAACTGTTCATATAGCTTTATAGACATATACGAGTACAGACCCGATCGGTTGTACCAGGTAGTGGAGGAGGATATACCCGGGATTGGTCCAGCAGGGATAGGAGTATTTTCCATTCACATGCCTTTCACCCCTGCAGGGATAAGGCGCTCTGGTGAGTGCAAATACGAGAGGGGAGCACGGAAATTCACTTATATTTTTGGCACTGGAACTTCAAACAGACTGTCACCATTTATATGTTTGAGTTTGCACCAGTCACTTTGGAATTTTTATTTCTATTTCCATTTTGTTATACGGACATGTATTTGTGCTTATTACACATCTATTGGACTTTTGATTATATCAATATGTTCTCTGCATTTGAATATGATGTTTGCACACTAATTGGATTTTCATACCTTATTATCAGTTATACACCACACCACCATAATTCATTATATTACACCATCTATTTACTGTTTTTTTGTTGGATTTATCACACTAGGCCTATACGGCTTGTTACACTTGGTTTACCCAGCTTCACACCTATGTTTGGGATTATTCTCCCTTGTATCACATTCTAATATTAGCATCCCTTATATACTACACATGTGAGTTTTACATTTACTTTATTTTTTGTTTCATAGAACAGCACCATTTCCCTCTCTTTGTACCTTTTATTTTAGATTTCACTTTGTATAGTTTGTTTTAGGGAGGCAGCAGTTCATCATACTCCTAAGCGCGGAATCCTTGCTTATTCTATTACTACCTATTGCTATCATAGGGGATATTTACATTCCCTGAGATAACATTAAAAATAATAAAAAATAAAAAATAAAAAAATGAAAGGAACAGTTTAAAAAAAAAAAGCACCCCTGTCCCCCTGTGCTCACGCGCAAAGGCGAACGCAAGCGTCGGTCTGGTGTCATATGTAAACAGCAATTACACCATGCATGTGAGGTATCACCACTAAGGTCAGATCTAGGGCAGTAATCTTAGCAGTAGACCTCCTCTGTAAATCTAAAGTAGTAACCTGTAAAGGATTTTAAAGGCTTTAAAAAATGTATGTAGTTTGTTGCCGCTGCACGTTTGTGCGCAATTTTAAAGCATGTCGTGTTTGATATCCATGAACTCGGCATAAGATCATATTTTTTATTCCATCAAACATTTTGGCAATATAGTGTGTTTTAGTGCATTAAAATTTAAAAAACTGTTTTTTTCCCCAAAAAAAGTGCATTTGAAAAGTCGCTCTTCAAATACTGTGTGGGGAAAAAAATTGCAACACCCACCATTTTTATCTGTAGGGCCTTTGCTTTTAAAAAATATATAATGTTTGGGGGTTTAAAGTAATTTTTTAGCAAACATTTTTTTTCATGTAAACAAAAAGTGGCAGAAAGGGCTTTGTCTTTAAGTGGTTAGAAGAGTGGGTGATGTGTGACATAAGCTTCTAATGTTGTGCATAAAATGCCAGGACAGTTCAAAACCCCCCAAATGACCCCATTTTGGAAAGTAGACACCTCAAGCTATTTGCTGATAGGCATGTTGAGTCTATGGAATATTTTATATTTTGCCACAAGTTTCGGGAAAATTACAAAATTTTTTTTCTTTTTTTTTTCACAATGTTGTCACTAAATGATATATTGCTCAAACATGCCATGGGCATATGTGGAATTACACCCCAAAATACATTCTGCTGCTTCTCCTGAGTACGGGGATACCACATGTGTGAGACTTTTTGGGAGCCTAGCCACGTACAGGACCCCAAAAACCAAGCACCGCCTTCAGGCTTTCTAAATAACACAAAACCCCCCAAAATGACCCCATTTTGGAAAGTAGACACCCCAAGGTATTTACTAAGAGGCATGGTGAGTATTTTGCAGCTCTCATTTGTTTTTGTTTTTTTTGTTTTTTTTGTTTTTTTTTGGTTTATTTTCACTCTTCCAAAAGATTTTAATTGTATTTCTCATTACAAAGAGCAAGATAACACTGAACAGAATATTATAAATAGATACATAAAAAGTTATACACCATTAGTGTTCAGGTCATCTCAGTACACAAAATTGTTGTGAGCCGTCAGCCAGTGCATTTCTGGAAGATCAGATCATGTACTTTCACCTCTTGTTGCTGGTCGTTTGAGTTTTGAAAAGGCTGGGAGGGGTGTTTCTGAATATGCGATCACTGAAATTGGCCCTCATCTCCACCTTAGAAATACTCCAGCTCATCATCCTTGGTTTTATTTGCCTGGAAAGACACCAAAGTGGGTCCCTCATCTGAACCAGGCAGAGGTACGAAGACTCGAACGTGGATATAAGTGTTCTTGCCAGTGTCCACCTTGAAAAAGTAATTTGTTCCAGCAACAACCTGAGTACTGACGAGGATTGCCTTAAATTCCCCAGGGTTCGTCCCAGACTGCTTCTCATACTGTTCCTTCACCTTGTCAAGGATGGCTTGGTCTTCTGCGGTAGGTTCCCTGGACAAACCCATTCCCCCAACTACTGCCTGCTCTTGACTCATTTGTTTTTTAAAATGAAGAAAGAAAAGAAAATTTTTTTTTTCTTTTTTTCAATTTTCAAAACTTTGTGACAAAAAGCGAGATCTGCAAAATACTCAACATGCCTCTCAGCTTTGGGTTTCTACTTTCCAAAATAGGGTCATTTGGGGGGGGGGGGGGGTAGTGCTATCTGGGCATTTCATGGCCTCCGAAACTGTGATAGGCAGTGAGAGGTGAATTAAAAAATGTATGCCCTTAGAAAGCCTGAAGGCAGTGATTGGTTTTCGGGGGCCTGTACACGGTTAGACTGCCAAAAAGTCTCACACATGTGATATACCCATACTAAGGGGAAGCAGCAGAATGTATTTTGGGGTGTAATTCCACATATAACCATGCCATGTTTGAACAATATATCATTTAGTGACAACTTTGTGTAAAAAAAAAAAAAAAAAATCTATGGACTCAACATGACTCTCAGCAAATAGCTTGAAGTGTTTTCTTTCCAAAATGGGGTCATGGGGGGGGGGGGGGGTTGTGCTATCTTGACATTTCATGGCCTCCGTAACTGTGATAGGTAGTGAGGGAGTCAAATCACCATTTTACGCCTTTAGAAAGCCTGAAGGCGGTGATTGGTTTTCGAGGCCCCGTAAGCGGCTAGGCTCCCAAAAAGTCTTACACATATGGTATCCCCGTACTCAGGAGAAGCAGCAGAACATATTTTGGGGTGTAATTCCACATATAACCATGGCATGTGTGTGTGAGCAATGTATCATTTAGTGACAACTTTGTGTAAATTTTTTTGTCAATTTTCAATCACTTGTGACAAAAAAATAAAATATTCAATGGGCTCAACATGCCTCTCAGGAATTACCTTGGGGTGTCTACTTTCCAAAAGGGGGGTCATTTGGGGGGGAGGTTGTACTGCCCTGCCATTTTAGCACCTCAAGAAATGAGATAGGCAGTCATAAACTAAAAGCTGCGTAAATCCCAGAAAATGTACCCTAGTTTGTAGATGCTATAACATTTGCGCAAACCAATAAATATACACTTATTGACATTTTTTTACCAAAGACATGTGGCTTAATACATTTTGGTCTAAATGTATGACTAAAATTGAGTTTATTGGATTTTTTTTATAACAAAAAGTAGAAAATATCAATTTTTTTTTAAATTTTCTTTTTCTGTTTATATCACAAAAAATAAAAATCGCGGAGCAATCAAATACCATCAAAAGAAAGCTCTATTTGTGGGAAAAAAGGACGCAAATTTAGTTTGGGCACAGCATTTCATGACCGCGCAATTACCACTTAAAGCAGCGTAGTGCCAAATTGTAAAAAGTGCTCTGGTTATTGAGCAGCCAAATCTTCTGGGGCTGAAGTGGTTAAGCAGCTTAGCTAATTTCCTCTTGCAGTTGCGTGGTCTATGATCTCTAAGTGCGTTCCTTCCTGTGTATGACTTGGTCTGGCTGACTTCCCTTCTGATTCCTGTTCCTGATTTTTGCTCCTGACTACACTGATTTCTGGATTCCTGACCCTCGACTTGTCCGATTACCCACTCTGGCATCCAAACCCTGGCTACTGTTTTTGACTATGTTCAGGAACTGTGTTATTTTTACTGAGTAGTCAGGATTTGAATGACAACTATGGTGTACTGCACTTTGCACAGTTTTAAAGAATTAACTGAAGGCTGTTTAGTTGGTTAGAAAAAAAACACATTTATGTATACATCTGACTTAGAAGACCAGGAAGTCTTTGTGTACATTACAGCATTTGTTACATCAAACTATAAAACAAATGTTTTTCTATTTCCATTGTAAATGCTGTTTGGCACTTAAAAGCCCAGATGTTCATTACTGATTATGGCAGTGAGTCATCAGAAGCTTCCATCACACAGTAATGTCGGCCTACACGAGTCTCCAGATTTACATTAGAAATGTAGCGTGCGTGTAGATGATAATGTCATCACTCTGCGATAATGACATCACTTGATTCTGCGTCTGCATGACTTCTAATTAAAATTAAAAACAAGCTCCAGTGTTTGTGAGTTTGGTAATTCTTGTGAAGAAGAATGTAAAGAATGTTCATTTTATTTTGTCTCACTTTCCACAATTAGAGCAGATTTGACAAATTGACAAAAATGTCAATTTGGTTTTGTTAATTCTCTAAAATGTTTATATTTTGGTCTTAAAGTGACACCACATCATGGTTTAAGAAAAAAAAACTCTATTCAAGTATGTATTGTGAAAGTGGTTCTAAAGCCAGAAGGTTTTTAGACCTTAAAGGGGTTGTAAAGGTAGAAGTTTTTTTTATCTTAATGCATTCTATGCATTAAGATGAAAAAAAACTTCTCTGTCCAGCGATGTCCACAAGTGTCTTAGCCGTCTGAGATTCTCCTTCCTGATTGGCTGAGACACAGCAGGGGCACCATTAGCTCCCGCTGCTGTCAATCAAAGTCAGCTAGCCCATAAGGGCGGGCGGGCCGGGTCGGGGCTCTGTGTCTGAATGGACACAGGGAGCTGAGACTCAGCTCGGGTGCCCCATAGCAAGCTGCTTGCTGTGGGGGCACTGAACAGGAGGGAGGGGCCAGGATTAAGGATGAGCCAAACACCCCCTGGTTCGGTTCGCACCAGAACCTGCGAACGTACCGAAAATTCACGTGAACTTTAGAACCCCATTAAAGTCTATAAGACTCGAATGTTCGAAATCAAAAGTGCTAATTTTAAAGGCTAATAAGCATAGTATTGTCCTAAAAAGGGTTTGGGGACCCGGGTCCTGCCCCAGGGGACATGTTTCAATGCAAAAGAAAGTTTTAAAAATGGCCGTTTTTCGAGAGCAGTGATTTTAATGATGCTTAAAGTGAAAAAAAAGTGAAATATTCCTTTAAATATCGTACCTGGGGGGTGTCTATAGTATGCCTGTAAAGTGGCGCATGTTTCCCATGCTTAGAACAGTCCCTGCACAAAATGACATTTTTAAAGGAATAAAAGTCATTTAAAACTGCTTGCGACTTTAATGTAATGTCGGGTCCCGGCAATATGGATGAAAATCAGTGAGACAAACGGCATGGGTACCCCCCAGTCCATTACCAGGCCCTTTGGGTCTTGTATGGATATTAAGGGGAGCCCCGCACCCACATTAAAAAAAGGAAAGCCGTGGGGCCCCCAGGCCCTCTATACTCTGAACAGCAGTATACAGGCGGTGCAAACAAGACAGGGACTGTAGGTTTGTTGTTAAGTAGAATCTGTTTGTAATTTTGAACTGGTACATTTTTAACGTGTTTAGCTCCAGCAAAAAAAATCTATTTGAAGCTTTTTGGAAAATATAGGGAAGGGTTATCACCCCGTGACATTTGTTTTGCTGTCTGTGCACCTCTTCAGAAGATTTCACCTCACTTTCTGTCCCAATGACAAATGTTTTTTGACAATTTGGGGTTTTTAGTGAAACAAGGATTGTTGATAAAGCATCAGTGGAGAGGAGACACATTTTTCCCATGTTAACTCTTACAGGAGAGAACTTCCCTTCCTAGGGGTAGATTTCATCTCACTTCCTGTTGTCTCCTTCCGTTTGCAAGTAGGAATCATTTGTAATACAAAAGTTATCCCCGCACTAGTTTAGGTCTCACCAGGTGTAAAGCTGATCTTGCTCTCCAGAGATGAGAGGTTCCAGGTGCTGGCTCATGCTAGTAGAGACTATATGCAAACAAGAAGATCTGGACAGCCGCACTCCAGTAAGTAATAATCCAAGTTTCTTTATTTTAAAATTAGGAACACATTAGATACAGGACATCATAGACAGAGTGTACAGATCATAGGCTAACGCGTTTCACACTTGTCCAAGTGCTTACTCTTAGCTCATAGCTAGGAATCATTTGTAAGTTGGATGTTTGAAAGTAGGGGCCTGCCCCATATACTCTGCAGAAATTGGGGCCTTAGGTGTTGGTGTTGCCACAACACTGTAAGCCCTCACAGTTACTCTTGGTGGGCGTAGGAACGGGCCCTGCTGTGAAATATAGGATCAAGAATTGTAATTCATGCACCTGTTGAACAGGGGCAGAAAAATTGGGCCTTTGGTGGTGGTGCTGGTGCCACAACACTGTAAGTCCTCACAGTTACTCTTGGTGGGCACAGAAACGGGCCCTGCTGTGAAATATTAGATCAAGAAGTGTAATTACATGTCCCTGTTGAACAGGGGCAGAAAAATTGCGCCTTAGGCACTGGTGCCACAACACTGCAACCCCTCACAGATACTCTAGTTGGAGCGCAGGAACGAGCCCTACTGCAAAGTATTGCATCAAAAATTGTAATTACACGCCCCTGTTAAACAGGGGCTGAAAAATTGGGCCTTAGGCACTGGTGCTGGTGCCACAACACTGCAACCCCTCACAGATACTCTAGTTGGAGCGCAGGAACGAGCCCTGCTGCAAAGTATTGCATCAAAAATTGTAATTACACGCCCCTGTTAAACAGGGGCGGAAAAATTAGGCCTTAGGCACTGGTGCCTGTGCCACAACACTACAACCCCTCACAGATACTCTAGTTGGAGTGCAGGAATGAGCTCTGCTGCAAAGTATTGCATCAAAAATTATAATTACACGCCCCTATTAAACAGGGGCTGAAAAATTGGGCCTTAGGCACTGGTGCTGGCGCCACAACACTGCAACCCCTCACAGATACTCTAGTTGGAGCGCAGGAACGAGCCCTACTGCAAAGTATTGCATCAAAAATTGTAATTACACGCCCCTGTTAAACAGGGGCTGAAAAATTGGGCCTTAGGCACTGGTGCTGGTGCCACAACACTGCAACCCCTCACAGATACTCTAGTTGGAGCGCAGGAACGAGCCCTGCTGCAAAGTATTGCATCAAAAATTGTAATTACACGCCCCTGTTAAACAGGGGCGGAAGAATTGGGCCTTAGGCACTGGTGCTGGTGCCACAACACTACAACCCCTCACAGATACTCTAGTTGGAGTGCAGGAATGAGCTCTGCTGCAAAGTATTGCATCAAAAATTATAATTACACGCCCCTATTAAACAGGGGCTGAAAAATTGGGCCTTAGGCACTGGTGCTGGTGCCACAAAACTGCAACCCCTCTCAGATACTCTAGTTGGAGCACAGGAACGATCCCTGCTGCAAAGTATTGCATCAAAAATTGTAATTACACGCCCCTATTATACAGGGGCTGAAAAATTGGGCCTTAGGCACTGGTGCTGGTGTCACAACACTGCAACCCCTCCCAAATACTCTAGATGAGCACAGCAAAGAACCCTCCTTGAAAAATATTGCATCAAAAATTGTAATTACACGCCCCTGTTAAACAGGGGCAGAAAAATGGGGCCTTAGCCACTGGTGGCGCCGCCCAGAACCAAAGATATTCTTACAAGCTATCAGCATGATCATTGAGAAGGAAGAGGATAGTCACTCAGCATAACAGGATAGTCACTCAGCATCAGCATAGGCAGTCTTGAAGGGATCTGACATTTCAAAAAAAATTACTCAGTTACAACAGCATCAGGTGCTTAGTAGCTGGTGGTGATCCAAGACTGATTCATTTTTATGAAGGTCAGTCGATCGACCGAGATGGTGGACAGGTGCACCCTGTGATCGCTTACAAAGCCTCCAGCAGCACTGAATGTGCGTTCCGAAAGAACGCTGGATGCAGGACAGGCCAGTAGCTCAATTGCATACTGTGCAAGCTCTGGCCAGTGATCCATCCTCAAGACCCAGTAACCCAGAGGATTTTCGGTGGGAAAGGTGTCCAAGTCAGATCTTACCCCTAGGTACTCCTGCACCATGTAAAACAGACGCTGGCGATGGTTGCTGGAACCGGTCATACCTTGGGGCAGCAGACTTAAAAATTTTCTGAACGCATCGGTCAGACGGCCATCTTCTCCACGGCTCCTTCTTTGACTCAGCAACAGGTTGTCCAGGAACAGGCGTTTGTAACTTCCCAGTCCCTGGGAACGCGTTGCACAGACCTTTCTGCAAGGCCTCCCAAAGATATTTTAGCCTCTGCTCCCTCTGCGACGGCTAGATAAGGTCCGCAACCTTACCCTTGTACCCTTGTAAGGCATTCAGTCCGGAGTCCTCTGGGTCACTAAGGATGACATGATCCGCAGCCACCTCCTCCCAGCCACGTACAAGTCCGTGGGTTTCTTGGGACTGTAAATGATCCCTTGAAGACTGCTGCTGATGCTGAGTGCCAGGCTCCACCTCCATGATGACACAATCCTCCTCCCCTTCCTCCTCCTCCACCTCGTCCTCTTCCTGTGTGATCGGTGGGCACGCAGGAACACTGTCTGGATAAAGGGGGCCTTGAGAAGTAAGGAAGTCCTCCTCTTCCTGCCTCTGTTCTGCCTCAAGTGCCCTGTCCATTATTCCACGCAGCGTGTGCTCCAACAGGTGGACAAGGGGGACAGTGTCACTGATGCATGCACTATGACTGGTGACAGGACAGTGCATGCATCTCTGATCATGGCCCACTGGCGTGGGGAAAAAAAAGAAGCTCCCCTGACCCTGTCCTGGTGCCATAGTCACATAGGTACTCATTGATGGCCCTCTGCAGCCACTGCAGCATGGCCAACGTTGAGTTCCACCTGGTGGGCATGTCACAGATTAGGTGGTTCTTGGGCAGGTTAAATTCCTTTTGGAGGTCAGCCAGCCGAGCACTGGCATTAAATGACCGGCGGAAATGTACACAGAATTTCCTGGCCTGCCTCAGGACATCTTGTAATCCCGGGTACCTGCCCAAGAAATGCTGCACCACCAAGTTAAGGACGTGAGCCAAACAGGGCACATGGGTCAGTTGTCCCTGTCAGGGGGCAGAGAGGAGGTTGGTGCCATTGTCGCAAACCACCATTCCTGGCTGAAGCTGGCATGGCGTCAACCACCTCTGAGCCTGCCCCTGCAGAGCTGACAGAATCTCTGCCCCAGTGTGGCTCCTGTCCCCCAAGCACACCAGCTCAAGCACCACATGGCATCTTTTGGCCTGCGTACTTGCGTAGCCCCTTGAACGCCTATGGAGCACCGCTGGTTCCGAGGACAAAGCACAGGAAGAGGCAATGGAGGAAGAAGAAGAGGAGGGGGTGGAGAAGAGAGGTGTGTCAGAATCACCAGTAGTAGCATTTTGGAGGCGTGGTGCACCGTGAAAGATAGGTAACGTCCCTGTCCATGCCTGCTGGACCATGAGTCAGCAGTAATATGCACCTTACCACTTACCGCCCTGTCCAGCGAGGCCAAGACATTGCCTTCCACATGCCGGTAGAGAGCCAGAATCGCCTTCCATGAGAAAAAGTGGCGTTTAGGAACCTGCCACTGAGGAACCGCACATTCCATAAACTCACGAAAGGGGGCAGAGTCTACCAACTGAAAAGGCAGCAGTTGAAGTGCTAGCAGTTTAGCCAAGCTAGCATTCAACTGCTGGGCATGTGGATGGTTGGGAACTTCTTTCGGTGGTGCAGCAGCTGGGGCAGGGAAATTTGCTTGGTACAATCTAATGTCGGTGTACCAATAGCAGATTGCCCGCAAGTACTTGGCTGTGACGCACCTAATTCTACACCTTTATTCCTCTTAGTGCAGGTCTCAGAGAGGACTGAAGGTATAGTGGGGTTGGAGAACCCAGCTGATGAGGAGCACGGAGAGGTCCTCTTTGTTCTTTGGTGTGGGTCTTTTAGGTACACTTGCCAACGAACTGCATGGCAGGTCAACATATGTCTGGTCAAGCATGTGGTGCCCAAGCAGGTGATGTTTTGGCCACGCAAGATACGCTTGAGACATAAGTTGCAAATTGCAGCGGTAGGATCTGATGCACTTGTCTCAAAAAAGGCCCACACCAAAAGAACTTTTGGAATAACGTGCAGAGACAGCAGCACCCTGCACATGCGGAGCTCTGCGGTGTGATGCAATCGGTGTGCTGCCCTTAAGCTGGCCCCTGGAGGGCATCCTGCCTCATTGGTGATGTGCCTGCTCCTCCTCCTCTCTCCTATCAGGCACCCACGTGGAGTCAGTGACCTCATCATTACCTCCCTCCTCATCACTGGAGCAAACCTGGCAGTATGCTGCAGCTGGGGGAACATAACTACCAGATTGCTGTCCATCTTGGGCACCCCCTGTGTCTGGGCTCACGTTACTGCCTTCCTCTAGCTAAGTACCATCATCGGAGCCTTCAAAACGCTGGGCATCCTCCTGGAGCATGTACCCAACACTGTGGTCAAACAGTTCAGAGGACTCCTCAGGAGGACATGGTGGGGCTAGGGAAGGAGTGACTTGATGCCATTGAGTCGAGGGAAGAGGCCGCATTGGCAGCTGCTTTGCCAGACAACGTACCCTGAGCCTGGATGAGAGGGAATGAGAAGGATGAGGACGGCTTGGTCATCCACTCTACCAAGTCTTCCGCATGTTGCGGCTCAACATGGCCAGCTGCCCGAAAAAAAGGACAAGCGTGTTCCCACGGCCACATGCTGATGAGGATGCACCGTGTCCACGACCAGAACTGTTGCCTCTAGACACAGAGCCTGCTTGCCCTCTTTTATTGGCTTGTGACTGTCTACCTTGTTGGCCTGTATACTGATTATACAGCAGCTAGCAGAATTCCTGCCTGTGGTATTAATAGGATCAGAAGAAGCACACCAGCACTTGTCTTCAGGTAGCTATAGGTGCAACTGTGCAGGGTACACAGTACACTAACTGTAAATACTTCAAGCTGCCTGTCTGTGGTATTAATAGGATCAGAAGAAGAACACAAGCACTTGTCTTCAGGTAGCTATACTGTAGGTGCAACTGTGCAGGGTACACAGTACACTAACTGTAAATACTTCAAGAGCCTGCCTGTGCTATTATTGGATCAGAAGAAGCACACAAGCACTTGTCTTCAGGTAGCTATAGGTGCAACTGTGCAGGGTACACAGTACACTAACTGTAAATATTTCAAGAGCCTGCCTGTGCTATTAATAGGATCAGAAGGAGCACACAAGTACTTGTCTTCAGGTAGCTATACTGTAGGTGCAACTGTGCAGGGTACACAGTACACTAACTGTAAATACTGTAAAAACACCTGCCTGCCTGTCAGTATATTAGGAAGAGAATAACAGGAATGGATCTAGCTAAAATGAATACAGTATATATATATATATATATATATATATATATATATATATATATATATATACAACACCTGGGATGCATATATATACACAATACACTGTAAGTGCAGCTAACTGACTCGACCTGCCTACTCTATCTAGCTTAAATCAAATGACACTGTCTCTCTGTCTATCTATATCTCTCTGCCGCCGCAACACACTGCACAAGGCCGCCACGCAGGCGGCCTTATATAGTGTGGGGCGTGTACTAAACCCCCTGAGCCATAATTGGACAAAGCCACCCTGGCTTTGACCAATTACGGCTATCTGTACACACGGCGCTGTGATTGGCCAAGCATGCAGGTCATAGTGCATGCTTGGCCAATCATCAGCCAGTAATGCACTGCAATGCCGCAGTGAATTATGGGCCATGACGCGCCACTCAAATTTGGCGCGAATGGCTCATATCATTTGCAATTCGACGAACAGGCGATGTTTGAGTCGAACATGGGTTCGACTCGAACGAGAAGCTCATCCCTAGCCAGGATCATAGAAGAGACACCCGAGAAGGGGAGGATCCGGGCTGCTCTGTGCAAAACCACTGCAATTGAGCAGGCAAGTATAACATGTTTATTATTTTTATAGGAAAAAAATGAGACTTTACAATCAATTTAATGCAATACCTGCATTTAGTTTTAATTTTGACATCAAATTTTTTTTTTTTTTAGTTTTGGTCTTTTGACTAAAATGCCATTTTAGTTTTAGTCCCATTTTAGTCATCTGCAATTGTTTTAGTTTTAGTCATATTTTAGTTGGCTAAAATCTCCAACACATTTTAGGCCTTTAATGCTACATAGTACTCTGGACGGTGGTCTGAGGAGTACAGTAATGTATTGCTGCACAGTGCTCTGGATGGTGGTCTGAGAAGGCCTGTAATGCTGCACAGTGGTCTGAGAAGGCCTGTAATGCTCCACATTCCTCTGGACGGTGGTCTGAGAAGGCCTGTAATGCTGCAGAATGCTCTGGACAGTTGTCTGAGGAGGTCTGTAATGCTGCACAGTGCTCTGGATGGTGGCTATAATGCTACACAGTGCTCTGGACAATGGCCTGTCTCTGAGGAGGCCTGTAATGCTGCACAGTGCTCTGAACGGTAGCTGTCTGAGGGATGGCCTGTAATACACAGTGCTCTGGATGCCAGTGGTCAGAGGAGGCCTGTAATGCTGCACGGTGCTCTGGACGGTGGCCTGTCTCTGAGGAGGCCTGTAATGCTGCACAGTGCTCTGAACGGTAGCTGTAATGCTACACAGTGCTCTGGATGGTGGTCTGATTAGGCCTCTAATGCTGCACAGTGATCTGGATGGTGGTCTGAGAGGCCTGTATTGCTGCACAGTGTTCTTGATGCCAGCAGTCAGAGGAGGCCAGTAATGCACACACAGTGCTATGGATGGACGGTGGTCACTTTGTGAGGAGGCCTGTAATGCACAGTGCTCTGGATGCCGGTGGTCAGAGGAGGCCTGTAATGCTGCACAGTGCTGGATGGTGGTCTCAGGTCTGAGGGATGGCCTGTAATACACAGTGCTCTGGATGCCAGTGGTCAGAGGAGGCCTGTAATGCTGCACTGTGCTCTGGACGGTGGCCTGTCTCTGAGGAGGCCTGTAATGCTGCAGAATGCTCTGAATGGTGGCTGTAATGTTACACAGTGCTATGGACAGTGGTCTGAGGAGGCCTGTAATGCTGCACAGTGATCTGGATGGTGGTCTGAGAGGCCTGTAATGCACACACAGTGCTCTGAACGGAGGCCTGTAATGCACAGTGCTCTGGATGCTGGTCTCAGGTCTGAAGGATGGCCTGTAATGCACAGTGCTCTGGATGTCAGTGATCAGAGGGGGTCTGTAATGCTGCACAGTGCTGGATGTTGGTCTCTGGTCTGAGGGATGACCTGTAATGCACAGTGCTCTGGATGCCGGGGGTCAGAGGAGGCCTGTAATGCACACACAGTGCTCTGGATGGATGATGGTCTGAGGGGAAGCCTCAGGCCTGTAATTGTAATGTACAAACTCACAGTATTCTCTGCTATGGATGGTTGTCATCGTGAGTTGGGAGTTGGGCTCTCGTCGGGAGGCCTCTAATGCACAGTGCTGCTCTTCTCTGGATGGTCGTCTGAGGACTTGGAGACCTGTAATGCTGGATGCACAGTGCTGCAACTGCTGCTAAACGAGGCACGCTACAGACTTGACTCACTTGCTTGCTGGGAGCGGAAGCAGGAGGAGCTCCATGGAAAGTTCCCAGGGTAAACGTCCCTGCCTCACATTTTTATTTTGCTTTTGTTTGTTAACGAAAACAGAATTGATTTTTGTCATAGTTTTTGTCAGTGGACAAAAGTCTGGTGTACTTTACATTTAGTTTTTGTCACTGTAAAAAGGTTGCTGATGAAAACTTTGACGAAAACGATTTCATGGATGAAATTAACACTGTCTGCATTAAGGTAAAAATTCTTCCACTAGTCCCCCCCTCCCCACATACTTACCTGAATCCTGGATTGATCCAGTTCTGTGCCTATATGCACATTTAACAACCAACACCCTTCTGTAGGGCTTTGAGGATGGATCAGAGTGATTCTGATTGGTCAGCACTGGCACAAAGACCTGTCCCAAAAGTGCTGCAGAATGAAGTGGGAGACGAGCAGGGATGCTGAGATGCGTAGGGGTGCCATTCAGAATGAATGGCAGCCCTGCGTGTCTCCTAAGAGCAGCGCGATTTGGCTGCGGGTGGTTGCAGAACTGAACCTTATATGTATGTTATCTGTGTATTCAACGGTTCACCTGGAATTCAGCTTTAAGACAAAATTAAACTTGCTGCACTTTTTTCTTAAAAAAAAAAAGACGACAGCAAGCCAAAATGCATTACGTGTCTTTCTGTATGCTTTTAAGCAAATAAACCCTAAAAAAGAAAACAATTTGAAGGAACAAAGCTGCTTAAAATAGAAAAGCGTAGCAAGGAAAACTTATTTATACAGTTCTAAAAATGTGCTAACAAGGAAAAAAGCACCACATCAAAATGTACATGGAATCAATTGGCCTGAATAAGCATTCTATGTAACACAAATCTGGCGAGCAGTAACAGGATCCTCGCTGTGCTGTTCCACTAGTATTACTACAGCAGACCAGCTCCAGCCAACTTCTCTATGTGCTACCGAGGCATAACAAGTGCTGCTGTAAGGTAATAGCTGGTTGAAGTGATGGTCTCCATCCAACACTAATGATGTGTTTTCCTGACATTTTCCCAATTGTGTTAAGGAATTATTTAAATGTACAGCCTCTATCTCCTCCTGAACAGGAACTATATCGTGTTACAGCTCTTTTTATGATGCCATTTATTTGTTAGAATGTGATAGAAAGAAAGCATTTGGATTAGAACCCAGATGTATAAAGAATGTAGGGATTTTCCAACTGCGGAGCAGCGCTCTGACTCACAAAAGCATTTTTCAGAAATGTATTAATGTAATCTGACTGGATAGCCATGTAGAGGCATTGAGACTCCGGAGGGTATTATCGCTATTATGGGGAAATAAAACCAGTGAAAATAAGGCATGCAGGATCTATTACATCCAAACCACAGCTTAATAATATCTGTTCCTTATGTGAAAATACCGGAGCTCTAATGCTTAAAGCGTACCTTTCGCAAATACACCATATAGAACAGTGATTGTCAGCTTGCAAGGAATAGGGGGCCTCAACTGTGGTCCCTGACATCACTAAAGGGCCACACATAAGGTTAAAGTAAAAGTTCACCTTTTCAGAAAAATGGAAAGATGAACATATGCAATACACCCTCCCAACCCCCCGGTGACCACTGTACTTACCTCTGTGGGTGATGAGTGCTCATGCAGCTGGTCCAGGGATTTGAAATCTCCACCCTTCTCGCTCTTCTCTGTGCAGAGCTTTTGGGATGGATCAGAGAGATTGTGATTGGTCAGTGCTGGCAGAGAGCATCACTCTGATCCGATTGTCAGCTTGCAAGGAATAGGGGCCTCAACTGTGGCCCCTGACATCATCAAAGGGCCACACATAAGGTTAAAGTTTAAGTTCACCTTTTCAGAAAAAGTGGAAAGGTGAACTAACACCATACACCCTCCCCACCCCCCCGGTCACCACTGACCTCTGTGGAAGATGAATGCAGCTGGTTCAGGGATTTGAAATCTCTGCTCTTCTCTGTGCAGAGCTTTGGGGATGGATCAGAGAGATTGGGATTGGTCAGTGCTGGCAGAAAGCATCACTCTGATCTGTCCCGGATGCTCTCCAGAAAGAAGGGAGACAAGAACGAGAATTTCAAATTCCTAGACTGCTGCACCGGCTGTGTGGGCACTGGCAGCTTATTGCCCAGGGAGGTAAGTACAGTGGGTACTGGGGGGGGGGGAATGGGGAGGGTGTACAGTGTTAGTTATTTATTTTTATTTTTTTTAATGTAATAAAAATAAGTTTAGTTATTACAACTAATATAAACATAACTGAATGATGCACTGTGTTTATTGCTTTATTTAGGCCAACATACATATACAACAATGCATTCAGCAAAAAACTATCTATTGAGAAAAATATTTAGGTGAGGATCTCATTTCATGACTTTCATGACCACGGGAACATTTTAAGTGGTCTGTGGAATTTGATGAAACCTGTGCTGGGGGAAATGCCAATGTTACCACTACTGACCTTTTTCTGAAAACTCTACTTGCCTGGCTGTCATGCTGTTTCTTTGATTTAACAGTTTCCAAGTCACTGACAGGGAGCAACTGTGCATCCCATGATGTTAGAGAGTAAATCCATAATCTGAATACTGGTTTTGGGTCAATAACTCATAAAGCAATAGAACCTTTACATCAGCATGAAAGCCAGACAACCAGCATTTTAAGTGGAGATCAGCAATAGGAGCCAGCATTTTAAGTGGAGATCAGCAATAGGAGCCTACACATTGCATTTGTGATACACTATATGTACAAAAGTTTGTGAACAACTGACCATCACATCTATCTGAGCCTGTAGAACACCTCATTCCAAAACCGTGGACATTCATATTGAAATAATCCCTTTTTGTAGCTAAAACAGCTTTCAATCTTCTGGGAAGTTTTTTCACAGGACTTTGGAGTGTGTTTCTGGGAATTTGTGCCCATTTGGCTAAAAGAATATTTGTGAAATCAAGTACCCTTTTTGTTCAGATATCGATTGCAATTGGCATTCTTACAAATACCAAAGGTATTCAGTAGGACTGAGGTCAGAGCTCCATGAAGGCCACTCAAGTTCCTTCACACCCAACTCATCAAACCATGTCTTTATGGAGCTGACTTTGTGTACAGGGACATAGTCATAATGGAGCAGAAAAGGACTTTTCCAAAATGTTTTCACAAGGCTAGAAGGGTACAATTGTCTAAAATTGTCTTAGTAGACTGTAGCATTAACAGTACCCTTTAATGAAAACACTTGAAGGCAATACTTTTGGCCATATAGTATGGTTGTGAGGTATAGTTAATTGTAAGAATATTATTATAGAATCAAATGCCTTGTGAGTATCCAAGGCTAAAAGGCTTCTAGGGGACTGAGAGGGGTTGGGGACCTGCAGATTAATAAAAAGGTCTTTGAATATTAATATCGGTCGACCTTCCAGGGATGAATCCTATTTGGTCTGAATTTACCAGTGAGGCAATAACTTTATTTAACCTGAGAGCTAAAATTTTTGAAAGGATTTTGACATCAGTATTAATGAGGGATACGGGTCTGAATGACTCACAAAGAAGTAAATCCTTGTTAGGCTTGGGGATCAAGACTATTAGGGACTCTCTCATAGAGGAGGGAAAAACCTTTCTTTAAAAATAGAGGCATATAATACCAACAATCGGGGTATCATATATTCCTTATGTGCCAAATACCACTCAATCGGGAGGCCATCCAAGCCTGGAGTCTTATGTTTGACAAATGTTCCCAAAGCCAGTTCAATCTCCTCACAAGTAATTGGGTCATCTAGGTGCTCTATTAGTAACAGACAAGGAGGGTAATGGTATAGATTGTAATAACTCATATTGTATTCGAGACCTGCAGAGATAAGTAAAAAACTAAAGGAAGGTATCTAAAATATGATCAGTGGATGTTTGAAGAACAGAGTCAGTATCATGTATTTTGGGTATAATAAAGGGCTCAAGAGTAATCTTGGCTAGGAAGGCCAGGAAGCAGCCATTTTTATCCACTGATTCACTAATGTGTTGTGCCTGTTATAACAGTTACTTTTGTGTCTTATTTGTGAGGGCCAGTTCATACATTCTTTGGGCGTCCTTCTCAAGCTGATAATTTTGTGGGGTGATTTGGAGATATATTGGGCTTCCATGTTAGATACCTTCTATCCCAAGGTAGACAGCTTTTCGGCATTGGCTTTTTTTGAGTTCTTAGACCCCAGCCAACCTTTCATAATGGCTTTAAAGGCATTCCATTTAACACAGTCTGGGACCTCCTGACCGTTTTCCTGCCAATACAGCTTAATGTCATCTTAGCATTTATACAGTATCATGGGATCATTAAGCCAAAGGGGCTCTTATGCCTAGCACAAGTGCCTGGAGAGTGTGTCACCTGAAGGAAAAATTTTAAAGGAGCATGGTCTGAGATGGCTTTAGGCATATATTGTATACAGTATCTACATTACACAAGGTATCCAGTTCAGTGAAGCACATGTCCAGTCTAGATATAGTTTTGTGCGAATCTGGTAAGCACATTATTGATCAAATTTCATTTTTGTTTGAGGAACTTCATGACGTGTACTTTCGGTTTGATAGAGACCAAAAATGACATACGGCGCATGCGCAGCACCATCTGGCGCAGTTAATCAGCTCTGGATGGCTGTATCTAGATGCTCTACGTCAGATACTGCCTCCCCCTTCACAGCCAATACTAATGAGGACAATTAAGCGGCTGTTTTGACGCCAAAGCTAGGCTTTATTATCACTAGTTTGGATGAGAGCAGCAGTGGATGCTGCTGTGTTGTTTGGGGGATGCTGACGGAGGTGAATGTGAGTTACCTGACTTTGAAGATAAATACTTTGAACATGGTTTGTTGAGTTTCTGATTGCAGCCCATTGGTTTTATTTCTATAGATTCTCCGGTTGAGCAGTAGAAATTGGATGCAAAGAGGGTTGTTGTCACACAAGATTTTCAAATTATTATTATTATTATTATTATTATTAATAAATCCATATAGATTTCTGGATATTAGTTTGTTGGTAAGCCTGCAGTTTGTTATCATCTCTATTGGGATTTTTCCCCCATTTCAATCTGTATGATAGCTGAACAATCAGAATCTTATGATTATATACTATTATCCTTATATTATGTCTAGACTTTTCTCAACTGAATATTTTGTTAAAGGGACATCAAGTTTCTGAATCCAATACTACTATTGATCACCAATCCAATTCCATTAAGGTATATCTGTTTGTCTTATTTCGCTTGGTGGGAATATTAGGAGGATGGACTCAGTATTTGGAATACTGATTATGTTTTATATTTAGATCTCTTAGGAGTCATGCTCAGAAACCAGTCATCAAATATATTGAGAATTGGTGGCCGATTCCTTTCCTTCTGTTCCCTGCCTGGGGTCCAGGGCCCAATAAGTATTACATCATTGCAGTCATTTACTTAAGCTAGCATCTTCTGCATCCTCCACGGTTATCTAATAATAGTGTTGTGCCTATTACTATTTTTCAGAATATGACCATTTGGTCAATTTTCGTCTTTCTATCTGTTGATTTACTCATAGAGTACATTGTTTGTTGGGCTGCTTCTGGATGATGCTTGGCACGTCACTTTTATGAGGGCTCCACCCTATATGTAAGTGGCACTCTTTGCACATTGCATCTCTATATATTTATATGGGGATTATTCTTGCAAAATGTTATGCAGCACTTTTCATCTGATCAAAAAATTTGATGTTTTCCTTCTTTTCTTTTGCACAGGGTCTCTGTCTATAGTCAAAGAAATAAGGTCCTGAGGAAGCAAAAAGCGAAACACGTCGACCTCTCTGACCTAGTAGCAACAGAGTTCTTTATGATATCAAATAAGTGATCAAATTGACTAGAGCTCTATTATTCTTGCTGTTTTTATAGAATGTGTAAACATTATTTAATAATTCATTTTTTGTACTAAAAAGATTTAGTAATATTATATAGTGATTGTCCTTCTCTGGTACCAGTAAAGTTCACTCAATCTGTCCAATTTTCTTTAAACAAATTTCATATGGATGAGGTACTCCCACAGTCAAAACAATTTCTATATATAGAACCTCATTCCCTCCCTTCTAGATTGTAAGCTCTAACGAGCAAGGCCCTCTGATCCCTCCTGTATTAATTTGTATTGTAAGTGTACTGTCTGCCCTCATGTTGTAAAGCGCTGCACAAACTGTTGGTGCTATATAAATCCTGTATAATAATAATAATAATGACATTTCATACTGATAGTCATTCTCTCAGATGTTTTTAGGTGGATTCGAATTCCTGGAATCACAGTGATCTAATTTCTGCATATAGTATCAAGGTGGCTAGATGGTACCAAAGGATACAGCACCTCATCCCCAAAGTAATCAAATAGTTATTGGGTATGTGGACGGGGGATTATAGCGGTGCCAAGGTCAAAAGAGATTGTTTTCAAAAGGAAGTAATAGAGAGAAGGAATAAAAAAGCAAAAATACAAAGTTTATTGATAATCTAACATAGAAAAAATACACATTACATACAATTCATATTAAACTAAAAGGAAGATTGTGGATACATGTACTGTAAATGACCCTAAGAATGGTAAGATGGGCCAGGTGGAAATGGCCGTTGGAGAAGGAGGGCTCGATTTCCTACATGTTTCGCCAAGACATTGGCTTCTTCAGGGAACAGGAGCTCATAAGGAGGATATTTAAAAACAATTCTGTGTGGTAAACATGAAACACATGGTGAGAGCAATAATTTGACCGAACACTACATAATATAAACAATAAAGAAATAGAAACTGTGGCTGGACAGTCATGCACCCAAAGGCTCCACACTAAATAACGGTGATGCAAACATACCTGGGGCGTCTGCATATGTGTAATGTAATCACTATGTAACATTTGCTGTGGCCGAAAGGGACAGAATGGCCACATTGTATGGACTTGGCCAGCAATCCATCAAATGATCTTTGAATGATTCAACAGGGATTCAATACGTTTATTGTCATAAATAATACTTAAAATACACACGTACATGAAAGCAATGTATATTTAGTTAATGTAACTGCTATATGTGATTCATTTTTTCCTATGGTAAATGAACAATTTTGCACTTTCCACAGCACTAACTAAATATTTTTTAAAAATAAAATTGACATGTATGCTTACCAATTGCCTATAATAACTTTTGTTTAAAACAAAATTATATTTCTAGTTCCTATGAATTGTTAGCAACAGTTTTTTTACACAAAATCAGTTCTTTAAATCTTCCATGCATCTTATAAAAACCCTGTGCTGATTGTGGCCAGGCTTACTGTCCCAGTAATGCTCTACAATGAAATGACAATAATAACATAAAATATAAATCATATTTCCACATGGGTTAATGTAACCTAGGCAAGTTTCCATTACAGGTAATCGCAGCTAGACCATGTGTATGTTTACCCATAATGGACGTTCAGCAATTTGTGGGTATAAAACTCCAATCTCATCCCTTCCAAATGTTAAATTAGATAAGGTCAGTTTTTGTTTATCACTTTCAGCTTTTAAACTTAGTGGTGCCGCTTCTAATTGGTGTTTATAACCATTAGGCAGATGCTATTTGGATGCAATAACAGCTTGCAGGTTTGGATGAGGACCAGGAAAAATATTATTGTGGAAATCAGATATTTTTTTATACATTAACTCCAAAGTGAAATGTATGTCAAGGGAAAGAACAAAAAAAATCCAGTTAATGGACTTAAACTCAGTTCATATTACGGAAGATTTTAAAGCTAAAATATTTTAAATATCTGAGTTCAGAAAAGGAGTCTATCTACATCTGGAAATTTGCAGTAGAGGCAGAGAAAGCCAACCTTTAATTTTCGAGGGAAAAGTAAGCTGAAAAACTGGGTTTGCACAGAACAATAGCTTTTACTTTCAAAGAGGAATTGTTGTTTTCTCATTACACATGCTTACCATACTTTGGATTTCCATCTACAAGCAGATGTCTTGATAATTTCTTGATACAGACATTTGCCCATACTTTAATTCCTAGCTGGAGTTGCAGAGCCCATTGTGTGAATAGTATCTAAGTCAATTAGTTACCAGGACAAGTACGCAGGAATAACACAGAAAAAAAGGGTATGTGCTGCCTTGATCTAAGAATTTAGCACAGTTGTACTGAAGCATGATTATGACTCCAGCAAATGACAAATATAAATTCTACTCTGCATACTGAGGCAATGGTGAGCAGTCCTAAGCAAATAAAGGTTCTTGGTTTTGCCTTGCCTATACACTAAGTTAAGCCTGTCTCATATTCTGGCATCATGCTATCTGCTTGCCTGCTTACATGATCTGACCTTCTGGAGGTATGACTCGAAACCAACTACCTGTTTATGTTATGTCTAAAAGTCACCTGCCCTGATCTTAGAATTTTCAAATGATAATCCTGTCTCATGATTTCTTGCTTTGGTTCAGTTACTTATCCTGATGTCAGCAGTCCGCAATAGTGCAAACCTGAGGGCCTCAATCTAGTTCCAAGATTTAGAGTAATGTATGCCTCCTTTCAGTTTCCTGACAAGAACCTCACTTTTCCTAGACTTCTCAGAGAAGCCTGTGCTGTCTACCAACTATGCAGAGGGCATCTGCCTGATCTATGGCTGCTAACGGTCAGTTTAAGAAATGTTCTTATATCTGTAGGTCTTCCCCAAACATCTCTTGGCCAAGCCTTCTCAGGCAGAAAGCCAACCAACCAGGATGGAGTTTTCTTAGTTGATTACTAATGTTTTCCTCTTGAGTTAGATTGAATCCAAGGAGCAAAACAGAGAGCTTCCTGTCCCCTTTGCATAGGAACATCCATGCACGTTTGTACAATGGAACATTAATTATCAGACTAAGAACGAACCTGTTAAATCCAGTGGCTGGATCATTATTGCTGGTAGCATCCCTTAGAAAATATGGCAAGGGTTGATAATATGAACAAATTAGGGGGTTAGACTGCCATTGTAGGGCTCTCTTTCTAAAATGCTAGCTGCCTGGATTTCATGCTTCTACAAAGGTTTCAGTGTTTTTTTGCATCACTAACCTGTAGGTAGATCAGGATTGCTTTGATGATGTTCTGACTAAAAGGAAATCTGTACTGACTAAATATGTAGGCTGACACAGGCGTTTATCTTTACTCTGATTGCCACATGCTCGTTCCAGGTCAACATTTCAGAAAATACTAAAGTCAGCAGCATTCAGGCAACTACCATTTTCAAAAGGCAATAACGGTAGCTCCCATTTTTTTGTCAGTACAGGTTTCCTTTATACAGTTGCATAGTACTCTAAGTATGAAAGCGAGAGAGAGGAAGATAACTGCCATTTTCGATTAAAGGCCAACAATGGTAACCTGTATTTCTGACTTGTGTGCTTTAAAAATTAATTTGTCACACATTTGGACAATACAGTCTGAGCATTTGGTCATAGTTACATGCAAATTAAATTACAGAAAAAGTTGAGATATATTCTAATATAACTTAGATGTGAGTGACTGTTTTTGCTATAGTGCCTGAAGGTATGTGTCACGTACCTTGTGGCAGAGCCTGACGTGTAGAGAGAGGCCTCTCGTACCAGCTCAGGGACCACTGATGTGGTGACAGTGTCCACAAGAGCACGGTGAAGTATGAACGCCTGTAAGATCTTCTGCCGGTTGCAGAGGTACATAGCAGGTGCATCACCAGAGTTGGGCCAGATGGTTGGAACAGCAGATGGCAGCAGGAGCAGCAGACCTTGGGCTGAGTGGGCATCAGACGGCAGTTACTTGGCAGAAAGGTTGCAGGTGCAGCAAGACTGGCAGCACTTGACAGGTGAAGAACCAGTGAGATCCAGGCAGCATGCAGGACAGGACAGATGGATAACTGGATGCAAGGTCAGACAAGCTAAGTCAATAACAGATGGTCAGGTACAGGCATAGATGGCAGGCAGAGAATAGTCAGGATACAGGCAGAGGTTGGTAACACTTGGAACAGGCAGATGAGCAGAAGGCAGAGCAGGGTCCAGAAATAAGCAAAGGTAGGAAGGTAACATTCGAGCGAGGTCAGGGCAAGCCTGGACAATAACAGAAGTCACACACAGGAACAGATGCAGGAACACAGATAATAGCTGTAGATTAGACAGCAACCAACTAGTGCAACTGCTGAACTTATAAAGGCCACTTGGCACCAGTATCAGTGCATGTGCATATGCACTGCAAGACGGGCACTTGTACGGCCATGCCTCCTGCGCATCTGTGTGCACCTGGGAGCTTCACTTGCTCTATAGCTGGTACTTTCCTGACAGTATACCTATACATTGGGGAACTTTCTTGGCACGAGTCATTTCTATGTGACATATTACCTTGTGCAATGTAACAACCGTTCCACTTATGTTTGTCAAAACAACAAATGACAACAAATAAGGACAAATTAAAAAAAAATACACAATGCTTTCTTTTTAAAATGAAGTAGGTCTTACGGACACAAGGCATAAAAAAAAATGCCACTGCATTTTGTCTGCTTCTAAATGTCCCTCCAATTTAGCCTATGTGTCCATGTACACATAGACGTTTACAGGTGTTTAGGCAGGAGCTTTTAGAGGCAGAAAACAAAACAGAGCCAGCACATTCAGGAGAGAAAATTATTGACTCGCCTAAATGCGTGTAAACACTAGTCACATTTAGTAGCATCTGGCACTTACATGTGTTAATGGATTTTACAGGAAACTTCAAAAATAATGATATTGAATATTAATGAGAAACTAGGAAATTCCTGTCTGTACAGGAAGTTCCTAGTGTCCTTTGCTTTTTTTCTGCTGTGTGGATGTCCTCTTCTCCCTCTGCAAGCAACATGTCATGCAGCCAGACTTGATTGTGGAACTGGAGGTATATCCCAAATTGTAGGATCTCTGTCATCCAAAATAAAATAACAGGATCCACAAGGCCAAGGTGTGGACGGACATAACTGTCAACTTCACCAAAAACCGGGATCAGCACTCAGAAGAAGGATAATGGTAAGTGCATAGTATAGTTAAAATATGTATGTAATCTTTTTACAGAATGAAATATTAACCATTTGTGTTCAGAACAAATACTGTAGATATGATGGAAGTTGCTGCGGGACTGTGTACATTGGGACCTGACAGCTGATAAGAAAATATTTCAAAGCGGAGCCCCAGCAACTCATTAAATAACACATGTACAGTGCCCAGCTGGCTTCTTTTCAGAGGTCAATGTTGTCCAGCAGTACATAGTAAATATTTTTGTTGACTATTATATTTTTTCTTGGGTGAGGATTGAATATACGGTTGATTTTTTTTATATATATATAATTTTATTCTAATTTTCTTGGTCTGATAATTGTATTTTTTATTTATTTTTTCCTTTTTTTTTTTTCCTTTTTTCTTAATTTACATTTTTTTCTCTTTTCAGTACCACATCCCTTCTTTAGAACATAGGTGGCGACTTTGAGAAGCAGTGCATAAAATGCCTTTATGCTGTTGCCATGCAATACAGGGCAGCAAAAAGGAATGGCATGCAACCCCCCAGCTATCCATGTTCTGCTCTAATGGTCCACCTGTGTACCTTGAGACCTCAGCTGGCCCATCTCTGCCTTCATACCATCTTCCTCCACCACGACTGCCTACACCTACATACTCATACACAGAAACACCAGCTCTCTCTTTCCACAAGGATCAACCCAATTCCCCAAGGGATTATTCTCAAAGCAATGATTTGTCATCCTTCCTGGTTCTTCATCCTTCCTGGTGTACCAGAAACTGTTTTTTTTGTGAATTTTTAGCCCTTTTTATTGGTCATTTTCTTTATTTGTTTTTAAAAAAATGCCAATTTTTTTCCATGGGCAATTTCCTTATGTCCTAACATACACAAACATGATTAAAAAAGCCTTTGCAAATTAGTACCTAAAGTGTTACTAAACCCACAACAGTAAAATCAGTCTGTATATGCAGTAAAGCATGCTGCTTATACTCACTGTGGTACCTAAGGGGTTAATCCCCCACATTGTGTAAAAAGGCTCTTTGATCCTATCTTCTCTGTTCCTCCCCTTCTTCCACTGCCCTCAATATATCTGCTGATAGGGGACAAGCTGCACATGCTCAGTTTGTTGTGTATTGCTAGAGAGTTTTATTTTCTTGGGAGAGTGCATGTGCACTGTCCAGACAGAAGGTCAGGGGCCCTGCAGCCCAATAGAACAGTCAGAGCAGAATGAAAACTCCTACAAGCTTTAACCAGACACTGATAGAAGTCACAAGACTGCTGTAACTGCTGCTGAGAAAAGGAATTTAGCAGTTTATATTTATTTAAACTATTGCATTTCCATGTTTTGTGTACTGTGGGAGACCAGATATAGTGAATACAGGGTCCTGGATTTCAGTAACACTTTAAATTAAAAAAAAAATGCAAAATGCATTATGGCGTCGATTTGTTACATAGTTGCATAGTTGGTGAGGTTGAAAAAAGACACCAGTCCATCCAGTTCAACCTGTGGTTTGTGAATGTGCTTTTGTTTATGTCAGTAGTACATTGTAGATCATTAAGGTGCCCATCTAATAGTTTTTTGAAAGTATTGATGTTCCCTGCTGATAGCACTGCTTGTGGAAGAGAATTCCACATCCTTACCGCTCCAACAGTAATAAACCCGCTATGCAGTTTAAGGTTAAACTACTTCTCTTCCAATTTCAGTGAATGGCCATGTGTCTTTTTTAATTCTCTTACTCACTGTAGGTCCGCATTAATTTCTCAGCTATTCCAAAAGCCTCAGCAGCAAACTCAGCTTTATTGTGCATGGGCAAGGCCTGCTTGGGTAAATCCAGAGGCATCCTTCAAGTAGCTAACCTCCGATCGCAGACTCTCAGAATATTCGCAGGGCCATTTTTAAGACAGGGCAAAAGGGGTAGCTGCCCTGGGCCCTGTCATTGTTGTGGGCCCAGTTTAAATTCCCTTGAGGTTTTAGTCCCGTGCTGTGTCCTGATATCTCAGTGTGAAGTTCTGTTACTAATTCTGCCCAGCTCTGCCCTATTGTTGTGTACAGACAACTCACCTGCAGACCCTGTGTTTATATGTAAATACCGACATTGATATGTAAATAGCGATGGCATTCATATGTAAATAGAGGCAGACCGGCTGGATTCATATGTAAATAGAGGCGTTATTCATATGTATATCATGCCCCCCTAATGTCATATCCACCATCATCTATACTGAATGCTGCCCACTGGGGAGGTAAAGGGGCATGTTTGAAAGTCCTGCTTACAACGGTGGTCATTAAGCCTATCATCAGCCTGTTCTGCAAAGGTAAGCAAATTAGTGGGGGGAGGGTAGTGTGGGGTGTGCAGAGGTAGGCAAAGAAGGAATTACAGTTTGGGGTGAGCATGTGAGCAAGAAGGGGATGTATGGAGGTAAGTAAGGTACATGCAAAGATGAGCAGAGGAGGCAGGTAGAGTTAAAGAGGAGGAGGAGTGGAGAGGATGGGGAAGGTTTGGGGTGCAGAGGTTAGCATGGATTTAAGGATGCAAAGGTGTACTGATAGGGTGGATAAAGATGGAGGTCATGTGTAGGGCAGCCCATTCATTTCAATGGGCTGCTCTATGCGCTACAAATGCGGAAGAAACTCCCAAACCCTTTTCCAAAATCACACGCTGCCAAGGCTCATGTCAGCAGATGCGTGAGGGTGTCATTAACTGTAATGGCACTGCTGTGTATCTGCTAAAGGGCAGCACATTTCTGTGGTGTCAGGAAAGCGATTTTGCATGCTTTCCCAACACACACAAATGTGAACGCAGGCTAAATGTCTCAGTTTCTTTGGTGGTCAGTGTAAATCTTCTCATTACATTGGTGCTTGTGTAGAATCCTTTCATTCACACTAGTGGCCAGTGTGAATGCCCCCCTTACATTGGTGGTCAGTGTAAATCCCTCCTTACATTGGTGGTTACTGTGAATCTTCTATTACATTAGTGGTCAGTGTAAACCCCTATTACATTGGTGCCCAGTGTAAAAAACTTCTCTTTATATTCCCTAGGAGTTTTCTGTTTATTAATGGGCCCCCTCACCTCCCCAGTCCATGGTGTGCAGGCAGTGAGGAGATCATGTGCTGTAACCTCTAGCAACCAATCAGTAAACAGTAATGATGTGTAGTAACCTATAGCAACCAATCAGTGAGCAGTATTGACAGCAATCGCTGTCTGATCTGATTCAGTAAACTGATTTTGAGTCTAGCTGCTTTTTATTGAATGTCTCAAAGCAGGTGGAGAGCGAATAGAGGGGGGGCAAACATTTTTTTTGCCCAGGGTCCAATCCCTATCAAAGACGGCCCTGAATATTCATGCATCTCCTTGTCTGCCTTAGGTTTCCAAGAATGCATTTTTTGAGACGTCATTGCCCTGTGCCAGGTTGCCCCATGCACCCAAGCCTCATTTTTGATTACACAGCACATGGCTGTCTTCCCCCTCCAGTGAGAACTTCAGGAGAAGCAGCATTGATAATTAAGGCTCCAACAGTTCACCACCCCCATCCTTTCAGAAAATCTGACGTGGTTGCCATATCTTCCATACTATCAGAGAGAAGTGGAATTACCGTGACTTGGTCACCCATCCTACTCCTGGACGTTATTTAGCCCACAGATGTGCTCTACTTTACTTTCTCCCATGTGAGTTGATATTGTTTTTACGATTAAAGTGTTTTACTTATACACTCAGAGGTACCCCTTTCCTTGTTTTTCAATAGTTTGGTGCAGTAAGGATTTAGATTCCACACTAAAGCAGATGTGCAGGAACCCTGGGGTATCTTTTCTTTTACTTCTGGGTCCATTTAACTAGTTCTGAACCAGAATAATTAAGGATAAATTAGTTCAAATATAGTAATAAATCTGACATAGATTCATGCTAAACATTCCCAGCCACCTGCCTAAGATTTCAGGCATTTTAAATATACATCAACTTTAATAAAAACCAGCTCTAGACAGATGTCTGATTTAATCAGTATCTTGCTTGATACAACTTCCTATATTTGTGCCCACATCTCTACATCTTGCTCTCCAACTGACAGTACAGCTCATGAAAAAGTGGACAGAAAAGGGTTTCTTCATAAAACTCAGTTTATGTCTGATTCAGCCCTGAACAGCTATGACATGCTGAGAAAGTACTGGGAGTAACTGCATCTGAGATCAAGAGGTCATTTGATCATTGCTGCTTCCCATTTATTTACAAGGAGAGCTCACATGTTCTGTACCACAATTTTTATTATTTCTTTTTCATTCACTTCACTTCTAACTTATACTACTACATGAGTTCTGAGCCTTCTGTGGATGACTAAAAATGTAACATTTTGCTCAGTTGTTTTTGATGAGTTTCCATCAACGCCATAGTAGTCGTTAGATTCTAGCACTTTGGGCACGTGTCCTGAGTCACCTGCTTGGTGCCTTGAGTCTAGCCACACTTAGCAGGCACCATTGGGCTTAGCGTTCCACCAGCAAACAGTAGAGTCACTCTTATCTCAGGTGAGTTACCACCAAACTCTAAAGATCTATTTTACTCACACTAACTACCACCATAAGAGGGTACTTCACTACTGAAAGAAAAATAATGGAGACATTTTACGATTGACACCAAGGTTATGGGGCACTTCACCATTGACACTAGAGTTATGGGGGCACTTTACTAATGAAGCCAGGGTAATGGGGGCACTTCACCATTGGCATTCATGTATTGGTGGCTCTTCTCCACTGACACCAGGGTAATGGGGTTCTTTACCATTAGCATCAGATTAATGGGGCACATCACCACTGGCACTAAGGTAACGAGTCTTGCTCCCCATTGACACCTGGGTAAGGCGCCACTTCTCCACTGACATCAGGGTAATAGGGGTTCTTCACCATTTACACCAGGTTAATGGGGGCAGTTCAACATTGACACCAGGGTAATGGGGACACTTCACCACTGGACACTTATATGTAATATTTATATATATATATATGTAATATGGGCACTTCTCCACAGACACCAGGGTAATGAGGGTACTTCATTGTTGACAACGGGGTGATAGGGGCACTTCTTGACTGACACCAGGGTAATGGGCATACTTCATCCTAGGCACCTGGGTAAGGGGGGCACTTCACCCTTGACACCAATGTAATAGAGGCACGAAATCGACTTTGCTGTGAAGCAAATACCTCAGACATTCTCCTGACCCTGGCACTTTTGCTACCCAGGAATTTGGCTTTAACAATGCCCCTAGAGGCCACATGCAGTGTTAAGTGATCTAGCCATGTGCCATTTGCTGCAACTTTTCTCATTTCATTGTGCTTAAAGGAAACCCTAGGTTCATTACAAACCTAGAAGTCATAAAGTCCTAGTAATGTCAATGAATAACACTCATGAATAGAAGCAAAGACAGACACATGTATCTCTTATCTCAGGTGAATTACCACCTAACCCCAAAAATCTAATTTACTCTCACTGACTACCAACATAAGGGGGTACTTCACTACTGAAAGCAAAATAAGGCCCTTTTTATTATTATTATTATTATTATTATACAGTATTTATATAGTGCCAGCAGTTTACGTAGCGCTTTACAACTTGAGGGTAGACAGTACAAATACAATACAATTTGATACAGTAGGAATCAGAGGGCCCTGCTCCTTAGAGCTTACAATCTAAGAGGGAAGGTCGAGAGATACAAGAGGTAATAACTGTGGGTGATGTGCTGATTGAGAAGATAAATGTACAGTTGTTAGGTGGGGGCCAGATAGGCTTCTCTGAAGAGATGAGTTTTCAGGGATCGTCTGAAAGTGGATAAAGTAGGAGAAAATCGGACGGATTGGGGTAGAGCATTCCAGAGGATGGGGGAGGCTCTGGAGAAGTCCTGAAGGCGAGCATGGGATGAGGTGACAAGGGAGTTTGAGAGCAGGAGGTCTTGGGAGGAGCGAAGAGAACGATTAGGTTGGTATTTTGTGACTAGGTTAGAGATGTAGCTACTGGCCAAGTTGTGGATGGCTTTGTAAGTTATAGTTAGTATCTTGAATTTAATTCGGTGACTGAGTGGCAGCCAATGGAGGGATTGGCAGAGGGGTGTAGCAGACGCTGAGCGGTTTGTGTGGTGGATGAGCTTGGCCGCAGCGTTCATGATGGACTGAAGTGGGAATAGCCTATTTAGAGGTAAACCAATGAGGAGGGAGTTGCAGTAGTCAAGGCGGGAGATGGCCAGGGAGTGGATTAGAAGCTTTGTGGTGTCATTGGTTAGGAAGGGGCGTATCTTGGAGATGTTGCGAAGACAGAGGCGGCAAGCTTTGGATAGTGATAGAATGTGGGGTCGAAAGGTTAGTTCAGAGTCCAGGATTACACCTAGGACCTTGGCGTGGGGAGATGGGTTGATAGTTGAGCCGTTGATCTTGACAGGGAGATCAGGGGAAGTCGCACCTGAGGGAGGAAATATCATGAGCTCGGTTTTGGATAGGTTGAGTTTGAGAAAGTGATGTGACATCCAGGCTGATATGTCTGCTAATAAGTTGGTAATGCGTGAGGAGACAGATGGAGAGAGCTGGGGGGTGGAGAGATAGATTTGGGTGTCATCAGCGTAGAGATGATATTTAAAGCCGTGGGAGGCAATCAACTGACCCAAGGAGGTGGTGTAGATTGAGAAAAGGAGAGGTCCGAGAACAGAACCTTGGGGGACCCCAACGGAAAAAGGAAGAGGAGAGGAGGAAGTAGAGTTGTAAGTGACACTGAAGGAGCGGTGGGATAGGTAGGATGAGAACCAGCGAAGAGTACAGTCACGGAGACCAAAGGAGTGGAGTTTTTTGAGGAGGAGGGGGTGGTCCACTGTGTCAAAGGCAGCAGAGAGATCCAGGAGAAGTAGTACAGAATAGTGTCCATTGGCTTTAGCCATTAGTAGGTCATTTGAGAGTTTAAGGAGAGCAGTTTCCGTGGAGTGTTGAGGGCGAAAACCGGACTGATGGGGATCAAGAAGTTTATTCATGGTCAGTTGGTCGCTTAATCGGTTGTAGACCAGTCTTTCAAGAAGTTTGGAGGAGAAGGAGAGTAAGGAGATGGGACGTAAGTTGTTGAGATTGGTGGGATCCAGTGAGGGCTTTTTTAGTATGGGGGTGACTAGCGCATGTTTTAGAGAGTTTGGGAAGATGCCACAAGAGAGGCACTTGTGACTTGTCCTGCGACTTGAGACTGCAAAATCGCATGACAAGTTGTACCCCATGATTTTCAATGAGTACCATTCATAACTGTGTGACTTCAAGTCACAGCAACTTCAAAGTAGTCCCTGCATTACTCTGGTCCGACTTTGATGCAACTTGAGGTCCATAGACCTCAAGATTACAAAGGCATTTCTTCAAGTCGCTGCAAAATTAAGGCAAAATGGCACGACTTTCAGGTCGCACAAGTGTGAAAGGGACCTAATGGAGGAATTTTACAACTGACACCAGGATTATGGGGGGCACTTCACCATTGACACCAGAGATATGGGGTCACTTCACCACTGAAACCAAGGTAATGGGGCACTTCATCATTGACATCAATGTAATGGGGGTACTTCTCCACTGACACCAGGGTAATGGGGCTACTTCACCATTGATACCAGGGTGAGGGGGCACTTCTTGACTGACAGGGTAATGGACATACTTCACCCCAGACATCAGGGTAAGGCGGACACTTCACCTCTTACACCAAGATTATGGGTGGTCACTTCTTGACTGACACCAGGGTAATTACATACTTTATCCCAGACATCAGGGTAAGGTGGGCACTTCACCTTTGTCACCAGGATTAAGGGGGCACCAGCTTAATGGAGGTACATCACCTTTGAAACTAGAGTAATGGGGGCACTTCTTGACTGGGCATACTTAAACACAGACACAAGAGTTGGCACTTCACCCTTGACACCAATGTAATAGAGGTACTACACTGACTTCTCTGTACAGTGCATACCTCAGACATACTCTAGACAGCTGCACTGCTGCTATACTGAAATTTAGTTTTAGCAATGCCCTAGAGGCCACGGCCAATGTTAAGTGATCTGGCCATGTGTATCATTTGCTGAGACTTTTCTCATTTCATTGTGCCTAAAGCTGGTCATAGATAGATCTCAATTTGGCCAGTTCAGCCATCAACTTCCTGTTCAGGAGAAGGCGATCAAATGATCAACTTCTCATGAGCGGGCTTGTTGGAAAATTTTCCTTCGATCAGCACTGCAGCCAAAGTGTTGTATTCTGACAGCGGAGGAGACCTGCTGTCAGAATACAATAGGAGGATGCCTTCATCCACCTGGAATGTGTGGATGGGGAAATCCATTCATTTTTTTTCTGATCAGCTGTCTGGCCAGCTTAAGAATGCTCTATGTTTATTACAATCCTACTACAGTCATGAATAGAAACTGATACTGAAATGTTTGCAAATCTGCCAAAAAAATTTCTTCTTTTTTTGCACAGAAAGGGAGAGTTTTCTTTTTTAAGTAAATACGGTTTTAGTTCTGTTTTGTTTTCAGTTTAAATCATATACAAAAAAACTATTTACAATAAAGCTGTTATGTATCTATCTAATCTATCTAATCTGTCTTTGTATCGGCTTTCTGTAACCCTCTGCACAGAAAATTGCAAAAGGTAAAGTCAGCATAAGGAGGATATGATGGTTCTACAGCACACACCTGGAAAAATGAAGAGCTTGAGTGTCTGGATTACAAGACTGGTTGGACAGAATTGCAAATCTATTTGCTATAAAAACAGTCCTCATATACATATTGCTAATTTGTATTTAGTTGCTTGTATGGTGTTCTGCTATAATTACAAATAGTGCTTAGGATTATGGCTTTTAAATACTAGGTAGGCATATGAGAATTAGCATTGAATTATTTCTTTTTAGATCACATTCTGTTCTTCTACAAAACAAAATTATACAGTAGCTTATTTCTCATTATTATTTGCTAAAATACCACTATACTTTTTTTGTGAGTTCAGGAAGCTGTAATAAAATCCCTGGAAATTTAATGGATGTGTGCTAATAATGCTAAATTCAGACTTTTAACAGAGCTCTCGCTTTCTTTCTCTTTACGCTGTTAATTGGAGCTCCTACAGTTTCCTTTATTCAGATTCAGCCATTGGCACCACTCTTAACAAGCTCAATAAACAATAGTCTTCTTAAAGGGTGAAATCCACCGACTCAGCAATGTCTTTATTGTAGCAGCAACTTTCCAGAGATTGCCCAGCCGGGAAAATCACTTGTGGATGTGGGAAAAAACTAGACTTCCTTTACTATGCACAGAGTTATTTGTTCTTACACAAAAGTTGGTGTAATGTTTACTTTCCTTTGTTTGTGTGCTATACTGTTCAAGTCCAAGTTGATGCCTTGCCCATGTGACTGAGGGCAAAAGCCCACCCTTGTCATGAGTCAGGAAGGGGACGGAAACACAAGAGTTCCTGATGTTTTTGAAGAGAACACGTAGGTTGTATAGTCAATCTGAACATTGATGGATTAGTTCTGTAAAGTTGGAATGGGATATTTTAAATGTTTGTATAATCTTTATTGCTGTGGAAAGCTGCCAATTTGGTACTAAAGAAGGAATTTACTCATTGTTCTTGGGTGGACCTATGTTTACGTTGTTCTACTTAAATGGAAACTATTGTATATTATCAATGAGTACACATTTGTAGGCTTAAAAGGGGGCCGTTTAGTAATAAAATAGGCAGAGAACCGTTGAAGGTAAAGGACAAATTACAGGTTTTAATTTCAGATATGACAGATAGGAAATGGGAGGAGATATGCTCCTCGCATTTGGTAGTATCACTAGTAGATAATAAATTGACTCAATTGTATATAATACATCGGACATATCTCAGTTCTACTCGATTACTTAAAATGGGTAGAAGGTCAACATCAGAATTTTTGCGTCATCGTCAGGATGAAGCAGATTTTTGCCATTTGATCTGGTTATGTAGAGAGATAATGGGTTTTTGGAGTCAGGTAAAAAAAAAAATGATCAGAAACAATTAAAAGACTGGTGCCATGTACTCCAGAAATATGTTTGTTGGGGGTGTTGAATGATGAAGAATGGTCACGATATGTAAAGATTTTTTTCGCAAAAAACACTTTTCCAGGCTTGTAAACAGATTGCCATGAGAATGGATGCAAGTTTCCATTCCCTCTATTAAAAAATGGATTGATGCAGTTAACCATATTACATCATATGAAAAAAATATGTATGAAAACAGGGGAACTCCACAGAAGTATCAAAAGTTATGGAGTAAATGTGTGGAGTGGAAATTAATAAATATTGATATAAGGGTGATAAAAGGGAACAAAAGTGAGCAATATAATTGATATATCTATGCATTAAAAGGCAAAGAAGAAATCTAATATATGGGAAGATCGTAGTGTGAGGTAGATTAGATGTGTAGAATGAATGATGGTGCAATCTGTATAAAAAAATGTATTTTTTTATGTATAACTTGATCTGTAATAAAGAGTATTGAAAAAAGGTCTGTTTATAAAGAAACAATGGGCTAATATTTGGTTACTGTTTCCTCTTTTTCCATGTTTTGTGTGTCTGCCAACCATTTTCAGTCATATTGATGAAGCAGAAAAAACAGCTAAATGGCAAATTGATAAAACACTAACCTGGCCTTTGAGAATTGTAAACATTCAAGTGGCGTGTGGTTCTAAACGATGGTGGATATGGCTGACAAAATTAAGCAGGCACACTAATCATACCGTTTTATTTTTAAAGTCTACATTTCTTTCTTTATAAATATGTCAAACTGTGTCAATTTTTTTTTTTTAAAAAAGGGCTTTTTAGCGCTGGCAGGTTGAGTTTACTTGAAAGTGATTTTTAAGGAGGCTTTAATTATTACTTTTTTTTTTTACTTTGTGCTCAAGTTCATAAATGACTTCATATGTAGTTTGGCATATCCTCCCTCAGGTGAGCATTTTTATTTCAGTGCAATCAAGATCTGAGGTTATTAACTGCTGAGATAAACTCCATTACCGAATAAGGTGAGCAGCAATCGTGTTCTGTTAAGTGATTTATTATGAGTCTGAATTTACCCATTGGTGGACACTAAGAGGAACAGTGTAAGTGTAACTTTACTTTTGTTAAGAAAAAAATATTTCATCTGGGTGATTTATATGCATTTACAAAGAAAGAACTGTTGTGCTATCATCACAACAGTGCTTATAACCTCATATAGATAAAACCAACACACAATTAATCATAAAGTGCACATAGTGCCTAAAGCAAATGGTAAATTCACCCAATCAATATGCATTGCAAACATTTTAACAAACTGTCGTAGATTCCTACCTTTTTTCTGTTCTGAAGCAGTTGCTGTTTGTTTCATCTTGCCCTTTCCAAACTAACCCTAAACTAAATGGGAGGGTCAGCCTTTATTATAACCACCTGATTAAATGTCAGTGTTCTAATGAGGACAGCTGCAGTGTCTGCATCCCTTTAGGAGTAGTTCACACCAGGGAGTATCTGACAAAAAAACTGCATTCCTATTTGAGGGAATGCCTAAAATGATACTAATATCTTAATGCAAACGGAAAAATCAGTGAGCCAATCACACGAGCTGTAAATGACATTTCTGGGGCATATTGTAGACCGATGGTATACCTCTAGGTCTATGCTGAAATTAAGTTTTTGACCACTTTGAAACTTACAGAAGCTTCAGATTGAAATGAAAAAGCATTTTTTATTAGCATTAAAATACAAAATGAGGTGAAGCGATTGTAAATTCTTGGGTTTTTTTTCCTATAAAAGTACCAGACATGTTACACTTACCTGCTCTGTTGCAGTGGATTTGCACAGAGCAGCCCAGATCCATCGCTTCCAGGTCCCTCTTTGTGATCCTGGCCCCTCCCTCCTTTTAAGTACCCCCACAGAAAGCAGCTTGCTATGGGCACCCGAGCTGAGTCACAGCTCCCTGTGTCCATTCAGACACGGAGCCCCGACCCGGCCCCACCCTCTTTCTCCCCTGATTTTCTAGCTGAATGGCACCGCTGCTGTGTCTCAGCCAATCAGTTAGGAGAATCTCGGATGGCTGACACACTAGTGGACATCACTGGACAGAGAGCGACCTCAGGTAAGCATTGGGGGGGGGGGGGGGCTGCTGCACACAGAAGGCTTTTTATCTTAATGCAAGGAATGCATTAAGATAAAAAAAAAAACTTCTGCCTTTACAACCCCTTTAAGTAGTATGTTTTATTATTTTAACCTATGTTAACTTTTTTTAAACAAAAGTGGAGTTTTCCTTTAAGTACAACCACATAACACTACATAGGTTAAAAGTTTTTAAATACGAAGGTATCCTCCAAAGTGACTAGGATCACTGGGGTATCAACAACGATGACATACCAAATGGGCCTGTTCTTTGCAGATATCCCGGGTTCTTCTCCCCCGGAACAAAAGCTGGCTCATACGTTATGCTCAGCAGTCCACTGGACTATTGCTTTATTTTGCCATGCCCCCGGGGTACCGTGGGAGCAGGTTCTTAGATGTATGGCAGCTATACAACTGATGGAAAAAGTATACCACACTATTATGGACATGATGCCAGCTTATGATTCCAAATGGAAGTCGTGGTCCCCGTAGCTCCCCCGGGCTCATTGGTATAGCTATAAGTATGATCTATTTATGAATATATGGCTAAATAAGGCTTAGCTTTCAGACAAATCTCCCGTAACCAATTCACGGTTATTCCTTTTATTTTATTTGAGTTAGATTCATGGTTTTTACAATGTTTAAACCAAAGTTTTCAGCAGTGAAGTTAGTCTGTAATTAAGAAGACCGCCTCTCGGCACTTTGCAGAAAGTGGTTCTTTCCACCAAGAGGTCTTCTGTAACGTTTCAACATAGTAGTCTGATCTAACAAAAAGGAAACTTGACAGTTTTTTCTTTTCTTTATTATATTATTTTCTTTTGAATGTGTTTTTAATAGGAGTATATGCTTAACTTCTCAAAATTGTATCAGCATCCTATGTAAGCCCTCCCATCATACTATGTTCGTATTTTTGTAACTATAGCTAATTGTAACTGCTATGTTTTTTGTTTTTTTTTGTTTTATGCTCTCAATAAAATCGTTTGTATTAAAAAAAAAAAGATTCCCTTTAAATTTACCGTTATTGATCAAGCTATTAAAAATATTGGGGGTGTAGAAGTATCTACTTAAAATAGTATGTGTTTATTAAAAATTTCTATCAGTAAAAATAATGCTATTGCATACTTGCCATATTTCGATGATTTGGCCAACAGATGAACCAATCTTCTTAATGAACCATTAAAGGCTCTCTTTGGAAGAGTCCCACATTCTGAGGGTCTTTCGCATCAGACTAGTTAAAGGTAGAAAAGACCCCTTTACCAGTTCACCTTGTGGTATTAGTGGTGTAGATCTGTGTGGTGGTGATCTGTAGCAAACAATTTGACCTGAAAAGGCTCAGATTCTTTGGATGGTTATAAAGTGAATCTCTATTGGGGGGGAGTTGTTTTGTCTCCTTTTTCTCCTCCTCCTGTCTCCATTGTTATTGATATAATTACCAGTCTATTGTTTGCACATTTTTAGGCTAGTTTACTATGTAAATATGTTCATTTTTTTCATTACTATTTTTTTTTCCTCTTATGGACCCAGAAGCTTTGTCATCTTTCTGAAAAAACAAGAATCTTTTTTTAGGCTATATCGCTTTTATTTACCGCTTGGCTCAATCTTTGGTTTGTTTGGGACCATGTTTGTTTAGTGACTGTTGAGCAGTTTATTCTTGTGTTTGAACTAACAATCAAACTACAGAGACCTTTAAAAACAGCATAAGACTTTTTGGACAGGGGGGAGAATTGTGCACATAGGCAAATATTTAGAAACGTTTTTTCCTTTTAAAAAATAATTGGGAAACTAGGAATTATTTTGTGCCAAGCATGAGAATAGAAACTACTTATATTAGCTTATGTCAACAAAATTCTATGGATCAAATAATGAACAAAAGTTTAGTCATGCACAGAGTGACTGACCTGCTTAGGCCAAATAGGAAGATCTGCTGTTTGCAATCAGTGTTGAACCTCTGAATCATGCAAGGAAGAAGGAAACATAATGACAATGGGGTTGATTTACTAAAACTGGAGAGTGAAAAATCTGGTGCAGCAATGCACAGAAACCACCTTCCAGGGGTTTTTTTTTGTTGTTTAAAAATAATAGACATGTTATACTTACCTGCTCTGTGTAATGGAATGTTTTGCACAGAGCAGCCCAGATCCTGCTCTTCTCAGTCAGCAGTATAGTGTTTATCTGGCGCTCCAGATGGGGTAATCCTTAGGGGTATAGTCTGTGGCTGTAATAGCTGGATGGTTATGTATCCATAGAAATGGGTATTAAGGGATTAAAAGGAAGGCAGCCATCCTTCAGAGTTTATCCAGAACTCTGCAAGACATGTAAGGAAAAAACAGGGAGGGGGAGACGCCGACCTGAGTATAGTATTAAAATGATGACTTTAATAGGATAAGATTAAAAACACTTACAAGATGATAGAAGATTCATGCTCGTCAAAGTAAAGTGCAGTCCTGGCATTCCACATGGTTCTGTGGGTCCCACCTCTGTTATGGATAGCTGGAAAGGATTGAGAAGCTGGCTTGAATGGATCACAATGTTTCTGCAGGAGCAAAGGAACCAAGCAGCTCCACACAGACCAGCATGGACCATGGAACAGGAAGTGATATCACCGGCGTCTGATTGGACCTAGGCAGGGCAGGAATCTTGTCAATCAGGGCTGCAGTGATGAAAGTCTACGCGCTTGGAGCTGACTGCTCCTTCTATTGGCCAATAGAACTATAATTTAGAAGATGGTAAAGACATATGATTGGCTGCTGGACTAGGTTTATTTAGGGTTATGTATCAGGTGGCTCTCACTATGAACTGGAGACATTTAACCACGGTTGATAATCAAGTTTAAACATTTACAGCCGGTTCACATTTGTGTAACGCTCTGTAAAATGTTTACCGCAACACACAGCTCTGTATGCATTGCATTGCAGTGCCATTCATTGCAAATAGCACCCCAATACACTGTACAGTAGCAGCCAAAGTACAACACCACACAGCATATCACTGCATTGCAAAAAGGATCATAAGCATTCATTTTGACATTGTGGTACGTTGGCAGCCCATTCATTATGAATGGGCTGCCTTAATAGAATGCACATTACTGCATGAAAAAAGATGGAAAATATCTCCACAACTGGAAGAAGAATCTTGAATGCACCCTTAGCGTTGGTAGCTGTAAATAAATAACTTTAATTCTTATTAAAGTGGAAATTCACCCACTCTGGGAAGTTCCACTCTTCCTCCATCACATCTGGCAAATTTTTTTTGGGGGGGTGCGGGTACCTGGTTTTGACAGGTGCCCGCTTCCCCATTTAGGTTTGGATTGCCTCGGCAATCTGAGCAGAAGTTTGGCCTCCTCTCCTTCTCCAGCAACCTTCTGAGACACATCACAGGTCCCAGAAAGCTGCAGGACCAATCAGATGGTGCAGAGAAGCTAGCGCATGCGCAGTGAGCAGCTGGCCCACAGTTAGTATGCTGGTGCCAGTGGCAGAAGCCGGTGAAAAAACTGGCTGGGCGAGGACAGTGCTTGATCCTGGAATATGTGAATATCTGTTTAATAAAAGTCAGCAGCTACCGTTTTTGTAGCTGCTGACTTTTTATTCTTCTAAATATGACTGAAGAACCGCTTTAAACACATTGATAAGGACCTTTGTGAAGTTGTGCAAGTGTGCAGATGTGAGGCAGGAACTCTCATTGTGCTGAAGGAAGTAGCCTGTAGAGAAAGTAGATATGGGTCTTTTTTGAAATGTGACATGAGCATATAAACATGTGAATATTGCTCAAATTACTTTCAGGTAAATGTCAAAGAGCACCTACAGGCAAAAGGAAATCAATCAGCGCATTATTTCCAACCAGATCTATATATACTCCCTCTACTAGCTGGTTGTGTCTCAGATTGTAAAATCAGGATCTTTGCTGAATGACTGCAGAAGACAACACATACAGAGGTGTAATGTGTTCCCTGAATCTACAGATAAAAATATAAGAGGAACAATAATACATAATCATTCAGGAAACATAACTATGATGCGCCTCAGGTGGTGCTTAGGCATTGGATTGTCATTTTGTTGAATATTTGTTCTCTTAAACTGAACTGCAGACAAATAGATAAATACATATATGAGAACTGTTTGACCTGCCTAAGGACTTTCATTTGAATACATTTTAAAGTAGAACTCCACTATCTAGGTTGATGTATCATTTTTTTTTTAAATTTATGAGGTCCATATGTCTGCAAAAAGAGTCTTGGGGTCCTTCTGCATACAAGCAGAAACCATAAGATTGAGAACTGGAGCCAAGACACCCTTTACTACTGAAAGTAAATATAGAAACGAAAACTGAAGTTCTGCTTTAAGCTCCTCACACTCATCTTATTGTCTTTCCTGGAAAGTGTAAAAAAAAAAAAAAGACACACACTCCACTCTTAGCTCCTTTGCCTTGTGAGCAAGCCATAAGTATTCCATTGGGGAAATTTTCCTTTACTTCCTATCCCATAGCCAAAACAGGAATTGAGAGGAAAGTGAGAGAATCCCAGATTGTCACCACAGGTCAACGAAACTAGTGTTCCCATTGGAAGACTTCTCCACTTTTCCTGTTCTGGTGATAACCCAAAATATTGAGGTTGAACCACCTGAATGATGGTACTCTTCTCCACTATCAAAAACTAAAAAAAAAAAAAAAAAAAAATGTTTGCCTTTAGTTATACTTTAAACCCCACCTTAGAGCTATGGAACCTTTACCTGTCGCACATGAACAGTGGTGGTGTTTTTTCTCTGGACACTTACAATTTAATTAGATGATCTAACCTAATTGGATGACATATGACTGTTCTCATTTTTTTTTACTTACAACCTAGTTGGATGATGTATTGGATTTTTTTCACATTTTGTTTACTTTTATCTGCACATGGTTTCTGATGATTGTATAAATTTATGAGCTTCGTTGTTTATATACACAGTTGAGTCCACGTTTGGTAATGTTATATTAAAGAGTGCTTCACTGTTAGTAGGTAAACATTTATTTACATTAGTGTGGCAATTGCAATAATGTGCTCTTTTTTTTTAAATTATTTTATTATTTATTTTTTATGGTAATGTATTTTTTTTATTAATGATCACACGGGCAGCAAAGACTGTAATGCAGCCATATACGCACCATGTGTCATATATGGCTGCCCTCAAGTGAGTATATAATAAAACTTATGCTGAGAGACAAGGTCATTAGCAAATATTACAGCTTATCATATTCATATACTTATCCAGAAATAAAATGAATAAAAATCAGTTCTCTTAGGATTCCCTTTAAATCAAACCGTCCATACTAAGAAATGAATAGATACTGTAAGACAGCACCTAATAAAACACTCTGCTTTTTTACAAGATGCAAGCTACTTGGCTAATCCTTCCAGACATACTCTGAGGGTATTTTGATTCTTTTGTAAATGTTCCATATCATTTCAGCAAATAACCCTGACTCATTCGAAATGACTTGAACAGCGCAGCGGAGCTCATAGCCCAAAAAGGCAATTTAACTCTTCTGGCGAAATGCCTGTTCTCATAGCACCAGTTGTGTAGTGATGTATGTCTCAGGAGGTCGTGTCAGGAACTAAGATAATAAATAAGCCCTGAAGCTGAAATATAATTTTCATGTTGGCAATATACTAGAACACATTTATGTACCCTTATGATTTTACCAAGTCACCTTGCTTGTCACAGAAATAGCCACATTCACCTTCCATCGTGTACTTTGTTTTGTCCAAAAGCTCTAGAAATAAAATGCATCATGTAACCAAATATATAGGATAAGAAAATGGAAATCTGATTTGATTACATTTGATATAGAACAGGAAGAAATGCTGAACTGGTTGAACGGGTTATATATCTAAAGGCATATATAATTTTTATCACATGTTCTACGTCTATTATATGGCTAGTCAGTCTTTTCTTTTTGTTTATATTTAAATCTAAATTCCAAACTTTTTTTTAGCTTTGGGTAAAGTGGTTAGAACCCCTAGCAAGGTCTGAGTCCCTAATACGGAGAGCCATTGTCTACATAAGCACTGGCACCAGAACTGAGGCTGGATTCACACTATTGCAGTCCTTTTTGGTGCGACATGGGGTTGATATACTAAAAGCAAATAGACTGTTTACTTTGCAATAGATATATGAAACCCTGCGAGCCACTTACGGATAAATGCCTACAAAATAATAAGTGAACAGTGGAGACCAGCTGCAAACACTCAGTCACGTTCCATATTCGTGCAAAGTATAAAAATAAAAAAACAATGTGTCTGCGCTAGAAAAAATCGCTGCACTCAAAGTGCAGTACCCCTAGGTGCTAAAGTATAAAGTGCACAGTGCTATGTGAAACACAGCAAGTGAGTGATCAAACAAAACAACATATCCATTAAAATATCAAAATAAAATACAAGAGGATATAACAAACAGTGAATAAATGAAGTCCAAAAACGTGTATATCCAATGATATAAAAGTGCCCAAATAAATTAGTCCAAAAATTTGGTGAATTTCACATATCCTATCTTCCAAACTGTGCCACCAAAAAACATGCTGTGGTGTCTTCCAGCCGCCCCCACAGGTGTATATGCTCACCTTCCTGTGTGTGACACAGCGATTAGACTATGTCAAACAAAGCCTTGGAGCCACTCCTGTGCTCATTAGGAACCAGCTGTGCAGACTTCCAATGTTCTCAAGTGGAGATGGTTTATGCAAGAGAAAAAAACTCCATAGCGCAATATGTAGGTATAAAGGATTTTAAAATAATCAGCTCCCCTCACATATATGTGCATGCGTAAAAATACCCCTAGGTGCTAAAGTATAAAGTGCACAGTGCTATGTGAAACACAGCAAGTGAGTGATCAAACAAAACAACATATCAATTAAAATATCAAAATAAAATACAAGAGGATATAACAAACAGTGAATAAATGAAGTCCAAAAACGTGTATATCCAATGATAGAAAAGTGCCCAAATAAATTAGTCCAAAAATTTGGTGAATTTCACATATCCTATCTTCCAAACTGTGCCACCAAAAAACATGCTGTGGTGTCTTCCAGCCGCCCCCACAGGTGTATATGCTCACCTTCCTGTGTGTGACACAGCGATTAGACTATGTCAAACAAAGCCTTGGAGCCACTCCTGTGCTCATTAGGAACCAGCTGTGCAGACTTCCAATGTTCTCAAGTGGAGATGGTTTATGCAAGAGAAAAAAACTCCATAGCGCAATATGTAGGTATAAAGGATTTTAATCAAATAATCAGCTCCCCTCACTGGGGTACTCACATATTGTGGGTGCGTGAGTGCACCATCCTTAACAAGCATAAAACGGTCAATCTCTCGGTGTGGTGTGCGGTGCGGCGTGTGTAACGAAAATCTCCTGCTCTCTCTCTGCTGACAGCTCCGTCCAGGCCCCTCCCCTACGCGTGTTCGGCACCGGGACCACGTGCCTTCTTCAGGGGGAATCTCCCCTGAAGAAGGCACGTGGTCCCGGTGCCGAACACGCGTAGGGGAGGGGCCTGGACGGAGCTGTCAGCAGAGAGAGAGCAGGAGATTTTCGTTACACACGCCGCACCGCACACCACACCGAGAGATTGACCGTTTTATGCTTGTTAAGGATGGTGCACTCACGCACCCACAATATGTGAGTACCCCAGTGAGGGGAGCTGATTATTTGATTAAAATCCTTTATACCTACATATTGCGCTATGGAGTTTTTTTCTCTTGCATAAACCATCTCCACTTGAGAACATTGGAAGTCTGCACAGCTGGTTCCTAATGAGCACAGGAGTGGCTCCAAGGCTTTGTTTGACATAGTCTAATCGCTGTGTCACACACAGGAAGGTGAGCATATACACCTGTGGGGGCGGCTGGAAGACACCACAGCATGTTTTTTGGTGGCACAGTTTGGAAGATAGGATATGTGAAATTCACCAAATTTTTGGACTAATTTATTTGGGCACTTTTATATCATTGGATATACACGTTTTTGGACTTCATTTATTCACTGTTTGTTATATCCTCTTGTATTTTATTTTGATATTTTAATTGATATGTTGTTTTGTTTGATCACTCACTTGCTGTGTTTCACATAGCACTGTGCACTTTATACTTTAGCACCTAGGGGTATTTTTACGCATGCACATATATGTGAGGGGAGCTGATTATTTTAAAATCCTTTATACCTACATATTGCGCTATGGAGTTTTTTTCTCTTGCATAAACCATCTCCACTTGAGAACATTGGAAGTCTGCACAGCTGGTTCCTAATGAGCACAGGAGTGGCTCCAAGGCTTTGTTTGACATAGTCTAATCGCTGTGTCACACACAGGAAGGTGAGCATATACACCTGTGGGGGCGGCTGGAAGACACCACAGCATGTTTTTTGGTGGCACAGTTTGGAAGATAGGATATGTGAAATTCACCAAATTTTTGGACTAATTTATTTGGGCACTTTTATATCATTGGATATACACGTTTTTGGACTTCATTTATTCACTGTTTGTTATATCCTCTTGTATTTTATTTTGATATTTTAATGGATATGTTGTTTTGTTTGATCACTCACTTGCTGCGTTTCACATAGCACTGTGCACTTTATACTTTAGCACCTAGGGGTACTGCACTTTGAGTGCAGCGATTTTTTCTAGCGCAGACACATTGTTTTTTTATTTTTATACTTTGCAATAGAATTTTCCCCAGAGCTTAGCGAAGAAGGCGAAGCTCTGTTGACTTCCATTATCCAATCACGTGCCAGCAAAAATGCCGTTGTTTAATTTTACTTGCATGTAATTGGGTATTTTGTGCAAGTGAAATTTCACCACATTCACTAAGCTCTGGGAAAAATTCCCTTTCAGTGTAACTTCCCTTGCAAAGTGAACAGCCAATTTACCTTTAGTAAAGCAACTCCTATGTAAAGCATAGGCTATTCACTCATTATGAATGAGCTGCCAATGCATCACAATAGACAAAAAATGACATTACTTTTTTTGTCATGGTAGCACACAGCAACATACTGCATGTGCCTTGTGGTTCACTGCCATGTGTTTGTGTTGGCTGCCACTACGCTAGGGCGCCATTTACAATGATTGCATGCCATTTTTCATAAAGATATTTCCTGATGGTGGCATCAGTGAACCATGCCTGTATAATGTGTGTAGAAACAACCACTTTGTTCTTTATAAGAAGCCCTTGTGATGACAAAGGATGGGAGACAGCGACAACACGCTTGTATCCTACAAAAATATGACTTTCATATAAGTTTAACCAGATATTATTTTAATAAAAGTATCTGATTTAAAAAGACTGAAAGAACATTTGAAAATACATTATAATTTTTAGGACCCATTCTCACTTATCAATAGGGCCCTTAACGATTACATATGGGAGACCCAGCAGGAGTTCCCAGCAATTAAATGTGGATGGCAACCCTGATGAAAGCAAAAGGGCGCATATATCTCCTGCAGCTAACCGCTGCCCCTAACCCTGGCCTAGGGCCCATTATTTGTAGGTAATCACTCCAAGCAATTAAATGCAAGCAGCCATGATTAACTGCAACAGTTGTCAGCCTCTCATTGGTTTCAATAGGGCTTCTGCCCACAGCTAATTGCCCAGGAACCCCTGCTGCGTTTTCCTGCATGTAAATACTAATGGTACTATTGGCAAGTCTGAAGTGGACTAAAGATTGGAATCCTCTCTGGTAATAGATACAGCATAACAGACAGATGGGGGTAAATCTATGGAAGCTATGAGGAAACTCCAAGGATTATGTGGCAGTATACCTAGGGGAAAAATAATAGGAAGAGGTAGGAAACCGAATAAGATTAATTAATTATTAATAATATTTATAGACCCAGTAGCGGAAGACCCTACCAGAGTAAAATGGTATAAACCCAACCCCCCCCCCTATATATTTAATATCAGAGGGTGAAATTTTTTTTCAGAAGGGAACTCGAAGAAAGACCCCTTAGAGAAGATGGGAAAAACCCAGGACAGGGATATATGGGTGGCAATCATTACCCCCAGTGGAGAAGGGAGGGACAAAATGGATGAAAATAGAAACGGAATCAATATGGAGGTCAAGGAAGATGGCAAAGAAATGAACATGGGGGAAGAGAGGACATAGGGGAGGATAGAAGGCCAACAAGGAAAAGGCTGTTTTAGAAGAAGGTGTTTTTAATTTGAGTCATTCCCAATTAACATAAGAACTAAAGGTACTAGATTTTAATTTAAAATGTGCAACAAATAGAAATGTGGATACGTTTAAAACATATATACACTAGATGTAGAGAAATATGTGAGAAATTGAATATTAAAAAATATTTTGATAGCTATAAAGATGAAAGGGAAACAGAAGATGATGGCCTTTTGCATAGTAGTTTGAGGAATGCATCTATTTTTAATCCAGGAATGTTGAGTAATCAATTTTTGGAGGTATACAAAGTAATCATGGAGGAGGACATTAAGAATATAAAAAGTAAACATGGTAGGACAGCTAGAAATATTGAAAAAGGTATTAAGGAATTGGAAAAGAAAAAATAAATAGTCATTAGGCCGGCAGCTAAAAGAGGAGGGATAGTGATTTTAGATAAAAAGGAATATGAGAAAGAAACGGAGCAATTACTTTCAATAGTAGATACATATCATATAGTTTTTCAAAACGATCCTACTCTAGAAGTTATGAAGAGATTAAAAAGGTTAAAGAAAAAAGGAAAAAGGATAAATAGTTTGAACAAAAAAGAGGCAGGGTATTTAGTCCCAAACACGCCTCAAAATGCCAACCATATATTACACACCAAAAATAAACAAGGATAGAAGACATCCACCAGGGAGGCCAATAATTTTTTGAAAAGATTCCACATTCAGCAGATTGGGAGAATATATTGACTATTATCTACAAAAACTGGTAATTACAAGTCTCTATGTTTTAAGGGACCGTGGAGAATTGGGATGTTAGAGAATGTTCCATACAAAAAAGATATACTAGCCACAATAGATGAGAATTCACTCTATATGAGCATTAAACAACAGGATGGATTAGAGGCTGTAAAATGGAGTTTGAGGAGAAAATCTGTATTAAAGAAATAACAAATGGATTTCATATTGGTGTTCCTGGATCTCACTGTGGAGAATAACCATTTTTGGTATACCAATAAGTACTATTTGCAGACAAGAGGTGTTGCGATGGGGGCTAAATATGCCCCCAGCATAGCAAAGATATTCATAGCAAAGTTGGAGGAGGAGGAAATAAATTATAAAAAAAGGAAGGAGTTGGTGTTTTACAGGTGCTTCATTGATGATATAATAATAATCTGGGATGGTAATGAGGAATCCCCAAACTGATTCTTTGGAGAAATTAACAACGATAAGTATGACATCATGTTTTTAGGGGAACACAATGAGGAAAAAAACATTTCCTAGACCTGACAATATTTACTGATTGAGAAAACTATTGTACCAAAACATTCTTACAGAAGACAGACAACAAAAGAGGTTGGAAAATATCTCAAGGGACAAATGGTCAGGATGAGGAGAAATTGCCAGCTGTTGAAGGACTATGAAGAACAAAGGAACACCCCTTTAGAGACATTTACTAAAAAAGGATATAGAAGAAGTAAGCTAGAGAAGACAATAGATAAAGTAGAAAGAATGGACAGGGAAAACCTCTTAAGAAAGAAACAGAGAATTAATGATAAAGGTATGGAATATGCCTTTGTGACAGAATTTAGCAGGGATTACAAAGCTGTTAATAAATTGATAAAATAAAAGTATCAGCCATTCTACTGAAAGACAAAGTATTGGACAAGACTATTCACAAAAAAACAAGATTTATATATAGAAGGGCAAAGGCATTGAGGAACAGAATAATAAAAAATGTGATTAATCCTCCTACAAATAGGTTTTATAAATGTAAGAGATACATACCCTGTAGAACTAGTAAAGACAGAACTAGGAAAATCGTTAAATTCAGGTCTAGCTGCACAAATAAAGTGTATGAGATCAAATCCCTTTATCTTGTGTAATAGTAACCATGTTACCTATGTACTTGAGTGCCCGTGTGGCCTTTAGTACATAGGTAGAACCACAAGGAAGTTAAGTAAACACATTGGGGAACATGCAAACAATATGAAACAGGGATATGGGAAGCACAGTGTACCTAGACATTCCATATTAAAGATCTGAGTCAATTGGTATTTTATGGAATAGATACAATTATGTGGCATTGAAGGGGTGCAAATATGAAGAAGAAAGTATCACAGAATGAAACAAAGTGGATACATAAATTGGGCACCCTGGCACCTATGAGGATAAATATCATATTGAGATATATTTAAACTGTTTTATTGCCAACTTTTAAATACATATTTACTTGTTAATTTTTTAAGGGTAAATTAAGTTTTTCCATCATGTCTATAGAGAATAGTATAAATATTTATGTGAAATCACGTATGGTTAAGCGTAATGATTTTAGTAATATGGCATGCATACAGTATACTATGGCATTACTATAGTAATTAATATAGTAGGTGTACTTAAACAATAGGAGAGGATAATATGGGAAATGTATCTGGACAGATAGTAGATGAGTAGAAATAGTATAAGCTAGCAATGTAGAAAAGGTGTGCAGGAAGATCGAGTACAATAAAGGGTAATTAGGAGTATTATCGCTCCCTGTAGATGTCTTGTGATGAAATGCGCCAAAGTCAGGCTACAGACACTGACATCATCACGCACAGAAGCCGTGCTTGCACTGGGTATACGGGTGGAGCCGGCAGTGATACACAGATAGGTGATTGCATTACCAGGTATATGTAAATGCATTAATTTGTTTTTACATTGTTTTATAAAAAAAGGATTTTACACTATATTGTCCTTTCTGTTTCCCTCTCATAGCCACGGGGTATAAAATGTATTAAAGTGGCACTGTGATGTAGGTGTATGAAGAAAAAATCCCCTGGGAAGAAAAGCGCTATTTGACTAGCTTTTGAAGGAAGGGGTTAATCTATATGATGCGTTCTCAGAGGTGAGGAGTGTTTGCACAAAGAAGGGTGTACCAAAGATGAAAAGAAGCTAATTGTATTTTATGAAGTACACTATTTAACATCTGCAAGGGGTTGGTGCAAAACATTTTGCTGTGTGACTGTATAGATTACTGCACTCAGCACTTGTTTTATATACAATATCAGTGATGTATACCAGGAACTTGTGGAAAGTCAATCACTAAAGTATTGAATGGACTGCAGCATGGAGTACTTATTGATTACAGTACTGTTGTAAAGCATGGGGAAATGTATGCACTTTTATGTATATTTGCGGTATATTTTTGACGAATTTTGGATTTACTTGTACACATGAAATATTTGTTTAATAGTTTTTTTTTTAGGATTTATTTATGATATGTATGAATGCTGCTGCCAGATTCATCCACCTTACAAACCGCACAGTGTCTGCTACCCCTCTCTGCCAATCCCTCCATTGGCTGCCACTTGCCCAACAAATTAAATTCAAAATACTAACATTAAGTTACAAAGCCATCCACAATTCTGCCCCCAGCTACAGTACATCACTAGACTAGTCTCAAAATACCAACCTAATCGCCCTCTTCATTCCTCTCAAGACCTCCTGCTCTCTATCTCCCTCATCACTTTCTCCCATATCCGCCTCCAGGACTTCTACCGAGCCTCGCCCATCCTCTGGAATTCGCTACCCCAATCTGTCAGACTGTCTCCAAATTTATCCACTTTTAGGCGATCCCTGGAAACTTTCCTCCTCAGAGAAGCCTATCCTGCCTCCATCTAACAACTGCACTATTTTTTCCATTAGCTCATCCCCCACAGATATTACCCTTTTGTATAACTTAACCCTCCTTCCTAGATTGTAAGCTCTAAAGAGCAGGGCCCTCTGATTCCCCCCTGTATTGATTTGTATTGTAATTGTACTGTCTGCCCCAATGGTGTAAAGCGCTGCGTAAACTGTCGGCGCTATATAAATCCTGTATGCTAATAATAGCAATAATAATGATATATTGATATTAGGGGTGTGTGACACAGGAGTTTATATATTTATTCAGTTTAATAGTGCATATATATAGCACACTGTGATTAACTGACACCGGGGGGGGGGGTCTAATACAGAAGCTTTGTATAGGTATTTATAAAAGCGCAGGTGATTAATTACATTTACAAAGCCTGGGCTGGAAATGGGATTTTATAAATAAGGTAAATGCACAGAACATCCATATTTTTTTGACTTTATCAGTCTATGATCATTCTTACAAACGATAATATTGAAGAGTGCTCTAAACATTAATATTCCCACTACTTTAGGGTGCTAGGTGTGTGTGAATCAGAGGAAGTCCTTGCAGGTGTGTTTTCAATAACATGATCTGAACAATGGGAATCTTTTGAATTGATTCCAGAGCTATTCAAATCCATTGTTTGTTCTGCATGCTTTCCAATGTTATTTAATATTTCCCAACCTCTATGGCTAAACAATGAGTTTTGGTAAGAGGGCAAACATTTTCAGTGGGCGAAGGGCTTTATACTCTGCAGTTCAGACATCCAGTAACCAGTTCCTTTCTAGATTTGGGGTCATTCAGAACTTGTTTTGTTAATGAAAAACTGAATTAGCGTTTAATGTTACAATATCATTAGTGAGCCCACAGATCCCAGATCCTGTTCTACATTTCCCATTTCCCAGAATTCATTGCTGCTTTATAATATGAAACAGATATCCGAGTCTCCAAACGATTACAGTAATTTTGCAAGAAAAAAAAAAACAGTCCTCTGGCTTTTGTTTCAATAAAATCTGTTACACGTCATGCATTGTCTTTTAAAAGGTTATTCAGCTAATGTCAGTGAGAATAAAGCCTTTTAAAGGAAGGCTAAATTATGCCTATTACACAGAGTATCACAATATGTACTGTCTGTGTACAGCAGAGGGTATTTTCATACCATCATTTCCAGAGCAAGGCAGATTAATGTCTTATTTAAAGGACAACTGTAACTCTTAAAAAAAATTCTATTCAAGTTTGTATTCTTCAGATTACAGGGCTATAAAGTAGTGGATGTGTATGATTTATTTTGGAGAATGTAATTTGTTGTCACTTTAAATGCATGCCCCCACCTCCATGAGTGCAGTCCCCCTTGAGTAAATGCTGCCTGAAAAGGCCATGTTTGCCCCACCCCCACCCACCCAGTGCATGACAAAGATAGCTGCCTCAGGTGGTAGTGTTCCCTATGTGTGCACAGGTCCAGTTGCTGAGTATGAAACTCAGTAATGCTGAGCCTGGGAGTAGCAAATGTGTCTATGGGTGCAGCCCTCACAGTCCAGCCTCAGTCCTGTGCTCAACCATACCTCCATGAGTGGCTTCTTGGGTGCCAATGCCAGGAGATCACAGGCCAATTTGTTTCTATGGGAAGCCCTACTCATGGTAGACTTTAGTGAATGGCTGAAGAGAACACAGCAAGGACATGCAGCTTGCAGTGGGGCTACATCACTGGATTAAGGATGAAATCAAGTATCAGAACGACTGTTTTTAGGTGAAATGCATTGATACACTTTTATGCCCTGTACACACGGTCGGACATTGATCGGACATTCCGACAACAAAATCCATGGATTTTTTCCGATGGATGTTGGCTCAAACTTGTTTTGCATACATACGGTCGCACAAAGTTGTCGGAATTTCCGAATGCCAAGAACGCGGTCACGTACACCACGTACAACGAGACTATAAAAGGGCAGTTCAGTACCAAGCGCGGCATCCTTTGGGCTGCTTTTGCTAATCTCGTGTTAGTAAAAGTTTGGTGAGAGACGATTCGCGCTTTTTCAGACTCGTGGTTTTCAGATCGTATTTCTGCTGTTCAGTTTGTGCTTGTGGGTTTGTATCTGCTCTTCATTAAGTGCAGCAAGTTACCATTGATTTATCATTGTGTTCTTGTTCATTCGTTACTGATTTTCAGGTCGCTCTTCACAGGCCTTGCTGTTCTTCAGTGCGTTCTGCTACTTCGTTCTGACCAGCCGACTGTTTTCTAGCCATGTTGCGTGTGCGTACTCATCGTAGAGTTTGTGCTGTGCGGGGGCTTAGTGTTGGGGTCCTTACTTTGACACAAGCCCAGTCCATGAACAGGGTGTAGAGGAGTTCATGGACCAAGAATTGGTTGCTCCAGCGTGACCAATTCTGTCACATGCCTTTGCTCTATGAGATCCGTGAGAATAATTCTGATGATTTCAGGAACTTTCTCCGGATGACGGACCTCGTATTTCACCATTTGTTGGCTTTGCTGACCCCCTATATCAGCAGGCAGGATACCTGCATGAGGCAAGCCATCACTCCGGAGCAGAGGCTAGTCGCCACGTTGCGGTACTTGGCGACGGGGAGAAGCCTGCAGGACCTCAAGTTCTCGACAGGCATCTCCCCCCAGGCTCTGGGGATCATTATTCCAGAGACCTGTTCTGCCATCATCCAGGTCCTGCAGAAGGAGTATATTAAGGTAAGATTTTTATCCTTTAACATCACATTTTATTGTATATAATGTTTGATAATATATTGTATTTCCATGATTGCAATATGCTGTGAATGTCCCCTTTCTCCTCATGCATGCTGGATTTCTATGTACTTTTTTTTGGCCTTCATACATATTTGCCTTCACTAACCTCCCCAACATACTCTCCTGGGCCTATATTCACCTTGTGTAGTTACTTAACAATGTATTATGTCAGCTCCATAGTAGTGCTTTACCCTAAATACCCCCTAAAATGTAGAAAATTGTGATGTGTGCTTGAAATTCAGGCAGAGTGCCAGAGGTTTTTTTTTGGGGTCCCAAAATCATTTGAAACCCTCCCTCCCCCATACTGCTAACTCAGCTGATACCAATCCTCTATCTATTCTCAATCCTCTATCTGCTAACTTTGCCAAACCCATACACACTATATACCCACCTCTTTTGTGGTCAGATTTATGGATGAATTCACTAAAGCATGTAGAGCAAGGGCCTGCCTGAATACTTTCAAATGGTAATGTTAAAAGTTTTTGTATCCTATTATTATCTTGATAGGTAATAGCAGAATGTAAAAATGTGCTAAAATGTGTACAGTATGTATTGATATCTTTGTATTATGACACTTCTTACCTGTCCAGTGGGCTGCCAATAGTGTAAGTAAGGAGGGGCTGGCCAAAGTAATACACATTGTTTATGCATTCATCTCTCAATGAAGTGGAGAGGGTTACCTGTCCAAAACATCTCCCCCCCATAAATGTATTTAAATGGCCCATGAGAGGGGGGAGGAATCTGATAGGTGGACCTTATACCTTTGTCTTTAATTACTCGCAAAAAAAATGTAATACTGATGTTGGCCAAGAATGTTTGTGTCTAATCTGCTTTCCATGTTTATGTGCAAAATGATTAATTTATTTTTCTTGTTTGACTCCACAGTTTCCTTCCAACACACAGGAATGGCAGACTGTGGCCTCCCACTTTGCCCAGCGGTGGGACTTTCCTAACTGCGGAGGGGCAATTGATGGGAAACACGTCCACATCGTCCCACCACCCAACTCGGGGTCATACTATTACAACTACAAGGGTTCAATAGTATTGTGATGTTGTCGGTGGTGTCGGCTACTTAAGAGTTCCTGTATGTGGACTAGGGGAAGAATGGCTGGATGTCAGATGGTGGAGTCATCGCCCACACGGAGTTCTACAGGCGTTTCCAGAATGGCAACTTGGACTTGCCACCTCCAGAAGACAATGCGGAAGGACTCCCATTCGTCTTCGTTGTGGATGAAGCGTTTGCGCTGGGGGACCATCTTATGCGGCCATTCCCTATGTGGACCCTCACCCCGGACCACAGGGTTTTTAATTACCGGCTGGCCAGAGCCAGAAGAGTGGTGGAGAACACGTTTGCAGTAATGGCCAGCCAGTTCCGCCTATTTCTTACACCGATACACATGGCGGAGTATAAACTCAATCACATCATCCTGGCTTGCTGTGTTCACCACAACTTTTTAAGGAGAAATTCTGTGAAATATGCTGGCCCAGTTGGGCCTGAAGCCGGAGATATTAATCTCAATGAACCAACCCTGATGGCGCTTGAAGCTGGCCGTCCTGGCTTGCCCCCCCTGAGTGCCCGCAAGGTCTGTATAAGATACATGAAATGCTTTGCGGGTAGGGGGGCCATCAATATACCAGACAATGTCTGAGACATTTTTTAAATAAAATTTTTTTTTAATTGAACAAATATTTGCTTACATTTACTGCTTGTGTTTCTTTTAGCTGACCACGACTGAGTCGTGAAAAGTCGTGGGGAGTCGTGAAAATGGCGTGATTGTGTAAAATTATAATGCATTGTTGGATGTTATTTACTAAAGGCAAAGACACTTTGCACTACAAGTGCACTTGAGACTGCACTGAAACTGCACTTGTAGTGCAAAGTGGATTTGCCCTTAGAAAATAACCCCCATTGTCACTGAAAACACCAATTTTACCACAAAAAATGTTTTTGAGCATTGAAAGAAGAAGCCACACAGTGTTGATTATCAATCTTTTTAATACAAACATAATAACATGTGCATTTATAAAAGGTTTTTAAAACAAACCAACATGTTTGCTGTATAACAAAATTTTTAGGTCACATTAACAAAAGTTAATAGAAATGTCCTTTTAAGGTAAAACAGGCATGTTTAAAACCAACAAGAAATATACAAATCTGGAACTTACAAAGTTTAACTTTTATAGAAATTGAAGGCAATATCAGACATGAGTATTTATAAACTGTGTATGATATTGCGTTCAGATAGGGTGAAGTCACCCCTGGAAAAGCCAAATTTTGAAGATGCACACAAATTGCCGAATGTCAACATGTGCTAGCTGCCATCATGGGAGATCAAGGGACGTGTTTTGTGGGTGCAACCCCTTCCTCTCAGCTACTTTATTATTGAGGAAGGGGTTGCACCCACAAAACGGATACATTGATCTCCCGTGATAGCAGATAGCACATGTTGACACACTGTGTGCATCTTCAAAATTTGGCTTTTCGAGAATATGTCAAAAAAAGTTAAAAAAATTCTCCGGACCAAAAAACTGAAATAATCTCGGGATTTCGAGGGGTTTTAAACTTTCCCTAAAACATCAAAGATGTTCTTCATTTTGTTTTGAACATCATTGATGTTTTGCTTTATGTTTTCCAAGTCCCTATTACACCCCATGATCTCCCCGATCAGGATCTGGGCACTTTCACTAGTGAAATTACTTTCTTCCACAACATCATGATCACCTAAAAATATAGAAACAAAAACACACCATGTATTATAAATATGCCGGCATCCATCTCTTACCTGAGCCTGTGGTCGCAGACACTCACCTGTTGTGGTGACAATTTCCACTACGTCTCCCTTCTCCTCCTCGCTTGGCTTTGTGGGATTTCCCCTTCTTCATGAGGTGGGGGATCTGTGGTCTCCAATGATGAGTGGTGTCCTCCGAGTCTTTTCTCCCCTATGTAAAAAAAAATAGGTATACTTAGCACACAGATATTTGTTGGCAGAAATAGGAATATGAAACATTGCTTGGAAGTGGGGTAAAATTTTCTGTTTTGGCAGAGTTCCAAGATGAAGAAATAATGTTTTCCTTTGTCAAGCTTGAATACTTACCTGTTTTGTACAAGCTTCACAGATGGAGACACCCCTATAGTATACACTGGAGCACCTGTGTGGGCCCCCTAATAAAAAGGGTGTTCTTGTGTCCCAGACTAGTGCTCCTGCGTCCAGATGTGTAAACAGCTGCTGAGTGTCCTCTCCTTACACAGAATCTAGTTTGCATTTCATTCTAGTTACAAACCCATCTAGACACCAAAATTATTTTAAGAGAAGTAGGCCAGAAAAAATTTATTGAACTGCATCTGGACAAAACATGGTGTTTTATTGGCCGAATGAACAATGTTTCCTACGAATGAATAATGTGTCCATGAGCATGAAAGTTGCCATTTTAAACTGTACAACTGTAAACTATACAACAGTAAAGCAAAGCACATGGAGCAGCACGAACAAAATAAAAATAAAGAATACGAACACAGGAAAACTACTTACTTTTTTGCAGCACTCTCCTGATCCTTCTATACTGATCGTGCTCCCTTAATTTAAAGTTCGATCACCACTTCCTGAGTTGATCCTTGGATCGCCGTACCCCAAAATTTCTGTGCAGACTCTTCACAACTTTCGCCATGATCTTGGCCTTTCTGACATTGGGGTAAGGTCCATACTTTCCGTGATAGTCGGTCCTTTTCAAGATGTCAACCATCTCTACCATCTCAACAAAGGCCATATTTGAGGCCTTAAATCGTCTCCTCCGGGATTGGGACGTTTCTGGCTCTGGACTCTCCTCCTCCTCGTTGCTGTAATTAGCACGCACCTGTTGTGTCTCCACCATGTGCTCTTCCCCACTGCACCGAATGAGAAGGGACGGGGAATAGACTAGAAAGAACATATATATCAAGAACATATATATCAAGCGTAACACGCGTGCCTAGTACATAAGATCTGTGAGCGGAGGAAGGAGTATCGGAAGCGCCGATTGTGATAACGAAGGTAACATTTAAACTTGGGCCTATACTGCTTATAGACATTAGGGTATGTCTTGTGCTGTGTATTGCAGATAAAATGAATAACTTCAATGACCACAACTTCCTCCCCCTGTTCATAGACAAGTACAGGGAGCTGCCCTGTCTGTGGCAGGTGAAACATCCACATTATAATCATAAACAAAAGAGGCAGGCAGCGCTGGAGAAACTGCTGGAGTTGGTGAAGCCGGTGGTCCCCACGGCAACCATCCCCTATTTAAAAGCCAAAATTGGTGGCCTGAGGAGTACTTATCTTAGGGAGCGCAAGAAGGTCCAGGATTCCCAGAGATCCGGAGCTGCAGCAGATGATGTTTATGTCCCCAGGCTCTGGTACTATACGAGACTGCGATTTCTGTCAGACCAGACTGAAGTCAGGGAATCCCTTTCCACTCTTCCTTCCACTCCTCCTTCCACCCTATCTTTCACCCCAGCTGAGGCGATGTCCAACCTGGGACTTCCAGACAGGAAGAAGTGGAGGAGCCCAGCTGGAGCCAGGTATAGCATTGTTCTACAGATTTCTGGTCAATAAATAAATGATGTTTACTGGATGTTATTATTGATCACTAATTGCTGATTTAATAAAGTGTTTTATATATCAATAGACAGTAGTGGGCAAAAATAATTGGGACAAGAGTGAAAAATGCTGGCCTCAGAATGATAGTCTGTTATATTTGTTTACATTCCATTTGCAACAGTCATGAGATGAAAATTGTGTGTGATTGATGAAGAAAAAAAAAAACTATGTCCCTTTTTCATACACAGGAAGACATCAGCCAGTAGGAGGCTGTGGAATGTGGCACACAGGAGGAGACTGTGGAATGTGGCACACAGGAGAAGGCAGGGGTTAGTGGCAGCCAGGAGGAGGCGGGGCTAAGTGGCAGCCAGGAGAAGGCCGGGCCCAGTAGGAGCCTGACAGAATCGCAGGTTCCTCCCCCCCGCCTTCCAAACAAAAGACCCAGGAAGGGGAGTAACGTGCAGGATTCAGTGCTCAGGCTGATTCAAGAGGCTTCTGCATCCCTCAGAGCCCCCCTACTCGTGAAGAGGCCTTTGCCTGCATGGCTGCCACCAAACTGCAGGACATGCAGGAGGGCCAACGCCTCATGTGTGAAGAACTCATTTATCAAACCTTAAATAAGGGGTTGAGGGGCGAAATCACACCCAACCCACCTAAGTGAGTTGCATCCTCCTCCTCCTCCTCCTGCAACAACTCCACCACCACAGACACAGCGTGGAAGGAAGCGTGGAAGGAAGACCAGAGAGTGATGACCTGGGTTCAATCTGGTCTGACAAAAGATGCAGGCTCTTGTATGACCACAGACTGGGGACAGATATGTCATCTGCTGCTGTTCATGATTCTGTTGGACTTCTGGACCAGATTGAACTCCCTTAGATAAGGACTCCTCAGGCCACCAATTTTGCTTGGAAATAGTTGATGTGTGCCCTGGGGGCCAAAGGCTTTGCCAATTTCTGCTGTTTCTCCAGCGTTGCCTCCCTCTTTCTTTGGTTATGATCCCTTAATACATTTTTGGTTTAATTTATTATACTCGCCTATGTGTGTTTTCCTTCAAAAAGGACAGTTTGTTTGTGAGGAGGCAGGTACATTTCAAAAATACAATGTGAAATTAACAAGAGACACCAACACCAAGCAATCTCCTTGAGATTAATAAATAATACAAGATAATAATGGTGTCGTGGTAACTTGACACACAAAACACACGCAAAAATATGCTGGAGTAAAAAAAAAAAAGATAAATAAAACACAAGATCAGGTTTTTAAAAATCCAAAAAAATTAATTTAATCTAAAAAAAATCCAAAAAATATTATTTGTTCGGGAGATGTGACAAATAAAAATATTATATTGATGAAATCACGAGAAATAATAAAGAAAGAAGTTTGTGAGAAGTCTGTGTGAATATGAGCAGCAAAACGACTTCATTCTTCGAGCATTATAAAGAAGAAGAGAGTGCGCTGCATTAAACAATTTAAAACATTGCAGCCTGACGAAAGTGCTAAGTGCTAATTTTACCAGACCAAGAAGTTCTGTCTCGGAATTTATTCTTAGCATTTGTGGCACTTTGTGCAACAGAATTCTCCACACACGGTCGGAATTGATGCAATCGGATTTTGTTGTCGGAAAAATTTATAGCCTGCTCTCAAACTTTGTGTGTCATTAAATCCGATGGAAAAAGTCCGATGGAGCCCACACATGGTCGGGATTTCCGACAACAAGCTCCGATCGCACATTTTTCGTCGGAAGACCCGACCGTGTGTACGGGGCATTACAGTAAAGCAATAAACCTTTAAGGAATACTTGTAGCCACCCAATAATAACACTTAGCACACTTATATTTGTGTTCCTTTACTTTTAGTCCTGTCAATTATAAATTGGTTACACTTATATAAGAGCCCCCCTTGTCCCCCACTCAGTCATATATTCACCACTCCCCAATTTAGAGAGATAATGCTGACATCCCTACCCAAGTCTTACTCTCACCTCCCCCAGGTGAAGATTTTGCTCACTACCCTGTTTCCCCGAAAATAAGACCTAGCGTGGTTGTCGGTGATGGCTGCAATATAAGCCTTACCCCCCAAATAAGTCCTAGTTGAAGTCCTCGTAGGTCTTCTTTTCAGGGTAGGGCTTATTTTCAGGGAAAAAGGGAAAGGCTTATTTGGGGGGTAGGGCTTATATTGCAGCCATCACCGACAGCCACGCTAGGTCTTATTTTCGGGGAAACAGGGTAGATTTCTCAAGCACTTGTCAAAGTTCCCCAGGCCAGCTCTCTGTAGACACTCTGCACTCTTATTCCTGTGAAGCATCCAACAGACTAACTCTTCAATGGAAATAATGAGAGTACATGCCTAGGCCTAGCTAGGAAGATTGCTAGAAGACGGTGCCATCTAGTCAACAATATCTTGATCAGGGAGAGGTAAGTATAAGACTTGGGTAGGGACAAGGGCAAGGAGGCTACGATATAAGGTGCAGTTACACTTTAACAGCAATATAAATGTATCTAGTGATTAAACAATACATCTATGAATATACCTTGATATATTACACCTAAAATAAGTATACAGTATTTGTATATTTGTGGTGGAAAAGAGAAAAAAGGGATTTAGTTCACAAGAAGGTCTCTTCCACAAGAGGAAATCTGTGCTTTTGCCCCCTTTACCAAAATCTCACTGATAAACATTTATGTGGATATAGGTGCTCAACCCCAAATTCCTGTCACTACCAATGAAGAAAACTGGTGCTGAAGTCATTTTAAAGTAGGACTGCATTCAATTTACATATTGTAATCTGTCAGTATATGTGTATGTTGATTTATAGACACAAGAATGGTAACTTGATACTGTAGTGCTAAGGAATTCCACAGAATCTGAACTGACTTCACAAGTATCCATGGTATCCCACAATCAAAACTGGATGGTGTAGACAATGTAGCCCTCTTCAGACCTGGGAATCTTGTAACTAACAAACACATAAAACAAAGGGCGCAAATGCCTAGTGTGATATCCACAGCACTTTATTAAAGGATAAAAAGAGTGCATACACACAAAAAAAGGAATAACAACAGCGCTGTACGTAAGCCAAGAAACAAGGGTCTGTATTGTGCTGGAACTTCTAAAGTTTAAATGGATGTCCTGTAACCAGCTGATTTGTTTCAGGGGACAGAAAGGTTTGCTCTGAGGAAAGGGGGCTGTCCCTCAAATTGCGACAGCTGGTTACAGGACATCCATTTAAACTAGAGGAGTTCCATCACAATACAGACCCTCGGTTCTTGGCTTACGTACAGCTCTGTTGTTATTCCTTTTTTTGTGAGAATACACTCTTTTTATCAATTATTAAAATGCTGTGGATAATACACTAGGCTTTTGCGCCCTTTGGTTTATGTGTATGTTGATGTATGAATGTTCCCACATCTTGTTTGGGTTTCTTCTGCTATGCTCATTCTGACAGCTTGTAAGGCCTTTGTTGGCAAAGTACAGCCAGATGCTGACTGGTCATGGATTATGTATTGGAAACAGGGTCAAATATGTTTGTGTGCACACACCCATTAATGGCCTTGGCGCTAAACTGGCTTTTTAGAGCTCAGTCCTACAGAGAGCTTGTGCCAAGTAGCCTTTAGCAACTGACTCTATACCCCAATCTCACTTGTCCGGTTTTGTTCTATATCCTGTAACCAACCTAGCTTGCTTTTCTTAACCTTGCCCATAAACTTACTCTAGCCTCTGTTTGATGCCTCAGATCTCTTCCTGATGCCTTATTCCTGATCCTGAACTGCTTCTTTCTTCACTTGTCAAATAAGTTGGAACCTCAGTGTTTGCCTATAAACCATCCATATCTGTTTACAAACAGTTTGCTCCAACTAGTTCTGCAGGCCTCGGCAGCTAACCCGCCAAAATTAAGTACGGATGCAAGCGAGGCCACAACCGACATCTGCCCCCTTTTCCCTGATTCAAAAAATTAATAGTATACTCAAAAGTCAGGCAAAATAGACACATACAACAATTTATATCAGTTTTATATCTTTATATCAGTACCCTATAATAAAACAATTTTTTTTTAATTGACTTTTTTAATACCTTGATGCCATATTGTCCATTAAAACAAGTCATTTTTATTGAGTGAATTTTCCTAAAATAATATAAAATCATAGTAGTAAGAAATCCCTAGGACAATTGGGGAAATAACAAGACAAATCCAAGTGTGTGTTGAAGTAATTTTGTGGTTGCTCTTTTTAGTACAATGTGCTTCACAGAACAGCACCTGCATCATCAGGAAAATATAGACAATTTGCACTGTCCAGGGTATTGTACAATCTTATAAATAAAGAAAAAAGCATTTTCACATAGCGTCTTATCACCTTCTCACAGGGACAGTCTGGACAGATAAGGTAGATTTGGAAGAAAAGAACTCTCACACAAACTGTGTTAAGCATGGATGTCAAAGAGGCAGCATCTCATATGTTCCATGTGGGCAGTTGGTAGAAGAGGATATTTTTACATTCCATGCTTATCAGGGAAATGTGTATTTTGCAATTTTCGGTTACCTGTCTCCACTATAACCACACAGGAACAATGTTGGTGTCGGTTTTACATGTACACACAGTTTATCCTCTTGCTGCATAGATGCCAATAACTGTGATTTTCAGATGGCAATAAATAAATAAAGTTAGCTCTTACACAGCAAGCTCCATCTTGCTCAAAATGTTGGCTCCCTTTCAATTCTGCACTCAGTTTTCAAGCCATTCACAGCAGTTTTAATCACGGCTTTTTGCTCACTCTCTTTGGTAAATCTATTGGACATAGTGACAAAGATTCATGCACCCAGGCAGCACAGTAATTAAATACAAATCATGTTGTTTTGACAAGACACGTTGAAGAATCGAGGCAGCGGAATTTCTCTTGTCATTCCTGTGACCCAAAAGAAGGCGAGGAGAAGTCTTTAGTATGCTTTCCAGTGACAAGACGTTTTCTGCTATAACATGTCATGTAATTAACTCTGATTTCACTGTCTGATTGATACTCGCTAGTCAACACAAAGCAGAGAGTGAAATTCAGATATAAATGAAAGGATGTCACAATCCATTTTTCGGTTCTTTAAAGGTAGACTTCCCATCAAACATGAGAATTTTACATTTCACCTAGTTCCAATTGATTGATTCTATTTTTCTATCTTAACATTCATATTTTCAACTAGTTACTTCACTAACTAACCCAACTATAGTAGTCAGTATCATCATGTTCGGATTTTGGATACTGAGAGATGTAGACCAAGTGTTTCATGGTGCCACCACCCTCCTTCTGCAGCTTCGGCTACAATCCTAAGAGCTTTAAGCCCCGTACACACGGGCAGAATGCTGGGAGACATTTGCTGGTATAGAAAATACCGGCCGACATTCTGCCTGTGTGTGTATGTCAGTCTGTTCGACAGACGTTGGACATACACATTGACGTGCCTTCTGGAAAACCGACTCTCTCCCGATCAGCGCTCTCAACCAATGGCAGAGAGCGCTGATCGGAGTGTTCTGGCGGAAGGGCTATCCTGCTGTCAGAATACAACAACTCAGTGGGGGAGATCGCTTCCAGAGTAACGTTGTTAACTATTAAAGTGGAATCAAAGCCTAACACTAGCTAATCTTAAAAAGGATTCCTCGCCCTTCCTACTACCTATCCTATCTACCCTGTGTAAAAAAGATATGTGTACTTACCTTTGTCTTGTCACATAATGCTGCGGCTCCTTCTTCCCTGTGTCATGGAGAGCCAGCTGCAGGGGAGAGGAGGAAGAGTTGACAATGACTGGGCACATCACGACTTTCCTAGCTGTTGTTGAGTGCTCCATAAAACACAGGAGAGTCGTAGTGGCAAGAATGTGACCAGACTTAAAAAGGGTAGGTATACAAATGTTTTTACATAGGTTATGCAAGATAGGTAGTAGGAGGGGGGAGGGAAATTTTGTTTACAAACTTTTTTTATTAGAAAAATGCAATAGGTGGTACAGAAGTAAGATATAATGCAATATTAACATGAGATCTTAGTGTACAAATATGTTAGAAATTATAAGACAGGACAATGTCTGTATAAAAATTGACACGTAGAAAAACCAGTATAAGAAGAAAGCAATGGTGTCAGGGATAACAACATTACATAGCTGGAAATAAAAGCATGCTTATCAATATCAACATAAAGAAAAGGATGTCTACCTAAATGGCTTACGTGGGGACAGTCGAACATTGAGTAATGATCGAACCAAGGGGACCATTTTTTGTCATAATAAGGCATAGTATGGTATAGAGTGTGAAATATCTTTTCAACTTTCTTCATGGAGTCAATGCGAAGTTTGACTTGGGAGAGAGGTACTTATGGAGTTTTCCAGTGAAGGGCTATCACCCAATGGATGGCAACACAAACTGTGTGAATCAGTCTTGTTTGTAGCATGGTACCCTCTGGGATTGGAGCAAATATTAAACATTAAGAAGGAGTAAGGGAGAGTTGAGCCTCTGCTATTTTCGAGGCAAAGGTTTCAGGCTTTCTCCAAATTGGCACATTATGTGCGCATTTTCAGAAGAGATGGAGAAATGTACCCAGTGTAGGACAGCCTCTAAAACACAATGGAGACACTGTAGGAAAAATAGCATGGATTTTAACTGGGGGTTGATACCATCTCGTATGCAGTTTCAGAGCTGTTTCTCTGATGTTAAGAGACCTCGTACACTTCTTCAGATTATCAATACAGTCATCCCAGTTTAGGGTACCATGCTCCATTGAGCACATCAATTCCCATTTGACTCTGTAAGAAAGCAGGTCTGAGGTGATTTGATTGTTCAAGTGTGTATAGATTTTGGAGATGAGGCTTTTGCCTCTGGGGTTGTGTAAACAGATATGCTCATAGAGAGATGGTCTTGTCGTTGTGTCAATTTTAAACTAAGATTTATAAAAATGTTTGATTTGTAAATATTGAAACATTTCCTTGTTTGGGGCAAGGTATATAGCTTGGAGGGTTTGAAATGAGATAAACTCTGGAAGCTGGGAGACTTTTGCCAACTTTTTTGTTAGGCAGTGGCACCCGTCAATGATGACTATTATTACCATTATTGTTTGCTATAGTGATTGAACCACTGGCGACCTTAATCCACTCAAATACTAATCTTACCAGCTGTAAATATGGCCAGACTCAAAAAAAGATTGTTATCTGCAGATGGCACTGTGTTGATGTTGGGTGACAGCTCCTCTTCCCTTCAGGCAGTGATAGAGACTATTATTAATATTAATATATTATAGTACAGTACAAGTACATTACATTTCAATACAGAAGAAACAAGAGGGCCCTGCTCATAGAGCTTACAATCTAAAGGGAGGGGGTGGTGGTACAAAAGGTAATAGCTGCATTGGAAGATCTCTAGAGATCTCTAGAGAGAGTAGCTAATGTGTCCAGAGAAGATGATAGTAAGTTGTTGTAGACAGAATTATCCAGGTCTGAGCAGGACAGGGGTGTGCTTTTGTCAAAAAGGTAGTCAGTAGCAGAGTAAAGAAGGAAAGGGTTGAGGTGGCAAAGGTTTCTATGTGTAACTGTTTGCTGGTTGGGGGCATAGGAGGTGAAAGACAGGAAGAGTGTGAAACTGATAAGGTTGTGATCATAGAGAAGAAAAAGGGTGTTAGAGAAGTTGCAGGGAGTGCACAGGTGGGAGAATACAAGGTCAAGGGTGTTACTATTGGAGTGAGTGGTGGTTTGTGTCCATTGTGTTAGGTTAAAAGAGGAGGTTAGGTTGAGTAGTTGAGAAGTGGCTGAGGTGTTAACATTCACTATAATGTTAAAGTCACCAAGGATGATGGTGGGTACTTCAGAGGAAAGAAAGTAGGGTAGCCATGCAGAGAAGTCATCGAGAAAGCATGACACTGGGCCAGGAGGCAGGTATATGACATGACATGAGCTTGAAGTATACTCGGGTCTAACTATTAATTGGACCAAGTCTGCCCTAATGTTGGATGGAACTCCTTCCCCCCTCAATCCAACACTGAAGTATACCAGTCACTGCATCTTAAATATTCGGGGATTGGGACTGATTTCTGTTGGCCTAATGTATCTTCGCGCCTACAGAATTTAAGAAATAAAATCAAGATCTGGAATAGACTTTGGTTATCTGTGATAGGCAGAACTAATCTTCTAAAGATGATTCTATAAGTTCTATATATTACGCCTGTAGATATGCCCTTACAAGTCTTACAACTTGTTAACTCCATAGTCAACACCTTGTAATATCTTTATAAACCACCAAGGATAAAACTGGAATATTTACAGAGGCCTAAGGATATGGGGGGGACTATCCCTTCTGAATCTGTGGCTATCCTACAGTATATGGCTACACAATTATAACACCTAGTGAGATATACAGTGCCTTGAAAAAGTATTCAGACCCCTTGAAATTTTTCACGTTTTGTCATGTTACAACCATAACTGTAAATGTATTTTATTGGGATTTTATTTAATAGACCAACACAAAGTGGCACATATTTGTGAAGTAGAAGGAAAATGATAAATGGTTTTCAACATTTTTTACAAATAAATCTGTGAAAAGTGTGGCGTGCATTTGTATTCAGCCCCCCTCCGTCAATACTTTGTAGAACCATCTTTTGTTGCAATTACAGCTGCAAGTCTTTTTGGGGATGGCTCTACCAGTTTTGCACATCTAAAGAGTAAAATTGTTGCCCATTCTTCTTTGCAAAATAGCTCAAGCTCTGTCAGATTGGATGGAGAGCGTCTGTAAACAGCAATTTTCAAGTCTTGCCACAGATTCTCAATTGAATTTAGTTCTGGATGTTGACTGGCCATTCAAACACATGAATATGCTTTGATCTAAACCATTCCATTGTAGCTCTGGCTGTATGTTTAGGGTCGTTGTCCTGCTGGAAGGTGAAACTCCACCCCAGTCTCAAGTCTTTTGCAGACTCTAACAGGTTTTCTTCTAAGATTGCCTTGTGTCTGGCTCCATTTATCTTCCATCAACTCTGACCAGCTTCCCTGTCCCTGCTGACGAAAATCATCCCGACAACATGATGCTGCCATCAACATGTTTCACAGTAGGGATGGTGTGTTCAGTGTTAGTTTTCCGCCACACATAGAGTTTTGCTTTTATGCCAAAAAGTTATATATTGGTCTCATCTGTCGGAGCACCTGCAGCTCCTCCAGAGTTACCATGGGCCTCTTGGCTGCTTCTCTGATGAATGCTCTCCTTGCCCAGCTTGTCAGTTTAGGTGGATGGCCATGTCTTGGTAGGTTTTCAGTTGTGCCATACTCTTTCCATTTTCGGATGATGGATTGAACAGTGCCCCATGAGATATTCAAAGCTTGGGATATTTTTTATAACCTAACCCTGCTTTAAACTTCTCCACAACTTTATCCCTGATCTGTCTGGTGTGTTCATTGGCCTTCATGATGCTGTTTGTTCACTAAGGACCTCTAAAAAACCTCTGAGGGCTTCACAAAACAGCTGCATTTATACTGAGATTAAATCAGACACAGGGGGGCTCTATTTACTAATTAGGGGACTTCTGAAGGCAGTTGGTTCCACTAGATTTTAGTTAGGGGTATCAGAACAAAGGGGGCTGAATACAAATGTATGCCACACTTTTCAGATATTTATTTGTAAAAAAAATTGGAAAACCATTTATCATTTTCCTTCCACTTCACAATTATGTGCCACTTTGTCTTGGTCTCTCACATAAATTCCCAATAAAATACATTTATATTTTTGGTTGTAACATGACAAAATGTGGACCATTTCAAGGCACTGTATGCCACAACCAATGGAGGAGAACCCTCCTAAGCTAGATCCCAATATCTTTTTTGTTATATACCACTTATGTGGAGGATGCACCTTCGTGCTTTGAAGCACTAGCTTTTACGAGAGCCAAAAAACTTCCCCACTTATACCCTAATTCAATAAAATTAGAATAAAGCCAAACAGCTCCAACAAGCCTCGGGATTTGTTGTGTATAGCCACATTTGGGATAACAACATGTACACATATACTTAATAACATTTGTGACTCAGCTGACCAGGCAAACCTGCAAACTTCTCATACACACTTTTCACAATTTGTGAACTTTGAGAATTCCTGGGATTTGCCACGAACCCAAGGAAGTGGCAAACCCAAACCTCATCCGGAGAGGGGAGCAGGTTTTAGTAGTCCAGTCCTATTTCTGCTGTGCAGATATAGTAGGTCAAATGAGTGTTGTCACCCTAAGACCGAAAGTGTGTGTTACTTTTAGAATCACAAGGTGAAAGTAAATTAAGTCCCCTTTTACACTGATGCACTTTTGCTGTGCTAAAATGCTACTGTAAAGTAGACCAAAAACACAAATAAAATATTTCCCTTTAAATAGTATGGAACTTTTTACATCAGTGCTCTGCAGGTGCAGTGCCTTTTGAAAAGTCCTATTGATTCCTATAGGAAATGCACCAAAAATGCATTAAATATGCATAAAAAATTATATAAGTATGTTTTTGGTGAGATTTTTGAGTCACATGTCAAACTTTCACAGCTGCATTCTGCAAGCTTGGGAGTCAGGAGTCCAAAAAATCGCCCCAAAAAGCATTTAAAATACATTCAAAACATGAAATGCATTTTTGCAAAACACATACTGCGTTTTTAAGAGCACGAGTGTGAAAGGGCCCTAATGCGGCCGACATATCTAAGGAATAGTGAGCTGCAATATTTTTTTTTGGGGGGGGGGGTGAATTTAGATACACTTTAACGAGAAGCTATTTTTTAGTGAATTTCCATATGGACAAGCCTGAGCTCTTCCCAGAATTTTTGCTTTGCAATCATTTTCTTTTTTTCAGCAGACTTCAGTTTTCATATTTCTGCATGTTATCACACATAAAATATGCTATGATTTTATTTACACTGTGTACTATGTACACAGAACCTCATTGCACGCCACACTGAGCCTGACTAAGTAACAATGAGGGGATTATAGGAGAAAATGGAGGACTCTCGCTATTCAAATCTCCGTAGTCGGAAAACATAAAGATCGCAGTAATGATCTGTCATCATCCTAATTCAAATTTCTAAATGATATTCACTTCTCTTATTTGCTTGTTCTATGGGGCGAGTACAGTATTATAGTAACAGTGTGGTAACATTATTTAGTTCTGACATGGAAATTTGGAGATATGTCATTTCAGTTAGTCCTTTCTGTCCCCTGAGGCCAGAGCGTTTTCCATTCAAAATAGGTGCTGAGCCATTCAGGAAGAGATTCTCCTGTTTACAGTGCTTCGATTGCCTCACTCCTACTGTGTCTAAGTCCAACATGTGGAGATGTATCAACAGTGGGCTCCCAATCATCCACCAATAGACATATCAAAGAGGTAGGATTCACTCTCCAAAATGCAAAATTCTTTTACATCAAAGTTGATTCTTCATGTAGCATAGTGACTGTACATTTTCAAGCATCCCTGCTCTCTCTGTTTATTTATATCAATTCACAAAATGCAAACTCAATATTTTGTGTGATTACCCTTTGGCTTCAAACCAGCATCAATTTTTACACTTGCACACTTTTTACACTTGCACAATGTATCAGTGCTGCCTATCAGTGCCACATACCAGTGCCTATCAGTGCTCATCAATGCCCATCAGTGCCACGCTGGCTATTCGTGTCACCTATCAGTGCCCATCAATGCCTCCTATCAGTGCTGCCTATCAGTACCAAATATCAGTGCCCATCAATGCCTCCTATCAGCACTGCCTATCAGTGCCCATCAATGCCTCCTATCAGCACTGCTTATCAGTGCTCATGAATGCTAGGTGCCATCTCAGCATGGCATTGAGAGGAGAGCGTATCTCTCATACAGCCAGCCGATAGTTCTCCCTGCGCCTCCCTCCGTCCTCCTTCCCTCCCTCCTTTCTCTCTCGCACGGGATGACACAGCCGATCTGCTCCTTCTCCCCGCCCCTCTCCTGTGTGTGCTCCGTGGGAAGTCAAGTGTGAAGCTAACAAGCTCACACCTCCTGCAGAGCACACACAGGAGAGGGGAGGGGGGAGAAGGAGCAGATAGGCTGTGTCATCCCGTGCGAGAGAGGAAGGAGGGAGGGAAGGAGAACGGAGAAAGGAGCAGGGAGAACTATCGGCTGGCTGTATGAGAGATATGCTCTCCTCTCAGTGCCGTGGGACTAGCAACCCTGCTGGGGCCCCCGACAGTGGCGGAATGCCAGGGCCCAGTAGCAAGTGCGACTGCTGCCACCCTGGTATTTCCGCCACTGGGTTGAAACACTGTTCTGTTCATTTACTTCATTACATAAACTAGCATTTTTACTTTACAGAATTCTTTCACACCTGGCTAAAATGTTTAAACAGTAGTGTATATCAAAAATGAAATGAATTTGTCACCAGCCATACCCTCTCAATCAGCATTCATTATACAAAAGTGTAAAAATATATAGATATACATGCCCCTATTAAAAGTAAAAACCATCCCTTCCCTATATCCTGAGAAATCTCCAGAGTACACATTTATAACAATGTTGACAATGTGTCTACTAAAAGATCTATCTATCTATCTATCTATCTATCTATCTATCTATCTATCTATCTATCTATCTATCTATCTATCTATCTATCTAGCAATATAGGAGAGCCTGTGATCACCAGGCAAAACAAATATAACTTCTCATCACCAAAAGTAACATAAAAAGTCCATAGCTTATGGTATACAAAAACAAAACTACACCTCACTGCCAGTAAAACACATGCCTTTAAGTGGTTGTAAACCCCAGTCATGAAATTTGAACTAAGCACATATGTCTGTAGTGCTTACTTGTCTCTCTCCAAAACTCTAAGGCCCCTTTCACTTGGACGGATAGAATGGTGCTTTTAGCTGCGGATTTTCTAATTTCCTACCGCAGCTAAAAGCACACAATGCTTTCCTATGGCCCCATTCACACACTGCGTTTAGCTGCGAATTAGATACATGCGGTTCTGTGCAGATAGAAAAAATAGAATTGACTGCGTCCAGGAGCGATTTATCGTAGCTATCCGCACATAACCGCAGGTAATCGCAGTGCACTGTGTTAGCTGCGGATAGCTGCTCATCGGAAAGGAAAAATGATTTTTCCTTTCCCAATGAGCGACAAGCACGGGGATCCGTCTCGTATCCCCGCCAATGCCCGACGCTGTTTGGTATGAATCTTGAGGGGGAACGCCACGCCAAATTTTAAATAAAAAAATGGCGTGGGTTCCCCCCCAGGGGCATACCAGGCCCTTCGGTCTGGTATGGATTTTAAGAGGAACCCCTACGCCGATAAAACGGCGTAGGGTCCCCCCCAAAATCCATACCAGACCCTTATCCGAGCACGCAGCCCGGTCGGTCAAGAAAGGGGGTGGGGACGAGCGAGCGCCCCCCCTCCTGAGCTGTACCAGGCCTCATGCCCTCAACATGGGGGGTGGGTGCTTTGGGGGAGGGGGGCGCCCCACGGCCCCACGGCCCCCCCCACCCCAAAGCACCTTGTCCCCATGTTGATGATAGCCCAAACTTGCAAATCCTGTGCCCTCAGGCCACATCGATTTGACACAGATCCCCACAGTCTCTTCTCTGATCCAAGACTCACCATCATCCACCGTGTATATGAAGAAGACTCTGCTAATGACCGTGTAAAAGCAGAGTTCCCTCACAGACTTCCTGGTACCTCCAGCCCTCCACTGTGGTAACAGTCACCGACCTTCCACAGCCCTGAGTCCTTGATGAGGAACTTGACCGGACCATGTGTTCTCCCCCCCAGTGGCATATCACCTCAGCTTATATAGGAGGCCCGTCCCCTGCCAATACCAATTGGGGATTGGTCAGGGCTCCCACATGAGCTGCCTGCCACTCCAACTCTAGGCCCAGCCCCTCTTCCAGAATCTTCTCTCTGAAAGCAGGGGAGGCGCCCCAGAGCTAGAGCACAGGTGGTCACACTACTCTGACCACTCCTAGCCCCCAGGTTAAAACAGACAGGCCTAGCTTGCAGCATAGACCTGCCTAAATTTGCCTGTGCTGAACAAACCCTAGTGAAATATCCTTTACTATTACTTACCTATTGGTAGAGGGTGCTACACATAGATGTGTGAATAGATTGATTTTAGCTGTGTATGCCTAGTATTACAGTACAGCTGTGGATAAATTAATGAAATGGGAGGAATTATCAGAGTGATGCAAGCACCATGCTAAACATAAACAATGGAGCAAAGGCTGCTCCTAATTAACAAAAGGGGCGCAAGCCCCTTTTGTTAATTAAGAGCACAGTTCTCTGTCCTGCCATGTGTGACTGTCACAGCACAGAGAATAGAAGAGCTGGAGCTGCATGCTCTAATTTCTCTTTCCTTTCCCGGCCACTGCTCAGCTCAGAGGAGGAGGCTTGTTAACCTTTCAGGCTCTGCTCATGTTGTGTGATTACTGCACAGTCAGAAAGAGCAATGTGAGCTGTCTGCTGACAGCTCACATCCTATATGACAAGGTCACACCTGGCAGGGATCTGCAACAGTTTTCTATATAAACAGCTGTATTCCTTTTCTAATCAGGTGTAGACCTGTGCTAGTTTGTATTTTGCTCTGAAATAGAAACTGGCGCAGGTGGTGCAGATAAATCTGTAACAGGTCTATCTGCTTAGTTAATTTGTGAGCACACCATCCCTGGCAGTTTCCTGCGCCATTATAATAGGGTAAGAAGTTTGGTTATTTCTCATGAATGAGTGCAACAGCTCCTTAGGGTTTGACCAAGCTACGCTGGCACTGCATATATACATGTGAGGTCAAGGAGCCAGCTTCATGGGTTTCAGGGAATCACAGATCAGGACTTCTGACAAACAGACAAATATTTGGGCAAGTAGGATAGCTTTTATGCATTCTTTGCAGTAATTCAATTTCAACTCCCACAAAGACCCTGTTTCCCTGAAAATAAGCCCTACCCTGAAAATAAGACCTAGTGTGAGTTTCTGGGATGGCTGCAATATAAGTCCTACCCCGAAAATAAGCCCTAATTAAAGTCCTTTTAAAATCATGTGTCTCCTTTTGTAACTTTATTGTGGAAAAAAACCTTATTTACAGCGCCGCTGGGAGCTCACGTGACCTACTGGAGATCTTCTCCTCTCTTCCCAGCTGATGTCAGCAGCCCCTCCCTCTGCAGCACTCAGAGCGGGGCTGACGTCAGCGTGGATTTTGGCCTCTCCCTCTGCAGTATTCAGAATGGGGAAGAAGAGCTTTGGTGGATCACGTGAGTGCCCAGCGGTGCTGTAAATAAGATATTTTCCACAATAAGGTTACACAAGGAGAACACACTGCACATTATATAATCTTTTTACAGAACGAATTACATGATTTTACAAGGTCTTTAAAGTGGTTGAAAACCCTTTTAAACCCCCCCCCCAAAAAAAAACCCTGCAAGACAAAGGCATAATGAGCTAGTACGCATAGCATACTAGCTCATTATGAATGACTTACCTGAGATCAAAGCCCCCACAGCGGTCCTCGTTCACCGCTCTGGGGGCCGACATCTCTCCAGAGGGTTGCTTCCGGGTATCGCGAGCTCCGGCGCTGTGATTGACCGGAAACCGCGATAATGTCACTCCCGCGCATGTGCACGGGAGCCGCCGGTGGCGGCACAGTACAACTGAAGCAGCGGCACATGCGTGCCATTGCTTCAGTTTGTTCAAGTGCGCATGTGCCGATGACGTCGGCACATGCAAATACAAGGATATCTCCTAAACCGTGCAGGTTTAGAAGACATCTAGTGTAGCTACAGGTAAGCCTATATATAAGCTTGTCTGTAGTAAAAAGTGGTTGTAAAGGGTTTACAACCACTTTAAGGTTTCGTTTTGGGATTTACAGAATTTCACAATGCTGACTCCTGAGCTGACGGGGAGGAACTTTTTCGTACATACCATAAATAAATAGGACATCCCCTGAAAAAAAAGCCTTAGTTTGTTTTTTGTAGCAAAAATTAATATAAGACCGTCTTATGTTTGGGGAAACGGTAATTCTTTAGTAACTGTCACATGGTGATTTAAGCAGTACAGTACTAAGAAAATGAACAAGACAAAAACGTTGTCCTATGGTGTGTGGACTGCAGACAAAAGCCCTGGTAGGAAACCTTTTTTCAGTTCATGTTTAGAGTTACACTTTAACCACTTGCCGACCGCCGCACGCCGATGTACGTCCAAACTTTGGCGGTAGATATCGTTGTTATGGCAGCAGCTAGCTACCATAACTCCGGTATCCCCGTTTTCGTGCAGCGGTCGGCTTTCAGATAAAAGTGGTCTTTGTGTGGATTCGCCAAGAGATCTCTTTTATCGGTGGCGGGAGAAGGCCCCCTCCCCCCCCGCCGCGATCCGGTGCCCTCCGCCGCTTACCGGAGCCATCGGTAGCGGCAGAGGCGATTGCGTCCTTCTCTGTGCTGTGCCTGGAGACGAGTGAGGCTAAGATGGCGCCCACTCGTCTCCATGACAATGCTGGGCGGAAGCGACGTCAAAACGTCACTTCCGCCCACGCCTCTTAAAGGCATATTTTTTTTCAATGTCATTTTTTTAAATGACTTTTTTTTTTTTATTGCATTTTAGTGTAAATATGAGATCTGAGGTTTTTTTGACCCCAGATCTCATATTTAAGAGGTCCTGTCATGCTTTTTCTATTACAAGGGATGTTTACATTCCTTGTAATAGGAATAAAAGTGACACATTTTTTTTTTTTTAACAGTGTAAAAATAAATAAAATAATGTAAAATAAATAATAAAAATAAATATTTAAAAAAAAAAAAACCCTGTCCCGACAAGCTCGCGCGCAGAAGCGAACGCATACGTGAGTAGCGCCCGCATATGAAAACGGTGATTAAACCACACATGTGAGGTATCGCCGCAATCGTTAGAGCGAGAGCAATAATTCTAGCCCTAGACCTCCTCTGTAACGCAAAACATGCAACCTGTAGAATTTTTTAAACCTCACCTATGGAGATTTTTGAGGGTAAAAGTTTGACGCCATTCCATGAGTGGGCGCAATTTTGAAGCGTGACATGTTGGGTATCAATTTACTCGGCGTAACATTATCTTTCATGATATAAAAAAAAATTGGGCTAACTTTACTGTTGTCTTATTTTTTGCGCAAATACGGTGTGAAAAAAAGTATTGCAATGACCGCCATTTTATTCTCTAGGGTGTTAGAAAAAAAAAACAATATATAATGTTTGGGGGTTCTAACTAATTTTCTAGCAAAAAAAACCTGTTTTAAACATGTAAACACCTAAAATCCAAAACGAGGCTGGTCCTTAAGTGGTTAAGCAGTTGATGAAGAGGTGATTAGAGGTGAAGTGTCTCTGCAGACATTTTCAGACATTGCAGACAGCAAGAACATTCTTTGAACACCGACAAGCTTATTTCTATAGTTTATTTTATTCGATGTGTAAAGCTCTCATGTGACGCCATCCACGAGGAGTGAATTACCAAGGAGAGCTTCTTCCTGTGCTGTCATCCCACTAGGCTGTCTCTTTGTTAAACATACTTTCACTTTGTTAACAAAAGCCTCCATATATATCATGCCAAGATTGTTTGCTGCATTTTTGGTGTGTGGTCTGTCTTGTGAATTGTCTCAATTCTCAATTCTCAATTCATTTCTTTGTCAGACCTTTTATACATTTTTACAAAAACAGGCAATTGATTAGATTTCACATTTTTTTCATACTTTTGTATTTTAACCTAAAATATGCTGCGACCCTTTAATAGACATTTTGTATGTATATTTGCTGTGGGTTTAAAAAAAGAAAGACATATTAGGCATATGAGAATAGGGGGGTCATCTGTTTGCTGTTCTTCGTTTTTCATTTTCATTCACAATTTCCAGTTTATTAAAGGGTTTGTAAAGGTTCTTTTTTTTTTTAAATACCAAACATGTTATACTTACCTCCTCTGTGCAAGGGTTTTGCACAGAACGGCCCGGTCCTCCACTTCTAGGGTCCCCCAGCGGCGCTCCTGGCTCCTCCTCTTCTCAAGTGCCTCCTCAGAGAGCTGCTTTCTATGGGGGCACTCATGCGTGCAATTACATATGGTGATAACTTTTTACTTATTTTTCCCTTTTTGTTCACCTCTAGGTATTCAGCAAAACAACTGTAGGGTGCAGGAGAAGATTAAATTATTTTATTACTATTTATTACAGGTACTTTTATAACGCTATCAATTTATGCAGCACTTTACACATACAGTATCTCACAAAAGTGAGTACACCCCTCACATTTTTGTAAATATTTTATTATATTTTTTCATGTGACAACACTGAAGAAATGACACTTTGCTACAATGTAAAGTAGTGAGTGTACAGCTTGTATAACAGTGTAAATTTGCTGTCCCTTCAAAATAACTCAACACACAGCCATTAATGTCTAAACTGCTGGCAACAAAAGTGAATACACCCCTAAGTGAAAATGTCCAAATTATGCCCAATTAGCCATTTTCCCTCCCCGGTGTCATGTGACTCGTTAGTGTTACAAGATCTCAGGTGTGAATGGGGAGCAGGTGTTATATTTGGTGTTATCACTCTCACTCTCTCATACTGGTCACTGGGAGTTCAACATGGCATCTCATGGCAAAGAAAAATTGCTGCTCTACATAAAGATGGACTAGTCCATAAGAAGATTGCCAAGACCCTGAAACTGAGCTGCAGTACAGTGGCCAAGACCATACAGTGGTTTAACAGGACAGATTCCATTTAGAACAGACCTCACCATGGTCGACCAAGTTGAGTGCACATGCTCAGCTTCATATCTTTATTATTTTTTGGCAACGTTGTGGGTGGATCTCTGCCAATCATAGCCTTACAGGCTGTGTCCTGCTCCTCCAGCCTGAGTCTTAGAATAAGATGGAGGTGAAGCCTCCATTATTCTACATGTAATATCCCACCCCCATTGTGTGTAGCTTGTTAGTGGGCATGGAGGAGGGATGGAGTGGACTGTCATTTACCAAGGTGTGTACACTCACATGTGTGACTCTATAGTCACATGGGCTGCTCAGATGTGATAGGGAGGAAATGCTCAGCATTTAAACTTACTGAAAACTGAGCATGTGCAGAGTTGCCACCACAACTGCAAAATCCCTAGCTGAATTGGGGATATGGACAGAAGGTGGAGATAGAGAGCAGCAGGATCAACCAAGTTTTTTGCAGATTACAGAAAACGAATCTCATAATGACTGAGTGAGCATGAACAGCTTACATAATACACCATATATTGATAGTTTTTCATGATGTGGGTTTGGTGACACTTTAATTTAGACAATTAAAGTGGTTATAACTCCCTTACATATACCAAGTGAAGTGAATAGCTTGAGATGATACACAGAGATGAAACAAATCCTCCTACATAAGTTTTACTTGTTTATCTGCAGTGTTCTCTTTTTTAGATCTCTACAGAGGAGAACAGGAGAACAGAGGAGGGGGTGGGGAGCTGCAGTTGGAGATCTTGTACAGTGTGTGTGAGAGCTGATTGGAGGAAAGGGACGCACCCCCTCCACACATGGCAGAGGAACAAAGGAACGATTCAGAGCTGTGTTGTGAATAGACAAGCTTTATGTTAAGCTCCCACCCCCCCCCCCCCCCGTCATCATTATATCTCTGGTGTTAGGATAACTTGTCAGAAGTGACACATGATGAAAACAGAGGAAGACACTTGGAGCTTTGTAGAGACTAGTAAACACTAACGATCAATGTGCTATGTTCAGATTTTCAAGACTGAGGTGTACAAACAAGGGTATCAGGTAATCTCTAAACTTTCTGTTATTGCAGTACAACACTGTACTACTGCTACAATGTTACTCCCAAAGCCCAACTATTGTCAAGAGAGAGGTCCATCTTCATTATTATTGCCTTTGTTGTAATAAGTAAAGCACTACCCCCCCCCCCACACACACACACACACACAAACACACACACACACACACACACACACACACAAAACCAGTGGTAATTTGGTCCTATTTCCCCCCCTTAAAGCAACAGCCCATCACACAGCATTTTCGGTACTCTTTCTCTGGCTCAAAAAGTCTATCTAGGGGTTTCTTTGTGGGTTGTTCTTTATTTAAACAGTAACATGGCTAGGCATGGGGAGCATGGGATAGCCCAGAACTGTAGAACCTAAAAACTTGAGTACTGCTTGACTTTTAGCTGCTCTGTACAAAATATAGGCTGTGTTGCACAACCTCTGTCTGAACTACACTCTCTTGACTGTATTGTAAAACTCCTGACTATCTTGCACAACTTCTGGCTGTACTGGGCAATCTTTCAGCAGTATTTCTCTGCTTCTGGCTGTTTTACACAACCCCTATGAAATGAAGGGATGTGACAATTACTCACTCATCCCTAAGACTTCCTCCCTCCAACTCCATTCTGGCTCAAGCTCAGCCGCTCAATAAGGTTCTTTGATAGGCCCCCCAGCTAAGCCTAGCTTGGACCTTGATGTCTTCACACTGGCTCCTCTAGCTTTCGCTGCCCCAGAGGCAGAGCCCCCTGAACAGGGGTCCCCTCCTGCAGAACTGAGCCCAGGAACTCTGCTCTCTGCATTCCAGCCTTAGACCATTTTTGTTGGGCTCTCCTTCCACCTTCTGGGCACAACTACCTGGAGATTGGCTGGAGTCCCATAAATATTCAGGCTGCTTGTCCTGCTCCCTCTCCCACTATACTTCTAGAAGTCTTTAGAAGACAGGGGGAGTAGCAGAACAGCAACCTGTGAAACACTGAACAGCCTTAAGCAATCAACCCCTGCTCCATTGTTTACAGAGGAGCTAAATTTACCTAGCAGCCTACTCTGAACTAGGAGGGTGCTACATAAGCATTGGGATCCATCTGCATCTCTTTACCAGTGGAAAAGCCTAACAAACCATCTCTCAATAAATAACATTGCATGAAGAGGCTTCTGATATGGGCTTCTGATAAAATCTGTGAGCCAATCCCATAAATATCCCATAAATATGATTTATGACAGTGTTCTAGACACATGTTACCATATTGCAAGGAAGGTACATTCAAATTTTAGGAAGTTTTTGGTAAATCACAGCAGATTTACCAAGACTTTGTAATAAGAGTACACACATTTACTATCCAATCAATCTCTATCCAGTTATTTAGGCCCATATAGCTGTTGGCAAATCTAAAGGAGATTGTAGGTTGAATTGTAGGTTGACATTGTAAGGTGTGGTAGGCTTTAAAACTAGAGTTACTTCTCCTCGGGTACCAATCAGCATCAGGCCAACCCTAATAGTCCCAATCTGATTGATGACTGTGGAGAAATAACTTAGTAAGTACATTTTGATACATTAGGCCCATTTGAAATATATATCTAATATGGGCCAGAAACCCAATATTTAATACATGTATTCAGTTTTTCCTAAAAGAATTCATTATGCCCAGCTCCTGCTAGCTGCAGCCTATGCCATGTCAGCTTTATTTAGGCATATTTATTCTATTCATTTCATCCCCTGACATTAACAGAATTATAATTCCATTCAAATTTTATCCAAATTTAACTAAACCGAGAAAAAAAAAATAGTCCATCTTGACATTTCATAAAATTGCTTTGTAGTCAAGGTAGGAGGGGAAATTAGGTTGACATTTTAAAATATGTAATGAATGCCCTTTTTTCGGTGACTCGCCATTGAATTTCAATGCAACAAATCAACATGATGTGAAAGTGTTTGCAAACAATTCTGAAAACCAGAGCTGCTTTATATAGCAAGACAGTGACATTTTTATGAAATGGAAAATACTTCTAGGCTTTGGAAGGATGTCACTTCATTTCAAAACGTTAAGAAGATGACCGCAGAAGAAAAGCATACCGCTATCTTGTATTTAGGTACCTGATTTTCTTTTATGAGTTATCAGACTTCATTTTTTTCTACACTGTGACAAAATAATACTCAATTTTCTTAAAAGCTTGTGTAGATGGGAAAATACAGCCTGCTTCCAGGTGCATTTCTCTTGTATTCGTGCTGCCTTTTGACCTCCTTTTAAATTAATTTTGCATTCCTATTGACTTCAACTTGTATAAGAAGAAGAGCCACTCGGAGACAAACAAATACCCTTACTTGAATGTTAAACGAATAGAAAAATGAATAGAAATGGTTTGCCTATTTATGTTCAATGTTGTGGGCTGACAGCACAAATACCATTCTACCATTCTCTAACTACACATGTCTATTATTGTTCAAGTACATCCATTTTCTTTAGGGGAGGCTTGGGAGGCAAACACAGCCAACTGACCCTTACCTTGTAAAACAACCCATTCAGTTTAAAATAGAAATGTATGGCAAAACATTAGAATATATATATATATATATATATATATATATATATATATATATATATATATATATATATATATTATAGATATCTTTTTTTTCTTTTTTTGATAAGTAATCACACAATCTCTGTTTTCAGCTACATAACGGGCTTAGATAGCTAGGGGTGGAAAAACAACAGAGCACTGATCTTCCTAGTGAATGGCTGTGTAGAGGTGAATGTCAGCACAAGTCTGCCTATTGGAGGACAGGCAGACTAGAAAACTGACCACACTGGGGTGGATGTGCTATCATGCCCAGCGTGCTCAGTTTGAACTAGGAAAGCAGGGGAACTGGCAGGATCATCAGGTATTTCAAACAAAGGAAGCAATACAAAGAGGACTTTTGACCACAAGTACATGGTACAACAGGCACTATATATATATACACTACCGTTCAAAAGTTTGGGGTCACCCAAACAATTTTGTGTTTTCCATGAAAAGTCACACTTATTCACCACCATACGTTGTGAAATGAATAGAAAATAGAGTCAAGACATTGACAAGGTTAGAAATAATGATTTGTATTTGAAATAACATTGTTTTTACATCAAACTTTGCTTTCATCAAAGAATCCTCCTTTTGCAGCAATTACAGCATTGCACACCTTTGGCATCCGTCCACAACACTTTTTTCCAGTCTTCCTCTGTCCAATGTCTGTGTTCTTTTGCCCATCTTAATCTTTTTCTTTTATTGGCCAGTCTCAGATATGGCTTTTTCTTTGCCACTCTGCCCTGAAGCCCAAAATCCCGCAGCTGCCTCTTCACTGTAGATGTTGACACTGGTGTTTTGCGGGTACTATTTAATGAAGATGCCAGTTGGGGACCTGTGAGGCGTCTGTTTCTCAAACTAGAGACTCTAATGTGCTTATCTTCTTGCTTAGTTGTGCAACGCGGCCTCCCACTTCTTTTTCTACTCTGGTTAGAGCCTGTTTGTGCTGTCCTCTGAAGGGAGTAGTACACACCGTTGTAGGAAATCTTCAATTTCTTTGCAATTTCTCGCATGGAATAGCCTTCATTTCTAAGAACAAGAATCAACTGTCGAGTTTCAGATGAAAGTTCTCTTTTTCTGGCCATTTTGAGTGTTTAATTGACCCCACAAATGTGATGCTCCAGAAACTCAATCTGCTCACAGGAAGGTCAGTTTTGTAGCTTCTGGAAGGAGCTAGACTGTTTTTAGATGTGTGAACATGATTGCACAAGGGTTTGCTAATCATCAATTAGCCTTCTGAGCCAATGAGCAAACACATTGTACCATTAGAACACTGGAGTGATAGTTGCTGGAAATGGGCCTCTATACACCTATGTAGATATTGCACCAAAAACTAGACATTTGCAGTTAGAATAGTCATTTACCACATTAGCAATGTATAGAGTATATTTGTTTAAAGTTAGGACTAGTTTAAAGTTAGCTTCATTTAAAAGTACAGTGCTTTTCCTTCAAAAATAAGGACATTTCAATGTGACCCCAAACTTTTGAACGGTAGTGTATATATATATATATATATATATATATATATATATATATATATATATGAATTGTTGGGCTAACATATTCTGTAAGGCTAAGTTCACACTAGACCCACAGTGTGACACTTTTCAGAACATGCCTAAGTAGCCACTGTCAGGCACTTTTTTTACCAAATGGCAATTTATGATTAGACTAATACGCCACAACCACAAGTCAAATGTTTGGCTTGCAGTTGCAGAGCAACCCGGTTAATTTGAATCGCTGAGTTGGACAGGCGTTGTTGGCTGTCAACTATATATGCTGCAATAAATTCTGCATTTGCATAGCTCCCTCTGCACTGTGGACTTTAGGTGGGCAATATTGGGGCAGTAAAACCATGGGTCAGTCAACTGTTTTTACCAACCCTCACCCCCCCCCCGTGTAAAACAGGCCTGATGCTACAGGAGCACAGCGATTGGTGGCCAAGGTGAAGGTTGAACATGATACACTATATTGTCAAAATTATAAGGACACCTGTCTTTACACGCACATGAACTTTGGTATCCCAGTCTTAGTCCGTAGGGTTCAATATCGAGTTGGCCAACCCTTTGCAGCTATAAAAGCTTCAACTCTTCTGGGAAGGCTGTCCACAAGGTTTAGGAGTGTGTCTATGGGAATGTTTGACTATTCTTCCAGAAGCACATTTGTGAGGTCAGGCACTGATGTTGGACCAGAAGGCCTGGCTCACAGTCTCCGCTCTAATTCATCCCATAGGTGTTCTATCGGGTTGAGGTCAGGACAGTCAAGTTCCTCCACCCCAAACTCACTCATCCATGTCTTTATGGACCTTGTTTTGTGCACTGGTCCACATCATTTGGTGGAGGGGGGTTGGGGTCGGGAGAACACAATGGCTCTGCAGGAGGGATTGTTTTGATGGGGGAATCAAGCGATTTTCTTTCCTCCAACCCAATTTTACAGAAAAGAAAATTGCTCCATCTATGGCCGGTGTTAAGTCTTTCACAGTAGTACAGGCTTTTCTGCCATACTGAAATTTCTTACTCTGATTTCACTGCCCACTGTAAGCAGCTCACAGTGTGCATTAGAAGCTGCAGCAAGTCTGACACAGCCTACCTCATTTCCTGTTTGGAAGATGCAAATGCAGCTTGCCTAGGAATGCCTACTCCCCCAGGCTGACAACTAGTGGTGACACTAGGGTTGGTGTCATCTGGTGCGGTAAAACTTGGTGTCACCCACCCTCCTGTCTAGGCTGCCCAGCGCCCTGCAGGCAGCGCATGGTCACGGGGTACACCCCAAACCAGCTCTTGTAATTGATAGTATGGGGTGGTATAGTGGCAGGGTAGGGTAGTATAGGGTGTTATAGTGGCACGCTAGGGTGGTATAGTGGCAGGCTAGGGTGGTATAGTGGCAGGTTAGGGTGGTTTAGGGCAGGTTGGGGTGGTATAGGGCAGGTTAAGGTGGTATACGGCAGGTTGGGGTAGTACAGGACAGGTTAGGATGGTATATGGCAGTTTGGGTGGTATATGGCAATTTGGGGTGGTATGTTGGCAGTTTGGGGTCGTATATTGGCAGTTTGAGGTGTTATAGGGCAGGCTGGGGTGCTATAGGGCAATTTGGGGTGGTATATTGGCAGTTTGGGATGGTATATTGGCAGTTTGGGTGGTATAGGGCAGGCTGGGGTGGCATAGGGCAGGTTGGGGTGGTATATTGGCAGTTGGGGGTGGTATATTGGTAGCATGGGGGGTGTTATATATGGCACTTTGGGGTGGCATATTGGCAGTTTGGGGGTGGTTTGGGGTGGTTAAGGGTAGTTTGGGGTGGTATATAGGCAGTTTGGGGTGGTATAGGGCAGTTTGGGGTGGTATATTGACAGATTGGGGGTGTATAGGGCAGTTTGGGATGGTATATTGGAAGTCTAAGGGGGTATAGGGCAGTTTGGGGTGGTATATTGGCAGTTTGGGGGAGTTTAGGGCAGGTTAGGACTCACAGCTTACAGAGCAAATTACAGCAAGCCTGCAGATGAAGATAGACACCCGGGCGGGGCTCCTGTGCCCTTGCCTCTTTCTCCTTCTTCAGCTGCGGGATCAGCCAGAGTGAAGGAGTCTGTGGGAGGAGTGGAGGAGGCAGCCACATCCCCAGCTCTGCCCACCAACTCCGGCTACCTCGAGAGATATTGGAGGTCTCGAGTGATAGCTTAGACTGACTGGAGAGTGATACAGGCAGCCTCCCCCGCACGGCTGGGTGCCCTGCTTGAACTGATAGCTGCAAACAATATAGTGCACTGTGTAGTGGCGCCGGCCCCGGTGTTACCCCTCTGGCAGGTGTCACCCAGTGCGGGCCGCGCCCCCGCCCCCCCATACCAATGCCACTGCTGACAACCAGCCATTCAGGCATTTTAATATTTACATTAGTATTGCATTAGGGCTTCAGGCTTTTGAGTGGTGTACTAAAACAGGGTGCTGTGATGATTTCAGGAACCATGTACAGCACCTCCCAGCAGTCATAATCTTTCATTTCATAGGGAAGCATAGAGACCCACTGAAGTTGTCACTGGGTCTAAAATAAGGTATGTCATGAAAATATATCCAATAGTTAGAGAGGTCAGTATAGCAAGCACCTCATCCTAAGAAAATATGTTTTAGTAAACTGTGGACTGTAAAGGTGCTGAATGACTAAACTTTATTTTACAAAATAATAAATAATTTGTAGGTTAAATCATGTATTCACAATTAAAATTAAAGTTTTGACCCATTTATAAATCCCTATTTATTTATGTCTAACTCCACTTAGGGCTAACAGTTTTGTAGCAGTATTACCGGTATATATATGGTAAAAATTCTCCCAGTAAGGGTAAGTGGTCCTCTCTTTATGCCTGGGATAAACCCGCTTCTTCAGGAAAACTTCAAGGCATATGAATCTAAACAGTCATAAAAAACGAAAAACATTTTGTACAAAAATAAAAAAATTCAAATATAAGCACGCATTACAATAGGTATTCAACAATTTCTTGCGTCTTACTCACTAAGATCAGGCTCCAATCCACCACAAACCCAGACCAGGGGAAATCCACCACCAAAACCCCAAGGGGACAACACACAGGAGACAGTAAGGGGTTGATTTACTAAAGGCAAATAGACTGTGCACTCTGCAAGTGCAGTTGCTCCAGAGCTTAGTAAATGAGGTAAAGCTTCACTTTGCAAAGGGTACCCAATCACCTGCAAAGAAAATAAAAAAAATGCATTTTTTCTTGCACATGATTGGATGATGGAAGTCAGCAGAGCTTCTGGTCATTTACTAAGCTCTGGAGCAACTGCTCTTGCCGTGTGCAACTGCACTTTGCAAAGCACACAGTCTATTTGCCTTTAGTAAGTCAACCCCTATGTCCAATTGAGATGCAATTGCTCAGAGAAAAATTATTTAATCAGCAGGCAAAATCCCTTCAGACAAGGCTCTTAGTGAGAGATGATAGTAAATCAGTGCTAAAGAAGGCATATCATAGGGGTTTGGCATCAACCAGATTGTCCCTATTGTATGCCTAAAAAGCATCCAAGGAGAAAATTACCATTATTTTATTTAAAAATGTATTAGCATGTTGATACGGGTTAAGAGAAATCAGGGCAGGAGGCAAAAATTTAAGCATATTAAAGTGATTGTAAAGTCTCGTTTTTTTTTTGGTTTTTTTTTCTAAAAATAACAAACATTTTATACTTACCTGCTTTGTGCAGTGGATTTGCATAGGGCAGCCTGGATCCTCCTCTTCTTGGTTCCTTCTTCGGCTCTCCTGGCCCCTCCCTCCTGTCGAGTGCCCCCACAGTAAACAGCTTGCTATGGGAGCACCCGAGCCAAGCCACAGCTCCCTGTGTCCATTCAGACATAGAGATGCGGTTTGGCCCAGCCCCCTCTCTCTCCTGATTGGCTAACTGACTTTGATTGACAGCAGCGGGTGCCAATGGCGCCGCTGCTGTGTCTCAGCCAATCAGGAGGAGAGTCCTGGATGGCTGAGGCACCCGTGGATATCGCTGGAAAGAGAGGGGGCTCAGGTAAGTATTAGGGGGGCTGAGGGGGGCTGCTGCACACAGAAGGTTTTTTAATCTTAATGGATAGAATCCATTAAGATAAAAAACATTCTGCCTTTACAACCACTTTAAACTTTAGCTTTAAAGTGTTACTAAACCTACAAAAGTACAGTCAGTCTGTATATGCAGTAAAGCATGCTTGTTATACTCCCCGTGGAACCTTAGGGGTTAATCCTCCGCATTGTGTAAAAAGGCTGTTTGATCCTGTCTTCTCTGATCCTCCCCTTCTTCCAGAGTCCCCAATCCATCTCCTGATAAGATAAAGCCTTTGGAGTCACTCTGCACATGCTCAGTTTGGTGTGTATTGCTAGAGAGTTCTTTTTTTGCTTGGGAGAGTGCATGTGATCAGCACAGGGCCAACCAGCACTGTCCAGACAGAGGGTCAGGGGTCCTGCAGCCTCATAGGACAGTCAGAGTAGAATGAAAACTCCTCCTACAAGCTTTAACCAGAGACTGATAGAAGTCACAAGACTGCTCTATACTGCTGATGAGAAATTGTATTTAGCAGTTTAAATTAAACTATTGCATTTCCATGTTTTGTGTACTGTGGGAGACCAAATATAGTGAATGCAGGGTCCAGGGTTTAGTAACACTTTAATGTTTTAACACAGCTTTTGGCCTAATTCAGGTGAGCAAATTCAGGCAGATAGGCTGCTGCTTTCAGAGGCAGTTAAAGGCCACTTCTGGACACAGCAGCCCTTTGGCCAATTAGCTGCCACCAGTTTTTGTGCGGCTGGAATACTGGATGTGTCCAGGACCGGTGAGAATCCCTAACTGCATGTAACCACTCAGATGAGCAGTTATATGAGAACAATGGCGGCACCAGCAATTTGTTTATACAGAGTACAAATCTGACAGTCACTATTTCTGTGAATGAAGCTGTCCCTCTGCTGGCAAGAATCCACGGGCAGCCTGTTTAAATGAGGCCTTTATCTCAGCCAACTGGAGACAGGGATAATGGATATGGTTAGCCCAGTAATTTTATCAATTCTGTGGGTCCATGTTGTTTTTTATATCACCATGGATATAATGGCTGAAATTTGGTAAGAGTTTTCAATATGCATATCTCTAGTAACCCAACTGATCAGCAAACATCCAGTACTAAGAGAACATCTGCTCATTCCAATGATAAAATGATAAATGCTTCAATCAAAGTATATTGAATGCCAGTATTACCACAGAGTTGATACATATGGATATTCAATACACTTTGATTGGAGCATTTAGCTTTGAAGTGTGCAGCTGGCATGGTTTACATTTTTTTTTTGTTTTAATTACAGATATTTTCATTGTCAGACTTAACACCTAGATCTCACATTTCTGTAACTTAGTAAAAAAAAATGTAATGCACACCTGTTGTCAGCTTTTGGATTTAAACTAAATATCATTAATTCATTTCTCTAGCTTGTCAGCGGTCATGTAATATCAATGTCAATATCACATGTTACTCACATATAGCACTATACTGCAAAATTATATTAATCTACCATATTAGCGTGATGTTGGTATAGAGCAGGGGCCTCCCAACTACAGCCTGTGGACCACAAGATTTTGTCTGCCCCTCAGCTAGGGTCAGCTAGGGTCAGTGGTGCATCCTCAAGCCTTGGAGTCGGTCCGACAGAAGCCGGCTTTGCGAGCAATGGCTAAGAGCGATGACCGGAGTGTTCTGGCGGTGGGGGGGTCCCCCTGTCAGAACACAATAGAACAGCAGAGGAGATCACTGTATTAATGTTGGATAGTTAGTACAGTGACTCCACCTGAGCTGTCAGTTTGTTTTTTCGTTCAGACCTGCCGGGTTGAACGAAAAAAAAAAACTACTAGTGTGTACTAGGTGTGTTGTCTATGATGTATGCTTCAGTCCCCTCCCACCATGTAACTGGGGACTCTGATGTAAGATGGGCTCTGATGGTGATTCTGATGTAAGGGGACACTGATGGGGGCTCTGATGTAAAGGGGGACTCTACTGTAAGGAGGACTCTTATAGGGATTCTGATGTTGGAGTAGACTCTACTGTAAGGAGGACTCTTATGGGGATTCTGATGTAGGAGTAGACTCTACTGTAAGGAGGACTCTGATGGGGATTCTGATGTAAGTGTAGACTCTACTGTAAGGAGAACTCTGATGGGGATTCTGATGTAGGAGTAGACTCTACTGTAAGGAGGACTCTGATGGGGATTCTGATGTAGGAGTAGACTCTACTGTAAGGAGGACTCTGATGGGGATTCTGATGTAGGTGTAGACTCTACTGTAAGGAGGACTCTTATGGGGATTCTGATGTAGGTGTAGACTCTACTGTAAGGAGGACTCTTATGGGGATTCTGATGTAGGAGTAGACTCTACTGTAAGGAGGACTCTTATGGGGATTCTGATGTAGGTGTAGACTCTACTGTAAGGAGGACTCTTATGAGGATTCTGATGTAGGAGTAGACTCTACTGTAAGGAGGACTCTTATGTGGATTTTGATGTAGGAGTAGACTCTACTGTAAGGAGGACTCTTATGGGGATTCTGATGTAGGTGTAGACTCTACTGTAAGGAGGACTCTTATGGGGATTCTGATGTAGGAGTAGACTCTACTGGAAGGAGGACTCTGATGGGGATTCCGATGTAGAAGTAGACTCTACTGTAAGGAGGACTCTTATGGGGATTCTGATGTAGGAGTAGACTCTACTGTAAGGGGGACTCTTATGGGGATTCTGATGTAGGAGTAGACTCTACTGTAAGGAGGACTTTGATGGGGATTCTGATGTAGAAGTAGACTCTACTGTAAGGGGGACTTTGGTGGGACTCTGATGTAAGAGGGACTCTGATGACAAGGGGAGCTCTGATGTAAACGGTGCTCTGATGGGTATTTTTTCAGGTTGAAAATATCTGTAAAATTTACAAAGTGGCCCTCATTCTGAATGGTTTAGAGTCCCATGGCATAGAGTTTTAGTGATCAAGTTTAGCTGTATATCTACAGTTTAATGTGGTGTACATATACAAATGAAAAGTTATTTTATTTAACCAAGAAATAGTTGATAACCAAGTAATAGTTGAAGGTATGGTAGTTATTAATCCGGTTTCAGTTCTTAGCAAAAGAGTCTCCTGTGGGCAGTTATAATAGTCTAATGCCCCGTACACATGGTCGGATTTTCTGACGGAAAATGTGTGATAGGACCTTGTTGTCGGAAATTGTGTAGGGTCCATCACACATTTATCATTGGAATTTCCGACACACAAAGTTTGAGAGCAGGCTATAAAATTTTCCGACAACAAAATTCGTTGTCGGAAATTTCGATCGTGTGTACACAAATCCGGCGGACAAAGTGCCACGCATGCTCAGATTAAATAAAGAGATGAAAGCTATTGGCCACTGCCCGTTTATAGTCCCGACGTACGTGTTTTACGTCACCGCGTTCAGAATGATCGGATTTTACGTCAACTTTGTGTGACCGTGTGTATGGAAGACAAGTTTGAGCCAACATCCGTCGGAAAAAATCCTAGGATTTTGTTGTCGGAATGTCCGATCAATGTCCGACCGTGTGTACTGGGCATTAGTCTCCAATCACAAATTGTGTTAACTGCATAGACTTGCCACACAGGGTTTTTTTATTTACTTTTATTCTCTCCCTATCAGAGTAGAAGTTTTGGGTGAGCATCAAGCTGCCTGAGACAGAAATGCATAGCTCCCAACTGTCCCTGATTTTAAGGGACTGTCCCTCATTTGGAACCAAGTTCCTCCTCACTTGCCCCTCATTTTGGTCTGATCCATATAGTTGTATATAAAATGCACTATTTATCCATCAAAAAGTGTTTCCCAGCACTAAACCTTTCACCTGATTTCTGAATTTCTGCATTTGTGGACTTCAAAAGCCAGTATAAAGGAATAGTAGTGGTAAAAGAAAAGCACTGGTTTAACCATTTTTTTTGCATAATTCTTCTTTAAGGGGGCGTGACAAGGGGTGTGTCCTATGCCTAAATAGTTTTGCTAATAGGTGTCCCTTGTTCCTATCTCAGAAAGTTTGGAAGTATGGAAATGATAACTGACCCAATAACATACAACAATGGTTCTGTCAGGATTGCATGGAAAAAAGGCTACAGTATTGCCCTCCTAAAGTATCCTAAAGAGTATGTCCTTTGTCAATCCTGAGCTCAGGCAGGAGACAGAACAGCCTCCATGGGGCTTTACAATCTAAAACTGGTCTGATGTTTCTGTTCCAACCAGTAGAGAATACAAGTAAATAATAGCACACATTTCCCTGAGAGGTACGACTGAACTATTAAAAACTAAAGCAAGTGGAGATTCAGAGGTTTATGAATTCCCAAGCCTGACTGATTCTTTTTTTTTTTCTTCTTCTTTATATAGAAACTCTTGTAAGAGACATAAAAAGACTTATAAGATATTTAGAATCCTTGCCTGTAACAGGTCTGTTCTATTGAATAATTAAAAATGTAACACATATGCACAGCTGCTCTTACTGTTCAGCGTGCCATCACTGACAAAAGAACGCAATTGAATTTCCATATGTATGTTTTTTCCTGTAGTGTCTGCATGCACTTTCTGGATTTGTGCATAACATCTTCTAAAATGTTATCTATAGCCTTATCAAAGTAATAAAAAAAAAAAAATCAATCAATAGCATAGCAATGTAAAATGCTGTGGTGTTTGCAAAATAAGAGTTTTTAATTCTTATGATTAATATTGATTATGTTGTAGGAGTAGAAATCCATAGTTCACCAAACCTTTTCTTGTATATATATATATATATATATATATATATATATATATATATATATATATATATATATATATTATACTACCAAAAGTGTTGGGACACCTGTCTTTAGACACATATGAACTTTAACCTTCCTAGAGTTTGGCTCAGGGTGAATTTTCATTAGCAAAAGCCGTAACCCTGAGCCACACTCGGGACTGCATCGCAGGATCAAGGCAAAGTTACTTGTCCCCAGGATCCTGCGATGTCTCTCCGCTGTGTGTGTGAGCTGTGTTCTCTGCTCAGTCTATCACAGTGCCGAGCTCCGTTCCCTGCGAGCGTCATGACGCATGGGGACAAAGCCCGGCGCCAAATTCAAAAAGTGAAGAACACATAACACATATAATACATTTACTTGTTGAGTTGAGGTCAGGACTCTGTGCAGGCCACTCAAGTTCTTCCACCTCAAACTCGCTCAGCTATGTCTTTATGGACCTTGTTTGTGCACTGGTCATGTTGGAACAGGAAGGGGCCATCCCTAAACTGTTCCCACAAAGTTGGGAGCATTTAATCGTCCAAAATGTCTTGGTATGCTGACACCTTAAGAGTTCCCTTCCTTGGAACTAAGGGGCCAAGCCCAACCTCTGAAAAACAACCCCACACCATAATGCCCCTTCCATCAAATGATTTAGACCAGTGCACAAACCAAGGTCCATAAAGACATGGATGAGAAGTTTGGGGTAGATGAACTAGACTTGACTGACCTCAACCCGATAGAAACCCCTTGGGATGAATTAGAGAGAGGACTGCGAAACAGGCCTTCTCGTCCACATCAGTGCCTGACCTCACACTTCTGAAAGAATGGTCAAACATTCCCATAAACACACTTCTAAAACCTTGTGGACAGCCTTCCCAGAAGTTGAAGCTGTTATAGCTGCAAAGGGTGGGCCAACTCAATATTGAACCCTATGGACTAAGACACCATTAAACTTCATGTGTGTGTAAAGGCAGGCGTCCCAATATTTTTGTTTTTATTATATATATATATATATATATATATATATATATATATATATATATACATTTATTTATATTATTATTTATATTATTATTATTATTTATATATATATAAATATATATAAATATATATATATATATATATATATATATATATATATATATATATATATATATATATATAGTATATTGTATTAGCACTCCTCACATGTGCAGTAGATATACATACACTGTAACGGGAATGTAGAATTTATCAAATATTATTTGTCTGTATATCCAGGTTAGCTCCAATTAAATACACACCAACTGAACAGGTCTGGTCATTTGATGTCCGTTGCTGGATTGTTTAGTTAAGGAGTTTTGAACAAATAGCTTAAGCAGATACTCCAGTGACTTAAACATATTTATTTCTTAATATATCCCTCCCATAGACCAGGAGTTGGCAACTAGTGTATTTGTAGAGTGATTATTAAATTCAGTACAGTATTATCACAAGGAGTTCCTTCAAACTCTAACGTGTCTGAATGCAGCATGCCAAGATTAAGCTGGTTTGCTCACTGCACCAAATAGTGAATTGGCCCTGGTCTAAACTGGCCCCAGCATGTATGTATGTGAGATATGGACCTTAGATTGTAAGCTTCTTGAGGGCAGGGGCTGATGTGAATGTATAGTATGTAAAGCAAGGCATAAATTGTTGGTGCTGTATAAATACCTGTAATTATTTTTATGATTATAATTATACAGGATTTATATAGCGCCAACAGTTTGCGCAGCATTTTACAACATGAGGGCAGACAGTACAGCTACAATACGGAAGGAATCCGAGGGCCCTGCTCATTGGAGCTTACCATCTAAAAGGGAGAAAGTTAATTTGAAGACTACCTTCCACCACATCCCATAGCAAGAGAGAAAAAGTAAAAAAGAGGTGCCCCAGGGATTTTATGGGTAAGGGTTTTTGTTACAATCTGAAAGGGACGGTCAAGTGATACAAAAGGTAATAACTGTGGGGGATGAGCTGATGGAGAAAATAAAAGTACAGTTTTTAGGTGAGGGTGGGATAGGCATCTCTAAAGAGAAAAGTTTTCAGGGATCGCCTAAAAGTGGATAGAAGAGGAGATAGTCAGACAGATTGGGGAAGGGAATTCCAAAGGATGGGAGAGGCTTGGGAGAAGTCCTGGAGGTGAGCATGAGAGGAGGTGACAAGGAAACTGGAGAGCAGGAGGTCTTGGGAGGAACAAAAGAGAATGATTTGGTTGGTATTTTGAGACTAGGTTAGTGATGTAGCTAGGGGCCAAGTTGTGAATGGCTTTGTAAGTTATTGTTAGTATTTTAAATTTAATTTGTTGGGTGAGTGACAGCCAATTCATAAATAACTTAACCCTGAGTTAGCTTTGACATTACATTGAAAGATCAGTAAAATTCTTCACATAGACACTTCACCTACCAAATTATATTCTTCCCCTTTACCAGTTCTGTATGCATCTTTAGGTTTGGGCTACTGAGCTCTGTGAATTAGCCCAATAAACTGTTGAAAGGGGCCAAGAGCTCTGCCTACAAGCTCACAATGGAAATGTAAATTATTAATACCTTTAATTCAGAGAAGTACAGTGGGCTCAATACTACAAATGTGTGCATGCAAGCTTTAGTTTTAGTAAATACTGCTTGCAGCATTTTAGACTCTGCATAATCCAAGTGCGTTAATCCCATATATTGAACGAGGCAGCTCCCGATGTGACATTAGAACAAGTATGAGAGTGCCCTGAAATATTATATTTTTTTAATTTATTTCAGGTACTTATATAGCACTGTCAATTTATGCAGCACTTTACATATACATTGTACATTCACATCAGTCCCTACCCTCAAGGAGCTTACAATCTAAGGTCCCTAACTCACATTCATACATACTAGGGACAATTTAGACAGGCTCCAATTAACCTACCAGCATGTCTTTGGAGTGTGGGGGGAAACCGGAGTACCCGGAGGAAACCCACACAGGCACAGGGAGAACATGCAAACTGCAGGCAGGTAGTGTTGTGGTTGGGATTCGAACCAGCGACCCTTCTTACTGCTTGGTGAAAGTACTATCCACTACACCACTGCGCCGCCCGTTTTTAGATATATCTCTCAATAGAAAAATAGTACAAATAAATATAAATTAACTGTGGAATATCTACAAGTACATACACATCTCCTTATACTTGTATATGGGATACTTACCTTGGGGGGGTCACCATAAAATACCCTTCAAGAGACTTATGCCGGCCATACACGGTTCGAACTTCAAAAGAATTTTCTTTCGAAAATCGTATCTAAGAATTTTCGTACAAATTTCGCACCATTAGTGGGCTGCAGCAACGGCCGATTTTCGTGCGGCAACCAAATTTGAGGAATCGGACATGTTGGAAATTTTTAGAAAAATGGACGATTTTCTAATCAATGATGGGAGAATCGTGCGAGAAATGTAATAAGAAAAGAAAATTTATGGAGAGAAAAGAAGATTCCCGGCCACGAAAATTCTTTTCTGTAGCAACATGAGGTGAAATTGAAGGCTTGGTCGGCCGAATTTCGCAAATCAATGGTGGCATCATCAGATCACAAAAAAAAAAAACTTTCTGATTTTGAAAAGAAAATTCGTTTGAAATTCGACCATGTATTGGCCTGCTTAGAACTGTCACTTGGTGCTGAACAAAAAGGTTTCTCTTGCTTACTTTTGATGGTTTTACAACAAATGGAATGCATCTTTATTTACGATGATCACATCTAATCATTGTGGATTATGATTATGTGGAGTTCATGTACAGCACACTCAGTTGTTAGCACAGTTAATTGTTAGTACAGACATATATGTGCATTGTCCTGGAATATCTATAAATGAAATGAATGCTTAATCAAAGGAGTACTCCTAAAGACATGTTCATATACAGCAATGTTGGTAACAAGGAATAAATGAGAAGTATGTGAAAGCAAAGATTGGTAGTACATGCTTCCATGACATTTCTGTCCTTCCTTAGTGCTTTAGTTTCTGCAGTACAGACACTTTAACAGTCAGGAAGGAGCCAGTAACGTTCCTCTCTCTGTTTGAAAGTTTAGAGGGGGTGGATACAACTCCAGAAGTCCACCCCCTTTTCCAGCCCCTCCCTCTCTTGTCAATAGGCACACACCCAGGTTGTTAGCTAGAACAGACAAATGCTAACATATAACTCAGAAGTGGAGGCACGTGACAAACTGTGCTGCTCTTTAGGGGGAGAATAGTTGTGTGTTGTGTGAAGTCTCAGGAGCCAACAGAGAGCCCAGGCCCAACATCAATCAAACACAGGAGAAGGAAGAGGGTGGATCCCGACCAGATTTTGGGCATAACACTCCAGTCTGTAGCCCCTCCAAATTCTTACAGGGCTGGAAAGATCTGTAGGTATTAGCAGCTCATAGGACATAGGATTAGGCAAAAAAAAAAGAAACCCATACTTCTCTTTTAAAGCCTAAGTTTAATTTATAATAAAAATAGTTTAAAGAGAGACTACTATCAATCCGATGTGTCCCTTGTGCTGATGGCTCCTGCATTAGTTGAAATCCTTTTCCTCTAGCCCCCGCCCCCCCATAATAGGGCTGAGGGACCTGTCATATGCACTCATCATATGCACCTGACCTATGTCCCTCCATTTATAGAAGCTGTACTATTGCTTCTATAAATAAAACACCATCTATGAATGAATGAAGGAGGGGTCGATTTCAACGAATGCAAGGAACACATCACATTGAAAGAGTAAAAAAAAACAAAAAAACTATTCTTTAAGTATATAAACAGTAAGAAAGGGAGGCCAGAACATATTGGCACCATTAAGGTTGATGAAGGGAATTTGGCTTCAAAAGACGGAGAGGTTTTGAATAAGTTCTTCTCCTCAGTCTTCACAAAACGGGGGGGATACAATAACCAAGACTGTAATGTTAATTTTAATAACATGTCACAGAAAGCACCCTCATGGCTAACAGAAGACAGAATCAGAAATAGACTTGAAAAACTTAACATAAATAAATCACCGGGACCAGATGGCTTACACCCGAGGGTCATAAGGAACTAAGTCAGGTGATAGCCAGACCATTGTTCCTAATTTTTATGGACAGTTTACTGACTGAAATGGTACCAGCTGAATGGAGAAAAGCCAACGTGGCACCAATATTTAAAAAAGGGCCGAGATATTTCCCTGGACTAACTAAAGACCAGTTAGCCTAACATCAATAGTTTGCAAGCTTTTGGAGTGGTTTGGTGTGGAAAGTAGGGTCCCCCATGGATCTCTCCTGGGACCAATCCTGTTTAATTTATTCATAAACGATCTAGAGGATGGAATAAACAGCTCAATCTCAGTATTTGCGGACAATAAAAAGTTAAGCAGGCCAATAACATCTACACAGGATGTGGAAACCTTGCAAGAAGACCTAAACAAAATAATGGGGTGCGCAACTACATGTCAAATGAGGTTTAATGTTGAAAAATTTAAGGCAATGCATTCGGGTGCCAAAAATACGAATGCAAGTTAGTCGCTAGGGGTAGAACCTCTGGGGGAATGTAGCATGGAAAAGGACCTGGGGGTCCTAGTAGATGACAGGCTCAGCAATAGCATGCAATGCTAAGCTGCTGCAAGCAAAGCCAACAGAATATTGGCATGCCTTAAAAAGGCGATTGATTCCAGAGATAAAACAATAATTCTCCCACTCCACAAGACTGTGGTCCGGCTGCATTTTGAGTATGCCATCAAGTTCTGGGCACCTGTCCTGAGGAATGATGTGCTGTAACTGGAGAGGTAATGCATTCGGGTGCCAAAAATATGAATGCAAGTTACTCGCTAGGGGGTGAACCTCTGGGGGAATGTAGGATGGAAAAGGACCGTGGGGGTCCTAGTAGATGACAGGCTCAGCAATAGCATGCAATGCCAAGCTGCTGCAAGCAAAGCCAACAGAATATTGGCATGCATTAAAAAGACGATTCATTCCAGAGATAAAACAATAATTCTCCCACTCCACAAGACTCTGGTTCAGCTGCATTTTGAGTTTGCCATCAAGTTCTGGGCACCTGTCCTGAGGAATGATGTGCTGGAACTGGACAGAGTCCAGAGAAGGGCTACAAAGCTAATTAAGGGAATAGAGGACCGCAGCTATGGGGAAAGACTACAAGCATTGGACTTATTCTCTCTGGAGAAGAGACGCTTGAGAGGGGATATGATATCAATGTACAAATAGCGTACCAGTAACCCTAGCATAGGGAAAAAACTATTCAATGAAAGGGCATTTAAAAAGACATACGGCCATTCACTAAATATTGAAGGGAAGCGGTTTAACCATAAACTACGTAGAGAGTTCTTTACTGTCAGAGCGGTAAGGATGTGGAATTCTCTTCCACAAGCAGTGGTATCAGCAGGGAGCATCCATATGGAACAGAGAATCTTCGGATCGGCAGCACACCCACACAGAAAGTAAAGTATAAAGTCTTTATTGAAGCATAAATATTAAAATCATTGGATGGGTACAGTCAGGGGAAATGCAGGTAGGTTGACGCGTTTCACACTATAGAAGTGCTTTGTCAAAACCACAGCAAGCGTCCACAGTTTAAAAAAACTATTAGATGAGCACCTTAACGACCACAACATACAGGAATATACTACTCTTGATATAAACACACACACACATCATAGGTTCAACTGAATGGACTGGTGTCTTTTTTTTTTTATTTCAATAAGTTTTTATTGAGTATTTCAAGAAATGGGTACAGAAAGGAAAAAGGGGGAAATGGGTAAATGGAGAAAAATGGGTTATATAACATAAATCAATAAATAAGGGGTAGTAAGTGACATACATCTCATAGTGATATACAGTCAGAAGATATAATTGTACAAAAGGATGAATAGGTACAGTATTGGACCTACTGGTTCTGTTAATGGTATGATCACCTCTAATATCATTTAAGTCACAGCTTATAAGGCCATATAGACCAGGATTTGTCAAAAGTCACACTCTGTGAAGAATTTAGTGCAATGAGGCGTTCAAAGGTGTAGTTTCTGTTGACCGCTTTGACTATATCTGTCACATTCAAGGCCGTAGTGGATTTCCAATTACAGAGAATCATTAATCTCGTCTCTAGTAATATGTGTGTTACTACAGGTCTGAAGTCTTTATGAATTTTATCAATGTTTAAATGTAAGATTGCTAATGCAGGGTCTGGGGGAGTAAGCATTCCCGTTATGGAGGAAATTAGTCTAAATATTTGATTCCACGTACTTTTAATTGTGGGGCATTGCCATAACATGTGTAGTAAAGAACCCGTGTGTCCACAAGCTCTCCAGCAAAGAGGCGATGTACCGGGAAAGAATTTTGCCACCCTGTAAGGTGTATAATGCCATCTATTGGCTAGTTTTATTGCTAGTTCCCAGTGTTTAACGCAATGAGAAGCTTTATGTATCCCTGTAAAGGCCCGTCGCCATTGTTCTGGTGAAAACTGTTTACCCAGGTCACCCTCCCATTTGGTCATCGCTGTAGTTTTGATGAACGTATTTTTGTCTCTTATTTGGTGGTAGAAAAACGATATACCTTTAGTGTTGTTGTTGGCATGTAAGTAAAATTGCCATATTGCTTTTGGTACATGGATAGATGGACTGGAGTGGGAGTTGAGAAAACGCGTGATCCTTGTATATAGATGTTTCTCATTATTGGTGAGGTTGTATTGGGACTTGACCTGGTCAAATGTTTTCAATTGATTTCCATCGTAAAGGTCTAGGATGTTATTCACCCTTTTGGTCATCAGAGAAGTAACTGTCAGCGAAGGTATTTTTGTTTCTAGTAGGGTTATAGGTATAGTATATGGTAATGCTTGGTTATCTTTATGTTTTTGTTTGAGAAGGAATCTCCATGCTTTTAGTGAGATCTGTATAGGGGGAGTAAAAGCAGATAATTTCCATGGTAACCAACCATCACTCAACAAAAATAGGGATAAGTCTTTTATTGGGGCTAAGGCTTTTTCAATATCTACCCATAACGGTGGGTCTTCAGTTTTAAACCATAATTTAGTCTGATCTAGTCTGACTGCCCAGTAGTAGTCACATAGGTCCACTAGGCCTGCCCCTCCTATTTTTTTGTGGAGTGTGAGGTTGTTGCTGGAGCATCTGGCTTTTTTACTATTCCATATGTATTTCCAGCTTATTTTCGACATTGTACGGATATAGTGGATAGGTATATTGATTGGTAAGGAACGAAATATGTAAAGTATTTGAGGTAGCAGCATCATCTTATATGCTGTGATTCTACCAAACCAAGATATTTCTTTGTTAGACATTTGTTTGATTTGGGCTTCCAGTGTGGTCATCAGTGTATGCATATTTGCTTTAACCAATGTGGAGGTTTTGTTAGTGAGTGTGATACCCAGGTATTTTATACTATTAGAGCTCCACGTATAGGGTAGTATAGTTTGGAGCAATGTGCGTTCGTGTGGTAGGACACCTAGGTCTAGAATTAAAGATTTATTAAAGTTGATTTTATAGTACGATATTTCTTCAAATGTGTTAAGGATTGTATGGGTTTGCGATAATGATGTGACAGGATTTGTCAGGAGAAGGATAACATCGTCAGCAAAGAGGTTTATGGTATGCATACTGGAGCCAAACTGGAAGCCAGAAATCAGGGGATGAGATCTTATGGTTTCAGCTAGGGGTTCTATCATTAAGTTAAAGACTGTTGGAGACAGGGGGCACCCCTGTCTTGTACCATTGTTAATATGGAATGTTTTAGATAAGAACCCAGAGGAGTAAACCTGTGCCGACGGTTGTGAGTATAAAGCCATAATGGCATGCAGTATTGGGCCTTGGAACCCAAATTTGGTAAGTGTCATTCTCATATATGTCCAGTGGACTCTGTCGAACGCCTTCTCTGCGTCGATAGATAACAGCAGAGAAGGCGTTCGAGTTTTTTCAGCAAAATTCATCACATTTATAATTCTCCTGGTGGCGTCTGAAGTTTGTCTCCCCTTCACAAAGCCCATCTGGTCGCGTTTGATAATGTGTGGTATTATATGTGTCAATCTTTTGGCTAATAATTTGGCATAAATTTTGATATCTGAATTCAAGAGAGAAATAGGCCTGAAATTAGTTGGTGTAATAGGATCTTTACCAGGTTTTGGTATTGTAACTATATAAGCTTTTAACATGTCGTGAGGAAAGTGTGCGGACTCAGTAGCCTCGTTGAACATAATAGACATATGTGGTGATAAAGTGTTTGCAAAAGTTTTAAAATATTCATTAGAGAAGCCATCAGGTCCTGGAGACTTCCCGTCTGGAAGAGTGTTTATGATCTGTGTTATTTCCCTTTCTGTGATTGGTAAGTTTAAGGATTCTAGTTGGTGTGTAGAAAGAGTGGGGAGATTGACATTTTTTAGGAACATCTCAATCTGTTCTATCGTAGGTTGATGTGTGTTGGGGTCTGAGTGTAAATTATAAAGTGAGCCATAGTATTCCGCAAATTGATCGGCTATTTCTTTAGGGTTAGTTATTTTGTGTGGTTGAGTAGGGTGTTGTAGGAAAGCAATTCTCGTTCTGGTACGAGCCGCCTTCAGTCTATTTGCTAGGTACTTCCCTGCTCTATTAGCATTGGCATAATAGTTTAATTGAAGGCGTCTGAGATGTATGTCGTATTGTTGAGATAGAATATGTCTAAGTTGTTCTCTAAGGGAATGTAATTTGTTGGTAAGTGGTAGTGTAGGGGTTTTTTTGTGTTGAGAGGAGACATCGTGGATGTCAGACATGATAGTGCGTAGCTGCTGAGTCTTTTTTCTTTTTTCTCTGGCCCCTATTTGTATCAATACTCCTCTCATGAAGGCCTTATGTGCATTCCAAAGAATGTATGGGTCAGTAACTGACCCCACATTCTCAGCAAAAAAAAATTGCAGTTTCTGCGATATTAGTGAATGGAGATGTGGGTCATGTAAAATGCGTGCATTACAGCGCCAGATGGGGGGTGAAGAGGAGATTCCCTTCTCCGCCACAGACATGGAAATAGCTGAGTGGTCTGACCACGTGATATCATGTATAGTGGTTTTTTCAACATTTTGTAGCAGCCATTTATCCGTTAGGAATAAGTCAATGCGAGAGTATGAGCGGTGTCTGTTGGAGAAAAAGGTGTAGTCTTTTTCGTTACCGTGTTGACATCTCCATGCATCAAATAGTTCCTCTTTATGCAATAGTGGTTGGAGGGATAGAGATCCCTTACCTGAAGACGTATCAATGAGTGGATCTGGTGTCAAATTAAAGTCTCCACAGATTAAGAGATTACCATGTCGTAGAGCTTTTGCTTTTTGGGTCACTTTGTTGATGAATCTGATCTGGTGCTTGTTTGGAGCGTACAATGATACTATGGTGTAGGGATTAGAATTAATGTTCCCTGTGGCAATGATATATCTTCCTGCTTCATCAATAATGATATCTTTGGGTTCGAAAGAAACTGAATTTTTGAAGGCTAAAAGAACTCCTCCAGTTTTACGATGCGGTGTACATGCCACATATATAAATGGGTAGTCCCTGTGAGTGCATTGGGGAGCGTTGTCTAATTGGAAGTGCGTTTCTTGGACGCTTAGTATGTCCGCTTTATGTTTATGCGCTTCTTTCCACAAGTTGAAGCGTTTAGCCGGGTGATTTAAGCCCTTGGCATTAATGGAGAGGCAGGTGATCGTCATTCAAGAAGCGTGGGTCTGATTTTGAGGCTGTGTCGTGGGGGTACTCACTGCGATTATAGGTAGTTGTCTGCGCTGCTGGGTTGCTGGTAGAGACGTTGTCGTGGAGCCATTTCGTTGCTTGTTCAGAGGTGAATTCAGTGTTTTGTATCTGTGTATATCACTTAAAAAAAAAGGTAAAAGAAAACAGTAAACTAAACTAAAGATTAACATGAGTAACATAAAAAATGGATCTCAAAAGTGATCCTCGTGCAGTCGTAGCTGCTATTGGTGGTATTGGGGGGAAGGGAGAGAGTCTATAATAGAAACTCAGCCCTGGAGATAAACCTGTAACATATAAGGTTTATTTTATGAGCTTCCACTTGTCGGTTTTTTGTTAGATTTCTTGTAAGACACTACCTGCCAATCATTTTGGAGCAGAGATGGTTCTGCTGGTTGAGCCTGATGTATAGGCTGGTCCAGAATGATATTCCATCTCTTTAAGGTAGATAACCCTTCTTCAAGGGTATTTATTGAGACAGTGGTTCCATTATGGGTAATGGAGAGTGTGGCTGGGTATTTCCACTTATGGAGGATTTTGTGGTTCCTTAATGCTTTGGTGATCGTTATTAGATTACGACGGCGTTGCAGAGTATGCCTGGAGAGATCTGGAAGCAATCTGATATTTGTATACTGCTGGGGAACATTCTCTTGCTTGCGTGAGGCTTGAAGAATTCTGTCCTTAATATGATAAAAATGCAATCTAAGCAAAACATCCCTGGGGATTTCAGCAGGGAGAAAGGACGGTTTAGGGACCCTGTGTATTCTATCCACAAGTAGGTCATGAGCTGAGGCTTCGGGTACCAATGTTGAGAATAGGGTCTGGGCGTATTGTAAGAGCTGATTCGGGGGGACATCTTCTGGTATTCCTCTCAGTTTAAGGTTGTTCCTCCTGGACCTGTCTTCTAAGTCGGCCATTTTGTCTTTGATCCAGGTTATATCTTCCCCCTGAGCTGTATGGGCCTCCACCATAACATTGTATGCTGAGGTATATTCCTCCATTTTGTTTTCCACTTGATGCACTCTGTGACCTATGGCTTGGACCTCTTTCTGACACTCTGTTATACCTCTGACCATGTCTGCTTGTAATGAGGAGCGTAATGACAAGAGCATTTCTTTTAGTAAAGTGTCTGAAACCGGCCTATCTGCTGTAGGGAATTCCCTAATAGGATCTCCTTCACTGCTACTCTGACGTGAGGAGTTACTGTGAGGCCCGCTTACCTCCATGCCCTGTGCGTTTCCTTGCCTTATGGGTGAGTCCCTTCTCGGCTTCGATTTAGCCGGGCTTCTTGTGGAGGGGCTGGATGTGCTTGAGGAGGACCCGCTGGGTGAATTCGGGGAGTGGGTAGAGACAGATGCCTGTGCTTGTCTGTGCGCTTTAGGCCTAATCTCCGTCCTGTCAGCTGCCGTTCCGCCGCCATTTTGATGAGCGCAGTCCGCGTAATAACTGTTCATTTTCTGCGGCTGCTGAGGATTTTTGCGGCGTCTTGTCATTCCCGGTTTGTGCCGCGGGCACTTACTTGTAAGACGGTATGTCCGTTAGGCAGTAAAAGTGCCGTGGAGCCCTGTTGGCTGTGGTTTATCTCCTGAGGCGAGCGGAGCTCTAGGATTACGCGTCCATCTTAGAGCCCGGTTGGCCACGCCCCCTCGACTGGTGTCTTTTTTGAACCTCACCAACTATGTAACATTGCTAGCAAAAGATGTCCTTTCCGCTGATTTTTTTAAACTTAAGCTTTAAGAGCTACACACACTGGCCAAGCATGGAGCTTTTTTAAAATGGTTTTAGATGCTCTGTCTTACCATGTTGCTTTGTGTAATACTATATAACTTTTTAACACAATGAAATAAAAAGGATATATATGTATGGCTCTGCTGTTGTCAGATTTGAGTTATGAGGGCGAGCCACACAGAGATATTTTGAGTTCAGTATTTCTTTGAGTAGGTTGGATATCTACTTGGTTGTGCACCATAGTGTTTACATAATCAGATGCATATTGATGGGATACCTCAATCCAAGTGTTGTTTATATTATTTTAATGAAACCTGAAAAGGTGGAAAATATATTTTTGAATCACATTAATATGTTAAAGCTTATATGAGTTTTTATTTAGGTTTACATCTATTTAAAGCCAAACAGTTGACAGGAGGACAAAAATGTAATTTGCAGTGCTTTAATTTACTACTGGTTTGCCTTCCCCTAAGCTGTCTATTGTTCCAGTTGTCATTGTTTGTATGTTGTACTTTTATAATTGTTTTTCATTTCCACTCATCCCTACCATGCATCAGATGAGTGAGAGGTGAATGAAAAGGAGAGGGAGCACACGTGGCAGAAGCGCAAGGCTTATATAAACAATTGTGATTGAAAATTAGAATTCTATTGAATAATGATCATAAACATGTGTGAGGAGTGAATTGCATGGACAATTTTATTGCATGCTAATGGGAAATGATATTTCTTAACAGCCAGCTCTTAATTTATAAAACATTAAAATCAACATGCTGCAAATAATTAGATTGTCAACAAGAGGTTAAATCATAAAGGACAATGAGAACAAAACTGCCAGTGAATGCTGAAAGACAACATTGCATGACAATCAAAAGACATGGACACATTGGTTGAGTTACTAAAACTGGGGGGTGCAAAATTTGGTGCAGCTCTGCATGGTAGCCAATCAGCTTCTAACTTCAGCTTGTTCAATTAAGCTTTGACAAAAAAAAAACTGGAAGCTGATTTCTATGCAGAGCTGCACCAGATTTTGCACTCTCCAGCTTTAGTAAATTAACCCCATTGAGGTTGATTTGCTAAAGGAGTAAAGACTGTTTGTATAGTGTTTGTATAGTGAATGTTCACTGAGCTTTGTAAAGTAGATTACCGTAAGTATAACTTCAATCAACCAATCATGTGCTAGCAAAAATTCCCTTTTCCCTTATTTCTTTATAAATTCCCTTGCACCTGATTGGATATTCAAAATAAACACAGGATCACCTTATTTACTATCTTTCATCTTGCAGCCAAATATGGTATTTTAAAACTGTTAAGTCTCCTGAGACCCACTCTGTATGGAGAATATGGTTACTTCCTGACTTATGAAGATCCACAGGCAGTTTAAGTCACCACAAAGTCTCCTTGCTGTTTTCATATATAGTAATTTGCTTCCAGGCACCAATCAGGTAAAACCTGCTCTGGACATTAGAATGTGATTAGTAATATAGGAGCAGAGAGAGGAAAGGATAAACAAAGACTTCAGGAACTACACTCTCACTTTATAGTAACCTATTGATAAAAACTGGATGAAAGTAAAAGTGGTGGCATTTCCTGTTGGAACCAAAGCTGCCATTCATTAATCTTCATTGCAAAACGAAAGAAGTAATCTGGTTTCTTTCCTTCCATTTTATCCACCAAATCCCCATCACAATATAATAACTTCAAGGACACCCACCATGGTACTAAACATGGATTTATAATGATTAAAGAATAAATAAATGAACATTCAGTTTACAGTATCCACTCTGAATTTATATTCACCTGATTGATTGCTTTTGTTAAAAATCTGTACTTTTGTTCGACTCAATTCAAAAATGAAATGGCTGGTCCACCCAGTATGTTGGAAAATGCTGATAAGGAGCAATTGGTGGGACATAGCAGCAAGGGGCAGGGCGTAGCATTAAATGACACCAACAATTATATTTAATCTCTTTGTATTATTTTAACAGAGGAAAGTCATACAATCCACGTAAGGAAAATGATATCTGAATAAAATGCTTTCCAGGCTGTATACAGACAAATATATAGGAATTCAAAGCATAATCATTCCACAGAGCATCAGGATAATACAGTGCATAAATGAAAAATATTTTTATATTTTTTTGTTTGATCTCTTTTTATTATTTTTACAGAGTAAAGTCACTGATTCCACAAAAGGAGAATTGCATCCAATCAAATTGCATCCCAAAATCCAACACACTTAAGAAATCTGTCTCCATGATGGTGGCCAGGAGCTGGAATTGGAAGATAAATAAAGAGCGAGGATTCCCTGATACAGCAATCAATCTCCCAGTGTGACATAGAGCCCAATGAATGTAAAGTCTGAGAGTTGGTAAGCACACTCTACAGCTGTGGTGGTGGGATATCACCTTTCGTTTTAAGTGCACAATAGGGTGTTGGTCTCGGGTGTATGCTCATACATGATTGTATAACAATACTACACTATGGCCAGCCTTCTTTTCATTTCTTTCTTTCGGTATTGAACTGAGGGAACTACGCCTGAATTTTGACAGAGCTGATCGGTCCTTATCTTAAAGGCCCCGGCTGGGTTTAAGCCATCCGCCCACTATATTTGGCGTTCTGGTAAGGGCAACTCATTATCATGACGTTTGGATTGTGAATCATTTCTGTGCATGTTGAAGCATTTGGATGATCCAGAGTGCTTTTTTCTTGCTTAAAGTGATATTTGGACTATATCATTTAACATTCACTTCAGACGTTTATGTCACATAACGTTTTATAATGTAAAGGACATTTAGCGCAGTTTATTTTTTATTACCATAGTACAGGTATAGGGTGATGCTGACACGAATGTTGTAAGACACTTCATTCTTCTGTTTATGGCAGGAATAGCTCTATGTAGTGAACAAATGGGTCAGAATACATGGCATGTCCATACTGGAGGCTACCAATGGTTTCTTCTGACTTTGGTGCCAACATTTCAGTATTTAAAGTGGTTCTAATGGCTGAAGGCCTTTTAACGGGCTGAAAACCTTCTCTGTGCAGCAGCCTCCCCAGCCCCCCCCCCCCCTAATACTTACCTGAGCCTAATCCAGCAATGTGCACAAGAGCCTCGGCTTTTCAGGGACTCTCCCTCCTCATTGGCTGAGAGAGCAGTGGGAGCCATTGGCTCTCATGGGTGTCAATCACAGTGAGTCAATGAGAAGAGAGAGGGGGCAGGGCCAAGCCACTGCTCTGTTTTTGATTGGACATGCAAAGCAGCAGCTTGGGAGCGAGTCTGCTTGGTTGCCCCCATTGCATGCTGCTTGCTCTGGGGGCACTCGGCAGAAGGGAGGGACCCAAGATGAGGGGGATCGGGGCTGCTCTGTGCAAAACCACTGTACAGAGCAGGTAAGTATATCATGCTTGTTATTTTAAAAGTAAATAATCATTGCCTTTAATATCACTTTAAGTTTCCCGGTATATATACCTTCCATAGCCATTGTAAGGTAGATCCAGGTACCTTGCTGGATAGTTAATTTATTTTTTATTTGTTTTATTGTGAGGCTGGATTGTGAGATCTGCTCTCTACTTTAATGTAATTTTATTTATTCTTTTTCTTGTTAATGTTTTATATTGTTCATGTGTTCTGTATATAATTGAAGGAAAAAAAGGAGAAAACTTTGAATAAAGAATTATATTAAATAAAAGAAAATAAATTATTTTATATCATAGAGAATAAAATGACTGGAATTGGAACATTCTAAAACACTTCCTTTGTAGTAGCGGGACCCAGATATGCATATAAGTCCAAAATCTCAGCCCAGAAGCTTTTATTTGTAATTGAAATTTCACTTTGGTGTGGACAGTCCCTTTAATTCCTTAACATTTTTAAACACATTTATGAAATTGTTAAACAGCAATGCACACAGCAGGTTTTCACAACCAGGTATTCACACAATACATATTTTGTAAACTAAATCTATGAATCACAATATTATCGTATAATATCTGTAAATCCAATAAAATAGCCTAAGTAACACTCCACACTCTGAAAAATGATGGTTTTATGTGCAGCTCACCATCCTAAATCACTGCCATAGATTTATACTGCTGTCTTCACCTCTCTCCCCTTCCATGCCCCTTGTCCATTCATCACTGTTCCCCAAATACCTCTGCTTCCACTCTCTCCGTTATTTATTACATCTTTTATTTATTTCACTTTCTCCACCTTCTCAAAGTGGCCCCAGTGTCAGATTGCTATCCATGTTTCTTGTTTCCTCGCTGTCTTTGAACAGAAGAGTATTGTTTATCAAAAAGTGTAAATCACCTTAAAGCTTCAGCGTTCGGTTTGGAGAGTGAAGGAGTTCATACAGGATAGTGTCTGACTCTTCCATCATATGTAAGATCTTCAAGTCATTGTTTCTTCATTCCATATGCTTAACCAATGGCAGACATAAAGGAAAATGGACAGAGGTTAATGGGATCACAGACCCTATTAGGCACCCCTATAACCAAAATAATAACCAAACAATCTGAAATAGAAAAGGTTATTTAAATAAGACAAACCATCTTAGAAAACATTGGGACACACCCCTTTACTGGTGTTAAAAGCATATAAAGTAAAGTAAAATCAATAGACTTTATAACCCTAAATAAACCAAACATTAAAAAAAAAATCAAACACCAAATCTCAGTGTCTCCATTGCTCCCCCATAGAGTAAGCCACCTTAAAGCGGAGTTCCATTAAAAAGGGGGAGTTCCACTTTAAGCATTCCTCGCCCCCTCCTATGCCACATTTGGCATGTCATTTTTTGGGGGGGTACCTAGTTTTGACAGGGGTGTTCACTATATTCGATTTTGCAGCATCAATATTATTATTATTTTTTTTTTTTTTCACACGGTTTCATTATAGTAGCGCAGAAGTCCATCCTAGGATATTTTTACATAGTTTTGACAGGTACCTGCTCCCACTTCTGCTTGGACCCCCCAGGCGATCCGAGCGGAAGTTCTCCTCAACCCCTCCATCCCTGCAATCTTCTGGGACATGTCACAGGTCTTCGAAGATTGCCCGACCATTGAGCATAGCTCCTAACTCTCCCTAGTTTCGAGGGACTGTCCCTGATTTGGAGCAATGTCCCCTTGTCCCTCTTTCCCCCTCATTTGTCCCTTATTTTGGTCTGATCTATATAGTTGTATATAAAATGCACTTTTTAGCTTTCAAAATGTGTTTCCCAATGCTAAACCTTTCATCAATTTCTAAATTGCTGCATTTGTAAATTTTAAAAGCCAAAATAAAGGAATAGTAGTGGTAAAAAAAGCCCTTGTGGATTTATTTAACCTTTTTTTGGTTAATTCTCCTTTAAGGGGGTGTGGCAGGAGGCGTGACCTATGCCTACATACATTTGCTAGTAGTTGTCCCTCATTCCCATTTCAAAGTGTTGGGAGGTATACTTTGAGCAGGTACAGTACAACTCGTGCAGTGCGCACTGCGCACCCAAGATGTCACAGCCATGTGCCCACACTGGTAATGCTGGCGCCAGGGAGAGGCGAGGGAGAGAAGTGAGGGTTTGGGCGGCTGCATTGCTGGATCCTGGGACAGGTGAGTGTGTGTTTATTAAAAGATAGCAGCTACACTTTTTGTAGCTGCTGACTTCTATTAACCGCTTGCCGACCAGCCGACCGTCATTATACTGCGACAGCTTGGCTCGTTCCCGCAAACAGCCGTAGGTGTAGGTCAGCTCATGAACTCAATTTTGTGGGCACGCCTGCTGCTCCATTAGCCAGTGGGGGAGCCAATCAGCGGGTCCGGTGGACTAGTTGTCCGCCGGCCACCCGCGATCGTTCCCTGTAGTGACAGAACAGGGATCTGCCTGTGTAAACAAGGCAGATCTCTGTTTTGACAGGGGAGATCACACAGATCCTGTCTTTATGCTAAGCAGGTGGATCTGGGTGTTTCCCCAGTCACACAGTCCCCCATACAGTTAGAAACACAAACAGGGAACACATTTAACTCCTTGATCGCACCCGATGGTAACCCCTTATCTGCCAGTGTCATTATCACAATGTCAGTGCCTATTTTTAGCATTGATCGCTGTAATAATGTCACTGGTTCCCAAAAATAGTGTAAAAAATGTCAGTTAGGCGTCCGATCTGTCCACCGCCCTCAAGTAAAAAAAAAATAATAAAAATGCCATAAATCCCCTTTTTTATAGATGCAATAACTTTTGCACAAACCAATCAATATACGCTTATTGCAAAAAATTTTTACAAAAGACATGTAGCAGAATACATATCGTCCTAAACTGATGAATACATTTTTTTTTTTACATTTTTTTTTTGGAAATGTTTTATAGCAGAAAGTAAAAATGTTTTTTTTTTTTCGAAATTGTCGCTCTTTGTTTATAGCACAAAAAATAAAAACCGCAGAGGTGATCAAATACCACCAAAAGAAAGCGCTATTTGTGGAAAAAAAAGCGGCTCATGCAGTCGCAGTTGCGGGCGGGCATGCGGTGCAAGCTGCGGGAGAGTGCCCGTGGGTAGAACGGACTTGATGTCCACCGGCAACCCGTGATCGCATAGTGCAGAGGCAGAACGGGCATCTGCCTTTGTAAACAAGGGGAATCCCCATTCTGACAGGGGACACGACAGAGATCTACTGTTCCCAGTGATCGAAAACAGTGATTGCTGTCATGTCCCAGTGAGCCCTTCCCCCCTACTAATCAATGTAATAATGTCACTGGTCCCCAAAAAGTGTCATTTGGGGTCAGATTTGTCTACCGCAATGTCGCAGTCCCAATAAAAATCACAGATCGCCGCCATTACTACTAAAAACAATTAAAAAAAATTAAAGTCCCTAAATCTATCCCATAGTTCAGGGATATGCAATTGGCGGACCTTCAGCTGTTGCAAAACTACAAGTCCCATCATGCCAGCCTCTGGCTGGCTTGTGGTTGTCAGAGTCTTGCTATGCCTCATGGGGCTTGTAGTCCTGCAACAGCTGGAGGTCCGCTAATTGCATATCCCTGCCATAGTTTGTATACGCGATAACCTTTGCGCAAACCAATCAATATACGCCTATTGGGATTTTTTTTTACCAAAAATATGTAGAAGAATATATATCGGCCTAAACTGATGAATACATTTGTATTTTTATATATTTTATATATATTTTTGGGATATGTATTATAGCAAAAAGTAAACTTTTTTTTTTCAAAATTGTCGCTCTTTGTTTGTTTATAGTGCAAAAAAGAAAAACCGCAGAGGTGATCAAATACCACCAAAAGAAAGCTCTATTTGTGGGAAAAAAAGGACATAAATTTTGTTTGAGTACAGCGTTGCACAACCGCGCAATTGTCAGTTAAAGCGATGCAGTGCCGCAAAGGGCCTGGTCAGGAAGTGGGTAAATCCTTCCAGGGCTGAAGTGGGTAAACACAAAAAAAGGCTGTCTCCACTTTAAGACAGAACGTGTGTTATTGGCCGGATCACCAGGTGAAAAAAAAGGGGCAAAAAAAATGAAATGAAGCGGCGATTTGCGGGCGGTTTTAACCCCTTTTCGCCCGCTAGTGGGGGTTAAAACTGCCCCGCTAGCGGCCGAACAGCGCCGCTAAAATGGCGGTAAAGCGCTGCTAAATATAGCGCTGTTTTACCGCCAGTGCTTCAGTGTGAAAATAGCCTTAAGAGTTGGTAAGCTGCAATATATTAAATACTTGTTTTTCAGTTTAACCACTTGAGCCCCGGACCATTATGCTGCCTAAGGACCAGAGGTCTTTTTCCAATTTGGCACTGCGTCGTTTTAACTGCTAATTGCGCGGTCATGCAATGCTGTACCCAAACGAAATTTGCGTCCTTTTCTTCCCACAAATAGAGCTTTCTTTTGATGGTATTTGATCACCTCTGCAGTTTTTATTTTTTGCGCTATAAACGGAAAAAGACCAAAAATTTCGAAAAAAAATGATATTTTCTACTTTTTGTTATAAAAAAAATCCAATAAACTCAATTTTAGTCATACATTTAGGCCAAAATGTATTCGGCCACATGTCTTTGGTAAAAAAAAATGTCAATAAGCGTATATTTATTGGTTTGCGCAAAAGTTATAGCGTCTACAAACTAGGGTACATTTTCTGGAATTTACACAGCTTTTAGTTTATGACTGCCTATGTCATTTCTTGAGGTGCTAAAATGGCAGGGCAGTACAAAACCCCCCCAAATGACCCCATTTTGGAAAGTAGACACCCCAAGGAAATTGCTGATAGGCATGTTGAACCCATTGAATATTTATTTTTTTGTCCCAAGTGATTGAATAATGACAAAAAAAAAAAAAATATTTACAAAAAGTTGTCACTAAATGATATATTGCTCACACAGGCCATGGGCCTATGTGGAATTGCACCCCAAAATACATTCAGCTACTTCTCCTGAGTACGGGGATACCACATGTGTGGGACTTTTTGGGAGCCTAGCCGCGTACGGGACCCCGAAAACCAATCACCGCCTTCAGGATTTCTAAGGGTGTAAATTTTTGATTTCACTCTTCACTGCCTATCACAGTTTCGGAGGCCATGGAATGCCCAGGTGGCACAAACCCCCCCCCCAAATGACCCCATTTTGGAAAGTAGACACCCCAAGCTATTTGCTGAGAGGCATATTGAGTCCATGGAATATTTTATATTTTGACACAAGTTGCGGGAAAGTGACACTTTTTTTTTTTTGCACAAAGTTGTCACTAAATGATATATTGCTCACACAGGCCATGGGCCTATGTGGAATTGCACCCCAAAATACATTTAGCTGCTTCTCCTGAGTATGGGGATACCACATGTGTGGGACTTTTTGGGAGCCTAGCCGCGTACGGGGCCCCGAAAACCAATCATCGCCTTCAGCGTTTTTAAGGGCGTGAATTTTTGATTTTACTCTTTACTGCCTATCACCGTTTCGGAGGCCATGGAATGCCCAGGTGGCACAAAACCCGCCCAAATGACCCCATTTTGGAAAGTAGACACCCCAAGCTATTTGCTGAGAGGCATGGTGAGTATTTTGCAGCTCTCATTTGTTTTTGAAAATGAAGAAAGACAAGAAAAAACTTTTTTTCTTTTTTCAAATTTCAAAACTTTGTGACAAAAAGTGAGGTCTGCAAAATACTCACTATACCTCTCAGCAAATAGCTTGGGGTGTCTACTTTCCATAATGGGGTCATTGGGGGGGTTTTGTGCCACCTGGGCATTCCATGGCCTCCGAAACTGTGATAGGCAGTGAAGAGTGAAATCAAAAATTCACGCCCTTAGAAAGCCTGAAGGCGGTGCTTGGTTTTCGGGGTCCCGTACGCGGCTAGGCTCCCAAAAAGTCTTACACATGTGGTATCCCCGTACTCAGGAGAAGCAGCAGAATGTATTTTGGGGTGTAATTTCAGATATTCCCATGGCATGTTTGAGCAATATATCATTTAGTGACAACTTTGTGCAAAAAAAAAAAAAATTTGTCTCTTTCCCGCAACTTGTGTCGCAATATAAAATATTCCATGGACTCGACATGCCTCTCAGCAAATAGCTTGGGGTGTCTACTTTCCAAAATGGGGTCATTTGGTGGGGTTTTGAACTGTCCTGGCATTTTATGCACAACATTTAGAAGCTTATGTCACACATTACCCACTCTTCTAACCACTTGAAGACAAAGCCCTTTCTGACACTTATTGTTTACATGAAAAAGTTATTTTTTTTTGCAAGAAAATTACTTTGAACCCCCAAACATTATATATTTTTTTAAAGCAAATGCCCTACAGATTAAAATGGTGGGTGTTTCATTTTTTTTTTCACACAGTATTTGCGCAGCGATTTTTCAAACGCATTTTTTGGGGAAAAAACACACTTTTTTAAATTTTAATGCACTAAAACACACCATATTGCCCAAATGTTTGATGAAATAAAAAAGATGATCTTAGGCCGAGTACATGGATACCAAACATGACATGCTTTACAATTGCGCACAAACGTGCAGTGGCAACAAAATAAATACATTTTTAAAAGCCTTTAAAAGCCTTTACAGGTTACCACTTTAGATTTGCAGAGGAGGTCTACTGCTAAAATTACTGCCCTCGATCTGACCTTCGCGGCAATACCTCACATGCATGGTGCAATTGCTGTTTACGTTTGACGACAGACCGCCGCTTGCGTTCGCCTTAGCGCAAGAGCAGGGGGCGACAGGGGTGCTTTTTTTTTTTTTTTTTTTCTTTATTATTTTTTTTTCTTTTTTATCTTATTTTTAAACTGTTCCTTTCATTTTTTTTTAAAATCATTTTTATTGTTATCTCGGGGAATGTAAATATCCCCTATGATAGCAATAGGTAGTGACAGGTACTCTTTTTTGAAAAAATTGGGGTCTATTAGACCCTAGATCTCTCCTCTGCCCTAAAAGCATCTGTGTGATAAAATGCTTCCCCAATTTCCCAATGGCGCTATTTACATCCGGCGAAATCTAAGTCATAAAATGCTCGTAGCTTCCGGTTTCTTAGGCCATAGAGATGTTTGGAGCCACTCTTGTCTCTGATCAGCTCTATGGTCAGCTGGCTGAATCACCGGCTGCATTCTCAGGTTCCCTGTTGAGACAGGAGAGCCAGAGAAAAACACGGAAGATGGTGGGGGGGGGGGCATTCCCTCCCACGGCTTGTAAAGGCAGTCTAGAGGCTAATTAGCCACTAGGATTGCTTTTACATGAAAGCCGACCGCTGGCTGAAAAGAATGATACCAAGATGATACCTAAACCTGCAGGCATCATTCTGGTATAACCACTCAAAGTCGTGAATGGCGTACCTGAAGACAAAAAAATGGTTAACAATGGTTAACAATAAAGCACAGTAAACAGTAAAGTATAAATAATTACATACCTGAAAAACAAACATGATAAAACATAATAACAATAACAATAACAATAAAACATTGCAGAATAAAATACAGTAAAAAAAGAGCAGAACAATAGAGAGAGAGAATAGAGAGAGAGAACAATAAAACGACAACTATTATTTTTTATTTTATATATTTATTTTTTTTTTACACTTTTTTTGTAACTAACTTTTATAACTGTAACCGGTTCCAGGTTCGGGTCTCTCAAAATGCGATGGCATCTTGGGAGACCCTGTGAAAGTGTGCCTAGTCTGTGGAATGCTGTACCCTACGCTAATACTCAACTAGTGCATGGTAGCGTTCAAAACATTCACCAATGCAAAGACCAGGATTGTCAGGACAGGAGGGACAATAATAGCGGGTGTCACGCCTATATCCGCGCTTGCTGCAGACACAACATCTTTTTTGGGGGGTTCGTTGGGTAGGGGTACTCGGGGACATAAAAATGCCTCTCATGCAGCCGACTGCATTTGGTTGGGGATGTGAATGGGGGAAGTACGGGCGCTGCAGAAGCGGTGGGGTCCCAATTAGGATTGGCGAATGCAGCAGGAAGGGCATTATGGGTACGATGGGCCTGTGTTTGTCTTTTTGGTGGCAGCGGGACACTACTTGTGCTTGCCACCTCACCAGCTTGAACTGCACTTATGGAACTCGCCACGTCACCAAATGTTACTGCAGCGCTGGTTTGACTATGACCGGGGTGTACTAGGCCGCTGGTGCTTGCCAGTTCAATAAAAAGCTTCCAAAAAAACTGTTAGCGATCGCAGGGATCAGGCCTGACTCTGCGAACGCTGCAGTTATGCGTTTAGTGTTTTGTAAGTGACAGTGATCGATCGATACTTCACTTGGGTGGGCTGGGCTGGGCTGGGCCGGGTGGAGGGGCAAAACGCAGGTGCTAGCAGGTATCTGGGCTGATTCCGCTAACACTGCGTTTTTGGGAACCCTAAACTGCTGGGGACGCTAGTATAGATCTGATCGGATCAGATATTGATCCGTTCAGATACTATACCACTAAGGGAGGTGTATGCTGCGTGCGTGGGTGTTAGTGGTACTGGCGCTAACCTGACCCTGCCTGGGGCCGGTGCTTGCTAGTTCACCAAAATGCTACCAAAAAAACTGTTAGCGATCGCAGGGATCAGGCCTGACTCTGCGAACGCTGCAGTTATGCGTTTAGTGCCTTGTAAGTGACAGTGATCGATCGATACTGCACTTGGGTGGGCTGGGCTGGGCTGGGCCGGGCGGAGGGGCAAAACGCAGGTGCTAGCAGGTATCTGGGCTGATCCCGCTAACACTGCGTTTTTGGGAACCCTAAACTGCTGGGGACGCTAGTATAGATCTGATCGGACCAGATATTGATCCGTTCAGATACTATACCACTAAGGGAGGTGTACGGTGCGTGCGTGGGTGTCAGTGGTACTGGCGCTAATCTGACGCTGCCTGGGGCTGGTGCTTGCCAGCTCACCAAAATGCTACCAAAAAAACTGTTAGCGATCGCAGGGATCAGGCCTGACTCTGCGAACGCTGCAGTTATGCGTTTAGTGCCTTGTAAGTGACAGTGATCGATCTATACTGCACTTGGGCTGGGCCGGGCGGAGGGACAAAACGCAGGTGCTAGCAGGTATCTGGGCTGATCCCGCTAACACTGCGTTTTTGGGAACCCTAAACTGCTGGGGACGCTAGTATAGATCTGATCGGATCAGATATTGATTTGTACAGATACTATACCACTAAGGGAGGCGTATGCTGCGTGCGTGGGTGTTAGCGGTACTGGCGCTAATCTGACGCTGCCTGGGGCGACGCATATCACCGCCGGGCGATCGGGCTGCTAAACCTTTATTCGGTAATAAACGGCGGGTGCCCTGACACTATAAAAAATAAACGAACTAACCAGCGTCACCCGTAACGGTTATACGGTGATCAGTGGTGAAAGGGTTAACTAGGGGGCAATCAAGGGGTTAAAATATTTATTAGATAGTATATGGGGGTCCCTGTCGCTATAAAACGCTGACGGCGAACCTAACTATTTACCTCACTAACTAGCGCCACCAGCGACACTAATACAGCGATCAGAAAAATGATCGCTTAGTGACACTGGTGACAGGGGGTGATCAAGGGGTTAAAACTTTCTTAGGGGGGGTTAGGGGGGTACCCTAGACCTAAAGGGGGGTAATACTCACTGTCCCAACACTGTAACTGTCACAAACTGACACCAATGCAGTAATCAGAAAAAAAAAAACTGCTGGTGTCAGTTTGTGACAGGGAGGGGGGGGTGATTGGGGGGGGATCGGGGGGCGATCGGGGGGGGGATCGGGGTGTTTTGTGTGCCTGGCATGTTCTACTGTGTTGTGTAGTGTTGGTGCACTCACAGTGAAGTCTTCTCTCCTCGGCGCTGCAACGGAATACCGAGCCGAGGAGAGATGACATCATTTCCTTTGCTGCTGTTTAGCATACAGCAGCAAAGGAAGTGATCTGATTGGCCGGTGGCGATCGCGAGGGGGGGCCACGAACGGATGGCCTCCCCCTCACCTCCGATCGCCGGGGGACAAAACGGGACCGCCTCGGGCACCGGGGGGGGGTCCGATCGGACCCCCCACCCGCGGGAGGCAAATCACGTACATGTACGTGATTTTGCCTGCCCGTGCCGCCTTGCCGACGTACATCGGCGTGAGGCGGTCCTTAAGTGGTTAATACCGCTTTAAGGCTGGGTTCACACTATTAAATGTGTGTTTCCCTGCATCCAATTAGTATAGCAGAAGATTATGACTGGCTCTCTATGGAGCCGGTTCTTACATCTCCACAGCGGCTCCGGTGCCTCTTTTGGTCCGTTTCAGGTCTGAATTCAGGCAAAAATTTGGGCTGAAATCGGACCTGAAACGGTTAATGGAGACGCGCCCAGCCTAAGACTTTTTACATCACTCTTCTTCAATATACTGTATATCTACAGAAACAAAGATATAACTATGCATGCAGCCAAGACAAAGGGAGAAAGCAAAGCATTAAGTCAGTAGGCATTACTAAGAAGATAGAGAAAGCAGAGGATGCATTTGACTTACTAAAGCCAATAAAAACACAAACGATAGTTCTAATTCTCTTGAAGGATGCTAGATAATAGGAATACAAGTTTTGAAAGAGAAAGAGAAACGATAATGGACACTAAGAGGTTTCTTTGTCAAAGAAGAGTAAATCAGTAATTGGATGCAAAAGGAAGTAGACAGATGAGACAGCAATTAACAAGAGAGGTGGGGTCAATGGGAGGTTATGTTGTCGTTAGAATCTTTTTTAGCCTAAGAACTGAAAAGTAGTTGCCATCTAATGCATGTTTTTCATGTGTGATTCAGATTCCCTGAGGTGATGTCACGTAAAATGCAGAAAAGAGCCCTGTGTTCTGATTCTGAACAGCCTCCTGGATTGACATAGAATTTAAAATATATGAAGGGGTAAACAAAATACATACAGTAGCTCTACAACACATGTACACTGGCCCTCGGGTTATGACTTCATTAAGTTCAAAAAAATACCAGCTGATCTTTCATAAATCTAGTGTTCTCTTAACTTTCTGTAATGAGTTTAAAAAATAGGTGGGGGAACTCTTGATATGACGTTCAGGTTTTAAGGGATCCACTGCCAAACATTACTATATCTACACCTCAGATTACATTAGCTTGGTGGTCAGTGGAATTAAAGCACACTAATCGGTGGCAATTGGGAAAATGTCTCCCTTTAAGATAACAGAAAATAAAAAATTCAGTGGTAACGTACCTGAGAGGCAAAAAATTGCTCAGCGTTCATGGAGCTCCTATTAACCTCTGGAGGAACCCCGGCTGAGAAAGGCTACTGTAGGCAGTGGTGAAGCACATCCAGATGACTTGGTGTGCTAGCATTTCAAATGAAGCTTGTCATATATGATGTATTTTTTTTTGTTTAGCTAGCAGGTAGAACAAAAAAACAAAAACAAATGGATTGTGTGGATGGAGGAAACTTCCCTGCAGGAACATTGTATTCTGTCAGGGGGACTCTCCACTGGAGCAGTGTATTCTGACAGCAGGACGCTGTCAGAATGCACTGATCAGTGGCTGCAGCTGGCTGATCCAGAAAACATTTCTGACTTCTGTCAAACAGGCACAGCAACACATGGACCAAAATTTGGCAGATCCCTGCTGAACTGTCTTTTTAATCCATCTATGGCCAGCTTAGGGGTGGAATCCTTATCTTTTTGTGGGGTGAAAGAAATTTCGGAACTAATCACTTTAGAACCAATCTCATTCTAGGACCACGTCATATGACTATGCTAGGATCTCTGTAAAGAGCCACGGCCGTGGCTTTTTAACCATGTATTCGGCTGTGTCCATGTAAACACATGTAAACACTTGTAAACACTGATAGAGTGTGTGGTGAGGAGAGCTGACCAGCGGTATCTCCTTGCAGGGGACATCTACACATATAATCAGGGCACTGATCATCAGTACCCTGATTACAATATAGCGCCACCAGTGCCAGCATTCAGTACCCCCCAGTGCCGGTAATCAGTGCCCACCAGTGCTAGGAAACAGTGCCCACATGTGCCACCAATCAGTGCCCATTAGTGATGCCAGTCAGTGCTGGTTATCAGTGCTGCCTATCAGTGCTGACCATCAATGCCCCTCACTGCTGCCCATCAGTGCCGCCCATCAGTGCCACCCATCAATGTCCATCAGTGCCCATCAGTGCCGACTATCCGTGCCACCTATCAGTGCCCACCAATGCCGCCTATCAGTGCCCAACAATGACACCTATCAGTGCCCATCAGTGCCACCTATCAGTGCTCATCAGTGCCACATATCAATGACACTTATCAGTGCCCAAAAGTGTGGCATATTAGTGCCTTCTCATCAGTGCCACCTAATCAGTGCCCATAAGTGCCGCGGCTTCATCAGTGCTCATAAGTGCCACCTCATCAGAGCAGCCTATCAGTGCCCATCAGTGCTGTCTCATCAGCGCACATCAGTGAAGGAAAAAATGACTTATTTACAAAATTTACTGACAGAAATAAAGAAAAACTTTTTCTTTTCCAAATTTTCAGTCTTCTTTTTTTTGTAAAAAATAAAAAAACCAGCAGTGATTAAACACCACCAAAAGAAAGCTCTATTTGTGTGAAGAAAATGATAAAACATTTCACATGGTTACAGTGTAGCATGACCGCGCAATTGTCATTCAAAGTGTGACAGCGCTGAAAGATGAAAAATGGCCTGGGCAGGAAGGGGGTGAAAGTACCCTGTATTGAGGTGGTTTAAAAGGATAACAGAGTTTATTGCAGGACCATACCAACTCAGGCACACAGACTCCAGATCTATACTCACAGTTAATACAGAAGAAGGACCTTTAAGCCAGACTGGCATTCTGCATTTCCAATACTATAGAGCAGTCTTAAGGCTGCATGTGCACTCTGTTAATGAGTCATAAGAACCCCCTGCAGTCCCTTCATTATCCTAAATTTATTTTATAACAGGCAATTAGTCGGTGATTAAATACCCCTTAAGGTGCAAAATGTTCAAGTTTTCTTAACCAGAACAAAATATATCTACCTCCTGTACTTTGGATGAGACATGTTAGATAACATTTCTCTCAACAGCCCCTCATCATTTGCAAATGCTCTATCCTGAGCACGTTATTATTATTATTTTTTGAAAATTAGTTCCCTAGCATGTAAACGTGGCCCTATATTGTTCATTTTTTGTTTTCCCAGAAACCATTTTTTGGCCATATAACCAAAATAAATATATAAACTAAATTTCACCACAGTTGATATTCTTTAAAACATTCACTAAAAATGAATTGAAAATGAAATTTGTCCCTGGTTACCTAATAATGCTAAAGAGATAGTGGGGTTTATCCCCTTCCCGCCGACCGTACACAGATGTGCGTGCTCAGCTTTCCGGCATCATCCCAGTACCAATGTTTAGAGCCGACGATCGGCTATCCGAGTATAACAACCGATGCGGCTAAAAGCCGCTTGGCTGTTATACCGGAGGAGCGGGAGGGGACACCCCCCTCCAGGGCCGGACTGGCCCACCGGGATACCGGGAAATCCCCCGGTGGGCCGGCTGTCTGGCTGCCCCTGGTGCCGCTGTGAGGGCAACGGCGCCTGAAAGAAACATAGCCGCGGGGCCGCCAGGCTTACATGCAACTGCGCATGCGCCAGCGCTACTCTCGGAAGTGTGTATGGGCTTTCCCGAGCTAGCCGTGCTCGGGAAAGTCCTACACACTCGGCAATTCTCGGAAATGCGGGCGCATGCGCAGTGACGATGGCGCCGATCGGCGCCATTTTTAAAAGTACCGCAGTGAGTACTCGTCTGGTGGCCTCTTCCTCCTGCCCCCCCTGCAGCCTCTGACCTCCTGCCCCCACTGCAGCCTCTGACCTCCTGCCCCCACTGCAGCCTCTGACCTCCTGCCCCCCCTGCAGCCTCTGACCTCCTGCCCCCACTGCAGCCTCTGACCTCCTGCAGTCTCTGACCTCCTGTCCCCACTGCAGCCTCTGACCTCCTGCCCCCACTGCAGCCTCTGACCTCCTGCCCCCCCTGCAGCCTCTGACCTCCTGTCCCCCCCGTGCAGCCTCTGACCTCCTGCCCCCCCCGCAGCCTCTGACCTCCTGCCCCCCCCTCCGCAGCCTCTGACCTCCTGCCCCCCCCTGCAGCCTCTGACCTCCTGTCCCCCCCCTGCAGCCTCTGACCTCCTGCCCCCCCCTGCAGCCTCTGACCTCCTGCCCCCCCCTGCAGCCTCTGACCTCCTGCCCCCCCTGCAGCCTCTGACCTCCTGTCCCCCCCTGCAGCCTCTGACCTCCTGCCCCCCCCCTGCAGCCTCTGACCTCCTGTCCCCCCCCCTGCATCCTCTGACCTCCTGTCCCCCCCCTGCATCCTCTGACCTCCTGTCCCCCCCTGCAGCCTCTGACCTCCTGTCCCCCCCCTGCAGCCTCTGACCTCCTGTCCCCCCCTGCAGCCTCTGACCTCCTGTCCCCCCCCTGCAGCCTCTGACCTCCTGTCCCCCCCCTGCAGCCTCTGACCTCCTGTCCCCCCCTGCAGCCTCTGACCTCCTGTCCCCCCCCCTGCAGCCTCTGACCTCCTGTCCCCCCCCCCTGCAGCCTCTGACCTCCTGTCCCCCCCCTGCAGCCTCTGACCTCCTGTCCCCCCCCCTGCAGCCTCTGACCTCCTGTCCCCCCCCCTGCAGCCTCTGATCTCCTGTCCCCCCCCTGCAGCCTCTGACCTCCTGTCCCCCCCCTGCAGCCTCTGACCTCCTGTCACCCCCCCTCTGCAGCCTCTGACCTCCCCTGTACCATCGGCAGCCTCTGACCTCCCCTGTACCATCGGCAGCCTCTGACCTCCCCTGTACCATAGGCAGCCTCTGACCTCCCCTGTACCATCTTCAGCCTCTGACCTCCCCTGTACCATCGGCAGCCTCTGACCTCCTGTCCACCCCACTGCAGCCTCTGACCTCCTGTCCCCCCCTCTGCAGCCTCTGACCTCCTGTCCCCCCCCCCCTGCAGCCTCTGACCTCCCCTGTACCATCGGCAGCCTCTGACCTCCCCTGTACCATCCGCAGCCTCTGACCATCTCTTGTCTTATGTAACGTCTGTAGTCTGGAGTGGAGTCAACAGTGGGAGTGCCTCAGGGATGGGGGTCATGGGAGAAGTCAGACATGTATGGACTGTGGAGAGGAAACTATGGGATAAAACCAGAGCCACCGAGCTGGAGCCGACTGACTGAGCCCTGCAAGGTGCACCTGAGAGGAGGTCAGTGACAGCGCCGCCAGGTCAGCCTGAGAGGGGGGGGTCAATACAATATTGTAAGGGGGCACTGATATATAGGTTTCCCCCTTATATCAGTAAACCCCCTTACTTTAGTGTTTTCTTTCTGTGGAAGGTGGTTTCTGGTCACCAGAGTCCTCCCCACATTCCCAGAGTTCTCCTTTACATCATAGTCTGCAGGATTCTACCTTACAGTGCAAGGGGGAACTCTGATGTAAAGAGGAATGCAGAGGACTCTGATATAAGTGGGGTCTCTGGTCACCAGTGCCCCCCTTTTATATCAGAGTTCCCGCTTAGATCATGATCTGCAATGTTCCCCTTTATGTCAGAGTTCCCTTGCACTGTAAAGGGGAATCCTCCTGATATATGGGGGAACTCTGTGTTGGGTTATATTAATCTGACTTTCATGTAAATGGAGAAATATGGTTTTTGACTTTTGTTTAACTTAACACATTGCTAATAGCAGTTTATAGCTTAAATATTGATATTTGCACTGAAAACTGCCATTTACGGCACCTTTTTTTTGCAGTGTCAATAAAAAATGTGCCAGTAAATGGCATGATTTTTGCCTTGAAAAAAATTGCTGCTGTTTGTAAATTCCATGTCTCTCTTATCTATATATAATATACTCTTCAAATGTGCTTTAAAATGCATGGTTTTCCCTTTTGTGAACAAGAAAATAACGACGTTATGCGGTTGGGCTGGTATAAAAATACTATGGGGCTGGTATGAAATTATTTCCAGGGCTGGTTTTTATTCCCAGTCCGGCCCTGCCCCCCTCCCGCCACTCTTACCGGGCCTCCCGTGTGATCGGGAGGCCCGGTGTCCAATCGGCTGCCTTCGGCGGCTGTGGGCGGGCTGGAACGAAGCTGTGGGTGGCTTCGTTCCAGCCTTCTCATTGTAAACACGGAAGCGACATCATGACATCACTTCCCGTTTACTCGGCTGCCAATGGCGCCGGTTTTAAAAAAATATACAGTGTTCAGAATCGCCGTTTTCGGCGATCTGCATACTTTGGAGTGCACAGGAGGGATCAGGGGTCTTTTAGACCCCGATCCCTCCATAAAGAGTACCTGTCACCACCTATTACTGTCACAAGGGATGTTTACATTCCTTGTGACAGCAATAAAAGTAAAAAAAGAAAAAAAAATTTTTAAACACAATTTATAAGCATAAAAATAAATAAAATAAATAAAAAAAAAAATTTAAAGCGCCCTCGTCCCCGCAAGCTCGCACAGCGAAGAAAACGCATACGGAAGTCGCGCTCGCATATGTAAACGGTGTTCAAATCACACATGTGAGGTATCGCCGCGATCGTCAGAGTGAGAGCAATAATTCTAGCCCTAGACCCCCTCTGTAACTCAAACCTGGTAACTGTAAAAAAAATTTAAAGCGTCGCCTATGGAAATTCATAGGTACCGTCGTTTGTTTCCACGAGTGCATGCAATTATAAAGGGTGAGATGTTTGGTATCTATTTACTCAGCGTAACATCATCTTTCACATTATACAAAAAAATTGGGGTAATTTTACTGTTTGGATTTTTTTAAATTCAAGAAAGTGTCCCTTTTCCAAAAATTAGAGTTTAAAATACCGCTGCACAAATACCGTGTGATATAAAATATTGCAACAATCTCCATTTTATTCTCTAGATTCTCTGCTAAAAAATATATATGATGTTTGGGAACTCTAAGTAATTTTCTAGCATAAAAAAACGGTTTTTAACTTGTAAACACCAAATTTCAAGAATAGGCTTAGTCATGAAAGGGTTATTTACTAAAGGCAAATCCACTTTGCACTACAAGTGCACTGCAAGTAAACTTGGAAGTGCACTTGGAAGTGCAGTCGCTGTAGATCTGAGGGGGACATGCATTTTTGCATGTACATCAATGGATGATAAAATCAGCAGAGCTTCCCCTAATTTCAGATCTTTCCCTCAGATCTGCACTTACAAATGTACTTCCAGGTGCACTTTCAGTCCACTTGTAGTGCAAAGTAGATTTGCCTTTAGTAAATCAAACCCAGAGTGTAGGTTGTGTCTGGTCAATAGGATAAACTTAAAGGGAACCTTGCACTTCAAGTAAAGTCTGTTTATTTAGTGTGCACCCCTTCCCCTTGTAAAATGGTGCATTAAATTGCAAAAGAATAAAACAGGTCAGTTATCATACTCACCTTTGCCTCTACTGCAGGGATTGACATCAACATCCTGCTGATATCAGGGGGAATGCTGATAAGCCCAAATTTCCAAAGAAGACAATGGAGCAAAGTGGAGCAAAGTGCTGGATCATCTTTTCACAAGACTTCCCAGCATCTCATCAAAAGAATGATGATCTCACCCTTGCCTATGTGCCATAGGAGGAAGCTGTGAATAAGATAAGTATAACTTGTGATCCCCACAGGCTTTTTTGCAGTTAAATTAAGCCTTTTAACAAGGGGAAGGGGGCCACACTAAATAAGTGGACTATGCTTTTTAGTGCAAGGTCTGCTTTAACCTGTTCCTGTGCACCATTCTGCGGCAGAATGGTGAATCGGCCTCATACTACGTCGGGCGCATGGCCGCCTAGGGGGCATGCGCGCCCCCTCGGCGGCTGCGATGATCGGATTTGATCCAGAACCGATCAATCTCCAGGCCCAAGCCAATGAAATCTGACCTGGACCCAGTGATCGGTCCTGGCGAATGAGATCCTTCCCCTGTCCTGTAACTGCAAACACTGACAGGGGAAGTGATGTCATCTCTCCTCGTGTCAGTCTTTTCCGTTCCAGACCGAAGAGAGATAACATCTAATGCCGCGTACACACGACCGGACTTTAGGACGGACTTTCCGAAAGAACGGACTTGCCTACACACGATCAACCAAAATCCGACGGATTTGTACGTGATGACGTATACAGCATACAGACGAGCGGACTTTTCGACCCGACTCGAGTCCATCGGATAGATTTGAAACAAGTCCATCATGCTTTTGAGAAAAAAAAGTCAGCTGGAGCCCACACATGATCGAATTGTCCGACGGACTCCGGTACGCCGGACCAAGTATGCCGTAAAGTCCGGTCGTGTGTACACGGCATTACAGTGAGTTGCACCAACACTACACTGACACCAGGTCACGTAGGCACACAATTCACCCCTCGATCACCCCCCAGTTAACCCCTTCACCACCTGTCACTGTGTCACCCAGTACAGCATTCAGGTTTTTTTTTATTGCTGTACTGGTGTCATTAGTGACAAAAATCAGCGTTGGGGTAATTAGTCTTAGGCCCAGATAGGTCTAGGGACCCCCCTACCACCCCCAATAAAGGTTTAAGCCCTTGATTACCCCCTGTCACCAGTGATCACTGTATAAGTGTCACGGGTGACGCAGTTTAGCTAGTTTATTTTTTATATCGTCAGGTCACCCGCCGTATTTTACCCAATAAGGGTTTAACCCCCTGATCACCCGGTGGGTGATCAAAGTTAGGTTTTAGCGTCAGATAGGGTCTGCGTCGCCCCAGGCAGCATCAGGTTAGTGTCAGTACCGCTAACACCCACGCACGCACCATGCGCCTCCCTTAGTAGTATAGTGTCTGAACGGATCAATATCTGATCTGATCAGAACTATATTAGCGTTCCCAAAAATGCAGTGTTGGCAGGATCAGCCCAGATACCTGCTAGCACCTGCGTTTAGCCCCTCCGCCCAGCCCAGCCCACCCAAGTGCAGTATCAATCGATCACTGTCACTTACAAAACACAAAACACATAACTGCAGCGTTTGCAGAGTCAGGCCTGATCCCTGCAAACGCTAACAGTTTTTTTGGTAGCGTTTGAATCAGTCGCTAACAGTCAGGAGCTTTTTTACCTGCGAGTCTTACTACTATACCAGTTAATTTAGAGACCAAAATGTCAAATCAAAGATACACTAGTGAAGAGGCCTACATGTTTCTGAGCATGACAGATAGTGAAGAGGAAGTCACTCATCTGTCAGATTCAGGCTCAGAATACGAACCTGTAGACAGCAGTGGCACACTGACAGATGGCTCTGATGACAGAGTTGTGGTCCCTGCCAAGGTCAGGCGTACCAGACCCCGTTCTTCTGCTGTCATTGAGGTGCAAGAACCGCAGGTCCCTCATATGGAGCAGAGAGCCAGTACTAGTGCCGCTCATCCTTCTGGTGAACTGGCAAGCACCAGCGGCCTAGTACTTCCTGGTCGTACATCCAGCACTGCAGTAACATCTGGTGAAGTGGCGAGTCACATAAGTGCAGTTCAAGCTGGCGAGGTGGCAAGCACGAGTAGTGTCACGCTGCCACCAAGAAGAAGACAAAGACAGGCCCGTCGAGCCCATAGTGCCCTTCCTGCTGCATTCGCCAATCCTAATTGGGAACCCACCACTTCTGCTGCACCCGTACTTCCCCCATTCATTGGCCAACCCAGAATTCAGGTGTAAACAGTTCATTTTATGTCACTTGATTTTTATTTGCTGTTTTTCACCAAAGATCTCTATAGATCTATTGTGGACCAAAGCAATTTATATGCTGGTCAATTCATTGCCGCTAATCCCCAGCTGACCCTTGCCAGAGAATGGAAACCAATTACGGTTTCCGAATTTAAGACCTTCCAGGGCCTATCCCTCCTCATGGGCATAACTAAAAAGAGTGAGTTGTGGTCATATTGGTCCACTGACCCAATTGACCACATGCCATGTTCTCTGCCTCCATGACCAGGACACGATACGAGCAGATCTTGCGGTTCATGCATTTCAACGATAATAAACTCTGTCGTCCTCGAGGTGACCCTGATTTTGATTGGCTGTACAAATTTTGGCCCCTCGTAAACCACTTCAACCAACGTTTTGCAGCCTTGTTTACTCCCCATCAAGTTGTCTACGTTGATGAGTCCCTGATTAAGTTTCCTGGCCACTTGTCATTCAAACAGTATCTTCCCAGCAAGCATGCCAGATACAGGGTCAAGATGTATAAGCTCTGTGACAGGGCCACAGGCTATACATATAGTTTTATGGTTTACGAGGGAAGAGATAGTTACGTAGAGCCGAAGAACTGCCCTGACTACGTAGGGAGTGCTAGTTAGATTGTGTGGGACTTGGTGTCACCCTTATTCGGAAAGGGGTACCACTTGTATGTGGACAATTATTACACAAGCATGCCACGTTTTAGTCGCTTGTTTGATCATCGAATTGGCGCATGTGCCACCGTGCGATCTAATCGCAATTTGCTCCCTGTGAAGTGGAGGGATAATAAGAATGTTTTCGTTCTGTCTTCTCTTCACGCAGACACGGCGGTCCATATTCCTACGGCGACTGGTGTTGTGGAGAAACCCCTCTGTGCCCAGGAATAAAACCTTAATATGGGAGCGGTGGACCTCAACGACCAGTTGTTGGCGCCTTACCTAATTGCCCGTAAGGCCAGACGCTGGTACCAAAAAGTGTCTGTTTATTTATTTCAATTAGCTCTGCTGAATGCTTCTGTGCTATACAAAGCTTCAGGACAATTGGATCTTTCCTTAAATTCCAGGAAGAGATCAACTGAGCCCTTCTGTTTCCAGACAGTGCTTTGGCCCAACTTCCCAACGCAAATGGAGTAAGCCGGCTGCATGAGAGGCATTTTCCGCATGTCCTCTCTGGTACCCCTACCCAAGGAAACCCCCAAAGAAGATGTTGTGTCTGTAGAAAACGTGGATATAGGCGTGACACCCGCTATTATTGTCCCTCCTGTCCTGACCAACCTGGTCTTTGCATTGGTGACTGTTTTGAACGCTACCACACTAGTTGAGTATTAGCGCAGGGTACAGCACCACACAGTCCTAGGCACACGTACACAGGGTCTCGGGGTCATCGAAAGGTGTGATGGCCATCACATTTGAGAGACCCTAATCTGCAATGTTCAGTTTACAGTTTTTATAAAAGTGAAAAAAAAAAAAACACACACACACACACACACGCACACAAAAACACAAACAAAATTAAAAAATAAAAAAGGCAAAAATAGTTGTGGTTGTATTTTTCTTCTCTCTCTCTCGCTCTACTGTTTGCTCACTATTGTTCTATATCTATCGTTCTCACTCTGTTTTATTTTTACTATGTTTTATTGTATTTGCTTTGCAGGTATGGTATGTTATACTGTAATGTTTGTTTTATTGTTAACCATCATTTGCTTAGCAGGTACGCCATTTAGCTGCAGCAAGGGTTTATTTATCTTGACAGCAACAGCGTTTGCTCCCACAATATGTAAAGCCTTGACTCCAGCGCTGTCGGAGGTGATTTCACCACCACAGTTAAAAAAAAAAGGGTGCATGCATGCCCATCATTAGAAGTGGGTGGATGAAGGACGGTATTCTAATGGTGGGCATACCCACTGATCAATCTCGTTCAGCCCACAGGCTGCATGAAAAAGAGAACATTACAATGTATGCCCAACATAGACCAGCAACGTACTGGTATGTTGCTGGACTTTGAGTGGTTATATCAGATTGATGCCTGCAGGTTTAGGTATCATCTTGGTATCATTCTTTTCAGCCAGCTTTCATGTAAGAGCAATCCCAATTAGCCTCTAGACTGCTTTTATAAGCAGTGGGAGGGAAAATTCCCCCCCCCCCTCGTCTTCCACGGTTTTCTCAGGCTCTCCTGTCCCAACAGGGAACTCGAGAATGCACCTGGTGGTTCCGCCAGCTGACCATAGAGCTGATCAGAGACCAGAATGGCTCCAATCATCTCTATGGCCTAAGAAACCGGAAGCTACGAGCATTTCATGACCCCCCCCCAAATGACCCCTTTTTGAAAAGTAGACACCCCAAGCTATTTGATGAGAGGTATCCGCACATTAGCTAGCCGCGTACAGGACCCCGAAAACCAATCACCGCCTTCAGGATTTCTAATGCCCTGTACACACGGTCAGACTTTCCGACGGAATATGTGCGATCGGAGCTTGTGGTCGTAAATTCCGACCGTGTGTGGGCTCCATCTGACTTTTTCCATCGCAATTTCCGACACACAAAGTTTGAGAGCAGGCTATAAATTTTTCTGACAACAAAATCCATTTGCGTAAATTCCGACCGTGTGTGCACAATTCCGATGCACAAAGTGCCACGCATGCTCAGAATTAATTAGGAGAAGAAAGCTATTGACTAATGCCCCGTTTATAGTCCCAACGTACGTGTTTTACATCACCGCGTTCAGTACGATCGGAATTTCCGGCAACTTTGTGCGACCGTGTGCATGCAAGACAAGTTTGAGCCAACATCCGTCGGAAAAAATGCATGGATTATGTTGTCGGAATGTCCGATCAATGTCCGATCGTGTGTACAGGGCATTAGGGTGTACATTTTTTATTTCACTCCTCACTACCTATCACAGTTTTGAAGACCATAAAATGCGAAGATAGTACAACCCCCCCCCCAATGACCCCATTTTGGAAAGTAGACACCCCAAGCTATTTGATGAGAGGCATGTTGAGTCCATGGAATATTTTATATTTTGCCACAAGTTGCGGGAAAATTACAAATTTTTTTTTTTTTTTTTAGACAACATTGTCACTAAATAATATATTGTTCAAACATAGTTATATGTGGAATTACAGCCCAAAATACATTCTGCTGCTTTTCTTGAGTACGGGGATACCACATGTGTGGAACTTTTTGGGAGCCTAGCTGCGCACAGGACCCCAAAAACCAAGCTCGGCCTTCAGGCTTTCTAAAGGAGTAAAATTGTGATTTACTCCTCACTACCTATCACAGTTACAGAGGCCCTGAAATGTCCAGATAGCACAACCCCCCCCTCCCCCAAATGACCCCATTTTGGAAAGTAGACACCCCAAGCTATTTGATGAGAGGCATGTTGAGTCCATGGAATATTTTATATTTTGCCACAAGACAGCACTAAACCCCCCCCCCAATGACCCTATTTTGGAAAGTAGACACCCCAAGGTATTTGCTAAGAGGCATGGTGAGTAATTTGCAGATCTCATTTATTTTTGAAAATGAAGAAAGAAAAGAAAAATGCATTTTTTTCTTCTTTTTTCAATTTTCATAACTTTGTGACAAAAAGCGAGATCTGCAAAATACTCAACATGCCTCTCAGCAGATAGCTTGGGATGTCTACTTTCCAAAATGGGGTCATTTAGGGGGGTTTTGTGCTATCTGGGCATTTCATGGCCTTCAAAACTGTGATAGGTATTGAGGAGTGAAATCAAAAATTTACACCCTTAAAAATCCTGAAGGTGGTGATTGGTTTTCGGGGTCCTGTACGCAGCTAGGCTCCCAAAAAGTCCTACACATGAGGTATCCTCATACTCAGGAGAAGCAGCAGAATGTATTTTGGGGTGTAATTCCACATATAACCATGGCATGTGTGAGCAATATATCATTTAGTGACAACTTTGTGTAATTTTTATTTATTTTATTGTCATTTTTCAATTACTTGTGACACAAAAAAATAAAATATTCAATGGGCTCAACATGCCTCTCAGCAATTTCCTTGGGGTGTCTACTTGGGGTCATTTGGGGTAGGGGTTTTACTGCCCTGCCATTTTAGCACCTCAAGAAATGAGATAGGTAGTCATAAACTAAAAGCTGCGTAAATTCCAGAAAATGTACCCTAGTTTGTAGACGCTATAACTTTTGCGCAAACCAATAAATATACGCTTATTGACATTTTTTTTACCAAAGACATGTGGCTGAATACATTTTGGCCTAAATGTATGACTAAAATTGAGTTTATTAAATTTTCTTTATAACAAAAAGTAGAAAATATCATTTTTTTTCAAAATTTTCGGTCTTTTTCCATTTATATCGCAAAAAATAAAAATGGCAGAGGCAATCAAATATCATCAAAAGAAAGCTCTATTTGTGGGGAAAAAAAGACGGAAATTTCATTTGAGTACAGCATTGCCAAATTGTAAAAGGTGCTCTGGTCGTTGAGCAGCCAAATCCTCCGGGGCTGAAGTGGTTAAGGCATCACAGATTAAAAGCCTTCCAGATCCTGAGCTTTAGGCTCTACATAAGCACCCACAGTACACACAAGAAGATTTACCAGTGTGGACTCAAGGTGTTATGGAGAGTTGCTTATCCTAAATAAAAAGAATCTGATGCTGCACATATATTATTATTATACAAGATTTATATAGTGCCAACAGTTTGTGTAGCGCCTTACAACATTAGGGCAAACAATACAGTTACAATACAATTCAATACAGGAGGAATCAGAGGGCCCTGCTTGTTGGAGCTTACAATCTAAAACGGAGGGTCAAGTGATACAAAAGGTAATAACTGTGGGGGATGAGCTGATGAATAAAATGAAAGTGCAGTTGTTAGGTGGAGGCAGGATAGGCTTCTCTGAAGAAAAAAGTTTTCAGGGATAGACTAACTGTGGATAGAGTTGGAGATAGTCGGACATATTGGGGTAGGGAATTCCAAAGAATGGGAGAGGCTCTAAAGAAGTCCTGGAGGTGAATATGGGAGGAGGGTGACGAGGGAGCTAGAGAGCAGGAGGTCTTGGGAGGAACGAAGAGAATGATTTGGATGGTATTTTGAGACTAGGTTACTGTTATAGATAGGGGCCAAGTTGTGGATGGCTTTGTAAGCTATTGTTAGTATTTTGAATTTAATTTGTTGGATGAGTGGCAGCCAATTGAGGGATTGGCAGAGAGGGGTAGCAGATGCTAAGCGGTTTGTAAGGTGGATGAGTCTGGCAGCAACATTTATGATGGACTAAATAGGGGATAACGGTTAGCCAATGAGGTGGGCGTTGCAGTAGTCGAGGCGACAGATAACCAGGGAGTGAATTAGGAGCTTTGTGGTTTCATTGGTTAGAAATGGTCATTATTTGGAGATGTTGCGGAAGTTGAGGCAGCAAGCTTTGGAAAGTGATTGGATGTGGGGCCAAAAGGAGAGTTCAGAGTCCTGGATAACACCTAGCACCTTGGCATGCGGGGATGGGTTGATGGTCATGCCATTGTTCTTGACAGAGAAATCAGGGGAAGGGGCACATGGATATAGAAATATCATGAGCTCGGTTTTGGACAGGTTGAGTTTGAGGAAGTGGTGTGACATCCAGTTTAATATATCCGTTAGCAAATTAGTGATGCGTGAGGAGACTAATGGAGTGAACTGAGGGGTAGAGAGACAGATTTGGGTGTCGCCACCAAAGAAATTATATTGAAAGCCATGGGAGGCTATCAACTGACCCAGGGAGGAGGTGTAGATTGAGAATAGAAGAGGTCCAAGAACAGAACCTTGGGGGACCAGAAGGAGAAAGGAAGAGTAGAGGAGGAAGTAGAATTGTAAGTGAAACTGAAGGTGCGATAGGATAGGTAGGATGAGAGCCAGTAAAGAGCACAGCCACAAAGACCAAAGAAGTAACGTTTTTTGAGGAGGATGGGGTGGTCAACTGTATCAAGTGGGTCAAGTGTCAGGGCTGGGCTCAGCCCTTCCTTCTCTGAGCTGGCTGCTCAGCTGTCAGCTAATTGCCAGCTCTTATCTGTCCACAGTGACTCACCTGTTGATGAGATCCTGCTCGTCAGTCCTGCCTACTTAAGCCGTCCAGCCCAGATGATCTCTGCCTTCGCCTTGGTCACATCTCTAGAGAAGCTCTTCTGTGTTCCTGTTAAAAACTTGCTTGCCAGACATTTCTTATGGCTCCAGATCCTGATTGCTGTTCTACTACACTCATCTCTGGTTCCCTGACGTTTTGGCTTGTCTAACAGTTCTTGAACTCTGGCTATGTTTTGACTACGTTTACTCTGTTTACCTTTTTTTATTATTATTAAACAAGTGAGATTTAACTGTATTTCTGTCTCAGTCTGATTCATGGTTTCTGACACAGAAGCAGCCGAAAGGTTCAGAAGTAGGAGTACAGAATAGTGTCCATTGGTTGTTGCTGTTAGTAAGTCGTTTGTGAGTTTTAAAAGAGCAGTTTCTGTGGAGTGCTGAGGGCGAAATCCAGACTGAAGCGGATCAAGATGGTTATTGGTTGTGGACAAGGCATTCAAGGAGTTTGGAGGAAAGGGAAAGCCAGGAGATGGGGGGTAGGTTGTTAAGATTCGTTGTGTCCAAGGAAGACTTTTTAAGTATGGGGGTGACTAGTGCATGTTTTAGAAAGGGAAGATGCCAGAAGAGAGGAATATATTGAAGACGTGGGTTAGAAAGTGTAGGATAGAGTCAGAGGGTGACCACAGTATTTGAGAGGGAACAGTATCCAGGGGACGAGTGGTTTGGTGGGCGTTAGACATATACTGACATTACCTGCTAACATTTTACTTCTTTACCCTGTTACTTACTCCAGATCAGAAGGTAGTTTGAAAGCCTATAGATTTACTGATTTCCAGTTAGGGCTAATTGAGATTAGGCTGCACATGTGTAGTACTGCAATGCCAAGCTAACTCAAAAGTGGACTGGAGTCCTGCCCAGGTAAGCTACAGCTCCTGGACTAGGTAGCATGAGGGGCTAGGTGGACTTAGGTTAGTTATAGGTATCATAAAGGTAGAGAGTGTAGCCATGGCAATGGTTTTGCTGAGCATTCTGTGTTTTCTAAACATAAAGGACAGTAGGAGCTTCTCAACACAGAGCTATGCACGTATAGGAGGGCTCAGTGGGGGGGAAGTTAGCACCATTTGAGCTTTGGGTATTCATTTCTGTAATCAACAGGCTGTTTTCAGAAAAGCAGTTGTTTGCTAATAAGCATGCAAAATTGAGCGTTCCACCTGCTCTGTTGAGCTACATATACTAAATATGAACCATCTAAAAACAAGTTATATTTATTTTGACTCAAATTTTAAAAAATTAAAACAAAAAAGATGTTTTGAGTCTTGATCATAATTAGTGATGGGCTGAACACCCCCAGGTTTGGTTTGCACCAGAACTCTCAAACAGGGAAAAAGTTTGGACCTAAGCCGCGAACCCTATTCAAGTCTATGTGACCTGAACATGAAAAATCAAAAGTTCCCATTTTGAGTGCCTAAAAAAAGTTTTTTGTTTTTTTTTTAAAACCGTTTTTAAAAGAGCAATGATTTTAATAGTGCTTAAAGTAATACAATAAAAATGAAAAATTCCTTTAAATATAGTGCCTTGGGGTCCTTTTAGTCTGCCTGTAAACGTGTCACATCTGAATCATGTATAGAACCTGCTGCAGCAAAACTGACATATATAAAGAATAAAAATGACAGGTAAATTAATTTTAAATTGATTTTCTTGGCTGCAAGTCATTGCCGGTAATAAGAAAAAAAAGAAAAAAATGTCATGGGCCCTCCCCCCATGCATACCACGCCCTTTGGGTCTAGTATGGATTTTAAGGCGAACCCCACACCAAAATGTAAAAAAAAAGCATGGGGTCCCCCCAAAATCCATACCAGACCCTTATCCGTGCATGCAGCCTGGCAAGCAAGTAAAGGGGGGTGAGCAAGTGCCCCCCTCCTGAACCATACCAGGCCACATGCCCTCAACACGGGGGGGTGCTTTGGAGTGCACCCTAAAGCAACTTCTCCCCATGTTGATGGGGACAAGGGCCTCTTCCCCACAACCCTGGGCGGTGGTTGTGGGGGTCTGCAGGCAGGGGGCTTATTGAACTCTGGACCCAAGAGGGCCCCCAGATCCCAGCCCCCACCCTGTGTAAATGATTAAGGGGCGGGACCACCTGTTGACATCATCAAGTGGCACAGAACTGCATGCACTGGTCGGTGACTTCACAAGGAGGCGGTGCTACCAGGTGATGTCACCAGGTGGCTCCGCCCCTTACCTATTTAAGAACTGTCAGACAGTGGAGCAGGCAGTCGTGATTAGCCTTGGTCATGGGTGGAGATTTATTTTTCTTTTTTCAGGTTCAGTAGTGCAGCGAGCGTCATGATTCATGATGGATTTACATTGGAGTACTTTTTTTTTTTTTTTTAATAAAGGACTTGTCAAAAAACTGTGTGTTTGTTTTCTTTCTTTCTTTCTGACACTTTTTTGGTGAATGAGTAGGGGTACAATGCCAGGATCTTGGGCCCCCCTTGTCAGCGCTGACAGCTGATTGGCCCGAAATGCTCTCCCATCCCTAATCATAATAAAGAAATTTACAGTATGCAAACATACTCTACACCATTCCTTGAAGCTCAACATTTTGTTAAGCAGTTACTGGCAGTTGGTCATTGTATATCGCTGAATATTAAGACACACAGTCACACAGAAACTTTCTAAAGTATATTTAGTCTTTGTATTTAACGAGTTATCCCATTTATACGAAGGTATATTGGATAAAAGTATAATCATTTCATACACATAAAACCCATCCGTTGAGTTTCCTTAATGGTGGATATAATGATCTTTACAAGTCACTAAGTCACTGACTAAGCACAAATATATAAATATGTTTCATTTAAACCCCATACATTTATATAACCTCATTAAAGACTACTTGTCGTTTGTAGAACACTGTCATCTCAGATGCTTTTATTGCATTTACTTTGTTCCTTACATTTACATTTTATGGTATTTCTCTGTAAAATAGATACTGTTAAAATCCTCTGCTAAGATCCTCTAAGCTGTCAAGTAAGATCTCCATTAAAGTGGAGAGTATCTGGCATTTAGGCTTTAGCATAACAGCAGATGTCTCGAGAGAATTCACTCCCTTAATGAGAGCCAAGAACGAGGAAGCTCTTGGGAAGCGCTATGAGGAATGGAAATAACACATGATTACAATAAAATTGAACTCTAATTTGAAGGAAGGAGACAGAGTTTTTCTGGTAGCTCAGAAGATGAAGCAGCTAAATGAACAGTTTTTAGTAAGAATAACAGATGAAAAAAAAACTAAATCAAAGACAAATACACTTATGGATATACACGATTTCGCAGCAGATTAAAGACCTCCATTAAGCAGTATTTGCTGGAAAACTTTTCACATAGCATAACCCCAACACATTTTTTGAAAAATAAAAATTTTCTGATAAAAGGGGAACTTCCTTCTTTGTGAAGTTTTCGAGCTTTGACAGTCATGCACGTGGGAAAAAACAAAGTGAAAATAAACTATTGCATCTACCAAGCAAACTGAACATCATTTAGCCATTCATATTTATTAGCTCAGCTAATCTTTCCTCATAGCTGAGACCCTCCATGCCCTATATACATTTAGTTGTCCATCTCTGCACCCTCTCCAGTTCTGTAACATAATTTTTTGTTAACAAGAACCCAAAACTGAGATATGATATCTGTAACTAATCAATAATCAACTGTGAATCAGTAACTCATCATCAATCAAATGTGAATCCATAACTGATCATCAATCAACTGGGAATCTAAAACTCATCAATCAAATGTGAATCCATAACTGATCATCAATCAACTGGGAATCTAAAACTCATCAATCAAATGTGAATCCATAACTGATCATCAATCAACTTGGAATCTAAAACTCATCAATCAAATGTGAATCCATAACTGTTTATCAGTCAACTGTGAATCTGAAACTCTTAATCGATTTAATGTGAATCCATAACTGATCATCAGTCAACTGTGGATCTGAAGCGTGTCATTGTTTAACTGTGAATCCATAACTGATCATTAGCCAACCATAAATCTGAAACTGATCATCAATTAACTGTGAATCTGATACTGACTATTTCCTAACAACCGTCTTGTCATGTTTGTGGGTATTCTTACAGCTGAATACCAGGTAAGTATTGTAAGTATTGTAAGTAAGTAATGTAAGTATTCATATTTCATACCTGGCTGACCCCTGTGGAAATAGAGAACCACTGTAATAGCTGCCACTACTACAGTTATCCTGGCTGTCTTTTAGGTCCTGTTCTGAGCAGCTACCCTGCTGCATAGTAATCACAGGGGATGGCACTTGCTCAGCTTTGAGAGAATAGTGAGCAAGCCATTCAGAGAATGCCATGCATTTTCCTCAGTGAATGCAAAGCATTCCCTGATTGGATAAATTGGATTGGTGGAGCGATGACATCACAATATCTATCTTGTCCAATCAAAGAATGGTCAGCTTCAGATTCACAGTTGATTATGCATCAGGGTAGCCACTCAGCACAGGACCTGGAAGAGAGTGATGACCACTTTAGTAGAGGTGGCTACTACCACTGTGGTTCTTTGTTTACAAAGGGATCAACCAAGTATGGCATATGTGTACTTACATATAACTATGTAAAAACTCTGTACCCAGAGTCTGCTCTATCTAATCTAAAAAAAAACCTTGGTTTGTGATTTTGAACACCCCATTTAAAATTCTCTAAAAGCTTTGAGGTTTAAGCAACATATTTTTGATATTGTACACCCCTCACATTTTTGTAAATATTTTATTCTATTCTTTTCATGTGACAACACTGAAGAAATGACACTTTGCTACAATTTAAAGTAGTGAGTGTACAGTTTGTATAACAGTGTAAATTTGCTGTCCCCTCCAAATAATTCAACACACAGTCATTAATGTCTAAACCGCTGGAAACAAAAGTGAGTACACCCCTAAGTGAAAATGTCCAAATTGGGCCCAAAGTGTCAATATTTTGTGTGGCCACCATTATTTTCCAGCACTACCTTAACCCTCTTGGGCATGGAGTTCACCAGAGCTTCACAGGTTGCCACTGGAGTCCTCCTCCACTCCTCCATGACAACTTGACAGAGCTGGTGGATGTTAGAGACCTTGTGCTCCTCCACCTTCCATTTGAGGATGTCCCACAGATGCTTAATAGGGTTTAGGTCTGGAGACATGCTTGGTCAGCCCATCACCTTTACCCTCAGCTTCTTTAGCAATGCAGTGGTTGTCTTGGAGGTGTGTTTGGGGTCGTTATGTTGGAATACTGCCCTGTGGCCCAATCTCCGAAGGGAGGGGATCATGCTTTGCTTCAGTAAGTCACAGTACATGTTGGCATTCATGGTTCCCTCAATGAACTGTACCTCCCCAGTGACGGCAGCACTCATGCAGCCCCAGACCATGACACTCCCACCTTCATGCTTGATTGTATGCAAGACACACTTGTCTTTGTACTCCTCACCTGGTTGCCGCCACACACGCTTGACACCATCTGAACCAAATAAGTTTATCTTGGTCTCATCAGACCACAGGACATTGTTCCAGTAACCCATGTCCTTAGTCTGCTTGCCTTCAGCAAACTGTTTGTGGGCTTTTTTGTGCATCATCTTTAGAAGAGGGTTCCTTCTGGGACGATAGCCATGTAGACCAATTTAATGCAGTGTGCTGAGTATGTTCTTTGCCATGAGGTGCCATGTTGAACTTCCATTGACCAGTATGAGAGAGTGAACACCAAATTTAACACACCTGCTTCTCATTCACACCCGAGACCTTGTAACACTAACGAGTCACATGACCCCGGGGAGGAAAAATGGCTAATTGGGCCCAATTTAGACGTTTTCACTTAGGGGTGTACTCACTTTTCTTGCCAGCAGTTTAGACAATAATGGCTGTGTGTTGAGTTATTTTGAGGGGACAGCAAATTTACACTGTTATACAAGCTGTACACTCACTACTTTACATTGTAACAAAGTGTCATTTCTTACAAAAAAATGTGAGGGGTGTACTTACTTTTGTGGGATACTGTATATATACACGCTGTAAATATAAAACCAAGTGACATTGCTTTGAGCCTAAACATGGAAAAAAATAAAGGATTTGCTACTCCTCTTTGTCACCAAATTAACATTAGACACATTTTTCATTATTATTATACAGGATTTATATACCGCCAACAGTTTGCGCAGCGCTTTACAACATGGGGGTAGACAGTACACTTACAATACAAAACAATACAGAGGGATTAGAGGGCCCTGCTCATTAGAGCTTACATAGACACTTTCCTTATTTGTAGCCACCTACCTACCTAAATATCTACTGTATCTGACATATAATATTTAGTACAGGCATTTTCAACATACAGTTGTTGTTTTGTTTTTTTCCTATGCTGGCTGTCATTTACCTTTAATTCTGCAGCCTTTTAATAGTTACAATAAGTGAATAACTAAGAGTATCAAAAAATAAGATATCTGCCCATACAGTTTTTTTTTTACTGTATATAATTGAATCATAATAATCCTTTATGAATTAGAATCATAAATTTTGAATTTAAATCATCCGCTGTGATTTTGTTCATTATAGTAATGAATGCTAATGTTATCTTGAAATTAGGATTTTACAAGTTGACTTTTTCCCAATAGATGATGCTAAGGATGTGCAATCTAATTTAACACACAATTTAATTAACCAGCTTGCATATTTATTTGCTGAAATTAATTCTTGGCGATCAGTTTGAAATATGAACTCGCAGGGAATGACAAATGTGTGTAATTCATGTTATTTTACTATGCGCAGAGCAGGGCACACCCTCCCCTCTCCTCTCTGTGAATTGACAACAATAACTGCTTTCACCATTCAGTCACTATTACTCAGTGCTTTCCCAAAGGCTTTCATGCAAATGGAATGTCTAACACACCCTGTTCTCATCTCTATTTTTAAGGTTTTGCTACTGTACTTTTGACTTTTGAAAATATCAAAACAAGCAGACCACAATTTGAACTTCCATGGTGGAATGTAAAGTGAGGAATAAAATTGTAAAGAAAAGTTTGTTTAGCAAAGAAGGCATTAAATACTTACTTCTCTCATCTTCCTTGGTGTTGAACTACACAGTATTGAAGAGATACCAATACATGAAGAATCTTCAGGATCTTGGTCCCTTGTTGCACCCTACCACCTTTGTTTGTCTTGGTGTGAGGTTCTCTGGTGGTCTTAACTACACTTTTTTCTGCTCCTTCACTTTTACATTGACCCCATCACTATAGGCTCTATGCCCTTCGCTAGTTATACCCCACACTTCCATTGACCACATTCATTTTACATTTCACACAGATTGGAGCTGCTTTCAGGCATCATCATGCAGCTCACCATGGACACTTTCCATCTCTCCCCTCGAGTGTGGTGTTCTCCGCCTTAGCTGCCTGCAGTTTTACGCCCCCTCAGCTCCCACCAGGGATATTTCCCGGTTTTCCTCAACTATCAGGTTTTAGCATTCCATTACCCAACTTTAGAGCTGATTTATAAGTAATGTTGGGGTGTTTGGTTTTCTCCTCCCCCTACATACTTATTTAATTTATTGGAGTAATTTGGAATATTTTTTATAGATACGCATTCTGCACTTGCTTCTGCAGAAGTGGAACTTCACCCACGTAACGTGTCAAGCTTTTAAATGCAGTTTTTTAATCAATCATGCGTTTATATTATACCCTTTTCTTTGATTTTATGTATCATGTGCAATAATGGAATTTTCACATTTGTCTATTATATGCCCATCAGCTCGTCATATCTGCTATGTACCATGTCACATGTGTATTTATATGAATACATTTTCTCATTATTGCACAATTTATTTATTTTTGTCCAACACACATCTCACTCAAAGTCCCAAATCCCCTCCTTTTCTTAATTAATCTTCAGGAACTGGCACAGATGGGCAGTCCCCAGCTCTGATTAGTGGTTCCTCCTGCCAGCCCCTCCATCAGGAGGACAGATGATGCAGGGGCTGGTGGATCAAATAGTCCAGCAAGGGACTGAACATATTGCAAACCTGGAACTCTTGGATTTTGAGGACACCAAAAACTATGGGGTCAGAAAAGAAGCAAGGCTTTCTTACAAGGGGATCAACACTTGCAGCCCACATATTTTTCCTAGGAAAGATTTACCTTAAACACAGTGCAAAAATAAATGATACTATGGAATTTATATGATGTTTCACAAAGGGTGGGAAAGTGGATGTGCTACCCACAGGAACCATTCCAGAATTAGCATGGTAGCATATTGACCTTGATACACTGGGTCTTGCCTGCAAGTCTATATGTATGGAGTTTTATGTTCTCATGTTTGTAGGAGTTTATTGTGGCTGTTCTAGTTTCCTCCTATCATATTTAAAATCATACTAGAAACGCAATCAGCTTTAACTTTGACTAGTGTGTCTAAATGATAGTGATAGGAATAATACAATGTTAACTTTATGGTGGCAGGGACCTGTGAATTGTGTGTTGGTTTTCAGCACAGGGAATATGACAATGTTAATTCAACCATATGCCTTAAAGTGGACCGTTCCTTCCTAAACCTAACATTTTCAGTGCATGCAGCTATGCATGCTGATCTAGAAACATGGTAAAATTAAAGTTAAGTAAATTACTTTTTTATTAACCTATTTTAACTTCCTGTTCACCCAAGGCATTGGTGACATAGTCCTGGACACCTAGGTACCTTCTGGGAAGACAACATAATCAGTGTTTTCCAAAGAAATCTGATGCATGCTCCGTATGATCCATGAAGCGGCTTGTGATTGTTCACAACTGTGCATGTGAGAGTCCACTCTCACTTCCACGCATGCTTCATTCAGACAAGCATTTTCTTTATAAATAATAAACCACTCCTCTGTACAGCGCATGTGCTGAATTGAGCCTGGACTTACACATGTACAGTATGAGCTGTGGAGTGGTTTATCAATGGATAATCACTAACTGCTTCACAGCATGAACATTGCATATGCAAGATCAATCAAAACATCATCAATGGGCTGGATTTGGACAAGGAAAAAGGAGCCAGCCACTGATGACGTTATTTTAAAAAATGGTGGTGCAGTTTCCCATCTGCCAAGTGGGGGATGGGCCATGATAATAAATAAGTTTATAGCTCTTCACTTAAAGATCGCATTGCTGTTGTCAGTTACATTTTTTGGATGGGGGGTCCACTCTAACCATTAATTTTAACATGGCTCTAACACTAACCCATCCCTTATCCTACCCATAAAACATTCTAACAAATAAAATTAACGCTTAACTTTACCCTACGGTTTTTATGAAAGAAGAGTCTCAAGCCTCTGTATACCTCTTCTGCCATGAAAGCTCTTTCCCTGCTTGCTAGCATTTTTCCTAACTGTACAGTGACAGCCTCACAGTGACATGCACCCATGTCAGCGAGACATGGGTGCAGGGTCAAAAGAATCCTTGTGTACATTGCGGTACATCATCCCTAGCTGGCTGATAGAGATAGATGAAGACTACGGCCCCAAGACAGGACTGAACAAAGTTAGTTACCACCGCTCCAGGCTGTTTGGGTTCTAATCTCCCATCCTCCACTGTGTGAAAAAGTGAGAGCTCCAGGTGCTGGCAATTGCTGTTGCAATTGTATGCGTGCAGGAAAAAGATCTGGACAGCCGCACTCCGCAATAGGCAAAATAAATAAAATCTTCTTTATTCAATAACGTGGCATAAAATTAGTACATGACACTGTTGGAGCAATATAGCTTGACCACTAACGCGTTTCACGCTCTTACAGAGCTCTTACTCATAGACAGGACTGGGACAAGTTGGCAGAGGTGGCAATGAAGCAATGATGGAGAGTGCAGATGGCACACAGTTGAAGAAGAGCAGTTTGGGATGTAAGTCTTCCATAATGTGCAAAAAAAAATGCTGTGTATACCTGATTTCAAAGCGACGCTCAGCGCTTACGTGACCGGCCGGCTCTCCCCTCTCCCGATCTGACAATGAAAGCGGGAGGGGCCAAGATTCCCCCGCTGACATCAGTTGGGAGGAGAGAGAAGAAAGCCGACCGGTCACGTGAGCGCCGAGCGGCGCTCTGAAATCAGGTATACACAGCATTTTTTTAATAAAACAAAGAGACAGGGGCATTAGGGAACAAACAGGGCTATATAAAATTATTTCAGCACTTTCAGCGCTGACAGGCAGGGAGCGGAGGGGGGAAGGAGGTTGAAGGCCATGCATATATACATTACGTTTGTACAAATGAAAATGTATCTGCTATGTACTATACCTATACTCCCTGGTGTAATGTTGTCTCATGGTTGTTTCATCTATTGAAAGCTTTGTGCAAGCATGGTATACATCTAGCATTTCAGTAGCTTTGCTAGATGAATACCATGCTTGTGTGAAGCTTCCAACAGATGAAACAACCATGAGACAACATTACACCAGGGGGTATGAGTATAGTACATAGCAGATACATTTCTATTTGTCCAAGCGTAATGTATATATGTGTGTTTGCACATCAATAAGTAGATCTCACACATGAACTTTCAATAGACAACTGTAAAGGAAAAAAATGCACATCTCAACTAAACTGAGAAAATATGGCACCTGTTAATGGCATAGTAATAAGCTTTACATGTTTATTATGGTAATACAAAAAGTAGCAGAGATGTGCAAAGCAGAATAACTTATTTCGAAAATAATATACCATCATGCATAACCACAGATTTGCAATACAGCGCTTGATAGAAATGTCTCATTTTCTGATAGATAGAACAACATTATGTTTCAAATTTTATTGTAAAGCCTGATCTCCATGTGAAATCTGTCAAGGTCAAAATAGGCTATAGAGATATGGCATATTTGTTACAGCTCAAAGTTATATTCATAAAAATGAGGGCATAGAGTGAGTGACAGAGATAGTCTCTATATAGACATCATGTCATGTAAATCTGCAGTCTATATGAAGGGTATATTAAATAAAGAATAACATTATGATGCATCCATCTGAATGTACACAAAACTGAAAATGAGCGTACAAGCAAGCCTGAATTTAAATATCTTTTGTGCAAATAGCAATAGATATTTTGTAAATGTATAAAATATTATACTGTTTTATAAAGTCTTGAAGACCTAAGCAATAAGCAGGCTTTCTTAATAAGGTAAGGCAAGCAGAGGGCAATCTAGTGGTGGCCGCTCCATTAGGATCTGCCCCTTAATCCCGGCCCCTAAGCTACATGGAGGGCGCCAGACGCATGGATTTCAATGGGGATTTTTTTTTTAAGCACATGATTAGAGCCTTGGCTTTAAAAAAGGGTGGGCTTGGGGTGCAGAGCATATTCACACAGACTTGCAAAGCTAAAGGTCCATTTTAAAATGTTTACATGAACATATTGGAAAAACATTTGCATTTTTTGCTGTAATTACCCCATGTAACGCTAACATTTCAGTAAAAAGTGAATAGGATATGACTGAATAGTGCAATAACACCCCACTCCAAACTTCAACAACAAGATCTCTGCACCCGACTCTGCTAATCCATTTAACTTTTGCAGTCATTATAAATAAGTCTAATTTTCCCTTTTGGATGTTTCATTTTTTATTTACATTTCAGAGAATGTAGTTGGAGGTTTGAGGTTCTTCTCATTGCTTTAAGAACAGTAAAACATAAGGTTTCACAAAGAGGGTGAAGCTACCAATTCGGATAAGGAGATCTTGCTACTGGAGTCCCCAACAAATAAAAGAGGCCAGTGTGTATTTTGGTCTAGCAGTGTCCTTTAGAGATGACCCCTCATTAGCTGGCTCTCAAGTTCCCTTAGCCAACATGTGGGTTCCTAAACTCTTTGCTCTCTGACCTCTGGTCAGTGAGTGAGAAGATCCAATTAGGATTCCCTTATTAAATGACTAATAAGAGTGGGATTTCCCACTTTTTTAAGTCATTGTCATATAATGAACTGAATAAGGAAAAATTATTCATGACACATTTATCCCCCATTAACACTTAGCGTGAGCGTAGCCAGGGCGATTTAGAGCATCTTTTTATGCAAATTTTCATCATGCTTTTATACATGAATTGTGCAGGATAAGAATTGATCCCATAGATTTTCAAATGGGAGCACCTGAAAATGGGCAAAAGCACAAGCTTATCATGTGCATCTATTAACTACTTGACTTCCGGAAGATTTACCCCCTTTCATGACCAGGCCATTTTTTGCGATACGGCACTGCGTTACTTTAACCACTTCCCTGCCCGCCCATAGTCATATGACGTCCACAGATGGGATCTCCCATCCTGGGTGGACGTCATATGACGTCCTGGGATTCCCGGCCGTCTAGGGGGCGCGTGCCCGCCGCGTTCCTCGGGACCCGGTGCGCGTGCGCGATTGCCCGTTAACCGGGCCGGCATGTGGATCCACAGCCTGTCAGCTCTGAGGAGAGCGATCTGTGTTCCCAGAACGGAGGAACACTGATCGGTCTCCTCCCCTAGTGCGTCCGCCCCCCCCCCTTCAGTTAGAATCATTCCCTAGGAAACATATTAACCCCTCCCCGCCCCCTAGTGGTTAACCCCTTCACTGCCTGTCACATTTACACAGTAATCAATGCAATTTTATAGCATTGATCGCTGTATAAATGTGATTGGTCCCAAAAATGTGTCAAAAGTGTCCGATGTGTCCGCCATAATGTCGCAGTCACCAAAAAAAATCGCGATCGCCGCTAAAAAAATTTAAAAATGTATTTTTTTTAAAACTGCCATAAATCCATCCCGTATTTTGTAGACGTTATAACTTTTGCGCAAACCAATCAATATACGCTTATTGCGATTTTTTTTTACCAAAAATATGTAGAAGAATACGTATCGGCCAAAACTGAGGAAAAAATGTGTTTTTTTTTTTTAAAATTGGGATATTTATTATAGCAAAAAGTAAAAAATATTGTGTTTTTTGCAAAATTGTTGCTCTTCTTTTGTTTAAAGCGCAAAAAATAAAAACCGCGGAGGCGATCAAAGACCACCAAAAAAAAGCTCTATTTGTGGTGAAAAAAGGACGTCAATTTTTTTTGGGTACAACGTCGCACGACCGCGCAATTGACGTTTAAAGTGCGACAGCGCTGAAAACTAAAAATTGTCCTGGGAAGGAAGGGGGTGAAATTGTCCGGTATTGAACCGGTTAACTGACAATTTGGCGACACTGTACTCAAATTAAATGTATGTCATTTTTTTCCCACAAATAGTTTTTTTTTATGATATTTGATCACCTCCGTGGTTTTTATTTTTTGCATTATAACCCCTTAGCGCCAACTGTACGCACATCGGCTTTAAGGGGTTATACCGGGGTGATGCCTGCAGCTTCAGGCATCACCCCATACCATTTTTTAGAGCTGGCAGTTGGCTTTTTAGTGATAATATCCGATACGGCCAAAAGCCCCTCAGCTTTTATCCCAAAGGAGCGGGAGGGGCCTTCCGCCGCCCTTGACGGGGCCTTCCGTCTAACCGGGAGACACGATCCACGATCTGGCACTTCCACCGATTAGAATGAGACTGAAACAAAGCCGGAAATGGCTTAGTTCTAATCTCGTATGTAAACACACACGGAAGAAACGTCACAACGTCACTTCCGGTTTACTCGGCTGCCAATGGTGCCGATTTAAAAAAAAAATGACAGCATTCATAATTGCCGTTTTTGGTGATCTGAATACTTTGAAGTGCAAAGGAGGGATCGGGGGTCTTTTAGACCCCTAATCCTTCCATAAAGAGTACCTGTCACCACCTATTACTGTCACAAGGGATGTTTACATTCCTTGTGACAGCAAAAAAAAAAGTGATAAGAATTTTTCTTTTTAAAGTGACAATGTAAAAAAAAAAAAAAAAGAATGAAAATAAATACGAATTTTTTTTTTTGAAAATGCTCCCGTCCCCGCAAGCTCATGCAGCAAAGAAAATGCATGCTTAAGTCGTGCCTGCATATGTAAACAATGTTCAAATCACACATGTGAGGTATTGCCGCGATTGTTAGAGCGAGAGCAATAATTCTAGCACTAGACCTCCTCTGTAACTCTAACCTGACAACCATTACATTTTTTTAAATCGTTGCCTATGAAGATTTTTAGGTACTGTAGTTTGTCGCCATTCCATGAGTTTTCATAATTTCAAAGCATGGCATGTTAGGTATCTATTTACTCGGCGTAATATTATCTTTTACATTATACAAAAAAATTTTGCTAACTTTACTGTTTAGTTTTCTTAATTCGTGAAAGTGTATTTTTTCCCAAAAAATACTGTGAAAATACTGTGTGACATAAAATATTGTATATTTTATTCTCTAGGGTCTCTGCTAAAAAAAATATGTATAATGTTTGGGGGTTCTAAGTAATTTTCTAGAAAAAATACAGATTTTAACTTGTAAGCAACAAATGCAAGAAATAGGCTTAGGCATGAAAGGGATAAACAAAAAAAGACCGATAATTAAAAATAAAAAAAACAATATGTTTTACTTTCTGCTATAAAACATATCCAATAAAAAAATAGATTTTTTTCATAAATTAAGGCCTACATGTTTTGGCAAAAACAAAAAAAAAACAATAAGTGTATATTGATTGGTTTACACAAATGTTAACACATCTACAAACTATGGCATATATTTTTTGAATTTTTATTTTTTTGTTTTTTATACTAGTAATGGCAGCAATCAGCTACTTATAGCAAGACTGCGATATTGTGGTGAACAATTGGAAACTAACTGACACTTTTGACACTTTGCGGGAACCAGTGACACTATTACAGTGATCAGTGCTAAAAAACTTGCACTGTCACTGTACTAGTGACACTGGCTGGGAAGGGGTTAAACATTAAGGGTGATCAAAAGGTTAACTGTGTGCCTAGCCAGTGTTGTTGTGTACTGTGTTTTACTAAGGGAAAATATGGATTTTGTTTCCTGCTTTGCGGGAACACAAAATCCATCCATCCCCCCCATCAGAAGGGAGATCTGCCTTGTTTACATAGTCAGATCCCCGTTTTGTGTATTTTACTGACGATTGGCTGACATCAAGTGCCTGGCACCTGCAGATCGGCTTCTGCTGTGAATCATTACAGCAGAAGCAGGCCATTGGCCGTGTACGTGTGCCCTCTGCAGGCGGGAGTGCAGAATCACGTATATATACACATGATTCTGCACAGTAGAGCCTCTGCTATGGGGTCTTTAACCACTTCAGCCCCGGAAGATTTGGCTCTTCAATGACCAGGCCATTTTTTGCGATACGGCACTGCGTCGATTCAACTGACAATTACGCTGTACCCAAACAAAATTGACGTCCTTTTTTTCCCACAAATAGAGCTTTCTTTTGGTGGTATGTGATCATCTCTGCAGCTTTTATTTTTAGTGCTATAAACAAAAAAAGAGCGACTGTTTTAAAAAAACACAATATTTTGTACTTTTTACAATAAACAATTTCCCCAATTTTTTTTAAAAAAGCATTTTTTTTTCTCAGTTTAATCCGATATATAGTCTTCTACATATTTTTGGTAATAAAAATTGCAATAAGCGTATATTGATTGGCGTAAAAGTTATAGCGTCTACAAAATGGGGGATAGATTTATGGCCTTTTTATTATTATTATTTTTTTTACTAGTAATGGCTGTGATTTTTATTGAGACTGCGACATTATGGCGGACACATTGGACTCTTTTGACACATTTTTGGGACGATTGACAATTATAAAGCGATCAGTGCTATAAAAATGCACTGATTACTGTATAAATGTCACTCGCAGGGAAGGAGTTAACACTATGGGGCGATCAAGGGGTTAACTGTGTTCCCTAGTGCGTGTTCTAACTGTAGGGGGAACTGACTAGAGGAGATGACAGATCGTGGTTCCTAGCTAGTAGGAACTCACGATCTGCATCTCCTCTCCTCACAGAACAGGGATGTGTGTTTACACACACATCCCTGTTCTACCTCTTGTGCCTGCGATCGTGTGTGACCGGAGGTCATCCCGACCGCCGGTCACAAGTATCGGCACCCCTGCAGTGCAGCTATCCTGCTTAAAGGAGCTGACATACAGCTATGACGGTTTGCGGGATCGTGCCGACCTGCTGGAGTATAATGACGGTGGCTGGTTGGCAAGTGGTTAAGTGGGCAAAGTCCATAGGGCCACAAGCTCATGATTCTGTCCCAAGGAAGCTGATGTGCTTTTTTCCCAGGCGTGAACATCCCCGAGAATAATGGAATTCATAATGTTGAGGTTTGTCATTTTGGGGACTGCACAACATAAGGCTCAGGGGTGAATGGGAGCTTATGTAAAGAAGTTAGAAGCTGATTGGTTACCATGCAAAGCGGCACCAGATTTTGCCCTCTCCAATCAACCAGTAAATCAACCCTAAAATGTTCTTTTTTGTCCTCGTCTACTAATGACATATCATTCTATGTTGGAATAGCCCTTTAACATTTGATCAGTCTTCCCATTAAAGGAGAAGTACAGCCAAAGCTCGTTTGGCTGTACTTTTCCTGTGGATCACAGGAGTGCAGTTTGTTCTGCACTTTTGTGACCCATTTTCAGCCAACGGCAGGCTGAAGCCCGCTGGTGGCTGATGTCACAGAGCCGTCAAGGCTGGGAAAAGATCACAACCATATGGTCGGAATCCATCCAGGAGCCTAAACTGGCACCTGGCACCTGGCTCAGCCTCTCAACTAGGCCACCCGCCCCCTCCCCAGCCTAGCGCTCCAGTGAGCGTGGGGAGGCAGAATAGAGAGCTGATTGCTGACAGTCACCAGCTCTCTGCTCACGGAGCACTGAGAAATGAGCGATTAGCAGTGTTTGATTGCTCAGTTCTCAGTCTTAGAGCCAGCGGGGGACAGATGCAGCATCTGACTGATGCTGCATCCACCTAGTATGATTTCTAAATTAAAAAAAAAATCCCAAACTTCTCTTTTAACTTGTTGAAGAATGTATTCTAAGACCTCTGGAGCCTAAATATACAGTAGGTTGATTTACTAAAACTGGGGCGTGCAAAATCTGGTGCAACTGTGGAATAGAAACCAATAAGTCTCCAGGTTTTTTTGTCAAAGCTTAATTCAACAAGTTGAAGTTAGAAGCTGATTGGCTACCATGCAGAGTTGCACCGGATTTTTCAGTTTTAGTAAATAAAAACCAGTGCACTAATCAGATGTCTGTAATGCCATGTACACACGGGCAGACTTCGACTGGACTGGTCCGATGGGACAAATCCGTCGGACAATCCGACTGTGTGTGGGCTTCATCGGACCTGCAGCTGACTTTTTCGGGCGAAAATCAGACAGACTTTAGATTTGAAACATGTTTCAAATCTTTCCGACAGACGCGAGTCCGGTCGAAAAATCCGCTCGTCTGTATGCTAGTCCCACGGACGAAAACTTACGCTAGGGCAGCTATTGGCTACTGGCTATCAACTTCCTTATTTTAGTCTGGTCGTACGTAATCATGTACGAATCCATTGGACTTTGGTGTGATAGTGTGTAGGCAAGTTCGTTTGAAAGTCCGTCGGAAGTCCGTCAAAAGTCTGTCGAAAGTCCGTCGGAAAGACCGTCGGACCTTTGATGCCGAAAAGTCCCCCCCCCGTGTATACACGGCATAAGAGTTCTCATTCATCCAAGCCATGGTTTAGAATGCAGTAGTTGGTCATATTTAACTGGATTTGTTCTATAATACTGTATTGAAGACTTTCCACCACTGCTGGCATAAAACTGTGAAAACCAATAAGATAGGTGGCTGAACATCTTCAATTTACAGTTGAATAGAAATAACTACTGTTAGCTGTGCTAAGAAGAAAATGTATTGTTGCCAGTAACAACCAATCAAACTAACCAATCAAAACCAATCAAAATCTCTGTTTTATTTTCATCTTTCTGATGTAAAAATGACAGCTTGAAGCTGATTGGTGGTTATGGACACAATAACAATAAGTGGCTGCCAACTATGTATTTGTTGCATGAAGTTTGCACATAAACTGTGGAAACAAGAATCGGTGGAGGGTCTTATTCCGATGTTAAAAAAGTACCTAATAAAAGATTATTTGAAAAAAATTAAGGATTTAAAATTCTTTAATATCAACTACATACGGTAATGTACACCTAAAAGAAATGTCATCTCAGATCTTTCATTTCAAACATGTGAAGGATTATCATGGACACTAACTCCTTTACTCAGGTCACTTGGCATACACTCTTGATGTTTTGACTGTTTTTTATATCTTCTTAATAAAATCAAGATTTGAAGAAAAATGCGATTAGCCAGTTTAAATTTACTTTTTCTCTTAGTTACAGAAGGCTCGGTTTCTGTGCAGAAAGTGAATGTCTTCATTTTTTCTGTTATAGCAACCACTGAACAAAGACATGGTTTGTCTTGTGGGATGGGAAAGTGGTAAATGATTTATACACTTGCTATGCAATCTGTGCTTTCTAATTTTATCTGGATGATGAAATGAAACTTGAAACACTGAAGTTTGATAGACTTTGATTGTGTGTCACTAGGGGCGATGTGGGCAAACAGAAAGAAACAAAGCAATAATCAGGGTAGGCTTGGCACAGAATTTTGGCATAGTGCAGCATAAAACAAAGGTTACTATATGAATGCATGCCCTTAATTGTCATTGGTGTGTATGTGATGCATCGGACTCTGGGAGTTTCAGAGTGAAAAATGTGACTGTAGCCTTAAAAGATTTCACACTGCAATCCGTCTAGACATAACACACGTTTTTTTTTATGTGACGGAACGCAATAAATCAAATGAGCAGTTTTTTTGCTAAAACAGCAAAGATGCCTTGGGATGATATCAGAAATGCAAAGTCAGCTTCAAGTATCAGTTTAGCTGCAAACAAAAAAATACAAAAACTTCAAAGTAATTTGAAAGAAAAAAGTGCAACTTTTTGAAATATGTCCACTAATACAATGCATCAGGTTTTGTCCTCTCTGACAAGCTGGAAACAGCAATGTAGGGCATCTAGTGTACTATTCATCTGTATCAATGGCTAAAAAACAAACCCAAGAACAGAAATTTAATACCTCGCAGCTTACCAGTTCTTACACAAGGTGACTGCATTAGTGTTTTTATTCAAGCTAAGAACATTTTCAGCAAGTACAGAAAATACCTGTTTATCTTGCCAAAAATACAGTGTCCTTGTCACTTCCTGAGCTGAACTGAACTCTTATGCCCCGTACACACAGTCGGACTTTGTTCGGACATTCCGACAACAAAATCCATGGATTTTTTCCGACGGATGTTGGCTCAAACTTGTCTTGCATACACACGGTCACACAAAGTTGTCGGAAAATCCGATCGTTCTGAACGCGGTGACGTAAAACACGTACGTCGGGACTATAAACGGGGCAGTGGCCAATAGCTTTCATCTCTTTATTTATTCTGAGCATGCGTGGCACTTTGTCCGTCGGATTTGTGTACACACGATCGGAATTTCCGTCAACGGATTTTATATCCTGCTCTCAAACTTTGTGTGTCGGAAAATCCGATGGAAAATGTCCGATGGAGCCCACACACGGTCGGAATTTTTCGACAACACGCTCCGATCTGACATTTTCCATCGGAAAATCCGACCGTGTGTACAGGGCATTGCTATACAAGATATATATACCACCAACAGTTAGTGCAGCACTCTACAATATAAAGAGAGACTATACAGTTGCTACACAGTTCAAAACAGAAGGATTAGAAGGGCCCTGCTCATGGAGCTAAAAAGGTGGAACAAAAGGAAATAGTTGTGAGAGATGAGCTGATGGAGGTGGTCGACATATAATTTATAGGTTGAAGTGGGGTAGACTTCTCTGAACAAGAAAAAAATGAAGCAGCGGTAGGAGATATTTGGCCAGATTGGGCTGGGGAGCTCCAAAGAATTGGGGAGGTTCTGGAGAAGTCCTGGAGGTGAGCATGAGAGGAGGTGACGAGGGAGCTTGAGAGAAAGGGAGTCAACAACTGGGAGAATATGTCGAGATGAGACTGGTGATATAGCTGGGAGCAGTGTTATGGGTGGCTTTTTATGTTATATTTAATATTCTGAATGTTATACCTTGAGCTAGTTAAGGCCAGTGAAGGGATTGGCTGAAGGTTGTCTTCTTTTTATAAATTCACCCATATAATGAAACAACAGTAGACATGTTTGAATTTCAGCCTGGGGTACAACAATACAAATAAATGGCCACTGCCCCCACCTATAACTGGCTTTTGCAGCAAGGAGCACATGGAAGGGCAATGCATGCAAAACACAACCAAAGAAATTCCCAGCTCAACTTACCAACCAGCCTGCAACCGACCAAATTATCCTGTCTAACAGTATGCATTAAAAACAGGCGTTTAGTCTGCACACATTTGCAAATACTGTATATGCATAAGCTACAGAGCCTCACCAAGGCACCCCAGTATTTTCTGTAGTCCTAACCCTAAATTTTGAGAGCCTCCACAGTGGAAGCACATGCATTATAATGGATAGTGCAGACTAAACCCCTGTGTTTCACGCATACTGTTAGGATAATTTGGTTGGTTGCAAGTCGGCTCGGTAAATTGAGCTTGGAACTTCTTTGGTTTTGTTTTATTGGGGTACAACAATGGCTTCCTCCATAGATACAAAGAAAGAGTGAGCATAGCCACCCTATAACAGAAAGTGTATTATTTCAGAGGATTACATGATGAAAATAAAGGAGAGATAACTGAAAAAAGAAGACTAATGCAGCTTCCACATTTAAGGACATGCCAGGTATTTAATTTTTGTTTTTGGGTTTAGATCTATTAGATTGTAAGCTCTTCTGAGCAGGGCCCTCTTAATCCTATTGTATTGTATTGTATTATATTATAACTGTATTGTCTCCCTTTTATATTGTAAAGCGCTGCGTAAACTGTTGGCGCTATATAAATCCTGAATAATAATAATAATAATAATAGATATGCTTTAACTGAATAGCCCACTGTGAATTAACCAGTGGAAATGAATGACTTTTGCATTCCAATGCAGTTTTGTAAATTTTCCAAAAGTGTAAACATACAGTATGCTTTAATTAGCTAACGCCCAGTTGTGTTATACTGCCCTTATATGCTAAAATGCATAAAAGGAACAATTTAAGTTGAATGCACACAGGTAGGAAGGTTGCTCTTCAGGCTATCATACTGGGTATATAGCTGTGATAAGTATTGGTGTATGTAGGACAACCTTCGATCGGCCTTCTGAAGAGGTAACCATCCATACACAATGCATATTACTGCTGCCAGAACTAACATCAGACACTAAGCAGAGAGGGTCATTGCACCTTTAGCATCACAGAAATAATAGCAAATTACTCATTTTCATTTCTGCCTAATGCCACCCCTCCTCAAGATGGCATGTGCTTTTGGTGACACATTTTGACCAGAAGTTTGAGTGACGTATAGCATACACGTGATGGCTTCTCCCAGCAGCTGAAAAAGTGGCCAGGGAGAGAAATAAAAAAAAAATTGAATATGTTCTATTGCAAAGTGGACATTAAGTGAACCCATTGTTTTGCCCTGTATAGACAATCTCTGTATTTTCGGACAATACTAAGCTAAGCAGGGCAATAACTTCTCCGCAGGATGTAGAAACTTTGCAAGAAGAGCTGAACAAATTAATGGGGTGGGCAACTACATGGCAAATGAGGTTTAATGTAGAAAAAATGTAAAATAATGCATTTGAGTGGCAAAAATATGAATGCAATCTACTCACTGGGGGGAGAACCTCTGGGGGAATCTAGGATGGAAAAGGACCTGGGGGTCCTAGTAGATGAGCAAACAATGCCAAGCTGCTGCTAACAAAGCAAACAAAATATTGGCTTGCATTAAAAAAGGGGATCAACTCCAGAGATAAAACGATAATTCTCCCACTCTACAAGACTCTGGTCCAGCTGCACCTGGAATATGCTGTTCAGTTCTGGGCACCAGTCCTCAGGAAGGATGTACTGGAAATGGAGCGAGTACAAAGAAGGGCAACAAAGCTAATAAAGGTTCTAGAGGATATTAGTTATGAGGAAAGGTTGCGAGCACTGAACTTATTTTCTCTGGAGAAGAGACGCTTGAGAGGGGATATGATTTCAATTTACAAATACCATAGTGGTGACCCCACAATAGGGATAAAACTTTTTTGCGGAAGGGAGTTTAAAAAGACTTGTGGCCACTCATTAAAATGAGAAGAATAGAGGTTTAACCTTAAACTACGTAGAGGGTTCTTTACTGTAAGAGCGGAAAGGATGTGGAATTCCCTTCCACATGCGGTGGTCTCAGAGGGGGGCTTTGATAGTTTCAATAAACTATTAGATAAGCACCTGAACGACCACAACATACAGGGATATACAATGTAATATTGACTTAAAATCACACACATAGGTTGGACTTGATGGACTTTTGTCTTTTTTCAACCTCACCTACTATGTAACTATGTAACACAGATTCACTTTACCCGCTTTAGGAACGGCGATTTGAGTAGGCTCAGTTGGGGGCGTGCGCCCATCACCGGCGGCGCGTGCTCCCACTGCCTGTGCCTGTGGGTCGGGAGGACTCAATTTCCTCCGGCGGCCCACGATTGTCTTGTACACAGGCAGAACGGGGAGATGGCTACGTAAACAAGGCATTTCCTCGTTCTGACAGGTGACATGAAAATATTGTTTTTTTTTTCAAAATTGTTGCTCTTTTTTGTTTATAGCGTAAAAAATAAAAACAGCAGAGGTGATCAAATACCACCAAAAGAAAGCTCTATTTGTTGGAAAAAAAGAATGTCATTTTTGTTTGGGTACAATGTTGCATGACTGCGCAATTGTCAGTTAAAGCAACACAGTGCTGAATTGCAAAAACTGCTCTGGTCATTAAGGGGGTAAAACCTTATGGGGCTGAAGTGGTTAAAGCAGTTCTTCAGTCTTTTTCAAAAAAATTAAAAGTCAGCAGCTACAAATACTGTAGCTGCTGACTTTTAATAAAAAGACACTCACCTGTCCAGGGTTCCAGCTCTGTGCTCACCAAAACTGCTTCTTCATCAGTCTTCAGGCACTGTAGAGTAATTCATCCTCAAATTTAAAGCTAAACTCCTAGCTGGAACAAAAAATACCCTTGCAGTGCCCCCCCCCCCCCTCCTTCCGCTGTACTTTAAGTATTAAATGGTTGTCATGTCTAGGGGCGCTAGAATAGGGAGAAATACTGGCCTTATTTTGTGTTCCAGGCCTGCATTGTATATGATGACGGCAAGGGACCACCCACGGGCCAGAGCTTTGAGGAGAGGAGAACATCACTGGAGCCTGCTGGAATGGGGAATATGGTAACTAATGCAGCCTGTACCTCTACCTGCTAGAAATAAATAAGTGATTAACCCTTGCAGTGTGGAGGTACCCCATTGCAAGGATATTTTTTTTTTTCATGTTCCAGACCAGAATTCAGCTATAAAGCGTAGCAAACCGCAGCAAAAAAAAAAAAAAGAATAGGGCTCCGGGCAGTTTAGGTCATAATGTGCTAGTATGCACATACTAGCACATTATGACAGACTTATCTGAAAACAAAGCCCTCCAGAGCATGTGCACATTACCGGCTTTTAAGGTAATATATTTCCTAAATGGTGCATGTTTAGGAGATATTTACTGTATCTATAGATGAGCCTTATTATAGGCTTACCTATAGCTAAAAATCAACCAAGGGAGTTTACTCCCACTTTAAAGCAGAAAACACTTTCACTTTCATTTCAGCAGCTCAGATCTCCCTCCCCCTGTTCTGTCAAAACAGTGAACTCGTTAAAATCTCCAATTACAGTGGAACCTCGCTTTGCGAGTAACACGGTTAACGAGCGTTTCGCAAACTGAGCACTGTGTTTCTAAAAATCCTAACTCGGTTTGGGAGTGTTGTCTCACAAAATGAGCAGGATTCAGGCCAAAAGCGGTGTGCAGTACCGCTTTTGGCCTGAGGTGGGGGGCGTCGATCGGCGCCGTTCAGAAATGCACGGGAAGGCCCGAGGACAGTTCGGCTGACCTCGGCAAACCTCGGAAAGGCTCGTGAATGGAGTGTCCCTTGGGCCTTTTCGACCGTTTCCGAGGCTCTCCAGCGCCCCCCGCCTCTAGCTGCATGTGGTATTGCACCCCATGAGACACTCCATCTATTTATAACCTGACCTTGCTAAGCCCTTGTCTATCTAATGTCCCCAGCATAGCGCCACCTAGCAACAGAAGAGAGAAGGTGCAGCAAGTCCAGAACTAGAGAGGAATCAGTGGATTTACTAACAATTAACCAGGTCAACTACTGCCTGGCAAACTAAATTTACTAGCAACTCTGCCTAAACACCAGGGTGCTACACAGGATTTATACAACAGAATTCAGGCCCTGCTCCTGATATCTTTCAATCTAGTAGAAAATATTTGAATGTCTGCAGCCAGTTAGCCAGTATTGTATAGACATCTATGCCTGGAGATGCCAGTAGGGGTTGATTTACTAAAACTGGAAAATGTGAAATCTGGCACAGTTGTGCATTGTAGCCAATCAGCTTCTAACTTCAGCTTGTTCAATCCTGCTTTGACAAAAAACCTGGAAGCTGATTGGCTTCTGTGCAGAGCTGCACCAGATTTTGCACTATCCAGTTTCTAATGCCGTGTACACACGAGCGGACTTCTTGTCGGACTGAACTCTGATGGTTTTTTCGACAGAGTTCCAACGGAGTTCCGCTGAAACAGACTTGCCTACACACGATCACACCAAAGTCCGTTCGTTTAGAACGCAATGACGTACGACGGGACTAGAAAAAGGAAGTTCATTAGCCAGTAGCCAATAGCTGACCTTGCGTCGTTTTTGGTCCGTCGAAATAGCATACAGACGAACGGTTTCTCAATAGGAGTTGAATCCGTTTAGAACTTGTTCTATTTCTAAGTCCGTCAGAATTTTCGACAGAAAAAGTCCGATAAAGCCCACACACGATCAGAATGTCCGACGGGATGATTCCGTCTGACTTTTTGTGCCGGAAAGTCCGGTCGTATGTACGCAGCATAACTACAGTGTTCTTGGTTGTATTGAATCCAGGTGACTTTTTTTTGATTGTTTGTTACTTGTTCTTGAATATCCAGAATTTAATTTACTTTACTTTACTTACTTTAATTTATTTACAGATTTGCAAGATTGTTAGTGATTTTCAAAACATTTTATCTTCTTATAAAACTGCAAAATTAATCTCCTAGTAATCTCCTAACAGTAAAGTGCAGTTGGGAAAAGGCAATCTCTGTAGGAGATTTCAGCTATACAATATCTTCATTAGAAACTCATGTGCTGCTCATCTCATTATAGGTTTATTTAACCACTTGCTTACTTGGCACCCAAACCCCCCTCCTGCCCAGACCAATTTTCAGCTTTTAGCGCTGTCACTCTTTAAATGACAATTGCGCGGTCATACAACACTGTACCCAAATGAAATTTTTATAATTTTTTTCCCACAAATAGAGCTTTCTTTTGGTGGTATTTGATCACCTCTGGGTTTTTTATTTTTTGTTAAAAAAATTAAAAAAGACCAAATTAAAAAAAAAAAATCCAAAACCGTTTTATATTTTGTTAATACATTTTGCAAACAGGTATTTTTTCTCCTTCATTGATGTAGGAGAAAATGTCCCTGCAAACTGAAGCCGGTGATCATTTTTTTCTTCTCACGCTGACAGCGTGAGAAGGCAAAAAAAACGATTACCAATCCTCTGTTTACATCACGTGATCAGCTGTCATTGGCTGACAGCTGATCACATGGATCAACCCCTTACTCGGATCTGTGATCACCCAAGTCTCATTGACTCGCGTGATCACAGCGCGCGCCGCGCGCCCCCTTCGGGGGGGCGTGGCGAGGCTGCAAAGGGGAGGACGTCAATAGATGTACTCCCAGCAAAGCAGATCCGCACTGTAGCTGTCATTCGGCTATAGCGCGGATCTGAAGGAGTTAACAAGTGCAAACAGTGCAATCAGCAACCAACCAGATTTCTTAAGGTAAGTGCAAAAAAGACTTAGCTTTGACATGCTGAGGAGGAAGAATAGACACACAGGAGCTAATATTCATCTAGTAGAGACACATGCACAAAATAAACTGTCTATGATTGTCCAACATGATACATCTTTTTTAAACCACCCCCAATGTGCCCCATTTACTGCTATTCTCCCTGCTTTGGGCACAGTGAAGTAAAAGAACTTTTAGTTATGCAGAGGGCACCAAGTGAAGAGGTACTTGCAGATTCTCTATGAAGCAGCTAAACAGTGAAGTTGCTGATATCTGTTCCAGAGCATAGAGACACTGCAGAACAGTATCATGGTTGTTGTTGAATATAAATAATGAACAGTGTACTAGTGAAAGTATGTTCATTTTCAGTAGGAAAGGTCAGTATTGTAGGTTTTTAGCACAAGACCCTCAGTGCCAAAAAGAAATGCGATTTTCTATTGTCCATATTGTGTTCCAATTCTGACAGTTAAAAGAGAAGTATGGCCAAAGCTTTTTTCTGGGTCACAAAAAGTCCACTGATTTCTGCACTCCTGTGACCCAGACATCACAGAGCTGGTCCAGGCTCTGAAGGGATCCCAACTTTAATGTCGGGATCCAGCCAAGATGTCTCCCCGGCAGCTGGTTCAGCCTCTCAGTGTGCTGCCGAGAGCTTCAGGCATCCTCTCCTGTCCCTTTCACAGCCCGGAGCCTCCAGTGAGGACTGGAGGGGCAGAACAGAGAGCCCGTGACTGACAGCCACCCCTCTCTGTTCAGTGAAGTGAGAACTGAGCTATCAGTGGTCAGATTGATGCTGCAGCCATATATTTAAGTATAAATATTTGTTAGTTTGATTTCCTGCACTTCTCCTTTAAACTCACTCTAATGCTTAAAGTGATTGTAAAGTCTTGTTTTTTTTTAGGTAAAAAAAAACAAACATGTTAGGAGCAGGGGAGCTAGGCCAGCGCAGAGATTAATTAGACACTCCCAGAAGAGAAGAAGACTATGCCATGCAAGGAGGGAGAGGATTGTTCCAGGGCTGTTCCAGGGAACTAATTAGTCAACTTATCTACCAAGCTCAAAGACACATTGCAGGTGAATAAAACATCATTATGGAAAGTAAAAGCACTGCAAGTAAACATGTAAAATAGCTGTTTTGTCTGTGGTGTTACCTTCAAGTGGAACTAAAGTCTGCAATACTTATCTTTGCTTCAGTGGTCTGAGGTTCCTCCCCAGTGCTGCTATCTTTTACTTGGCTTCTTCCAGGTGCCAGTCTTCAGCCATTTTAATTGCCAGGCACAGGATGAAGTCAGCCCTGTATTTGCGCAGGAGTACAGTCATCCCAGCACACAGGGACAGTGCTGTAATGTAAAATTAGCTGCATGCACAGCTCAGTGTACTTTCTACAGATAACTGCAAACAGGCAGACACATTTATTCTATTATAGAAAAGACATTGCATGTCTCTTCTGCAGTAAAGAGCCTACTCGCTTGCAGTTTTTTTCATAGGACTTTAGTTCCACTTTAAGTTGGTACAGGGTCTCTTTAACCACCTCAATACAGGGCACTTACACCCCCTTCCTGCCCAGACCAATTTTCAACTGAAATTTCCATCCTTTTTTTCACACAAATAGAGCTTTTTTTTTGGGGTATTTAATCACTACTGGGTTTTTTATTTTTTGTGCTATAAATAAAAAAAGACCGTAAATTTTGTGAAAAAATGCCCTTTTCTTTGTTTCTGTCACAAAATTTAGCAAATTAGTAATTTTTCTTCATAAATTTTGCCCAAAATTTATACTGCTACATAACTTTGGTAAAAAAATAACCCAAATTAGTGTATATTATTTGGACTTTGTGAAAGTTATAGAGTCTACAAACTATGGTACCAATCACTGAAAATTGATCACATCTGATCAGGCCTTCAGTACATCAGGTAAATCTCATTTCTTGAGACACTAACAAGTCAGCAAAGTACAAATACCCTCCGAATTACCCCTTTTTAGAAAGTAGACATTCCAAGGTATTAAGTAAGTAGCATGGTGGGTTTTTTAAGTTGTGATTTTTTTTCCCCACAATTCTTTGCAAAATGAAGAATTTTTTTTTTTTTTACAAAATTGTCATATTATCAGGTTATTTCTCACACCCAGCATACAGTATATACATACAACAAATTACACCCAAAAATACATTCTGCTACTCTTCCCGAGTATGGTGATACCACATGTGTGAGACTTTTACACAGCTTGGTCACATACAAAGGCCCAACATTGAAGTAGCAGCTTCAGGCGTTCTACGAGCATAAATGACACATCTCATTTCTCAACCACCTATTACAATTTTGAAGGCCCTGGAGCACCAGGACAATGGAATTGCCCACAAAATGAACCCATTTCGGAAGGCAAACACACCAATGTATAATCTATGAGGCATAATGAGTCCTTTGAATTGTTCATTTTTTTCCAGAAGTTTTTGGAAAATGTGGAAAAAAAAATGAAAACGCATTTTTTTTTACAGAAAAATGTCAATTTATGGGATATTTCTAACACATAGCATGTATATAGCAAAAATTACACCCCAAAACACATTCTGCTACTCATCCTGAGTATGGCAATACCACATGTGTGAGACTTTTACACAACCTGGCCACATACAGAGGTCCAACATTGAAGTAGTACCTTCAAGGGTTCTAGGAGCATAAATTACACATCTCATTTCATTCCTACCTATCACAGTTTTGAAGGTCCTTGAGCATCAGGACAGTGGAATTACCCACAAAATGACCCCATTTTGGACAGCAAACACCCCAACGTATATTTTATGAGGAATGGGCTGCAGATAGGTATTCGGGTACTTTGATGGGCTGGAGACAGGTACTCGGGTAACTTGATGAGCTGCAGATAGGTACTCGGGTACTCTGATGGGCTTGTGACGGGTACTTGGGTACTCTGATGGGCTGGTGACAGGTACTTGGGTACTCTGATGGGCTGGTGACAGGTACTTGTGTACTCTTATGGGCTGGTGACCGGTACTCGGTTACTCTGATGGGCTGGTGACAGGTACTCGGGTACTCTGATGACTGGTGACAGGTACTCGGGTACTCTGATGGGCTTGTGACAGGTACTCGGGTTCTCTGATGGGCTGGTGACAGGTACTCGGGTACTCTGATGGGCTTGTGACAGGTACTCGGGTACTTTGATGGGCTGGTGACAGGTACTCGTGTACTCTTATGAGCTAGTGACCAGTACTCGGTTACTCTGATGGGCTGGTGACAGGTACTCGGGTACTCTGATAACTGGTGACAGGTATTCGGGTACTCTGATGGGCTGGTGACAGGTACGGCCGACGGGTGGCAAGCAGTTAAAGAACTCGGGTCTAATGAAGGGGAAAACATTTCTTCCAAAACTGAACACATTAAAGCTGAAACTGTATCTGAGCATCACAAACTGAAAATGCTATTTTACCACTTGCCGCCCCTCCACAGTACATTTACTGTGGTGGGATGGCACATGTTGGCTCAGTCACGTATAAATACGTGATTGAGTCTGCTGCGGTTTAGGATCCTTGTTAGCGATAACCGGATATCATGTGATCTCTATGACTGGTCTTAGCAATCACATGATAACAATGTAAACAACCTGTCATAAATGGCTTTCCATTCATGAACAGCTTGCCTACTGTTATGATCTGTAATTGGCCCAAAGCAATCACATGGTACCTGGCTACCTGCACCATGTGATTAGCTTAACCAATCACAGATCACATTCAAAAGCAAGATGTACACTGTTATAAGCAAAAACATCGCAAAGAAAAAAATCCCTAATCAGACTCCAGAGTAGTTCAGTGTCACTAATGCCCTGTACACATGAGCGGAATGTCCGACAGAAAAAGTCCGATGGAAGCTTTTCATCATCTATTCTGATCATGTGTAGGCCTCATCGGACTTCCTTTTTCGAAAATTCTGACGGACCTAGAAATGGAACATGTTTTAAATATTTCCGACGGAACCAATTCCTATCGGGAAAACCGATCGTCTGTATGCTGTTCCGACGGACCAAAAATGCTCTGAAGCAAGTACGAGACGGAAGCTATTGGCTACTGGCTACTGAACTTCCTTTTTTTAGTCCCGTCATAATTGTTGTACGTCACCGCGTTCTGGACAGTCGGACTTTGGTCGGACTTTGGGTTGACCGTGTGTAGGCAAGACCGCTTGAATGGAATTCCGTCGGAGTTCCTTCGGAGAAACATTCGGAGTTTAATCCGACGGCTAAACCGGTCATGTGTACGCGTCATATGACACTGAACTACTCTGATGACCGGATGTAAAAAAAAAAGATGTTAAAAAATGTTTCAAAAAATTAAATTCAAAATATGTTTATTAATTATTTTTTTTCTTTATTTTACACAGTATCATCAGTCAATATCCCTGATCACTGCCACATCAGTCATATGATGATGCTGTACTGCACATATATTTGTAGTTTTAATTATTTCTCTTCAAAGCCCTAAGTCTCATGTCTTTCTGTTGCTCCGTTCTTCTGTTATCAGCATGATAACATCATTCAGTCAGCATGATTCTGACAAGTTCTCCGACACAGGAGATAAAAGCAGCTGGAAATTTGTGTCAAGGTTGCTATAAATAGATTAGCAGAGAACTGATCTATTCACAGCACAGCTCTGCGCATTCCTTCCCTCTTTCCTCTGCCTATGTGGAGAGAGGATGTGTGCCTTTCCTTCAATCAGCTGTCACACAGTTTAAGCCAAGACTTCACTCCCAATGCTGAGCAGGAAGAAAAAATTCTAACACGATGTGCACTTTCTAAAGAATATAGCAAGCTGAAGACAGCAGATATACATGTAAAACGTATGTAGGGAGGTTTGTTTCAGCCCTGTGTATCATCTGAGGGTTTTCATTTCACTGGGTTTACATCCACTTTAAGTTCTTGATTCTCCAACAAATTGTGACAAAAATGTACAACTTAAAAAAACTTGCCATGCCTCTTGCTAAATATAAAATGGGCACTTGAATCCCTAAAGGCTTAAACCATAAGTGGGACATCACTCACTACATACATGTTCATCTTTATTCCAATATTAAATATACAATTAGACATATTTAAATCTACTTTACTCATAAATACATTACTCAATCTCAGAGTGTTCAATTCCTTCTTGGAGATTCTATACAATTTTCACTCACAGTGCCATTACTTTTTCCAATTTTCTTCCCCTTTTTTTAGTATATTCCTTTCTATATGCTTTTAAATGATAGAGCAATAAAGATAATATTTTTTATTGGGTTTTGGGAGTGAGAATTAGCTTTTTAGGGATTTGACCTTGTTTCAATTTTAACACTAAAACATTTTTTTTCACATCCTAGAGCCTCAGACGGCTTGACCACTTCATTTGTTTTATTTTGATTACAATATTATCTTTTTTCACATACAATTCTGAATGCAACACCCATACACACCTGTCAGTCTTCTGCACATCTGAGTGACGGCCGATGATGCATAAATACTCCCCCATGTGCCTGGGATCTCCATCCTCATGACTAAACTCTGAGGGGCAGTGCAAAACACACTGGGGGCATGGCCTGGCTGGAGTCCAGGCTGAGGTTGCCACTTACACACTCATCTTAGGGACAGCATTGATGTGTGGCTACAGTGAGTCCATTCTTAACCTGCTTGCTAAATACCCCAGACTGTCTACTTTCCAAAAAGGGGTCACTTGGGGGTATTTATGCTGTACTGGCGTTTTAGGGCCTCAAGAAATTAGATCAGCCTTCAGTACATCAGAATTGATCAATTTTGTATATATCAAAGATTGTAGACGCTATGACTTTCACTCAAACCAATTAATATACACTTATTGGATTTTTTTTACAACAGGCATGCAACAGCATTTTGCCTTAAATGTATGAAGAAATATGACTTTATTGGATATATTTTATAACAGAAAGTAGAAAATATTGTTTTTTTCGTTTTTTTTCTCGAAATTGTTTTTAGCAGTTAGTAAGAGTTTGAGGTTAAAATTCTGGAATGTCTCCCACTTTGGAAGGTACAGTCACAAAGTGATGAATCGCTGTTTTGAACAACATAAATGAGTCAGATCTGTACAAATAGCCTCACAGATGGACCCATAGTCCATCGACCACAAATCTCAGGAAGCTGCTGTATAAGAGAGTGCCACAACTGATTGGCCTTTGCTGAGGACGGGAATTATGCTGACACTGCTGTGAATGTATCCAATCATCTGTAGCTAATATAATTAAATGTTACTTTTCATTCTTTGATATCGGTAGGCCTCATTTTATATCAAGAGGCTTTTTTTCTTCTTTTTATTATTTTTTTTATTATTAATTCTTTATTTATAGGTTTTTATCATAGCATACAGGAGTGATCAACCTCAATAGAAAAGTGCACACAGTACTTCACATCACAAATAGGTGGTAGGTTCCAGTATATAACATAAAGCCAGTGTTCAAAATAAGTGACAATGTCCCAGATACAGTGCCTTGCAAATGTATTCACCTTCCTTGGCATTTTTCATGTTTTGTTGCCTCACAACCTGGAATTAACATGGATTGTTTGAGGATTTGCATCATTTACAGAACATGCCCGCAGCTTTGAAGATGTTTTTTTTATTGTGAAGTAAACAACAAATAGGACAAAATAACAGAAAAAGTCAATGTGCATAACTATTCACCCCCTAAAGTCAATACTTTGTAGAGCCACCTTTTGCGGCTATCACAGCTCCAAGTCATTTTGGATAAGACTCTAAAAAACTGCTCCAGCTTCTTAAAGTTTGATGGTTTGCGCTTGTAAACAGCAATCTTTAAGTCTGACCACAGATTTTCTATTGGATTGAGTTCTGGGCTTGGACTAGGCCATTCCAACACATGTATATGTTTTCCCCTTAAACCACTCAAGTGTTGCTTTAGCAGTGTGTTTGGGGTCATTGTCCTGCTGGAAGGTGAACCTCCGTCCTAGCCTCAAATCACACACAAAGTGGTACAGGTTTGGATCAAGAATATCCCTGTATTTAGCACCATCCATCTTTCCCTCAACCCTGACCAGTTTCCCAGTCCCGACTGCTAAAAAACATCCCCACAGCATGATGCTGCCACCACCATGTTTCACTGTGGGGATGGTGTTCTTTGGGTGATGTGATGTGTTGGGTTTGCGCCAGACATAGCGTTTTCTTTGATGGCCAAAAAGATAAATTTTAATCTCATCAGACCAGAGCACCTTCCTCCATACATTTTGGGAGTCTCCCACATGCCTTTTCGCAAATTCAAAACGAGCCATTTTGTTTTTTGCTGAAAGTAATGGCTTTCTTCTGGCCACTCTGCCATAAAGCCCAACTCTATGGAACATATGGTTTATTGTCGTCCTATGTACAGATACTCCAGTCTCTGCTGTGGAACTCTGCAGCTCCTCCAGGGTTACCTTAGGTCTCTGTGCTGCCTCTCTGATTAATGCCCTCCTTGCCCGGTCCGTGAGTTTTGGTGTGAGGCTTTCTCTTGGCAGGTTTGCTGTTGTGCCATGTTCTTTCCATTTGGTTATGATAGATTTGATGGTGTCCCCAGGGATCATCAAAGATTTGGATATTTCTTTATAACCTAACCCTGACTAGTATTTCTTAACAACATTGTCCCTTACTTTTTGGAGAGTTCCTTGGTCTTCATGCCATTGTTTGGTTAGTGGTGCCTCTTGCTTAGGTGTTGCAGCCTCTGGGGCCTTTCAAAAAGGTGTGTATATGTAATGACAGATCATGTTACACTTAGATTGCACACAGGTGGACATCATTTCACTAATTATGTGACTTCTGAAGGTAATTGGTTGCACCAGAGCTTTTTATGGGCTTCATAACAAAGGGGGTAAACACATACGCACATGCCAATTATCAGTTTTTTATTTCTGAAAAATAGTTTTATGTATATTTTTCTAATTTTACTTCACCAACTTAGACTATTGTGTTCTGATCCATCGCATATAATTCAGGTTAAAAAAACATTGAACTAAAGGCTGTAATGTCACAAAATAGGTAAAAAGCCAAGGGGGGTAAATACTTTTGCAAGGCACTGTAGAAAGCAATTGTGCTACAAGTTTGAAAATGACTTGCTAAGCTACTGCTAGACTTGCCAGGCTGCACAAGTTTGTTGCACAATTGCAGCAAGTTCGCATTGCCTTACTCCAGATCAACTTTCTTTGCAAACATTCTGCAAGTCTGCTGAAAGTTCTGGTTGAGTTATTTTGTGCAACAGTCATCCCCCCACAAGGGTCATTGTGGCTAAATGCTCATGCTGTAGATTTGCAGAGCTCTTGCTGTAGACTCACCACTGCAACTTTGCTCTTGCTAGAGACTTGCCACACAAATTTGCTACACATTGGAAAAGTGTCAACTAGAACTTGTGCTTCAAGTGCTCTGCAAGTGTACAACTTGCCAGTGAAAATGTGCAGCAAGTTAACAGACTTACAATTCAACACTGCCACAAATTTGTGGCAAGTTATTCTTGCCATATGGGGTATGGAGCATCCAATGAGTGAAAACCAATAAACCATATTTCTGCTTTGTTAAGACTCAGGAGTGAATCTTCCTCACATTGTGTGGCCAAAGAGATAAAATCTGGGCTGGTTGATTGATACACCACCTGCATGGACTAGTGGACAGAAAGGAAGTATAGAAGGAAGAGAAAATAAGGAGAGGGAAGGGAATAAGCAGGAGAGCAGGAGTATAGCCCCATTGGGGGGGGGGGGGGGGGCTCAATTGGTGAAAGTCGTGGCAGGACAAAGGGAGGGGGACGGGGGGTAATGAATATATGTGTGGGGTACATGTGTAGTCTAGGCTCCACACAATAGTGCCATATAACTCTGTGAAGCACCATGCAGCTGGTGTTCAGGGCTGACTGTGTTGTATATGTGAGGTCAGAATGTCTCGATATTTGGAAGAACAAGTCAAATTGGTCCAATAGAACCAAGTTTTATGGCAATATTCTGATCTTTGGTTGGCTGAGCCCATAAAAGTTTCCACTTGGTAAATCTTGTTTACCTTAGCAAACCACAGACTTGGGTGGGGTGGTAGTTTGTTTCCAGTATAACAATATGCAAACCTTTGCTGCATTCAATAAATGATTATAGTGCTTCAATGACATGAGGGTCAAATGAAGAAGAAAGGCAGCAGCCTCTACTGGCAATTGGACATCTGTCAAATTGAAGATCCAATGAAGATCCAAAAATCACGGATACCCCTGCAAGACCAGAAAACATAATAAACTTTTTATTGTTATAACTGTTCAAACCCTTCCCAGGGTCATGCACTACTTTTGAGGCAGTTTTGGGCATTGTTCTCCCTGTGCCTGCATGGGTTTCCTCTGGGTACTCCGGGTTTCTCCCACACTGCAAAGACATGCTGGTAGGTTAATTTGCTTCTGTCTAAATTGACTCTAGTATGTGTATGTATGAATGTAAATTAGGGACCTTTGCCTGTAAGCTCCTTGAGGTCAAGGACTGATGTGAATGTACAAAATACACTATATTACCAAAAGTATTAGGACACCTGCCTTTACACACACATGAACTTTAATGGCATCTCAGTCTTAGTTTGTAGGGTTCAATATTGAGTTGGCCCACCTTTTTCAGCTATAACAGCTTCAACTCTTCTGGGAAGGCTATCCACAAGGTTTAGGAGTATGTCTGTAGGAATGTTTGACCATAAAAAAGCACATTTGTAAGGTCAGGTTGTTAAATCGGGTTGAGGTCAGGACTCTGTGCAGGCCAGTCAAATTCCTCCACCCAAACTTGCTCATCCATGTCTTTATGGACCTTGTTTGTGCACTGGTGCACAGTCATGTTGGAACAGGAAAGGACCATCCCCAAACTGTTCCAACAAAGCTGGGAGCTTGATATTGTCCAAAATGTCTTGGTATGCTGATGCTATAAGAGTTCCCTTCACTCGAACTAAGGGGCCAAGCCCAACCCCTGAAAATCAACCCCACACCATAATCCCCCTCCATCAAATTATTTGAAATAGCGCACAAAACAAGGTCCATAAAGACATGGATGAGCGAGTTTGGGGTGGAGGAACTTGTCCTAACCTCAACCCAATAAAACACCTTTGGTTTAAATTAGTGTGGAGCCTTCTCGTCCACATCAGTGCCTGACCTCACAAATGCGCTTCTGGTCAAACATTCTCATAGACACACTCCTAAACCTTGTGGACAGCTTTCCCAGAAAAGTTGAAGCTGTTATGGCTGCAAAAGGTGGTCCAACTCAATATTGAACTTATGAATTAAGACTGGAATGCCATTAAAGTTAATGTATGTGTAAAGGTAGGCGTCCCAATACTCTTGTTAAGATAGTGTATGTGTAAAGTTCTTTGTAAAGTTCTGTGTAAATTGCCAGCACTCTATAAGAACCAGTAATAAAAAAATAAATCAAATGTGTGACCTCATAGACTTCAATGGAAATGTGTTTACAAGCATTTTTTCAGGCATATTTCAGAAGTTTTTTTTAGCCTGTAAGAACTGGTCTCTTACACCTAGTGCTTTCCATTGGCTTTCTAAATTGCTTGTATATGCATGCAAAAATGCTCACAAATGCTTAAATAAAAATGCCTGAATATCGCTCTGCTCAGGTGTGAATGTAGCTTTACAAGTGTTCTTATGTTAGCTGTCAATTAAACTATCAAGCCATCAAATGGCTGGTGTCATAACTGATCACATGTGCTGTACTATGGCAACTGCAGACCAAATACAAGCAGCTTCTTTAGCTGTAAAGGATTGGAAGGGTTTAGATACACTTTAAGAAAATGTGTATACGGTAAACCATGATGCAAACGTAGTATAAAATAGATTTAGGGTTCTATGTATCAATGTTAGAGACTTCAGTGATTCCATGTGGTGGGTGTCTAGCACTGAGCTGGTCATAAATCAGACCCCAAGTAAGAGTCTTCTAGCCTGACCACCAAGGACTGAGCCTGAGAACCTTCAGCACAGATAACTCTATGGCTAATTTATTCATGTTTAACAATGAGGAGTTCCAGCATCAGAGACTTTTTATTCACACAGATAACATGCTTACTGGGTGAGTCACTCATTTGATGCATAATCTTCAATTTTCAAGACACTGCAGGTTTTGCACATAAAACACATGTAGGTATGAACTGTCAAACTGTGAACTGAACAACTAGCTACTCAACTCCTAATGACTTCTATAAATATAACTGCAGCCTCAACCATTAAACCATTTTTTTTATTTTACACTGATCTTCTGGTAGAATGTGCATTATTATTTCTATTTTAACAAGTATTAATAATTAATAGAGAGTTGAATTTGTACATTTAATCGTGAAATTGTAACATGACAAAGACTTTGAATTGGAATTAGTTTTATTTTGTTCTTCTTATACTGCTAATCAAAGCAGCTAAATATAAAATACATGCATTTTTTTCTAGCAGATAAGCTTTAAAAGTAAAAGTGTATACCCTATGTCTTGTAAAATATGAGAGTTTAGAAGCTAAAGTTGACCAGTCTTCCATTTTCAACTTTTTAAAATCGAAATTCTGCTAAAGGCACCATATTATTATTATTATTATTATACACGATTTATATAATTATTATTAGCTAGTAAACTTGTGCCGTGATCCTCTCTGATTAATCTGGTCATACATTGTTAGTATTTTTTCATTCAACCAGCATCTCCCTTTAACAGAAGTTGATCAAACAATTGACTTCTGTCGAGCGGTGACTGCCACACACTGATCAAAATTCGGCTGATTTTCGATTAGTGAATGGTCAAGTTCAGCTTCCAGCTATCTGTTCTCTGTCCACTGAAAACCTTACTAAAAGCAGAATAAAACCCTTGAATCCTTTTGTAGAAAAGGCTGAGCCACATTAGCCTATATTTAAATCCACATGTTCAATGGTGGTGCACATGTAATAAGCTTTGATATATTTGGAAGCCCCCTTTAATAATATGGGGGCCCCCAGTTACCATCCCCCACGTGAATGAGTATGGGGTACATACTTTTTTTTTTAAAAATGTTGTAATCTGTAAATAAAGTCCTTTTTGAAAAAAAAAGAAAACTTCTCAGAAAAGTCCCTTGTTGTAAACGTTTTGTCAATCATGATGCTCACTGTCTGCTGACTTGCCGAAAAAAGACAAACCCTGGACCACAAAACCAATCCTGACTTTATCACTAGCCAAATGACAACTCCACAAGCCAAAGGTTGTTCAATGTATGATTAGATCATTTGGAGATTCTGCTTAACAACCTTAACAAATTTTAATGAGCAACAGTAAAATAAACAGGATTAAAAGTGAAATGTACTTATGAAAGTTTGCCTGTTCTTGGTTCAATGCAGAGCAAGTCTAATTTGATATCAAAGTCCTGGCTCACATAAATAGCCCTTAGCTCAATAGCTGCAAATGCAGCCATCTTTTATGGTCCGTGAAGATGTTTTTTACGGCCCTAACACAACCAATCAAGGGTTCTAAGGGGTGTGCTGAAGACAAACCCTTAATGGCAGCTTTTATAACTATATCTATATTTCCAGGTGACAAGGTTTCACAAACTGACATCCAACATATTATTTCTCAGAATGAAATTACAATTCGTTAGAGATGAAATATGATTTACATTGGATACCGGTATCTGTTAGGAGAGATCAAAGAAGGAGATAACCCTCTGCCCCTTATAATTTACAGTAGGTGCGTTTGGTGTCTGATTGTTATTTTCTTATTCATTAGTGTGACCACTTTCATGATGGTTCCTCTATTACAATGAAAATTATGAAATGTGAACCAGAGTTGAGAGCTTGATATGTATCAAAATTAAATTGTTGTTTAAATAAAACCCAGACTCACAGGAGTGTATTCCTAAGTCGTTCTGCAGATTGTTTGTTGTGTTTGTTTATGATGTTGTCATTTTACAACCTCTACAATTAAGCCCGTGCGGAGGGTGAAACACATTAGAGTGGTGTGGCTTGGGAGGAGACAAGCTGAAGCTGATCCATTACACATTATGTCTTTGCAGTCTGCCGGTGTGCGCCTCTGTGTCTCTTCTTGACAGTTAGCTTTATCGGGCTGGATGAGCCCTTTAGATGCTGGCACCCTGCAGGTATTGGAGTCACCGGGCTAATATATATTGGTGCTTGGAGGCTTGCCTTTTGTTTATATGGGTCATTGGGCCTAAATAAAGTCTTATGCATATGCTGCTAGAGGTTTTATAACCCTTCTGCATAACTTTTAACTTCCTCTGCTTTGTATCAAAAGCTTAGCTGGGTTCTACAGGGTAGTTTATGAAATATGTCTCTTACTCTGGCTGCTGACCACAGACATGAGAATTATATCTGACTATTTTGGTTACTGACTTGAGTATTCCCTCAATGAAAAGTGTTCTATAAATGGAAGAGGTGGGCCTTTCAATTTTCTTTGATTTTTCCGCCTGTCCTCCACTCATAGAACACTTTTCATTGGGGGAAGGAATAGTACAGGTTTTATGAATAAAGGAGGGAAGCAGAAAGGATGGGCATAGTCTGAACTTTTGAAAAATGCAGCTGTGATCTTCCTGTGCTGTGGGGGGTTCTGGGGGAGGTAGAGGAACAAAGATTTTAAAGAACATAGCAGCCACCAGCACAAGGTATACTATTCATTTAATGTAAGTACTGTCCCTGTGGCTAATTAAAAAAAAAAAAAAAATTCAATAACCTTAAAGTGTTTCTAAAGCATTGCTATTGGCTCCTGCTGCTGTCAATCAAATCCTGTCAGCAGATAGCAGAGGGAAGGGCTGAGCTGTGTGTTAATAGATGCACACAGCCCAGCTAGAGATTAACCCCACAGCAAGCGGCTTGTTATGGGGGCACACAAAAAAGAGAAGGATCCAAGAACGACAGAGAGGGATCCAAGAAAAAAAGGGTTCAGGGCCACCCTGTACAAAACCATTGCACAGAGCAGGTAAGTATGATTAAGCCCCGATGGCTGGGGCGAAATGCTTTAGAAATGGGGCTCAGGAGGAAGTGAAGGCTGAGACCATTCACACCGATCACACCTCTTTTCACCTGCTAAACTAGTGGTGTGCGGCGTCTCTCATAACCTCATACTTCCCTGCTTTCTGGATTAGGCACCCTTATATTTCTGTGAGACACCAGATCAAGCCGAAAACCTTGGGGGGGCACTATAAGTGGTATAGAGTATTGTGAGGTAAGTATAACCTGTTATTTCAATTACCTTCACAAGAGCTTTAGGCTGGTTTCACACCACTGCGCTGCAGTGCGGTTTTCGCACATTTTACCCACGATTTTAACCGCAGTTCCATTAACTTTCTATTAGGTTACCTGTTTTTGGCACGTTTTTTGAAAACTTACCAAAAGTGCTGCATCTTTGGTGCACTTTCAGAAAACACGCCAACATGCTCTACCAAATAGAAAGTCTTTGGGACCATGGCTAAATCTGCAGATAAAACACGTGAAAACTGAGGATACACCTACGCTATGGCCAAATCGTAAAACTGGCCTTAAAAAGGAGCTCCTTCAGAAAAAAATAAAAGTCAGCAGCTACAAATACTGTAGCTGCTGACTTTTAATATTAAGACATTTACCTGTCCACGAATCCAACAGTGTCTTCACCTCAGCCGATTTTTCAATTGGTTGTCGGGTGCTGCCGCCGCCATCTCCACTAAGGGAAACTGGCAGTGAAGCCTTGTGGCGGGGGAAGGGGGAGGGGGCCGAACTTCCTGCTGACTTCGCCGCGGAGAGATCAGCCAGAAGTAGGAGTGGATACCTGTCAAAACCAGGTACCCGCTCCCCCTGCCCCACCCCAAAGGTGCCAAATGTGGCAGTAGAGGTGGCAAACAAGCAGAGCTTCTCCTTTTGGGTGGAGGTCCACTTTAAGCTTTCATTTCCTACATCAGATCTAAACTCTGTAAAAGGATGTTTCAAATGGTTCATCAGAAAATAAAAAAGAAATCTTACTAAATAGCTTTGCAGTGTAACTATTTATTACTGATCTGTGTGTCTTGCCTTCAGTTTTCCTGTAAATCTTACTGGACCCATTGTTAAATAAATGAATGTATCTTACATCGGTATATATCTGTGTACTCTATGAAGTCACATATGCTTTAATTAGAAAAATACCAGGAAAAGAAGCTGTTTCCTACTTTCACATGCTGCCTCTCACTTTAGGAACTGTGGGAGGAAAGAAGTAAATTGCTCCTTGTATGCCCCTTGCGTGACCTATGCCTGCAGAATCTGACTGAGCAGCATAGATACAGCCCCGAGGAGGATAGATTTTCCTAGTCCTCTGGCTATATCATGTTATAATGTCATTAACACACCCTCATCCCACGCTTCTTCTGGGATTAATTGAGATCATTTGGTGATTCAGCCCTCCTTGCTGAGTGCCTCAAATAGGTATCCGGCATATGTCTTCTTCAATAGAGTTATGCAAATGATCGGAATCTGAAAATAAAATTTTAACTGTAAAATCTGCACAGAAGAAATGCCTTTTTTAAAAGCCTACAGGCTTTATTTGGAATGGTGCTGTGTTTTTTGCGAAATTGTAATATTTATTTTAACCACTTGACCTTTGGAAAATTTACCCCCTTCATGACCAGGCCATTTTTTGCGATACCGAACTGTGTTACTTTAACCTCCCTGGCAGTTTTCCCGAGTGTGGCTCTGGGTTAAATTTCAGAACCATTAGCGGTAACCCCGAGCCACACATCTTTCCATTACATCTCAGGATCCTGGTGCGGTATACTTACCTTGTCTCCAGGATCCTGCGATGTCCCCCCTCTGTGTTTGCGGGCTCTGTCCTCTGCCCCGATGTCCTGTGTGCCAGGCTCCGTTACCCTGCGAGCATTGCGATGCATGGGGGCAGAGCCTGGCGGCAAATTCAAAAAAGTGAAAATACATAACACATACAGTACACTTTAATCTTATAGATTACAGTACTGTATGTAATAATTTCACATCCCTTTTGTTTCTAGTGCTTTGTCCATATATATATATATATATATATATATATATATATATATATATATACTGTTCTTTCTGCCTGGAAACTGGAGATTGTCCATAGCAACCAAACAGTGTCCCTTTACATCAAAAGTGGTTTTAGACCAGCTAGAAAACAGCGATAGTAAATTAGAACACTTGCAGAATTGAGCGATAGTGAATCGTGGGGGAAATTTATTTTATTATTATTATATTATTATTTTTTATAATTATTTATATTTATTATATTATAATTTATGATTTTGTGTTTCAAACTTCATCATACCCAGGATATCTACTAGACTCTTGGTGGACATATTTAAGTGTGTTATTGCTAAGAATTACAGGCCTACAATATAAAATGCCAAATCGCAGTTCTGTCTCTCTGCCCAACGATTGGTGGGTGCAGGAGGACATTAAGAACCCTGCACCCGCCGATCAACTTTCACTGTAATTACACAGCTACTGGCAGTGGGCATGCGCATCCCCTACCTGGGCGTGTCAGATCATGTATATATACATATATTTTTCCATTTTTAAAAGTGTGGACAGTTTTTAATAGGAAAGCAGAGGGACTGACAGCAACACCAGGGATTTCACACAAAGGAAGCAATATAAAGAGAACAGGATACTTTTTCATACATGTACATGGTACAGCAGGCACATATCAGGAATATAAAATGTTGGGAAAACATATTCTTTGAGGTTTATGTAAACCACAATAATAAGCTTCTGTTCTTTGCTACCTTTTGCTCTTTTAGAGTCCTTGCACATGAAACTGATGTACAAACACCAGATCTTCCCGGCAGAATGTTTCTTTACCAAAAACATGAGTATGGTCCGTATGGTGCACGCATTTCATGCATATATGTGTGTAAAAATTCTTCTCAGAGTGCTAAATATTCAAATAGCCAAATCAGCTATTCAAGGGGTAAGGTGTATTTTCCACATGTATGCAAGTAATTGCACATACGCACATAAAATACTGACAAAATAGCACAGATATTTGTTTTTGTATTTTTTTCTACTGTTCTAATTGCGACACTAGTTTACTAATATTTCCACGGTTCTGTGTACAGGCCCACTAAACTCAATGGGCCACATTCAGATCAGTAAAAAATAGTCTAAACACCTAAAAATGTGCTATTTTTTGTGTCCATGTGCAAGAGACAATTAATATACCAACTGTTATAGCAGTTCAATAAGTGCCAACAATTTCACAGAAATCCAGTGCTATTCTATGGTCTATGCACACTGCAGTGTTATTTCAAGAACTTCAATAAGCTTTTCCCAGGTTACCTTTGTAAATTACAGAACACCTTCCCTCTTTGTTCTAGGAACAAGGGGGTGGTCTGTGGTACTAACATACTTCCTGTTGTGGAATAAGGCTGTTCCTCAATAGCTACTTTACAGTAAGTGTTGTTACCCTAGGACGAAACGTGTTGGGAATACTGAACTCCCCATGTTATGGAGGCAAGGAAAGGGGGAGGTGTTCTGTGGTTCTACAGTACAGTGAGTAAGCATTGTTACCCTAGGTCACAAAGTGTGTTACTGGCAGGATCATCAGGAAAAAATCATCCCTTCTATCTTGTGGCAGTGTTTGAGCCCAGAGATTGGCTAGATACAAACACTGGATCTTTGGAGAATACCACTTACTCTCCCATACCAGAAACTATTGTGTATTGTGCAGCAGCTGCGACAGAGGGAAAGGTGTGCTTTGCATATAATTGGGTTGGAGGGATTAAAATAGACTTGTTCATTTTGCCTTGAATTGGCAATTTAACAGGGGTTCTTTAATACAAGAATATTGTCACTATTTATGGAATTACCTTTCGTATGAAAGATTGTTCATCCAAGGAATTAGCCACAAGTATGGAGAGAACAGTCTTATATATATGGCCAGCGTCACCAAACAGTTGCTGGGATACAATATCAGCCAAGTAGAAAGTACATTGTTTTCACTGATTAAAACCTGAATGTTAGACTTGCATTGACAGCAAGAGTTGTAAAACATTAACACAAATCAAACACATGATTCACATTACACATATAGCTAAAATAAAAAATGTTAGCATGCTGTTTATACAGACATAGGTGCAACATCCATTCTCTTATATTATGCTGTGATTAGTACTTCTGCCACTAGGTGGTGGTGTAATAAATAAGGATTGCATAATGTAAAGTTCTTCCTAGTGGAGCTACATTGTTATGATGTCATTTCCTGTCTCTGAGTTTAATCATTTCCAGTAAAACAAGAAGGGCTCAGCCATGCGTGCAGCACAGTCTAGTAAAAGTCATATCTGCTGCAGCTTAAAAAAAAAAAAAAAAAACAACAGATTGTAGCCTCCATGTACAGTGTAAAGTTAATGACATGTATAGAAATAGACACACTGCCCATACTTTCCAATCAGTAGAAGTATATGCACACTGTACATTTCAAAATGTCATTGCAGTTGTTACCTACACATTACTATAGTCCTGAATGTATTTAAAAAATAAGTCTGGATATATTTTTGTAGCACTTCCAATCCAACCCTGTAGTCATATGTGCAGTCCATGTGTTTTCAATTCAAACTAAAAGGAAAAATTTCTCAGCCTGATCTATTGGCTTGGCAACAGATCCTGCAATTCAGCAATCAGGATCTTCCTGCCTGTAAACACTTTTAGGTCCATAACCAGGATCATTAAGTAACATTAGACCTCATTTATCAAAGTGTCAGAAACGTATCTCTGAAGTAACCAGACTCTTCATTTATAGTGACACTAAACTCCAGTTTAAAAAAATGAATCTATTCAAGTATGTATTCTTAACTGAAAAAAGTCACTCATGTGATACACAGAGATGAAAACAAACCTTCTACATAAGTTGTACCTGTTTATATGCAGCCATCTCTTCTTCACAGCTGTTCGAAGTACACAGATCAAAGGCTATTTCTCAGCTCCAGAAGACAAGGGGCAGGGATCTGATGTTAACCACAGTATAGAACAGGGAGCTGAGTGAAATCTGAGACCTGAGTGGAGGGAATGGACCCCCCCTCCCTTTACACAGCCTCATAAGGAGACATGCACAGCTGAGGCTGTCAATCACCTACTGTGTGCTGGGGGTCGGGCCATCTATCAGGATTGTCAGGTGTTCACATAGACTGTCAGATGTGACTCATGCAGATAGTAGAGGGTGGAGGGAGCAAACTGAAATCACACTAGGTTCTTTGGGTTGAGGTAAGTACCCAGGCATTAAATGTTGCCTTTCCATTGCCTTTAATAATGCTACCTACCATTTGAATAAATAGCAGCATAAATACCTTTTTTTAAATTAGTTTCCAAATGATCACATGACCATACAGCTTTGGGTCTTAAGTGTCCTGATAAAAGCTGACAATGCAAAAGCACTAAATTCCTTGAGTTAGTAATGTTCTAATGCAGTAATAGCCACCCAGAACCTGGAGTTGTGCGATCATGTGATTGCTAGGAAAAAAGATTAAAAAAACAGAAACTTTACCTATTAAATACTTGCCACAATTTTCCTTTCCTGATGAACTTCATGGCAGCATACGTTGGGGTAGCTTCTCCCTCGCTCCTACCCCATAGGACCCCACTCCCAAAAATTTTAAGGCTGAGCCAATGACCGTGTTCCATAACTAGCCTACTCATGACACTGGGGGGGGGGGGGGGGGTATTTATGCTGCCTTGGAGTTCATTAGGAAAGGAAAATTACAGTAAGTTTTTGATAGGAAATTTTTTTTCAATTTTCAGCCTGACTCCACGGCAGCATACATTCAGAAGCTATCTAGCCAAAGTAAAAAAAAAGAAGTGGGATGCCAAAAAAATTAGGTTTCAATTATAGGATTTTTTTCATGGAAACTGTTAAAGATATGGAAAGGTCTACGGTACTTTAAAGTTTGAAATTAGGCTTGTATTGATGAGCAGAAGGGGCAGATATATAGGTATTCATTTTCACTAGAACTGTATTTAACAGGCTTTCCTATTGGGCCATCATTATGATGGGCTACTTTACAATGGTTCTAAAGGCAACACTTTTTTACTTTAATGCGTACCCTGCATTAAATCAGAACTTCACTCACTCAATCAGCGTTTACTATTTTAAAATCCTCATGCTGCTATCATTAGTAAATAGACAGGAAAGTATATATATATATATATATATATATATATATATATATATATATATATATATATATATATATATATATATATATATATATATATATATATATATATATATATATATATATATATATTATATATATATATATATATATTCTCATAAAAGTGAGTACCCCTCACGTTTTTGCAAATATTTTATATCTTAAAAGTGAATACACCCCTAAGTGAAAATGTCCAAATATTTTGTGTGGCCACCATTATTTTCCAGCACTGCCTTAACCTCGGGGTGAATTTTCAGTACCAAAAGCAGTAACCCCAGAGCCACACTCGGGATCGCATCGCAGGATCCAGGCAAAGTTACTTACCTTGTCCCCTGGATCCTGCGATATCTCCCCGCTGTATGTGCGAGCCGTGTCTCCGCTGGATCTATCACAGTGCCGAGCTCCGTTCCCTGCGAGCGTTGCGACGCACGGGGATGGAGCACGCCACCAAATTCAAAAAGTTAAAAACACATAACACATACAGTACACTGTGATCTTACAGATTACATTATTGTATCACATTATTTCACAACCCTGTTGTCCCTAGTGGTTTGTCCAGTGCCCTGCATACAGTTTTATATTATATATAATGTTCTTTCTGCCTGAAAACTGGAGATTGTCCATAGCAACCAAAAAGCGTCCCTTTACATCAAAAGCGGTTTTAGACCAGCTATAATAAATTAGAATCACTTGCAGAATTGAGCGATAGTGATTTGTGGGGAAATTCGTCATCAAACACTGAAAGTAATGACAGCAACAATTCTGAAACTGAGCAAATTTCAGTGTTTTTGATTTGATTACATTATTGAATATTTTTTATCATACCCGGGCTGTCTACTAGACTCTTGTTTGGACAGATTTGTTATTCCTAAGAATTACAGGCCTACAATATGAAACGCCAAATTTCCATGCAAAACATTGTACCACTTTGAGCATCAAAAATCTGACATAATCATACCGCCAGGGAGGTTAACCCTCTTGGGCATGGAGTTCACCAGAGCTTCACAGGTTGAAACGGGAGTCCTCTTCCACTCCTCCATGATGACATCACGGAGCTGGTGGATGTTAGAGACCTTGTGCTCCTCCACCTTCCGTTTGAGGATACCCCACAGATGCTCAATAGGGTTTAGGTCTGGAGATATGCTTGACCAGTCCATCACCTTTGCCCTCAGCTTCTTTAGCAAGGCAGTGGTCGTCTTGGAGGTGTGTTTGGGGTCATTATCATGTTGGAATACTGCCCTGCGGCCCAGTCTCCGAAGGGAGGGGATCATGCTCTGCTTCAGTATGTCACAGTACATGTTGGCATTCGTGGTTCCCTCAATGAACTGTAGCTCCCCAGTGCCGGCAGCACTCATTCAGCCCCAGACCATGACACTCCCACCACCATGCTTGACTGTAGACAAGACAAACTTGTCTTTGTACTCCTCACTTGGTTGCCGCCACACATGCTTGACACCATCTGAACCAAATAAGTTTATTAGTCTGCTTGTCTTCAGCAAACCGTTTGCAGGCTTTCTTGTGCATCATCTTTAGAAGAGGCTTCCTTCTGGTACGAGAGCCGTGCAGACCAATTTGATGCAGTGTGCGGCGTATGGTCTGAGCACTGACAGGCTGACCCCCCACCCCTTTGACCTCTGCAGCAATGCTGGCAGCACTCATACGTCTATTAGCCAAAGACAACCTCTGGATATGACGCTAAGCACATGCACTCAACTCCTTTGGTAGACCTTGGTGAGGCCTGTTCTGAGTGGAACCTGTCCTGTTAAGCCGCTGTATGGTCTTGGCCACCATGCTGAATCTCAGTTTCAGGGTCTTGGCAATCTTCTTATAGCCTAGGCCATCTTTATGTAGAGCAACACTTCTTTTTTTCAGATCCTCAGAGAGTTCTTTGCCATGAGGTTCCATGTTGAACTTCCAATGACCAGTATGAGAGAGTGAGAGCGATAACACCACATTTCACACACCTGCTCCCCATTTACACCTGAGACCTTGTAACACTAACAAGTCACATAACACCGGGGAGGGAAAATGGCTAATTGGGCCCAATTTGGACATTTTCACTTAGGGGTGTACTCAGTTTTGTTGCCAGTGGTTTAGACATTAATGGTTGTATGTTGAGTTATTTTGAGGGGACAGCAAATTTACACTGTTATACAAGCTGTACACTCACTACTTTACATTGTAGCAAAGTGTCACATGAAAAGATATAAATATTTATAAAAATGTGAGGGGTGTACTCACTTTTATGAGATACTGTATACATATATATATTTGTATTTCATATTTTCCCTTTTTAAACTTTTTTTTGTTACATTTCTTCAGTTACTTCCTGGTTCCCAGGTCTAGGCAAGGGATGTCATACAGCCCAGGAGTCTACAGGAGGGGAGGAGGGGTTTTCTCAGCTAAGTACGCCCTCCTGCCTGCATGCCTAAGCTAGGGAAAGATTGATTCCAGGAATTAAATGCTACATGAATTACCATATTTTTTGCTGCATAAGATGCACCTGGCCATAAGACGCACCTAGGTTTTAGAGGAGGAAAACAAGAAAAAAAATATTCTGAACCAAATGGTGTGCTAAAATATTTAAGAGTGCCCATGAAATGCAGCCTGACCTGTGTCAAAGAAATGCAGCCTGACCATTGCCATAAATGCAGCCTGGCCTGTGCCAAAGAAATGCAGCCTGACCAGTCCCATTAATGCAGCCTGACCATTTCCATTAATGCAACCTGACTATTGCCATTATTACGGCCTGGCTTGTGCCATTGCTCGGGCTGCTCTGTCTTCTCAGCAGGTGTCAGGCCCAGCCGGGATGTCTGTCTTCCGATACTAGCGTGCCGGCTTCGTGGGGGCCGGCGTCATTGACGGTGGCGGGGGGTTGTGATGGAGGCAACGGCAGCGGGGGGGGGCGGCGGTTCCTGCTGTATTTTCGCACCATAAGACAGAAAGACATTTTCCCCCATATTTCTTGGGGAAAAAAGTGCATCCTTTGGTCCGAAAAATATGGTATCTGCCCTTACTTAAGATGGCCAGAAATGCTTGTGTGGGGGGGTTCAAAGTGATTTCTTAGCAAAATAAAGCATAGAGACATGGATAGATTGGTGAGTTTGCCTTGAATATTAAAAATGAAATAAATAGCATTTTTGGTTTGCGGTGCTCGGATGCAGTGGAGTTCTGCTTTAAGGCAAAATATGTCCCAGTCATTATATGACACCCCACCTCCCTAAATACTTACCTATCTTGATCCAGCAACTGCTGCAGCACTGGGCTGTGTTCCTCTCCCCACAGGACACAGAGGCAACAGTGGGCACCATTGGCTCCTGCTGTTGTCAATCAAATCTTGTGAGAAGGGAGCAGTGGGTGGGGCAGAGCCATGCTTTGTGTATCTATGGACACATGCATCCCGGTTTGGGGGTGAACCCACAGGTATGCCCCGTAGCAAGTGGATTGCAATGGGGGCACACACACACAACTATTGATGAACAAGAATGTGTGAGAGGCAAGAAGGAGTGGGCAAGCTCTGGTAGTACCAAGTAGTGCCACAGTTTTACTCTATTACAACAGTCTGGCACATTGATGTGTGCAGCCTATTGCATTAGGGTGTGCACCCCAGAGCTCAAACACACATGCGTGTATATCAGCAGAGCAGTAGACGGTGACAGTATTTTTTTTATTTTTATTATTTCTTACAATATTGTTTTTTATTATTTGTTTACAATTTTTTAGGAGCCCCATTGGTGGGCTTTGGTGACATATAAGGGGTCTAAATAGACCCCTGATGTCTCACTTATGAGATCGAGAACGGGACTGAGGACAGAGATGCCCCAGTCCCCTTCTCTATAGCCTCAGCTGCACTGAACAGTAAAGGAATGGGAAGTGCTCTGTGATGAGCAGCATAGTTTACTATGCTTCAGTTAAGATAAAACACAGGAGCGATTGGTACAGATCACTCACTGTGTTTATTCAGAAAAGGAAATTAAATATTTATCAGCCTCCTTTGCCCCCATTCAATCGTGAAACTTCCCCAGCAGCAGCCCGAGGGAGAGGAGGGAAGCTGGCAGCACTGCAGGGGGAAGACAGGGGGCTCCAGGAAGCAGAGAGATTTAGTACAGCACTGGGTGATTAGGGTGTGCCCAGGCACAACCTACACACCCTGTGTGCATGCCTATGGCCTGGCGTTCCGTTTGAGCAGGGGACTGAAAGCCACTGCAGAGATGTGCCGCTACCATTAGGTACCTCTAATATAAACCGGTCAACAGATTTTTTTTTTTAAGTTTATGAGGTTTATGTGACCTGCACTGACTATGTATGATTGGCAATCTAATATTAGTCACTTTTTTCTATTGGCACCAGAGCTTCATGAATTTTCAGAAAAATAAAAAAAAAGTGAGGGGAAAGGTAATTAACTATATTCTACTCACGTGATGAATATGTGCAGCAGTAAAGAGAGTGGGCTTTGTTAATACCTACACACTGCACATACAGTATACGTCCATGGGCGGCGGAGGTTTCTGCCAGCACAGTCATAAAGCTGTCATAGACAGCTCACGGTCTCTAGTAATGATCAGGAGTTGGCTCCCAATCATGTGACCATTGTGGTAGCCAATCACAGTGGCCGTGTGATCAAGCAGCCCTTCTCATCATAAAGACCCATTTAAAGGTACATTGTGGCTGGGCAGGAAAGGGTTAAACATGGCTGAGAAACGAAGATCATACAGCATTTTTTTATATGGCAAAAAATGCTGCAAAGTAAAGCTTCAAACCCACACACACACTTTGGATAACTCTAATACAAACACTACACTGTAGAAATGAGTAGTTAAAGCAGAACTAAATTTTCTCAATCAACATTACCTATGTTTTAGCCTGGTGCTGCTAGCATTAGTAAATAGATAGAAAGTTATATTATATTTACTTTAAACTTTTTCTATGTTTACATTTCTTCAGTTGCTTCCTGGTTTCTGGCCTAGGCCAAAATCATACCTCCCAACTTTTTGAGTTTGAATGAGGGACACCTACTTGCAAAAGTATGTAAGCACAGGGGACACCTCCCACCACGTACCCTTAAGGGACAATTAACCCCCAAAAAAGATTCATTAAACCCACAAGGACTTTTTTTTACCAACACTATTCCTTTATATTGGCTTTTGAAATTTACAAATGCAGCAATTTAGAATTTGGATGAAAGGTTTAGCACTGGGAAACACTTTTTGAAAGATAAATAGTGTATTTTATATACAACTATATAGATCAGACCAAAATAAGGGGAAAATGAGGAGGAGGGACATGGGGACATGGCTCCAAATCAGGGACAGTCCCTTGTAAATCAGGGACAGTTGGGAGCTATGCAAAATGATGGCATCAGGGCTTTTATTCTCAGAAAATAGGTGCAGGAACTCAACCACACCGTGTCTGCATCTGCCATGCACCCCGGGCACCTGCATCTCCCTTGTTCCCATTCTGCACTCAGTAGGAGCTACTCAGAAGATAAGATCTGTGGGAGCCATTGGGAGACAATCTATCACTGGTAAACACAGAAGCCGGACTCCTGTGTTTTTTACAAGTGATAGTGGTGAGCAGGGAGCAGAGGGCCTGAGTCAGAGGTGGTAGAACTTCCACCAAGTTCCAGCTGAAAAAAAGCCCTGGATGGCATACACCCCAGAAGTCTCCATAGAGATTTTATTTCTTTCATCTTGAGAAGAGGAGGAGGGTCTTTTTCAGCTAAGCGCACCCTCTTGCCTGCATGCCTGAGCTAAGGGCACGTGGATTCCAGTATGTAAATTCTATATGAATCACCTGCCCTTACTTAAGATGACTGAGGCTAGAAATTCTAGGAGGGCGTTTTTCAAAGTGATTTCTCAACAAAACAAAAGCATGGAGACATGGCTGGATGGGTGAGTTTGTTTTGAATATGATTTTTTTTTTTATCGCGTTTTCAGTTTGTAATGGTCAGATACAGTTAAGTTCTGCTTTAATGCTGGTTAAAAACAAAAAGCAAAGGCATTATTACATTTCTACAAAACATTTAGCCAGAGAGCACACATGTACATTTTACAGACAATACACATCCTGTTTTCTAGTGTCCGAAGTCACACGTTTGACACATAATCACTTTTTTGGTCTTCCCCAACAAAAGGATACAGAACTGAATCAGCCCCTAATTGATTCCCGGCTCCAGTTTACCGGACAAAGATCATAACCCAAAGCATGAGGAATTCACTGCATTCTAGGGGAGGATAAATCAACCATTGTATATGTGATCTTCAGTATCACGCTAGTTGAACACACTCATACACTTAGGGCCATCCAAAACACAAAGATCTTTATATAAATTCCTTCAGTGCATTGAGACCTCCGTCCTTTATCAGTGGCCTGTTTCCTGCTTTCTACCACAGTCACCATTGACAAATTTTCCTTTGCTTTTGTTTTGGCACCATTAGGAATTATGAGCCTTGGGGTCTAGCAGACATAGAGCTCTAACTCCATATATTAACCAAGATACGTCTAAAAACCACAGCTACCAATTTCACGGTATAAGTAATGCGCATTGTTATTTGTGTTAGCACCAGTAGTGTATATATAATGTCACAGTGATGGAAAAACATTCCATTATCTTAGTTGCAGTTTCCTGCTTCACGTGTCTCCTATTTATTCTACATAATACCGGTGCTGTATACAGGCCTGATGGTAAAGGATTATGAAATAACTGTCCTTTCCTTTCTCATTTCAGACCCATACCTTGTACATTGCTGCAAAAAAAAAATATTTTAGCAATTTATAAATACTGATAGTGTACTGAATAGTGTAAAATAATAGTCAAAATAGATACATAAAAAGGCTAAAAATGCACAAAAACAGTAAAGATACACTGACATGATGGAACTCTTTTAGGGAATATTTGAAAATGATTGGTTCCACTGGGTTTAAGTGTGTAGAAGTGTTCAGGAAATAATTTTATTTATATATATATATATATATATATATATATATATATATATATATATATATATATATATATATATATATAATTATTATATGCAATTTATAGAGCGCCAACAGTTTATGCAGCGCTTTACAATGTATAGGGGGGACAACACAATTACAGTACAGTTCAATACAAAAGGTACAGGAGGGCCCTGCTCGTAGAGCTTACATTCTAAAGGGAGGGGGTGGTGGTACAAAAGGTAATAGCTGCAGAGAATGATTTGATGGGGGTGGTATATATTATATATTGCACAGTTGAAATATGGCAAAAGTGAAGACTGAACAAATTGCGCTATGCAGCTTTATAAAAAAAAATCATAAAGATAAACAAAATGATAAGTGCTCTGAGATTCAAAACAGCGAACAATAGGTCACATTCTATCCATGCTACTTCATGTTTGTTCTCAGCAGTGAAATCAAGGTTGTTATTGCATTCCTTAAAAAACCCAGGGCTTGGGTACAGCTGCAAAGAAGAGATGATTCTTAATGATTTGGGTATATATTTCTTTATTTATTATGGTAAAGACTAAAAGCTAAAAAGAATTTAAATATAATTTTTTTCTTGAAATGTGAACCTACAGTACCTACTTTCCTTTGCGGGTATACAGTATACAAAGCCATGCATGTGTTCAGTTAGACAGAAACCATCAAAGTGAAAGTCTAGTGATTAAGCAGTGCTGGGCTTTCTTATTAGAAATCACAGCATTCTCTACATTCTCTTAGGCTGGGTTCACATATGTGTGTATTGGTTGTGGGTTTCCTTGCATCCAATTCGCATGACAGGCGAGTTTGACCGGCTCTCAATGGATCCCGTCCAAACAGGTCTGGGGCGGCTGTGATCCGCATTCAAAAATTCAGAAACCTGATTCGCACCTGAACCGGTGAACAAGGGATGCACCGGATCCCAGGCACAAACCCAAGGCCGCATACGGGGGAACCTGGCCTTAAAGTGTAGCTAAAGGCCAAACTTTTTTTTTAATTGGATAGACTTGAGAGGGATTAGAACACCTGTCAGTTTTTATTGCTGTCTCTGCCCTCATTAGGGAGATTGATCCTCTCTATTTCTCCTGTTTACTGTTATCATTGAAAGTGAAAGCAATAGAAAATCCCAAATTTTGGGGTGACACCATAACAGTAATAGAGGGGAAATCTTCCAATGGGGACACTAGTTCTGTTGACTTTGGTGACAACCAAGGATTCCCTCACTTGTAGGGATTTCCTCTCCCTTGCTGTATTGGCTATAGGACAGGAAGTGAAGGAAAATCTCTCTAATGGGACAAAGTTTGCAAAAAACTGACCGTCCCTTACTCCAAAATGAAAAAAATGTTTTTGCCTATAGTTACACTTTAAATGTTTAATACAACTAATGATAAAATTAATAAAAATACATTTAAAAAATTGTACACCTGAAGTTTTCATTTAGAGCTCAACTCCACTTAAAATTTTGATTAAAATTAATACCCCTTGCCCCATTTAACAAAAACTGTCAGACATGACCTCCTTTGTCACACTTTTTCTGTTCCTAAATAGTGTGATTATTTACACTGCATTACCAACTATGTTTTTTTTGGAAACCAATGAAGACAGCTGTAATTTGCTGGGAAGTAGTGTAAGCTCTGAGGAAGGCTCATCTATGTTTATATCTGGAACTAACACCGATTCTGAAAAATAGGGATTGGCAGGTTGTCAAAAATTAAAATCATATGTTCATTTCCACATTGTATTTTCATTATTTCTAGCCTACTACTATTAATCTGAATGATCTTGAAGTAAACTTTGTGACGATCCTCACACATTTTACATCTTTGAATTTATATGCACTATGCCCTGTGAGTAAGCACTGCAGTGTCATACAGTTCACAGAGCCTGCCTTCTGAACTATAGGGGTAGTATAAAGGCCCATACACACGATCTGACTTTTTGACAACAAACATGCAAATGACCCGTTTTAAGGCAACATTCGACCGCGTGTACGCTCCATCGGACAAACTTTTTCGGTTTTCATTGGACAAATGTTGGCTGCAACAAAAGTCCGACATCGGCATGTCCGATCGTGTGTACACAAAACCATCGGACTTTAGTACCGACACGCATGCTTAGAACCAATGCAAAAGATCAGACAATACAGAAGTTGACCAAAGGGTGGTGGCGGAGAATTGAACGTCCTCTTTTGAAGTGTCGTCAGTACGTTGAAACGTCACTATGTTCATGTTTGTTGCCTAAAAAGTCCTGCCGTGTGCATGCTTAACAAGTTCACAGCCAACACCCTTTGTACAGAAATCCACGGAAAAGTTTGTATAAAGTCCGATCGTGTGTACGAGGCTTTAATCTCACCAAATAGTATGTTGGTTTCCCCTACCCTAAAGAAGCAGACGAGACCTGAGAAATGTGTAGACGTATGGACTCCTAGATAATAATAATAATAATTATACAGGATTTATATAGCGGCAACAGTTTGCACATCGCTTTACAACATTGGGGAAGACAGTACAATTACAATACAATTCAATACAAGAGGAATCAGGGAGCCCTGCTCGTTAGAGCTTACAATCTAGATACTTAGACATACTACAATGTGATGATTATTTGAGTGCTATTTGCCTAATGATATGCTACAATATTTAATATTATTATTATTATACAGGATTTATATAGCGCCAACAGTTTACGCAGCACTTTACAACATTAGGGCAGACAATAAAATTACAATACAAATCAATACAGGGGGGCATCAGAGGGCCCTGCTCTTTAGAGCTTACAAACTAGGAGGGAGGGTCAAGTTATACAAAAGGGTAATAGCTGTGGGGGATGAGCTAATGGAGAAAATAGTGCAGTTGTTAGATGGAGGCAGGATAGGCTTCTCTGAAGAGGAAAGTTTTCAGGGATCGCCTAAAAGTGGATACATTTGGAGACAGTCTGACAGATTGGGGTAGGGAATTCCAGAGGATGGGCGATAATTTTGTATCTGTATTTTACAGTATATACAGTTGCATATTGTTGGTATATATACGTATCTGGGACAAAATCACATTTTATTTTTAAAATCTGTGGGGTTATTTAAAGGGGTTGTTAAGTCTCAAGGTTTTTCACCTTAATGCATTCATGCATTAAGGTGAAAAACCTTTTGTGCTGCAGCTGCCCCCCAGAGCCTCCCCCTTTTTTCTTACCTGAACTTGTTCATTCTAGTGACAAGCATGAGCCCAGTGGCTCCAGCCACTGTCTCCGTCCTTATGGAATTTGATAGATTGACTGATTGACTGCAGCTCCCGCTGCAGTCAATCAAATCCAGTGACACGAGAACAGGGGGCGGGGCCAAGTCCTGCTGTCTGTGTCAATGTATGTGGCAGCTGGACCCGTGAGCGTGCCCACACAGGTGCCCCCATGGAAAGCAGCTCTCCATGGGGGCACCCAATGAAGAGGAGGGGCCAGGAGCGCCACCAGGGCACCCCAGAAGAGGAGGATCCAGGCTGCTCTGTGCAAAAAACACTTCACAGGGCAGGTAAGTATAACATGTTTGTTATTTAAAAAAAAACCTTTACGATCACTTTAACCTCTATTTTATTTTAAGATTGTGATTTTTTGTAATAAAATTATATATTTTTCTATTTCAGTTTTTTTTTTTGTTGGTGAATTTCTTTTTGACATTGTTTGTGCTGACATTCTTGATACCCTATTAACACCATGAGGTTTATCATATATGTCTAGTTGGAACTGGTCAGGGTAGCAATAAATAATAGGAACCAATAAATCTGCATTTTAGGATATATCCTTTGGATGTTCTCTTTGAACTGCCAAACACTGGTACTAATCTGTGTGCAATCAGATGGGCCATTTCATTCTCTGTCAGCCAACTGCTGAAATTACAAGGAAAGCAAGAGCACAGCTACGCCATGCAATCTCACAGATTAGCAATGACTCACAACCTAATTTATGGGCACTGACAATACAACACAGCTACACTCACAATCATCACACAATAATCTATTCTGATGTGTGCATTCTTTAGAGCAATCAAAAACCAGTTTAAAATTTCATATCTCTAGGTGGGCAGTGCATAGAAAGGGTCATATGAAGTTGTAGGTGTAATCCTAGACTCTGACTTGTCATTTCAGCCTCAAATCCAATCGCTGTCAAAAGTTTGTAGAATTCACCTTCGTAACATCTCTAAAATTCGCCCTTTTTTAACAAATGAAACCACCAAGCTCCTCATTCACTCCCTTGTTATCTCTCGCCTTGACTATTGCAACTCCCTTCTCATTGGCCTACCGCTCCATAGGCTATCCCCTTTTCAGTCTATCATGAATGCTGCTGCCAGACTTATCCACCTTACTAACCGCTCAGTGTCTGCCAACCCTCTACTTCAATCCCTACATTGGCTCCCAATCACCCAGCGAAATAAATTCAAAATTCTAACCACAACATACAAAGCCATTCACAACTCTGCCCCGAGCTACATCACCAATCTTGTCTCCAAATATCACCCAAATCGACCTCTCCGCTCTTCTCAAGACCTCCTACTCTCAAGCTCTCTCATCTCCTCCTCCCATGCTCATCTCCAGGATTTCTCCAGAGCCTCTCCCATCCTCTGGAACTCGCTACCTCCACCTATCCGGCTATCCCCTACTCTTGCTACCTTCAGGCAATCCCTGAAAACTCATCTCTTCAGGAAAGCCTATCACGTCTCCAACTAATCTCCTACCACTTCCACCAGCTCATTCCCCACAGTTACAACCTTTTGTACCACCTGCCCCACCCTATTAGATTGTAAGCTCTACTGAGCAGGGCCCTCTTAATCCTATTGTATTGTATTGTATTATAACTGTATTGTCTCCCTTTTATATTGTAAAGCGCTGCGTAAACTGTTGGCGCTATATAAATCCTGAATAATAATAATAATAATAATAATAATAATAATGAAGTTACAAAAAATGTAAAAAGACATAAAAGTTATAAAGTAAACCATACCTTCAAGCAAACAGTATAAAATAAAACCTACAAAATAAATTACTTTTTCCTGTTTCCGGAATTGGAAAGAAGACATTGACCATACCCTATATCAATGGGACCCCTCGGGTGTGATAAAGATTAGAGGTTCATGACTATTGGATAACAGATGTCTATTACCACTGATAAAATCCTTATACTCCTACTCCAAATAAATAAGACCACACCAGCTTTTTGGAGTAATAAAAAAGGCCGTAGCAGCCTACTTTATTTTAACAAAACCTTTTTCTATAAAATTATAAAATATATAAAATATAAAATATAAAATTCTGTCATCAGAAAAAACAATAACCAAAAACATCTGTTATACAACCTGTTATTTCAAAAGAGCGTTGGTCTGAGCAATCACTTAGCAAAACAAACTGATGGCCATAACAACTATCGCACTGTAGCCCCAATCCAAAATCTCCAATAGGCCTCAAGCCGACAAGCTGGCTCAGAGACGGCCGTGACCACAGTGCCCCATATCACTTCCCGGCTAACCTCCGTTAACCGGGAACCAAAAAACCTCCGGACCCATAACAACGTTGGATCCCCACTCTTACTTTTTTGCCATCTTCCTTCCTTTTTGCCCAGACCAACGCCCGCCACTGCCACGACATCTTCTCTCTTTTTACCTGTGAACAAAAGAAAACACAATACCCTTCTACCCTAACATTTTCTCATTATTAGGGAGGGTGGGCGGGAACTTTCCTAATCTTTCTGTTGTCCCTCCCAGGGCGGGAACCCCTTTTAACTAGTCCCTCCCCTGCTCCTCCCTCCCCCTCGGCTCCACATTCACAACATAACCTTAACCCTTACACTGCTACCACTGTCATGTGCGCCCTTCGCATACATCATTGCATGCTGTTGCTCCAGGCTTTTCTTGACTATTGGATAACAGATGTCTATTACCACTGATAAAATCCTTATACTCCTACTCCAAATAAATAAGACCACACCAGCTTTTTGGAGTAATAAAAAAGGCCGTAGCAGCCTACTTTATTTTAACAAAACCTTTTTCTATAAAATTATAAAATATATAAAATATAAAATATAAAATTCTGTCATCAGAAAAAACAATAACCAAAAACATCTGTTATACAACCTGTTATTTCAAAAGAGCGTTGGTCTGAGCAATCACTTAGCAAAACAAACTGATGGCCATAACAACTATCGCACTGTAGCCCCAATCCAAAATCTCCAATAGGCCTCAAGCCGACAAGCTGGCTCAGAGACGGCCGTGACCACAGTGCCCCATATCACTTCCCGGCTAACCTCCGTTAACCGGGAACCAAAAAACCTCCGGACCCATAACAACGTTGGATCCCCACTCTTACTTTTTTGCCATCTTCCTTCCTTTTTGCCCAGACCAACGCCCGCCACAGCATCCCAATAGTAACACCTTACTCTTGGGTGCCCCTCCACACCCGAATAGCTCGCTGTATTCCATCCTGCAAGCCTAGAGTCCACAAATCTGTACCCACATCGTTGAGGTGTACCCCATCGCGTCTCAGATACCTCCATGTCTCGAATTCCAATTCCCTATGCCGTATAGCCAACCCCCCATTACCGACCACAAACTTACTAATTTCCCTGTTGATCTTCCTCCTGGCTCTGTTCACACCCTCCACTGACCTGGCCATTCTCCAAGACATCCTGGCGACCATATCTGACCATATAATGATCATCTGCGGGAATTCCTTCATCAATCGCCAGATGTCAAATTTGATATCTCGTGTTATGTCAATCATCGAGCGAATGCCCAAATCGTTCCCGCCAACATGTATCACCAGGACATCCGGAGGTCCCTCTCTGTTTGCGTAGCGCTGTACCTCCTGTACCAACCTACCCCACAACATCCCCGGTATACCAAACCACTTTATATACACTTCCCTTCTATCAAAACTTAGCTGTCTACCCTCAGGCCGAGCGTCTCCCCTCCGAGCCCCCCAACATACATAAGAATGGCCCATAATCCAGACCATTCTCGGCGCTGCACCTGTAATTAGAAGAAAACAAAACACTATTCTCAACATTGACTATTCCAACTAATAATCCTGGCCATAACCGATAACTCTAAATCCCATGCCCCATATACCCGACAGAAAACCCCACCCTACCACCTACAATTTTACTGCCAGCTGTGGCCGCACATAAGATTGAAATCTGTTAGATTCCCACCGCCCAATGCTTTTTATTACCTCCACATCCATCCCCAACCTGGCCGCTTCCGTCGCAGCTCCTATCCTAAACGAGTGGGATGAAAAATCCTTCTCTTCCAGCCCCAGTCCCTGCAAACATTTCCTCAACACGGCAATAAACTGAAAACGTGATAACAAAGTACCATTTGAATGCATTAACAGGGGGCCTGTAAAATCCGGCCTAACCTTCAAGAATTCCCTGACCGTGCTCACCGGGCACAGGGGGGAACCGTGAATGGAATAAATTCTCACCGTCCTGCCTCTTCCCCCCTGATCCGTCTTAGATTTCCTCAAAAATATCGATACCCCTTCCTCTTCTAGTTGCACCTCCTGTAACCCAATTCCCCCTTGAACCTTTTTGGAAGGACTGACCAGTTCCCCTATCCGAAATGCCCCAAAAAATGCCAACACAAAAGCAACCTTAAACAAAGTAACTTCGTACTCAGATGAGCAAACCACACCCAACTGATCCACAATACCCCCCAGAATCTCAAAAGTTACCGGTCTCCTCGAATCGCGCTTGACCACTGCCCTCCTATAACCCTTCAACGCTTGTCTTACCCAAAATTCCTTAGTCACGTCGGGCTGCCCTTGTAGCTTGAAAAGGAAAGCCAAACCAGCCAACTGTGTATTCATTACTGACACTGACACTCCCTCGTCCAATTTCTTTGCCACATAGTACAGCAATAACGAACTTAATCCCTGCCCTACAGGCATCTCCCCTAACTCTTGTCCAAATGACATCCATTCCCGCCATACCTTATTGTATGCTGCCCATGTACTCCCACTTACCGACCGCTTAATCCAGCCCTCTACGATGCCAGCGCAATCTCCCACAGCCAGTCTGGACAAGGTACCCCCTGTTGCTCCGCGTCCGGCGCCAACTCTCGGAACCTGTCCCACTGGAAGCGAGACAGTGCATCAGCAATGACGTTTTCCACCCCCGGCAAGTGCACAGCATGAATGAAAACATTCAGTTGTAGACATCTTAAGACTAAGTGCTGCAGCAGCCTGATCACCGGCGGAGATGACGCCGTGACCCTGTTTATCACCTGCACCACCCCCATATTGTCCCCATGAAAACGCACTTTCAGATCCCTGAACGATGCACCCCATAGCTCCACTGCCAGAACTACCGGAAACAATTCCAGCAGAACCAAGTTCCTCGTGAAGCCCTCGTTTATCCAAGATTGTGGCCATGGACCCGCGCTCCATTTTCCTTGAAAAAACGCCCCAAAACCTGTTGCCCCTGCGGCGTCGGTAAACAATTCCAAGTCAAAATTGCTGACTGGTCCCGACATCCACATTGCCCTGCCATTAAAGGATTCTAGAAAGGTATGCCATACCCTCAGATCCTCCCTATGCGTTTTTCCTAAACGCACGAAATGTTTTGGTGACTTTACCCCACTCGTGCTGGCCGCCAGCCGGCGACTGAACACTCTCCCCATCGGAAGTATGCGGCAAGCAAAATTCAGTTTGCCCAACACCGATTGCAACCTACGCAGTTGTACCTTTTTAATTCCTATCAAACCGGCCACCTCTTTTTTCAAATCCTCCAATTTGTCAGCAGGCAATCTACATTCCATGGCTTCTGAATCTAGCACAATCCCCAAAAACGTGATGACCGCGCAGGGTCCCTCCGTTTTGTCATCCGCCAATGGAATGCCAAACCTGCCTGCTATATGCTGCAATGAAGCTAGCAACACCGCGCATACTCTGGAAGAGGCCGGGCCTATGCATAGAAAATCATCCAAGTAGTGAATTATCGAATTCACCCCGGATACATCCCTTACCACCCACTCCACAAAGGAGCTGAATTGCTCAAAAATCGCACACGACACCGAGCAACCCATTGGTAGGCATTGATCGACGTAGAATCCGTCATTCCAATGGCACCCGAGCAACCGGAAACTATCCGGATGAACCGGCAGCAGTCGAAACGCTGACTCTATATCTGCCTTAGCCATCAAGGCACCTTTTCCATAGTGTCTCACCCACCTTACAGCAGCATCAAAAGACGTATACGTCACCGAGCATGCTTCTTGGTCTATGGCTTCATTCACGGATCCTCCTTTTGGGAAGGACAAGTGGTGAATGAGCCTAAATTTGTTGGGCTCCTTTTTGGGCACCACTCCCAGCGGAGATACCACCAAATCGACTATAGGTACTACTGGGAAAGGGCCACTCATTCTACCTAAAGCCACTTCCTTCTGCAGTTTCTCTGAAACCACTTCCGGATGTTGCAGGGCCGACTTTAAATTTTTGGGCACAGGGGGAGTCACCGATAAACTACATGGAATCCTAAAACCTAACGTAAATCCCTCTTCTAATAGCGATGCTGCCTTTCTGTCTGGGTACTTACCGAGAAACGGCCGCATCCTTTCCACCATCACCGGCGTCCTCCCTTTTGTTCCCAGCCTCTCCTTGGCGACCTTTTCCCTGCTTAAAACATCTGGATGATGGATGTGTTCCCCCGCAGCCTGAGCACTCATGCTTGAACTTACATGTTCCTCCAAACTTACAGGATCCTGAGTTATACTGCCAGCAAACCCCTTTTTTGTTTCCAGCCGAATGTCCCTGGGCGGACGGTCCACCGGCTCCCCCTTGAAAAAACTGATTCGGCGCCCTCGCCGTCGTCATCAGGCGCATCCATAAGCTGATGTCCTTATGGTCCCAACGTAGCTCTGGGCGAACTGCTCTCCTCTGCCTGAACTGTTCGTCATATCGCAACCATGCTGTACCTCCATATACTCTATACGCTTCCCCTATCGCATCTTGATAGCAGAAAAGCGCCGAACAGTGTTCCGGTTGCTTCTCCCCTATCACACTTGCCATGATCGCGAACGCTTGTAACCAATTTGTAAATGTCCTGGGTATCAGCCTATACCTCCTCTTTTCCTCATCTTCCTTTTTGGAGTCGTCCGGCTTGACTCTATCAAGATTGAACTTCTCCAAGGGCAGTAAGGAAAATATTTCCACATACTCACTCTTCCATAACTTTTCCCGCACTTCTGGTTTCAAGTGCGCTCCTAACGGCCCCTCGAAGCACACATACACTTCACAGCGAGCCGCGTCCGCCAGCCTGATGATATCCTTCCTCGCCGCAGCCTCCCCTGTCGGCGCTGCTTTTTCCTTCCCTTGCGCAACTCCACTCCCCGTGGCTTGCTGAGCAGGCACCGCGACCACAGCTGAAACCTCTGTGGTCGGGTCCCCCCCAGTACTTCCTAAATCCTTCCCTGACTGCTGTACCCATGCAGCTCCCGGACCTTCTACCGGCTTTTCTGCAGCCTCCAACCTCTGCACCAGTTCTTTTATGCCTGTTAGAAACCCCAGGAAACCCGGAGTACCCACCCTTATAGCAGACCCCACCATGCTTTTTTCTAACCCCCCAGCCCCAATTGCTACACATGATGCATCATTTAAACTAGGCATTGTAAGGACCTGTGCTGGCTCACCTGGCTGCATAGGTGTCGCCCCATCAGCCGACCGTCTGCTCTCCTCAGGCCCCATCCTCCTGGGCAGGGGGGCCGCCTCCTCCTCCGATCCGGACTCCTCATCTCTTCCGCTCCGACCCGACTCTTCACTTGCATCCGACGGTGGCCCGCCCGGGATGTGGACCGCGGCTGCCGCATTGCTCGCCATCCTTCCCCTCCTCCGCGCAGCGAAACCTCCTGTGGACTTCCGGATCGCCTTCCCAGGACTGGTGTGGGCTACCTCAGTCCTGCCAGCCTCCGCTCCTGCAGTTGTTAGGCCAGCTCTGCTTCTCTCTCCCCTCTGCCTGTCCCCTGCCGCCGAATTAGAAGGCCCGGGGATCCCTCCAGGCGGTGCAGTTGCCGCGATGGCGGAGCTCCCCGCCGTCATCCTGGGGGCGGGGCTTGCGCTCTCCGTGTGTCTCCTGTTAGTAGGCCGCACTGTGACCGGTCCCCTGGCCTGCCTCTGCTCCTGTCCCGCCGGGGCCGCACGCCCGCTGACCCGCTCTCTTCCCGCTGGCCGTTTCGCCGGTGGTCCCCCCGGGAGTCCGGAATACAGACTACCCGAGTGCCGCTGCGCTGGCGTCATGCGGTCCGGAGAGAACCGCTCAGGCGGACGAGAGCGGCGTGCTCTGGTGCCGCTTCTCTCTCCCCCACTTGCCTGCATCGTGGAGCCTTGTAGTGCGGCTGCGATCGTCTCCTGGAGCCACTCCGCACCCCGCACCGCTGCTTCTTCCCTCAGCTGGGCCATGAGCCCCTCTAATTCAGCCATGTTGGTAGCACAACCTTCCTGGGAACTTTCCTAATCTTTCTGTTGTCCCTCCCAGGGCGGGAACCCCTTTTAACTAGTCCCTCCCCTGCTCCTCCCTCCCCCTCGGCTCCACATTCACAACATAACCTTAACCCTTACACTGCTACCACTGTCATGTGCGCCCTTCGCATACATCATTGCATGCTGTTGCTCCAGGCTTTTCTTTTGATTTCATTTCTGTACCTTACAGATCAAAAGAGATTTACCACTCACTCTGGGAAACTGGATGGAAGGGGTTGTCTGCTGCCCATTATCTAATTAACTTAAATAGGATTTTGGTAATACCAATCTTTAAATGTCCTTAACCACTTCAATACCGGGCATTTCATCCCCCTTCCTGCCCAGGCCAATTTTTAGCTTTCAGCACTGTAACATTTTGAATGACAATTGCGCGGTCAGGTAACACTGTACCCAAATGAATTTTTTATCATTTTTTTCCGCACAAATAGAGCTTTCTTTTGGTGGTATTTGATCAACTCTGTGTTTTTTTATTTTTTGATATATAAACAAAAAAAGAGCGACAATTTTGAAAAAAACACAATATTTTTTACTTTTTGCTATAATAAATATCCCAAATTCTTTTTTAAAAAAACACATTTTTTCCTCAGTTTAGACTGATATGTATTCTTCTACATATATTTGTTAAAAATAAATCGCAATAAGCGTATATTTATTGTTTGTGCAAAAGTTATAGCGCTTACAAAATAGGGGATAAATTTATGGCGTTTTCATTATTAATTTTTTTTTAATAGTAATGGCGGCGATCTGCGATTTTTATTGTAAATGCGACATTGCGGCGGACAAATTGGACACTTTTGACGCTATTTTGGGACTAGTGACACTTATACAGCGATCAGTGCTAAAAATATGTACTGATTACTGTATAAATGTCACTGGCAGGGAAGGAGTTAACACTAGAGGGCAATCAAGGGGTTAACTGTGTTACCTAGGGAGTGATTCTAACTGTGGGGGGAGGGGACTGACTGGGGGAGGAGACCGATCGGTATTCCTATATACTAGGAACACACAATCTGTCTCCTCTCCCCTGACAGGACGTGGATCGATGTGTTTAACCACACAGATCCACGTTCCTGTTCGGACGCCAGCAATCGCGGGTGCCCGACAGACATCGCGGACACCAGGCATGCTCATCGGCTCCTGATTGAAGCGGTGCCCGCGCACCCCCTATACCACTGGGAAGCCAAGGACGTCATATGACGCCCGCCCGAAGAGATAGAATTTTCCTGCAGACGTCATATGACAATGGGTGGGTAGGGAAGTGGAACTTCAGTCATTTTTTTATCTTTACATCTCTTAAATCGTCTGCCTTTGTTGTTTTAACTTTGGATAGTAAAACATTTTTGTTCTGACATTAAATACCTTATACAGCCCACTGCCTGTTTCTTGTCTGGTCATTAGCCTAGGCTAATGTGCATAACTTGTGTACAAATGTCTGTTTTCGGATTTTCCGAGCATGTGTACACAAGTCATGCACAGCTCTCTCACTCTCCTGAGAGTTTGCCAGGAAGGGAGGGGGTGAGTCATAAGAGGGCCAATGAGAGCTACAGAGCTGGATGTGTGTCTCTGTGTGTCTGTGTAAATCCAGGACGTGAACAGGCAGCATCTTCATCTGCCCAGAGTTGCAGCCAGACTCAGTGGAGGGAGATTTCTGCAGCATATTTGGCAAGTACAGAATCACAGTATATGTAAAATAATATGCAAAGTGGTTGGAGGAAAGCTTCAGAATGGCAAAGATGTTTTTATTACAAATTATGTGAGCAGACTGCAGTTCCTCTTTAATATTTCCAGTTATAAGTTATGGATCTGAAAATAATTAATAATGTACTAAGCAATGTTCTCAGATGTTGTTCTGAGTCTGAACTCCAGTACTCTACACATGCCAGAACTATTTTCACCATAAAAGGACCCAAATATGAATAGTTCCCCCATATTTTCTAAAAGACTAGCATGTTTGCTGTCAAGCACCATGCTTTACAAACTCTTTTATGATCATGTGCTGCTGGAATGCAGGTTAAAAGTTATTACCATTTTCTTTTCTTTTTTTTTATGTTTACATTACATATATCTACCTCAAGCAGCCCATTTATGAATGACTTTTTTTTGTTGGATCAGCGTATTGAATTGAAAAAATGATCCAGTTCCCCCTTCCACACATCCAAGGTGGGTGAGGGAATACTTCTCCATGTAGTATTGTATTCTGATGGCAGGGAGTCTTCCTCGACCCTCAGAATGCATTACTAAAGCCTTGTACACACGATCGGATTTTCCGACGGGAAATGTGTGATGTCAGGCTGTTGGCGGAAAATCCGACCGTTTGTAAGCTCCATCGGACAATTGTTGTCGGATTTTCCGTGGACAAATGTTGGATAGCAGGTTTATACATTTTCCGCAGACAAATGTCTGTTGTCGGATTTTCCGAGTGTGTGTGTACACAAGTCCGTCGGACAAAAGTCCAAAGTACAAACACGCATGCTCGGAAGCAAGGACGACCCAGAAGCAGTCGGTCTTGTAAACTAGCGCTCGTAATGGAGAATTAACATTCGTGACGTAGCAAATTATGAAATCTCCAAATGCAGCGCACATTCTCTTCTTCTTTAATGGGATAATAATGGAGCTGCTTTGCTGGTGATACTGATGGAGTTATTGCAAACACATTTTCAAAGGCTTTTTTTTTTCTAGTGATATCAAGAATAATATTATTATGCTTTTATTTTTTTATTTTTTTTATTTTGTTGTTAACACAACACCATTATCTCGTAGTTTTTAAGATCAAAGATACAACTATGTTTTGTCCCTTGTTAATTTTACATTGTATTTTTTAAAATGTAACTGCCTACTCCCATTTGAAGTAAAACACATAGCCAAGTATTATTCTACACAATTTTTTTTATTGTGCATTAAAAAAAGAAAACAAATAAAATTAGACATGCTATCTGCCAATAAAACTTAACCAAAATGTGCATTCTATGCATCCAAAAATATAGAAAATATACCAAATCAAATCATTATTCAACCAAAAAATAATGTCAAAGCAATAACTCCAAGGCCAATAATAAATAACATGTTATCTCCTCTGATTCCGCAACATGTCTGGTTGACGAACGGCCGTTCAGAAACAAACTCAAAAGCACGAAATAAAAAATGCGAACTGAAAAACGCTAAATGAAAAGCGCAAATCAACACTCGCCAAACTTCTACTAACACAAAATTAGCAGAAGGAGCCCAAAGGGTGGCGCTAAAGAGCTGAAAAACAATGTAGTACATCACTACATTCGTATTTGCTGGCCAACAATTGTGTGGCCGTGTTTATGCAAGACAAGTTTGGGCCGACGCCCTTTGGACAGAATTCTACGGTTTTGTTGGGTTTTGATCGTGTGTATGAGGCTTTAGTGTTGCTGGCTACAGCCAGTGGAACTGATCATTCAGGAAAAAACCAACAGGCTGCTTGGACACAAGTCAATCGATAGATCGACTTGTGTACAGCCAGCCTGCCTGTACATGGATCGAAATTCAGCCAGTCCCTGCTGAACCAGCCGAATTTTGATCCATGTATGGCCAGCTTTGGGCTAATTGAGAGGCAGATGAAGCATCTATGGGGTTTAGTGAGCATTTGGGATGATTGGGCTAAGTGAAGATTTTGCACTAGTCTGCTAATTTGAGGATACAGATGGATCAGCTGTAGTTTCCAGGGAGAACACACAAGGTCTAAAGAATTGCTGCTGGGATGGTCAATACATAAAACATTTGGTCTTTCCTTCAACACTGTATTGCTCAAATTCATTTTGGAGTCTGTCCTTGTGTATTTAAATTAGCCTTTCCCCGGATCACTAAAAAAAATGTTTATGGTAATAGCCCAAAAAATATTATCCTTTAACCTTTTGTTTTTTTTTTGTTTTTGGCTGTATCATGAAATATTCTATATCCAGCATGGTACGGTATAACCATTCCCATCCACGCGATAGAAGCCCTGTTGGAGATTAATTTGTTTGACATGGTTTAAACACATGCATGTCAGCAGACTTTCTGCAGCTACTGTGCAGCTAAAATGCCATCTATTTCCCGGAGCTACAGAGCTCATTTAAATTGAATTCTTTAGCTGTTCATACTATACGGTAATACAAGTCTGTGTAGTTACTGTTTAATAATGTATTTATAAATACATCCTTCCTGTAAGTAATAGTACAGCATATGCCAAGAACCATTAACATGACCTATGTTATGAAATACTTAGCAGCAAGGTGGATTTAACTGAGGGTCAATTTTAATGAGTATTTAAAATGGAAAACATTTACTAATAGCCATCTTGTAAATAATTAATCTTCTAAAACGTGGTGGAAGGTTGGACTGAGTAGCAAGTTTTCCAATTTAATAGGTCACAGGTTTCCAACTAAACTCCACCATTGGGTGTTTTCTTGAAGCTGGTGATGATATTTGAGAGTTGTATGGAAAAACAAAATAGCAGACTGAAAATGAAAAAGATATTTAAGGTAGATCTGAAACCAAAACTTAATTGAACTGATGGATTGAGTACAAAAGTGTTAAAACTAGGGCTGCGGAAATTAACGATTAATTCCTCAATTAATTGTTAATTTTTTTGATCGATCAAAAATCTTTTGATCTGTACTCACCTCTTCGCCAGCTTTCAGGTCTTCAGGGAGTTCCGTCGGAGATCCGGCGACGTCATGGACATCGACGTCACGGGACTTCTCCCCCCTTCCCCAGTCATTGGCCTGGAAGGCTTCGACCGAGTGGGCGTGTCCGTGAATTGCAGAGGTGTGGCTGCACCCCATGCTGATGATACGTGACCCTTGCTGGGAATAAACAAGCATTGGAAGGCATTATGAAGGTGAGTGTGTTGTCTCTACTGGACAGGTCAATTGTGGAGGAGGAATTGTGGTGATTTAAAGTATATATACAGCCTGAATCTGTATTTTAGTTTTAGATTAGGTCATGCAGAGAGAAAACACCTCTCGGTTTAGGCTTTGCCTTGTGCATCCCAATGTGGAGCTTTCATTTTACTTCCTGTCCCAGGGACACAACGGGAAGTGAAATGGCATTCCCATTTCAGATGGTTGTCAACAGGATTAGTATACACATTTGAGGCATTACCCAGATAGCAAGCAATTGAGCTGCAAGTTTGAAAATGTCTTGTTAAAGTGGAGGTCCACCCTAAAAACAAATTTAACATTAAAAAACTCCTTAATTTTTTTTTTTAAAAGTGTTAAGTTATGGATTGTGGAAACTAACTAGTGTTGGGTAATTGTATATAGTGTATACCACATTTACCACTGACTAATGCAGAGTTGCAATGCAAGGAGATCAGCTAAAAGTAGTTGGATCTGTATGTGCGTTATAATTAATCAAAATTGGTCGATTAATCTATTAAAAATAAAATAGATTAATCAAACACGAAAATTTTAATCAGTAACAGCCCTAGTTAAAACCCCTGCCAGGTTAGTGTTACTGTTGGTGTCCTTGCTGAAATACGTAATCTATATTTGTTATTGTTACCATTGTGATAGTGACAACATTATTGGAAATCCAAAATTTCTACAGTGGCCATCAGAATAGGAAAAAAGGAGAAATCTTCTAATAGGGACACTCGGAGTGTGAGCGCTCTGTGAGAGGGTAGCAATCTTGATCTCCAGCACACTGCCACCACAAGGCAACCCGGTATCAATCTAAAGCAATAACACATTATTATAAAAAAATATATTTCTATTAAAAAAACTAACAAATTCTCTTCTTTTATAACAGCCTGATTGCATAACAATAATCATACGCAGGTCCTTTTAGCAATACGTGCTCATGTCTCGCTATGAGAAAAGCTCTGCGCCAGGTTCAAGGTCAGCAATAAAGGACTGGTAGGGAATAAAACCTGCGTCCTTTCACCAAATTTAATGTTAAAAGTAATGTATTATCTTTGTAGCACTAACTCTCGGTGGAGCTGCTGGTTTAAGCGGGCTGTTACCTTCACTCTCGATACCTCTGTTTCACCGGCACCGGGTCTAGGGTTCCGTTGAGTTTACCTCTGGATGATATAAGCACCAACACTTGAGTACGTTTTCAATGCTATATTGAACCAAGTAATGAAGGAAGTAGCAGGAAAGAGGCAGGAGGAAAACTGCAGTGAAGCTCAAATACCTTTCTTTAGGTTTCTTTAGAACATCCTTTAAAGTTGAATACTGTATTTGAATGCAATCCCCTTTTTGTGGGACACGATCTTTGCTCGCTTGGATAGGCCTCTCTCACTTGCCTAGCAGCCAGTACGTAGCACGAACAAAAGTCTCTGCCACAGACTTGCTTGAAATAAACCCGTATGATCCTCTGGCACAGGATGTATTGGTTCGTGATGAATGTCAGACACAGTACTTGGACCTCTAAGCCAACCTGGCAGTACCATGCAATTAGATTACTTCAGGATACGTCCTCCAACCGAGTCACTAGGCCTTCTCCAGACCAGCACTGCATGATCCTTCCATGACGGGTCCTCCCCTGGGATCTTCTCGGTTGTCCAGCTTCTTCACTCTGGATAGACAGCTCAGGACCATTCCTCGGCTGCTGTGGTAGGCCCCAGACAGGCTTCTGGGCCCACCCACGCACCGCAGCGACGCGGGCCTCCGGAACAGAGGACCACGAGGTGGTACTCCAACACATACCTGTCGGCCAGGAGGGCCAGCAGGTGGCTGAAAACGAACCCCCAAACATGGCGAATACCCTCTCCCAGAATGCAACTCGGAGGACCACCTCCACCGAGTTTTCTCCGGGACAGAGGAGCACTCATCTGCTTTAACACGTTGCTTTTCCAACATCCGCCGATGGTGACAACGACACCCACCGGCACAATGTGGAATCACACACAACGTCAGTCAAGCTGGAACAGAGGCAAATCTAACTTCCTATAAGGAGCAATTCACTAAATTTACCTATCAGATGGTAGATCATAAATCTACCAGCGCTACATCTTTTTTTAAAGAAATAGGTAAATGATATCTACAGTACTTGATATTGATAATTGTTTACGTGTTATTGTTTATGTGTATTATTTGTAAATAATTAGGAACATGTTAAGAAACCATAGTTCCCAATTACATATGCAGGTACTGATTTCTGCGTTGTAGCATTATTACAGTCAGCTGCCTTACTGAAAACAATGCACTCCATGTGTGGCTGATATCTCATCTCAACTTTTGTTAAAGTAGAACTGTAGGCAAAACTTTTTTATTTTTATTTTGGATAAAGCAAGAGGAGGTTATAACCCCTGTCAGTTTTTGTTTCGCCTTCTGTGTCCCATTTCGGAGATTTCCCTTCACTTCCTATCACATAGCCAAACAGGAAATGAGAGGAAATCCCTGCAAATTAAGGGAATCCCTTGGGGACTGCCAGGTCACCAGAACTAGTGTCCCATTGGAAGATTTCCCCTCTATTACTTTTCTGGGGACGACCCAAAATTTGGGGTTTTCTTTTACTTTCACTTTCAATGATAATGGTAAACAGGACAAATAAAGAGGGTGAATCTCCTTAATAGTGGTACAAAGAGCAATAAAAACCTTTAGTTATACATTAATGGAAACCTGTCATGAGAGAACCATAGAGGCCACTATTACTAACCCCAACTCCCAGAAAAGCTACTTACTTTACTAGCATACTGATGATCCTGCTTCAATACTTTGAACCACTGACTTGAAACAAGTATGAAGATAACACTTATGGACCATCAAAAAATATTTTATGAACTCCATCCAGAACTGTTTCCTAAAGCTGTCCATATCCTCTTACTTCCTGTCTTGGCAAATACCAAGCAGCATATGTTGGCTGGGTCATACTGACCCTCCTGCTTAAATGCTTTGAATCCCTGATTCAAGACAAATAAGAAGATCTTTTGGTTTTTTTCTGATCTTCTCTTGTTCCAGTTCAAAATATGAAAGCCAGAGGGCAACAGGACAGCCAGTCAATTAGCGATTCAGAAGGAGGGCAACTACTTTAGCCCCCCTACTAAGAAAAACTACTTTAAAAGAACAAGCACTAAACGCTTATTGGTAGTCAGTCTACAAATATATCTATTTAGTACAATAAAAAAAAATATAGAATAGAGTATATAGCTTATAAAAAAGTGAAAGTCATATAAAAAATAATTTCAAGAAAAGCAATTCAATAATTCAAAATGCGTACCTACTGAAAACACACTATATGTTTCCTTTAAGATTGAAGAACTAAGGATGCAATAATATTTTTATTATGGGAACCTTTTACATACAGTCATGTTCCTGCAATATACCATCATGCATCCCTAACATGTGCTAATGTCATCTGTGTTACTTCCAAAATATTGGTAATGTATTATAAGTAAAAAAAAAAACTCAGCAGGGACATTTCTTGTAATGACAAATGGTTGTAGCTGGGGACCCAAACAAAAAGGTCTATAATGCCAGTGGGTGATTCAACAACTTAACATTCACCCCGCATCCAATTTGCATGGTAGGAGATTGTGACTGGCTCACTATACAGCCGGTTCACATACTGTATCTCCGCTGCGGCTCCGGTGCGAATTTGCACAGGGGTCCTGTGCATCTTTTGGTCCGTTTCAGGTCCGAATTCAGCCCAAAATTTGGACCTAAAACGATGCACCGGACCCCTGCTGTGAGCCGCATGTGGCAATAGTGTGAACCCAGCCTGAATCCCACAAAAATTGCAAAACATGTTCAAAATGTTAAGAAAACAAATTTAATTAATGATTTGTTGAGAAGATTGAAATAATGGTTTCATCAAGTGATCAGATACATGAAGGTATGGCCAGTATTAATCTTCTCTGAATGGCAGATAGCTTCTGGACTGCAGCTTTTTCTTTCTCTTCTTTCCTCCCAAGACCTCCTGCTCTCTAGCTCCCTCATCGCCTCCTCCATGCTCACCTGCAGGAATTTTCCTGAGCCTCTCCTATCCTATGGAACTCCCTACCTCAATCTGTCCGACTATCTCCTACTCTGTTTGCTATTAGATGATCCCTAAAAAACCCTCCTCTTCATAAAAGCCTATTCTGCCATTATCTAGCAACTGTACTTTTATTTTTTTTCCTTCAAAAAATCCCCCACAGTTATTATCTTTTGTATCACCTGACCCTCCCTCCTAGATTGTAAGCTCTAATGAGCAGGGCCTTCTGATTCCATCTATATTGAATTGTATTGTAACTGTACTGTCTGCCCTTATGTTGTAAAGCGCTGTGCAAACTGTTGGCGCTATATAAATCCTGTATAATAATAATAATAATTTGAAGCAGACTCTTTCTGCTTGCAGTGTAGTTTCAGAAAAGAAGTAGGTGCTTTTTTTTATTTCGTTCATGTATATCAGGCTCCCCTTTCAGTCCTAAAGGTTATTATTGTTTTGAAGCCAGCTAAGGATTTTGTCTTGGCCAGGGATCTTTAGGGAAGACATGGTACGAGTTTTTCATTGACTTTGTGTCTCTTTATCTGCATTCTGAAAAAAAGCCTTTCAAACAGCAAATCTGCATTTCTGTCCAGTTTCCCTAACATCCACACTACCTAAACTTTCCGTGTCAGCAGCACTGGTGCTTTTTGCTTTCAGTTATTATACTACAGGGTGCAACTGTGATGCTCTGGTTGCATACCCAGGGCCGGATTAACATAGGGGCTGATGGAGCTGCAGCTCCAGGCCCCTCCCTCAATATAGGCCCATGCCAGTGGCTTATCGATATCTGTGTGAATTCCTGAAGGAAGAGGAGCCCTCTGTGCACTGCACACATGGAGGAGACAAGTGTTAGTGCAGCCAAGTCCTGTCTCTGCCGATGCCTGACTCTTATCACAGGATCTATTACACTCACCCAGATCCTCTGTGTCTGGGAGCTGTCTGGGGGAGGGGCGCTGATGTTCTAACCAGCAGGAGCCCGGGAGGAAGGACATCTTACATGCTGTTATGATAAGGTTAGTACATTTGTTAGGGAGATGTGTAATTATTATGCTAGGGGACAGACTGCTGCTCCCCCCATGTAATGTGCTCTCTTGTGCCCACCATGTCATGTGCTGTGCCATGCAGTGCCCCGCATGTAATGTGCTGTGTCCAGTATGTCATATGCTGTACATTGCAGAGCCCTCCATGTAATGTGCAGTGCCCACCATGTCATGTGCTTTGCATTGCCCTTCATGTGATGTGCAGTGCCCCCTATGTCCTGCTGTGCCTTGCAGTGCCCACCATGTAATGTGAAGTGCCCACCATGTCATGTGATGTGCCATCCAGTGCCCACCATGTCATGTGCAATGCCCACCATGTCATGGGCTGTGCCATTCAGTGCCCCCCATGTAATGTGCAGTGCCCACCATGTCATGTGCTGTGCCTTGCAATGCCCGCTATGTAATTTGCAGTGTCCACCATGTCATGTGCTGTGCCATGCAGTGATCCCACCATGTAATGTGCAGTGCCCACCATGTAATGCGCTGTGCCATGCAGTGGCCACCATGTCATTTGCAGTTCCCACCATGTCATGTGCTGTGCTGTGCCCACCCTGCCATGTGTTTTGCCCAGCATGTAGTGTGTTGTGCCCATTGTGTAATGTACTGTGCTGTTCAGCAGTGCCCACCATGTCATATGCAGTTCCTAACATGTAATGTGCAGTTGCATTGCCCACCATGAAATCTGCTATGCCATGCAGTGCCCACCATGTAATGTGTTGTGCCCACCATGTAATGTGCTGTGCCATGCAGTGCCCCCCATGTAATGTGCTGTGTCCAGTATGTCATATGCTGTACATTGCAGTGCCCTCCATGTAATGTGCAGTGCCCACCATGTCATGTGCTGTAAATTGCAGTGCTCACTATGTAATGTGCAGTGCCCACCATGTCATGTGCTGTGCATTGCAGTGCCCTCCATGTAATGTGCAGTGCCCACCATGTCATGTGCTGTAAATTGCAGTGCTCACTATGTAATGTGCAGTGCCCACCATGTCATGTGCTGTGCATTGCATTGCCCTTCATGTGATGTGCAGTGCCCCCTATGTTGTGCTGTGCCTTGCAGTGCCCACCATGTAATGTGAAGTGCCCACCATGTAATGTGCAGTGCCCATCATGTCATGTGATGTGCCATGCAGTGCCCACCATGTCATGCACTGTGCCCGCCATGTAATTTGCAGTGCCCACCATGTCATGTGATGTGCCATCCAGTGCGCACCATGTCATGTGCAATGCCCACCATGTCATGGGCTGTGCCATTCAGTGCCCACCATGTCATGTGCTGTGCCTTGCAATGCCCGCTATGTAATTTGCAGTGTCCACCATGTCATGTGCTGTGCCATGCAGTGATCCCACCATGTAATGTGCAGTGCCCACCATGTAATGCGCTGTGCCATGCAGTGGCCACCATGTCATGTGCAGTTCCCACCATGTCATGTGCTGTGCTGTGCCCACCCTGCCATGTGTTGTGCCCAGCATGTAGTGTGTTGTGCCCACTGTGTAATGTACTGTGCTGTTCAGCAGTGCCCACCATGTCATATGCAGTTCCTAACATGTAATGTGCAGTTGCATTGCCCACCATAAAATCTGCTATGCCATGCAGTGCCCACCATGTAATGTGTTGTGCCCACCATGTAATGTCCTGTGCCATGCAGTGCCCCCATGTAATGTGCTGTGTCCAGTATGTCATATGCTGTACATTGCAGTGCCCTCCATGTAATGCGCAGTGCCCACCATGTCATGTGCTGTAAATTGCAGTGCTCACTATGAAATGTGCAGTGCCCACCATGTCATGTGCTGTGCATTGCATTACCCTTCATGTGATGTGCAGTGTCCCCTATGTTGTGCTGTGCCTTGCAGTGCCCACCATGTAATGTGAAGTGCCCACCATGTAATGTGCAGTGCCCACCATGTCATGTGATGTGCCATGCAGTGCCCACCATGTCATGCACTGTGCCCGCCATGTAATGTGCAGTGCCCATGTCATGTGATGTGCCATCCAGTGCCCACCATGTCATGTGCAATGCCCACCATGTCATGGGTTGTGCCATTCAGTGCCCCCCATGTAATGTGCAGTGCCCACCATGTCATGTGCTGTGCCTTGCAATGCCCGCTATGTAATTTGCAGTGTCCACCATGTCATGTGCTGTGCCATGCAGTGATCCCACCATGTAATGTGCAGTGCTCACCATGTAATGCGCTGTGCCATGCAGTGCCCACCATGTCATGTGCAGTTCCAACCATGTCATGTGCTGTGCCCACCCTGCCATGTGTTGTGCCCAGCATGTAGTGTGTTGTGCCCACTGTGTAATGTACTGTGCTGTTCAGCAGTGCCCACTATGTCATGTGCAGTTGCATTGCCCACCATGAAATCTGCTATGCCATGCAGTGCCCACCATGTAATGTGTTGTGCCCACCATGTAATGTGCTGTGCCCACCATGTAATGCGCTGTGCCCACCACGTCATGTGCTGTGCCATGCAGTGCCCACCATGTAATGCGCTGTACCCACCATGTAATGTACTGTGCCATGCAGTGCCCACCATGTAATGCGCTGTACCCACCATGTAATGTGCTGTGCCATGCAGTGCCCACCATGTCATGTGCAGTGCCCACCATGTAAATTGCTGTGCAGTGCCCACCATGTCATGTGCTGTGTTGTGCCTACCATGTCATGTGCTGTGTTATGCCCACCATGTCATGTGCTGCACCATGCAGTGCCTACCATCTAATGTGCTGTACTCACCATGTAATGTGCTGTACATTGTCCATCATGGCATGTGCCGTGCAGTACCCACAATGGAATGGGCTGTGTGGGGCTCACCATGTCATGTGCTGTGTCCACCATTTAATGGGCTGTGCTCACAATGTAATGTGCTGTGTCGTGCAGTGCCCACCAATGTGCCCAATGGAATGTGGTGTGCAGGGCTCATCATGTCATGTGTGGTATCCACCATTTAATGTGCTGTGCTCCCAATGTAATGTGCTGTGCTGTGTCGTGCAGTGCCCACCATGTCATGTGGTGTCATGCAGTACCCACCTTGTCATGTGCTGTGCAGTGCCCACCATGCCATGTGCAGTGCCCACCATATAATATGCTGTGCCCACCATATAATGTGCTGTTCAGTGCCCACTTGTAATGTGCAGTGCCCACCATGTAATGTGCTCAGCTGTGCCCGTGATGTCATGTGCTGTGCCCATCATATAAGGTCCTGTGCCCACCGTGTGCATGTGCTGTGTTGTGCCCACCATGCAATGTGCTGTGTTGTGCAGTACCAACCATGTCATGTGCTGTGCCCACCATATAATGAACTGTGCCTACCTTGTAATGTGCTGTATTGGGCAGTGCCAACCGTGTAATGTGCAGTGCCCACCATATAATATGCTGTGCCCACCATATAATGTGCTGTTCAGTGTCCACTTTTAATGTGCAGTGCCCACCATGTAATGTGCTCAGCTGTGCCCACCATTTAATGTGCTGTGCCCACCATATAAGGTCCTGTGCCCACCGTGTGCATGTGCTGTGTTGTGCCCACCATGCAATGTGCTATGTTGTGCAGTACCAGCCATGTCATGTGTGGTGCCCACCATATAATGAACTGTGCCTACCTTGTAATGTGCTGTATTAGGCCGTGCCAACTGTGTAATGTGCTGTGCTTTGCTTCCCATTAAATGTGCTGTATCCATGTATCCACCATGTAATGTGTTGTGCCAACCATGTAATGTACTGTGCTATTCCTCCCACCCCGTGTTATGTACTATGCTGTGCCTCCCACAGACTCACCCCCTTACTCCCACCCCCCTCTCTCTTTCACCCCCCTCACCCCCTCTCTCTCTCATCCCCTCTCTTTCACCCTGTTCTCTCTCTCACCCCCTTCACCCCTTACCACCCTCTCTCTCTTTCACCCTCTCTCTATTCCCCTTTTTCTCACCCCCTCTCTCTCACTCATTCACCCACTTTCTCTCTCTTTCCCCCTCCCTCTCATCCCCTCTCTTTCAACCCCCCATCTCACTATCACCCCCCCCCCTCTCTCTCTCTCTTAACCACTCTCTCACACCCCCTCTCTCTTTAATTTAAATTTAACAAAAATTGTTTGCGTTTTCATTTTATTTGTTTCCATAAAAAGGCCCACCAAAATCCTTAGCACCAGGCCCATGTTGCTCTTAATCTGGCCCTGTGCATACCATGGTGAGTTTTCACTGCTTGCGTGCTTTTTGCTGCCTAAATAAACTGACAAGCTAAAAAACAACTGTCTCAGCTAAGATACTGCTGCATATAGTTATTGCGATAGTTGCATTATAGTATGTTGAACTTACCCAACTCAGGAGCTCCTTTATTTTAAAGTGGTTTTATACCCTTTTTTAATTTTTACCTACAAGTAAGCCTATAATAAGGCTTACCTGTAGGTAAAATGAATATCTCCTAAACCTGTACGGTTTAGGAGATATTCACTTTGCATGCAGCCGCTGGCGTCAGCGGCACATGCTCTGTGAAGGCCCGGCTGAACGCCCGCTGAAGGTTTGGCAGACGCTGCCGGACCTTGCCGGGAAGAAGACGTAATCGCGGCTCCGGCCACTCACAGCGTCGGAGCCGCAAACCCGGAAGAAACGCTGAGGGCAAAATGTCAGCTCCCTCGGCGTGGACCGTGATCAGATGCCGGCGCTTTGTTCTAAGGTGAGTATTTCATATTGAGCTATTATGCGTTACTAGCTCATTATGTCATTGCCTTACCGTTTTTTTTGTTTTTAAAAAGAAAAACAATTCTGTGGGGGCATACAATGCTTTAACATGCTCCCCTGAGTTCCTACTGGTGACTGGCGCTTTAGCTACACTCAAACAACTTACCAATCCACCGACCACAACAGACAAACTTCAGATTGTTAAGTCTTTTTCTTGCAATTTATTGGCTCAAAAGTCAGAGAGGGTAAAGGGTACAGGATAACTCCAAACAGCAGCAGAAATCACTCAGCACAATAGACTTTACAAGAATCACTTTAGGTCAAGATAAGCTTCTGTTTTTCAGTATCCTTCTGACTATTGCCACAGACCAGAATGGGTCTCTTCATGCCTTCAGTTTAGGACAATATAATGGGTAGCTAGGAAAACAAACACACTTTCTTGATTCTGACTTGCTCCTCCAGGCAAGGGGCCCGAAAAAAAAGAACTGGACCTCTCAGCAGCTACACCCTTCTCAGGCAGCTCGCTTGGGAGGCAAGGACTTCTGGACTTACATCCTCCTCAGGCAGCAGGCTTTGAGGACAAAGACTGGATCCTTCACCCACCCATCATCTCAAGGCAAAGCCTGGGAGAAAAGGACCTACAAAACCATACCTCTCAACTGTCCCTGATTTCGAGGGACTCTCCCTGATTTGGAGCAATGTCCCTCTGTCCCTCATTCCTCCTCATTTGTCCCTCATTTTATAGATGTATATAAAATGCACTTTTATCTATCAAAAAGTGTTATCCAGAGCTAAATTTTTCATCTGATTTCTAAATTACTGCATTTGTAAATTCCAAAAGCCAGTATAAAGGAATGGTAGTGGTAAAAAAGCACTTGTGGGTTTAACCAATCTTATTTTTTTGTATAATTCTCCCTTTAAGGTGGCGTGGCAAGGAGTGTGTCCTATGCCTGCATACTTTTGCTGATAGGTCTCCCTCATTCCCATCTCAGAAAGTTGGGAGGTATGCAAAACATCCTCACCAGGCAGAACCTGGTCGGAAAAGACCCTTCTTAAAGGTTTCTCCAAATATATTCTCCTCCCCAGCCCACATCCCTGGCATGTATGATTGACTAGAGTGAAATAAATATTTATTTCCCAATACATTGTATCTTCTTAAGACAGAACAATCTACGATAGAAGGAAAATGATAATAATGCCCTTGGGCTTAGGGGAACCTAATGAACTGATTCAACCCAGAACATAAACCAACAGAGCTCAGGCAGGTATGAAGCATTCAAGGTTTACGGCCCATACACAAGATACGAAAATCAGATGGAAAAATGTATACGACGAGCTGTCTGTCGATTTTTGGATCGTTAGTACGGTGCTTTTTCGACAGCCGATTTCACTTTTTCGTCAGACAAAAGCTGGATGTGCAGACTATAACATTTTTGTCGGATGTGAACTCAACGTCCGATTTTCATTTCATTAGTACGGTTTTTGTAGGAAAAAAATCATAAGAGCAAGACTACGCATGCTCAGAAATGAAAGAATACATACAAAACTATTCGTTGTAGGCTTTCAGAAAGTGTGGCGATAAATTAGTCCCAAAGGTCTGGTAGTAGGTCAGGGTGTAGCCATCAGGCCCCGGCGCCTTCCTAGGCTTCGTTTGTGCCAAGGCTAGTGAGAGTTCTTCAGGTGTGATGTCCACCTCCAAGGAGTCTCCTACATCAGCTGGCAAAGTAGGCATACCCGAAGACCTGATGTATTCACCCACTGCCACCTCCCTCTCCGTCAGAGACCCAACAGGTTCCCCCCTGTGCAAATTATATAATTGTTGATAGTAAGCAGCAAATTCGTTAGCTATATCCTTGGAGGTATGGACTTTAGACCCCTGTGACGTCACTATAGAGGGAATGTAGGTGCGTTGTCTCGGGCCACGTAGAAGTCTGGCCAGCATGGAACCTGGCTTGTTGGAGAATTCAAAAAAGGACCTTCTAGCCCAGGCCAGATTTTGTACCGTTTTATGGTACAAAAGGTCTTTCAATTCACCCCTGGCCTTTAATAATGCCTTGAGATGTGTTTCCGCTAAAGACTTCTTGTGTAACAGCTCGAGAGTCCGCACCTGGGAGATCAAGGGATCAATCTGTTTGGTTCTTTCCCTTTTTTTTGCAGCCCCAATCCTAATTAACTCCCCTCTTATCACACATTTATGGGCCTCCCATACTGTCATTGGAGAGAGCGAGGGATCTATGTTTTCTGAGAAATAATTGGTAAGCGTCCTACTTATCTCCTCACGTACCTCTGGGATTTGTAGCAGTGACTCGTTTAGTTTCCAGGTTGGGGGGGACCTGAGTTCTGTATCCCAGCATAGGGTTACATGGGTGGGAGCATGGTCAGAGAGGGAAATGTAGTCAATCTGGGATGAGGTGACATATGGGAGATCTCTATGCTGAATCTGAAAGAAGTCTATCCTGGAGTATGTACCATGCACTGCAGAGAAGTAGGTAAAATTCCACTCCTCAGGGTGCATGATCCTCCAGGGATCAACCAACTGCAAGTTGGTCAGTTCTACCTTGAGTTTTTTCAGGTATGAGAAAGACAAATGTGACGCCCCTCTCGAAACGTCTAATAATGGTTCTGGAGCAAAATTAAAATCCCCGCCCATCAGGAACAGACCCTCCCGGAAATCCAGGATTAAGGGAATGAGTGATCGCATGAAAGACAAGTGGTCAGAATTAGGGAAATAGACGTTAACCAGGGTTACTGTGGTATTTCTGATTTTGCCTTTTAAGAGCAAGTATTGGCCAAGTGGGTCTGCTCTCTCTTCCAGCAGTGTCCACGGTAGTTATCTGGCTATCAATATGCTGACCCCCTTTGATTTTGACAGAGGGGAGGGAGCATGGTATACATTAGGGAAGTCCCTATTACAGAGTCTGGGGACTGCCGACTGCTTGAAATGCGTTTCCTGGATGAGCGCCACCTGTGTGCGTGTTTTTTTGAGATCCGAAAGCAGTCTGGAGCGTTTTTCCGGTGTAGCCAGGCCCCTAACATTGAGGGAGGTAAATTTTATCTCCCCTCGAGAATGTGAACCCGAGGGAACTCCCGGGGGGGCCATGTCGCGCACCAATATCGAATCGGGGAGGATAAGAGTAGATCAGAAAAGTATAAGGGAAGGAGTGGGGGGGGGGGTAATGAAGAGAAAAAGGGAGGGGTGAAAAAGAAAATAAAAAAAAAAAAGGGAAAGGGAAAGCTAGATACAAAGGGAAGGACTGAAAGTAAGAAAAAGGGGGAAGTGAAGCTGAAAAAAGATGAAGAATAATACTAGGAAGGATAAATAAATTATCCAACTGTTGCTATACTAAGCCTTGCGCAAATATGCGCTTCCTATTAGTGGGTGTGGAAGACTAGACTCTGCGACACAACGGGAGACGTGTCGACAGGAGAGAACCGGTATGGTAAGAGATACCAGACTATTACCTCTATAAACAGAAAACAAAATAAAAAGTCCAAAAACAACTCTGATTCTATGATGCAGAACCTTCAGGCTGTGTGTATGCAACAATGAAATGCATATAAACGAAGAGATCTATATTTACCACATTCCTAATACAATATAAGTATTACAACTATCTCTCTTGACTAGCAGCAAGAGGGTAATAAACTATAAGCGACTCCGTGCCTTTTAAATTAGGGCTCTCCCAACACCTCCACCTCATGTCCACAAAAAAAATGAAAGGAAAAAGATAACGAAGGGTAACAAAAATGCCCTTAGCAAAACTGTGGAACAATGAAGGGGACGTGCGGCGAGACGGCTCCAGCATCATTTAAGTCTAAACAATAATTCTAGGCACTTCATCCCTTCACTGAGGGGTAAAATGTCCCTGCAACATACACACAGTATACCCCTTAAGCACTTTATGCCCCACTCACGGAACTGTGTGGGTTTGTTGTGGGATCAAAAAGGATATCAGTGTGGTCTAGGACTCAGGGGTCCTCAAGAGTCCCCCTCTCGCTTTTCAATAAGTACTATTCTTCGCCAGTGAGTTCCATCAAGACTCCGGCGAGGTAGGATTATCTCTCGGAGTTATCCTGGATCTTGAGCGCCATTGTCGTCTGCTGGACCTTTGAGGTCTTGGTGATGCAGATCGCGAACTGTTGAAGGTGATCGGGAAGTCCAGCCAGTTGGGTACAGAAAACCCAGGGATCGCCAGGAACCTGAACAAATCTGGAAGCTGGTCCAGCCAACGCAGCACAAAGGAGTTGTTCCCTTTCAGTACAATCAAATGGAAGGGGTGACCCCATCTGTAAGTGGCTCCTGCCGTTCTGATTGCTTCGAGTAATGGTCGTAGTTGGCCTCTCATGCGCAGGGTGAGCCGCGATAAATCAGGGAAAAGTTGCACCGATGCACCATCAAAGTCCAAAGGGCCCTGAGTCCATGCCCTTCTCAGTATTTCTTCCTTAATTGTGTAGTAATGAACTCTCGCCAATATGTCTCTCGGTGTGAGATCATCTCCTCCCCTGGTACCCTGCACACGGTGTACGTGGTCCAATTCCAACTCTGCTGTAGGGGGCTTGTCCAATAGTCGATTGAATATGGCCACGATCGTAGCTCTAAGATCACCTCCTGAAGTGGCTTCAGGCAGGCCGCGCACTCTGATGTTGTTTCTCCTGCTGCGATTTTCGCCATCATCTATTGAAAGTTGCATCAGGATCAGGCGCCTTTTATAATCTACATGAGCCTTTTCCATGTCTGACATTCTTGATTCCAGCAAAGAAGTAGATGTTTCCACCTCAGATACCCTAGAGTCCACAGTATCTATCCTCTGTTTAAGATCATGGATTTCTTTAGATAGGGTATTCACAATAGAAGCTGCAGATTCAGTAATGTCCTTTTTAGTGGGGAGGAGGGCGATTATCTCTTTCCAGCATTCAGGGAATGATTGCTCCTGGGTGTTAGCAGTCTGTAAGGATGAACAACTATCCGTCCCTGGGATTTCTGGAGATATGATCGGGGAGTCTGATCTGTTAGGGAGAGACCCATTACCTTGAGAGGCATTAGGGAGCCCCTTGCCTGTCTTCTTGAGCGATGCTGTGCCTGTATTGTTAGTGCGCGGCGGCGCCATCTTGGATTCCGGGGCCTGCGACGGAGTGGCCGAATTCCGCAGAAAATAGGCAGCAATGTCCACAGTTCTGTTGGCTGCAGGTGATCCCGGAGGTCTGTCCGTCATGGACATGTAGTTATTAGAACGGTACGCGCGCTAGATCCGGTTCTCTGCCTGAACGAAGCACGGGGCTCCCAGAAGAAGCAGCCTCACAGCGCCATTGCCAAGCCACGCCCCCCATACAAAACTATTCAACACATTACGTCACTCCTGACGTATTCTGACGTACAAAAAATGTCCTATTGTAAGTAACCTCATCACTTTCGATATGAGACTAGCATGCCACAAAAAACGGATGTTCGGTCATTCGAAAATCTAAGCATGTGTACAAGGCTTTAGGCTTGACAAACACATTGCAATCTGTTGGTCTATACAATCTCCTTTAGATCTACAGTAAAACCTTGTATTGCGAGCATAATTTGTTCAGGAAACGTGCAAACTGGTATATATCAAAGCAAATTTCCCCATAAGAAATAATGGAAACTTAGATGATTCGTTCCACAACCATTCATTTGTAAGTCCTTTAGTCTAAAGTCCATATAAAAAGATTATAGCAATGTGACTTCAAGGCAACTTTCAGGTAACTTCAGGGAATGCCTGGATAATCTTCCTGTAATGTCGGATCCAAATCACATCAATTAAGATGAGGATCAGACTCAGGGCTTATGCACAATGCAGCTAAAAAAAAGTTGCTTTTATTTCAGCTTGAGTGCCGGTTCACACCAGTGTGATGTGGGAACCAGCACAATTCCAATGCCGGTTCCCACATTGCATAGAACCACTGCGGGTGTCAAAAAAATTAATGACACCCCCCAGATCGGTCCGCATATCGCAGTGCGAACTGTCAAATGGTGCAGGAATCGGTTGTGTGAACACCCAGTGCGAATATGTATGGCTGAATACATATTGCAGTGCGGTGCAAATCACATGCAATGTCTAACAACACACCAGTGTGAACACGGCCTGAAGAAGCTTGTGCTTTTTTGTGCTCTTTTGCACCTTTTTTATAGGGCTTCTTCAAGCTCCTTTGAGCTTTTTTGAGCATAAACTTTTTTTTTCACAAACCCTCCTTAAAGTCTATGGGCACAAGTCCGATAGAAGTTGCTTTGAAGTAGTAGAGGAAACTTTTCTTAAGTCAGATCGGCTTCAGTAGCGTTAATTACTCATCTCATTGACTAAAATGGGACGTGATCCTACTCGCATTGCAAGGCCTTGTTTGTGTATCAAGTAAAAATGTATAAAAAAATCTTGCTTGTCTTGTAAAACACTCGCAGACCAAGTTATTCGCAATCCAAGGTTTTATTGTAATAAAATTATGTACTGTGGAACCTACCTAAACAATTCATTCAGTTTGTTTTCAGTCAGGAAGTCCCTTGCACTATACAGTTTATTGTCTCTTGCACTATACAGAGATTGTACATGCGTGATCAGTTCTCCATACACCAAATACAAAATGATTATCAATCATTTCTCAAAAAGATGCTCATATGGATATTCATGTAGTGTATTTGGAAGCAATAGTCATTTTTCCGTATACACACTGTTCTCTGTTTTTCAGCCCAGGATGACATGTTATAAAAATGAAAACAGAAATAACTATTTTGGAACGACTCTGGATGACTACATAGGAGAGCAAGGAGAAGCTAGAATATTCACCTTTTTTGGAAGTTTAGTAAATAGTATGTTAAGTCATTAACTTGGCATATCACAATCCATATTTTCATATTCCCCAATGGCTGTCTTGATTTGCAAATGGTTTTAGAATTGTCTATTTTTTATGTGTGCTTGGAGTTATAGATTATTTTCAAACCATTTCAACTCTATGAGAAGCCTACAATAAGGTAGCATACTGATCACAGTATAATCTTTTCACACACCACTGTCAGTAATCAGTCACTGATTTGTATGTAATTGTTCCATTGAATACTTTAAGCTTTTTTCGAGACTGTATATGTTTTCCACCTTTGATTTCAATGTATTAAGGGGTTCAAATTACCGAAGTAAAGTTAAGCTTTCCATACACTGTAAGATTCCTGTCCACAGGCAGAATAAAAGCAATCTATTGTTTTCCCGATCCATGCTAAACAGCATTGATGATAAAATCTCCCATGGCCGACTCTGGGAACACCTGTACAGTGCCTGCATTTGATTGGATGCAGGCACTGTTCGCCTGACAGTCTTCCTCCCTGCTATTTTGATTTTCAGGTTGATGGATGTTGGAGTAGGAGGGTGTTGACAGGGCCACCCATAGCTCAAATTTTGCCTGCATCATCGGGAACTGGTGCTATTCAGTCTGTGTATGCTCTGTGTTAACGTTAGCCTTTTTTTAAAGTAGAACTGTGGCCTCCCATTTAAAAAAAAATATATGCTGCAACACTTTGAGTTTTCTCTTAGTCTCCTTGCAAAGTCCCACAAATACCAATCCGTGAAGTCCACCAAATGCAGCTTTGTATGATATTGTAGCAACAATGCTGTGCTCCTCCTCAATTCAGAGAAGAGTTACCACTCTCATGTAGACTGTGATTGCCTACACTATAGAAGAAACAAGACAAATGTTGCAGTAGGCGTGGCTAATAGCATTGTCATTGTGAATTACAAGCCTGTGGCTTGTCACTCAATGCCTGGCCACACCTTGTCCAACCGACTTATATTTGAATTGGCAGCACAGCTTCTGTTGCTGAATCCCTTCTACTTTGGGCATTAGTGCTTTGAAAGCGGAGCACATGGGACACAAATGAAGAAGGATTTTGTTCAGTCAGGGAAGGTAAAGGATGTTTTCTGTTTACTTTATGAGGCTTGTGCATCACATTGTAACTAGAGTTGATGTTTGTTTAGACTGTCAGTTGGTAGCCCTTAGCTGTACTTTAAAGAGTAGCTCTAGGCAGCAAGTAAAATCAATCAATGCTATGGTTAGTGTTATCCAGGAAATAATACTTGTGATGGAACGCTTGGCACCCTGCTTAGGTGCTTCCGTCAAACAGTGCCTCCTGACCTCCAAACCCTTCCAGCAGACCGAGAGCTAATACCAGCCCTGTTACTCCAAGCATCGTACACAGACAACATGTTGAGGTAAATCCAAAGTAAGGACTATTTATTAAAAATCACATGCATATTTTATACCCCACAGGAGGACATTCCCCTCCTGAGGATATTAGCATGACAATGCAAACTTCAAACATCAATCCAATTACCAGTTAACAAACAGTGATCCCACCTCATCTTAGACTATCCAGCAACAGTTTACAACCGTCTAGGAGACAAACTCTTACAATGTTCTAGCAGTTGGAAAAGGTGGAATTAATTTATCTTCACAGATTTCTTGAGGGATATTGTTAATAAATATTTCTGTCCCAAGTGGGCCACCATATTTCCTCTGACCATTTACCTGTACAAGATTAATCTTACACCTTTCCTTCCACTCCAAAACAGAAGCTTTATTGTCCTTAATTCAAAGAAGTAATCCAAGCCTCACTCTCAGCATTTATCACACTGTTATCCATCACTGGAGAATGATCTTCTCTCTCTATGGGCCATAATGAGTGGGTAGGAAGCTTGCCCCTAGTTCTCTCCAAAAGCACATGTCCTGGTTGGGTCTGTCACAGTACTAAAGTTTGTTCAGCTTAACTATTCTCTAATTGTGTATTATATTGTGCAACTTTTCCAGTGGAACAGAAATGGTGTTGTCCATGGCAAATTGCAGGATAAGGAAATACACACAGCTGCATTTTACAGGCTGAGATTCATGGTCATTCAGCAAAAGGGATGCCAGCAATAGAAGTTTCTAGATACCACACAATCAATCTTACCTATTTGGCCAAAAGTATATGGAAACCCCTCCAAAATGTTGAGCTAAAGGGTTTTTAGTGGTACAAGGGTACAGCATACAAAGACAGCTTGGACAATTGTGAGCTTCCAACCTTGTGGCAACAGCAGGGACATACCTACAGGGGTTGCAATTGCGACCTGGCCCCATGCTGCAGGGGGCCCGTGCAGCCCCCTATAGGATAGGAGGAGTGGCAGGGGTGGCTGCATATAGAGGAAAAGATCTCTCAATTTTCCTCCTGCAGCCGCTGAATGCCTGCTTCTCTGCCTCTCCCTCCTGCAGGCATTCCCACAGGAGGAAAATGGAGAGATCATTTCCTCTACATGCAGCCCCCATCCCCCTCCTACCTAGCTGTGTTCTTCAGCTCCCCCTGTGCTCTCTCCTGGCTTTCCCCCCTCCCTTCCTTGCTGGTTGCTGTGAAGGATTTGTCAGGATTGAGAGTGGAGAAGGGGCCGGTAAATGTGTCATTTACCGGCCCCTTCCCTGTCTGAATGAATAGAGTCAGTGAACTGTAGTGATCACTAACTCTGTCCATTCATAACTGAAACCTAGTAAATAGGGATGAGCCGAACACCCCCCCACATGCGAACAGAATTAGTTCAAACAGGCAAACACCGTTAAAGTCTATGGGACACGAACATGAATAATCAAAAGTGCTAATTTTAAAGGCTTATATGCAAGTTATTGTCATAAAAGTGTTTGAGGACCTGGGTCCTGCCCCAGGGGACATGTATCAATGCAAAAAAAAGTTTTGAAAACAGACATTTTTCGGGAGCAGTGGTTTTAATAATGCTTAAAGTGAAACAATAAAAGTGAAATATTCCTTTAAATTTCGTACCTGGGGAGTGTCTATAGTATGCCTGTAAAGTGGCGCATGTTTCCCATGTTTACAACAGTCTCTGCACAAAATGACATTTCTAAAGGAAAAAAGTCATTTAAAAGTACTAGTGGCTATAATGAATTGTTGGTCCCGGCAATACAGATAAAAGAAGTCATTAAAAAAAATGGCATGGGATTCCCCCACAGTCCATTACCAGGCTCTTTGGGTCTGGTATGAATATTAAGGGGAACCCCAAACCAAAATTTAAAAAAATAATTGCCTGGGGGTCCCCCCAAATTCCATACGAGGCCCTTCAGGTCTGGTATGGATATTAAAGCTTTGTTTGACATAGTTTAATCACTGTGTCACACACAGGAAGGTGAGCATATATACCTGTGGGGGTGGCTGGAAGACACTACAGCATGCTTCTTGGTGACACACTTTTGGAAGGAAGGATATGCGGATTTCACTAAATCTTTGGACTATGTTTTTTCTGGGCACTCTTATAATTCTGGATATGGATTGTTTTGGACTTTACTTTATTCACTATTAATTCACATCCCATTATATTTCATTTGATATATATTACATTTGATTTGATCCAACATCTATATGTTTTTTGATTGATCACTCACATTGTGCGTTATATATAGCACTGTGTACTTTATATTTTAGCACTTAGGGGTATATTCACTCAAGTGCACTATTCGTTAACACTTATGTTGTTTTGTTTATTATTGCTGCATTTTTGATTGATGTGATTTTTTTCCAGCGCAGACACATTGTTTTATTATCTTTACCACTTTGCACGATTATGAAACGTGACTGAGTGTTTGCAGCTGGTCTCCAACACAGATTAATTACTCACCATTTTGTTAGGCATTCATCCGTAAGTGGTTCGCAGGGTTTGCTCACTACTTTTGTTCTATGGATATTAAGGGGAACCCCACGCCAAAAATAAAAAAAAGGCGTGGGGGCCCCCCTCAAAATCCATACCAGACCCTTCAGATCTGGTATGGATTTTAATTGGAACCCCACGCCAAAATTTGAAAAAAATGTCGTGGGGGTCCCTCCAAAAATCCATACCAGACCCTTATCTGAGCATGCAACCTGGCAGGCCGCAGGAAAAGAGGGGGGTGAGAGAGCGCCCCTCTTGATCCGTACCAGGCCACATACCATCAACATGGGAAGGGTGCTTTGGGGTAGCCCCCCAAAGCACCTTGTCCCCATTTTGATGGAGACAAGGGCCTCATCCCCACAACCCTTGCCCAGTGGTTGTGGGGGTCTGCAGGTGGGGGGCTTATTGAAATCTGGAAGCTCTCTTTAACAAGGGGACCCCCAGATCCCAGCCTTCCCTCTATGTGAAATGGTAACGGGGTACAAATGTACCCCCACTATTTCACAAAAAAGTGTAAAAATGGTAAAAAATGACTTGACACGGCTTGGGGACAAGGCCTTTATTAAAAAATAAAAAAATAAAAATGTCCCATGACATCTTCTTCTTCTTCTCTTGCTCCACCGATGGACTAAAAAAGAAAAAAAACCCTGCACGCCGCCACAGATCCGCCTCCATGGGAGGCACCCGCCGTAATGACCATCCTCTCAGGTGACAGTTCTTTTATAACCGAGGGCGCGGCCACTCGGTGACATCCCTGGGTGACCCCGCCCGCCTCTGACATCCCTATGGCTTCCCATAGCGTCAGAGGGGGCGGGGCTACACTGGGACATCACCAGGTTACCCGGCCCCCTCTGATGCATGGGGACATTCCTTTGCCTTCCCCGTAGTGTCAGAGGGGTCGGGGTCACCCAGTTACATCACCTGGTGGCCCCGCCCCCTCTGACGCTATGGGGAAGCCATAGGGATGTCCCCATGCGTCAGAGGGGGGCGCGGTCACCCGGTGATGTCACCGTGTGGCCCCGACCCCAGTTATAAAAGAATTGTCACCTGAGAGGACGGTCATTACGAAGGGTGCCTCCCATGGAGGCGCATCGGTGGTGCCGTGCGGGTTTGTTTTTTTTTCGGTCCATCGGCAGAGCAAGAGAAGAAGAAGAAGACTTCGTGGGCCATTTTAATTTTTTTATATTTTAATAAAGGACTTGTCCCCAAGCCGTGTCATGTCATTTTTACCATTTTCACACGTTTTTTTGTGAAATGGTAGGGGTACATTTGTACCCCATTACCATTTCACACAGGGGGGAGGCCGGGATATGGGGTTCCCCTTGTTGAAGGGGGCTTCCAGATTTCGATAAGAACCTCGCAAACCCCCACAACCACCGTGCAAGGGTTGTGGGGATGAGGCCCTTGTCCCCATCAACATGGGGACAAGGTGCTTTGGGGGGCTACCGCAAAGCACCGTCCCCATGTTGAGGGCATGTGGCCTGGTACGGTTCAGGAGGGGGGCACTCTCTCGTCCCCCTCATTTCCTGCGGCCTGCCAGGTTGCGTGCTCGGATAAGGGTCTGGTATGGATTTTGAGGGGGACCCCCACGCCATTTTTAAATTAATTTTGGTGCAGGGTTCCCCTTAAAATCCATACCAGACCTGAAGGGCCGACAATTCATTATTGTACTTTGAAATGACTTTTTTTTTCCTTTAGAAATGTCATTTTGTGCAGGGACTGTTGTAAGCACGGGAAATATGTGCCACTTTACAGGCATACTATAGACACTCCCCCAGGTACAAAATTTAAAGGAATATTTCACTTTTATTGTTTCACTTTAAGCTCCCGAAAAAACGTCTGTTTTTAAAACTTTTTTTTGCATTGATACATGTCCCCTGGGGCAGGACCCAGGTCCCCAAACACTTTTTATGACAATACCATGCATATAAACCTTTAAAATTAGCACTTTTGATTTCTCCCATAGACTTTTAAAGGGTGTTCCATGGCTTTTGAATTTGCCACGAACACCCCAAATTGTTCGCTGCTCGACTTACATTCGACTCGAACATCGGGCTCATCCCTACTAGTAAACCTAGTACTATGTTTTAGTTTGTGAATGAGCTGGAAGCTCAGTACAGAGCTATTCCTGTCTATTCATTCAGTGCAGATGAGGCTGCAGAGATGGAGATTGAGGGCTGTGTCCTCAAAGGGGTTGTAAAATCAGAAGGTTTTTTTTATCTTAATGCATTCTATGCATTAAGATAAAAAGCCTTATGTGTGCAGCAGCCCCCCTCAGCCCCCCTAATACTTACCTAAGGTCCCTCTCTGTCCAGCAATGTCCACAAGTGTCTTAGCCATCTGAGATTCTCCCTCCTTGATTGGCTGAGACACAGCAGCGGTGCCATTGGCTCTTGCTGCTGTCAATCAAAGTCAGCTAGCGAATCAGGGAAGAAAGGGGCAGGGCAGGGAGCTGTGACTCGGCTTGGGTGCCCCCCATAGCAAGCTGCTTGCTATGGGGGCACTGAACAGGTGGGAGGGGCCAGGATCACAGAAGAAGCACCCGAGAAGTGGAGAATCTGGGCTGCTCAGTGCAAATCCACTGCAACATGGCAGGTAAGTATAACATGTTTATTATTTTTTTTAGAAAAAAAAATGAGACTTTACAATCACTTTAATCTCCTTCCTCTGTCTCAAAGGTGGAACAAAAGAGGTATTTTTATATCCCTGACATTTCACCAAAGCCCCCAACGGGGCTCCTAAAAAATAGTAAAAAAAATAATATTGTAAAAAAATAATAAAAATTAAAAAAAGGTAAAAAAAATAAATACAAAAACAAAAATAAAAAACTACTGACACCAGTGGCAGAACTAACAGGGTCACAAAGGTCGCACTTGCAACCGGGCCCTGGCATTCCGCCACAGGGTTTAGAGGGAAGGGCCCTGGTCAGGGGTCAGGGGGGCCCTTCATGGTTTCTTGCACTGGGGCCCTGAAGGTTCTAGTTACGCCACAGGACAACAGTTTGGAGAAGGCTCTTTTTTTTGTTCCACATGAAGTGCCCTTGTGTACAAAAGGAACCTGAATAACCTGCAAAAGGTCCTGACCTGCATCCTATTGAACACCTTTGGGATGAATTGGAGCCAGGACTTCTCGCCCAATATCAGTATCTGACCTCATAAATGCATTTTTGGCTAGGTGGCCACAAATTCATACATACACAATCTTAGGGAAACCCTTCCAAGACGAATGGAGGCTGTTTGCAGTGTATGGACATTTTTCTTTGTCCGATGCTGACGTTGTGTATTGACCTCTGGTAAATTTTATTTATAATTAAATTGTAATATACTGTATTTATATACATGTTTCTGCAAATTACTGAGTGCATACTTAAAGGCATTTTAAGGTATGATATTAGAAAATTGAGTACTGTCCGTGATACTTTTTTTATTTTTTTATTTGCACTAACACAATTTTTTGAGGACAAGCTTTCGGGGTATGTCCCCTTCTTCAAGGTCCAAGCAGTACTGATTCACAAACATTTTAGCAGAATGTGAGAAAAAAAAAAAAAAAACATTTCAGAGGGAAAGGAGAAAAAAAAAAGAGAAAAACAAACACATACAAATCAATGGTAATAAAGATAGCAGCAGAGTTAGTGAGATAAGACAGAAGGAGAGCTATAGACTGGAGGGGGGGGGGGGATGATAGTCACAGAGGGGGGTCATAAAACTTTAGTATAATGGGTAAGGAAACCAATATCTAAATTCAGGCCATTATTTTTTGTGTCAAAAAGAAGTATCATTCTTTGTTCAAACGTTTTTACAGTTGTAAGATCCCATGATATTGAAGGTCCCATTTGTGTGCGTAACACTTTTGGATAGATTGATCTGGTTGCATAGTTTGCAGCGTTTTTTCCTGCAGGGTTTGCTCTCCCTCTGAAATGTTTTTTTTTTTTTTTTTTCTCACATTCTGCTAAAATATTTGTGAATCAGTACTGCTTGGACCTTGAAGAAGAGGACATACTGTACTCCGAAAGCTTGTCCTGAAAAATTGTATGTTAGTACAAATAAAAAAAGTATCACGGACAGTACTCAATTTTCTCTGTCACAATTGCACTAATACAGCTACAATCACATAAGGCATGATATTGATTAGATATTGATTAGTCCAGAAGAGGATAGTCAGCAGTTTCACGATGATAAGGCTGATATAAACATAGTTTTGAAACTGAAAGCTAATGGGAAGAAGCATTGATAAAGACCATGGCTAAGCAAAATTCACCAATATGATTGGTTGAAGGTAACATAAAGGGTGCAAGCTGCCTTGCATTTAGCATCACTGGCCCAAGCCAGGAGAGTTCACCTGCAACTTCCCATTGAGAACACCTGAAGAGGCCTGTTTACTGATTGAAGGCTGGTCTGTACAGACCTTTTTTTTTCCTCTCTACCCAGCACATTGAGGTTTGAGCAATAGTAACTCAGCTCCCTGCTCATAGTGGCATGGTAATAACAGACTTGAGCATGTTTTCAAGGTTCATTTCCAGAGTTCCCTACCAGAGCTCCCTACTAGGAGACAACAGTAAATCCTACTACACACGGGCCGAATGTCCGGCGGCATCTGCTGGCTCAATAGAAACCGACCGACATTGGGCCAGTTTGTATGGCAGCCAGTCCAACAGAAGCCGTTTGGCCAGCTTCTGTTGAAGGGTCATGACCTTAAAAGGTCTGCCGACCGGTTCTGAGTCCGAACCGGAGTGTTCTGGCAGGGGGGGTGATCTTCCCACAGCAGGGAAGATCACATTGTATTGTTAGTCCAACAGCTCCGACCTGAGTCACTTTTTTTAGTTCAACCCAAATAAACTAGTAGTCTGTACGAGGGTTATGCCTATTGTTCCCAGTCAGTAGGTGCCTTTACTGGCTGATATTTTAACCATTCAATTGTGAAAGGGATTTGATTTTTAGAAGCCTTAGTTTTAAACCTGGCACATATAGGAAACAGTTCTCTAACCTGTTTTTTGTCCATGTTTGCTAAAGAACTGCATTCTATCTCATCAAACTATCTGCATTCAAAGGTGTGATAGTTGTTTAAACTGCCATCAGGTATATTGCCTTAACTACTATTGTGATTATTGTTTGAGACTGTTGTTGTCTTACTTTTATATGCCATAGCTATAATTTCTACAACACCATAGGGCTAGTTATCAAGTAACCGCTTACGCATATTGGTGAAACCTATAAATGCATCATTACTTATGCAAGTGTTGGTGTATTATTAGGGGTATTTCATCTAACTTATATATTAGTTATAGTGTGGGTAGGCTAGGTATGGCATGTCTTTGTTAGTTGTCTGTGCATTTAAACCAGTGAGAGCCTTTTGCAAGTGTATGTCGGTGTCGGATTGGAGGCCAAACTAAAAACTTGGTGGTCTTCTATCCTATACACTCTATCCCCACATAGAACCATTTGTGCAGATAAATCATTATCCCATTGGCAATGTGCTGTCAGGTTAGCCGATCAACATGATAATTGCTATGGTATTGGAAAGTTTTGTCAAATTAGTGTTCTGTAATAAAGCTTTGAAAAACTTTTAAAACCTTTTATTGTGTCTGTTATCATTTCTGGTATGTGGTTCAGAGTGGGGATATCAGATCTATAATAAAGGTGACATAACAACGTGTTTCCATTTAAAATAGCTTCTTATGCTTTTATGCTTTTTAGTTAAAGTGGTTGTAAACCTCAGACATGACATGTGAGCAAAGCATATCCCTCTATGGTGTGTACTTGTCTCAATTCAGAGCACTAAGTGTCATTTCCTTCTGCTGACTCGTTCTTCTGCTATAAGCATTTATAATCACTGCTGACAGGTTTTTCTGACACCAAGAGAAAATTGAAAAATTGTGACATAGGAGGGCACAGCCTGTGATTGATCTGTGTTCTGTGTGAAGGGGGTGTGTCCCTTCCCTTCAATTAGCTCTCAGAGCTCTCCTCACTGATGTAATTTCAGCTCCCCCACCCCCTGATTTTCAGAGCTGAGAGATCCTGTATAAATTCTGCACTTTGAATGGATGTAGGTGAAAAACAGCTGTAGATAATCAGGTACAACTTATATAGGATTTGTTTCGTCTCTGTATATCACCTGAGGCCAGTCACTTCACTGGGTATATGTGAGGGTTTACAACCACTTTAAGCATAATACTGTTGTAGCCACAAAGGGAGACTAGGTGCATATTAAGAGCCATGATTTTGGAATGAGATGTCCAAAAAAGCTATAGGTGTGATGATCGAGTGTCCACAAACTTTTTGCCACGGTGTATATGATATCACACTACTCTATTCACTTGGGTTTTTACACTGTTTCAGGGTGACTCTATAACTTCTGTCAAAATATAGTTTTCTGTAACCTTCTTCTAATGCTCAAATGTGTGTGGAAGAGAGATAGCAGCTCTAGAACTGGGGAACACACATTGCTACATTTTCAGAGCCTACAATTTAGGGCTATTCAGCTAATAGGGATATATCAGCAATAGACATATAGCAATCATGGCAGCCAGGTAAGGAGGAGAAATGGCAATGAAGAAAGGACTCCCTGGAGATGCACATCCATGCTGTCCCTATGCTAGGTGTATGAATGGCAACCTCAGCCTGCACTCTGACCAGGCCACGCTTCCAAGATGTTTCACTCCTCCTCTCAGGGCTTAGTCATGTCCCCATAACAAAGCTCAGAGGGGCGGAGTGAAACACGTTGGGAGCAGGGCCTGGTTGGAGTCCAGGCTGAGGTTGCCATATATATACACCTAGCATAGGGACAGCACGGATGTGCGGCTCCAGGGAGTCGTTTTTTCATTGCCAGTGATTATAGGAGCTGGGACGAGCTCCCTCCATTGTTGGCACTCCCAGGGGCGGATGTTTGGGATTTACACCCTGTTTCAGCAAGCTTTAGCATGCCAGTCCAGGCATGCAGGATGGCAATTAGAGCCACTCATCATATAGGCTCTGTCCTCTTAATCAGTTTAATGTTCAGAGACCCCCATACACTTGCCTATTCTTTGAACATGGAGCATACAATGTATGGCTATACCTGGCCATCTCTGGTTTGGATCTCAAATCATGGTTGGACATGCAGGCATGATATGAACATCTTTAGAACGCATGGACAACTTGTTGCATAAACAGAAAATGCTTGGCAAAATAGATTATTTTTGTTCTGTATTCCAAAAGAGATGGAGGCCACACTCTGGAAATGTTAAAATATCATCTCTTTGCCATAAGGACCAATGGGAAAACCAATATTGTGAAACATTTTACTAAGGAACATAATGCGAGATCTCTGTTACCACCTCTGTCTTATTCCACTTGGAATAATTTAGAACACCAAATGCATGGCATGTCTCATGTATTTCCATGCAATGAAAATACATGAGAGAATCTGTAAATATTTTAGACTTCCCAGAATTGCACTTTTTTTTTTTTTTTTTTTAATTGACAATTTTTATTATTTTTCAACAGAAAAAAAAAGTTAACAATTACAGCACTATAGTATTGGGTACAGGAATAAAAAGAAGTCATAGTGTCACATTTCAATTTGGCACATAGTCATCCAAACATTGGACGGTTAAGCCTGGTAATATAAACAGTTAGTAATGAAACGGAGTAGGTTAACTAGACAGTTAAACGTTTCATACATTGTATCCATTAGTACCCTTTACATATGTATATAGCTTCATAAAAAGGAAAAAAAAAATAAAAATTAAAAGAGTAAAAAAGAGAGAAGAAAAAGAGTAGATGGAGGGGGGAGAGAAAAAAGGGGGGGGGAGGTCGCCACCCATCACCAAACCCGGGACACGTCTGTGGGGGACAGGTTATAGGTACATGAATGACCTATATCATTAAGTCACAGGGGTCTCAAACAGAACCCAGGGTTCCCAAATACGGTTATGTTTCTCAAGAGTATCATTTAATGAGGCCGTGAGATATTCCATTCTTTTAACATCCCTGATCCTGGAGTGCAGCTCAGTCAGTGAAGGAGTCTCTCTTTTTTTCCATTTTAGAGCCACCAGGCAGCGTGCTGCAGTAAGCACATGCGCTAAGAGTTTTTTGGAGGTTTTTGAGAAGGTGGTAGGCGGAAGGCCCAAAAGAAAGATCTTCGGATCTAGAAGCACTCCAGTATCAAAGATAGACTGGAGCAGGGATTGTACCATACTCCAGTAAGGACTGATTAGAGGGCAGGTCCAATAGACATGAAATAGTGTTCCCCTATCCTTATAGCATCTCCAACAGTGAGAGTCGGCTGTGGGATATATAGAGTGGAGCAGGTCAGGGGTCTGATACCAATGGAATAGTATTTTGTATTGATTTTCTTTATAAAGCGTGCATATGGAGCTTTTAGTAGCCTGGTTCCATATAAATTGCCAGGTCTTGAGGGATAGATCTGAGCCCAAAGCCTGCTCCCACTTAGCCATATATGGGTGTCGCGGCCCATCTGGTGAGAAATCAGTGACCAGTATTTGGTAGGAACGTGAAATCATGCCTTTAGGGGACGAGCCCTCTAAACATAGTTTTTCGAAGTCTGTCAGGGGAGAGAATCTTAAATTCGACCTCAGCGATTGTGCATAATGGCGTATTTGTAGGTAACTAAAAAAAGCCTGTTTGGGAATATCAAAAATTTTTTGTAGTTCTTGGAAGGATCGTAGCATTCTAGTTTTAGGGTCAATTAATTGTCCATACCGAAATATAGCCTTGTCCATCCAGAAATGGGACATCTGTGAGGTTAAGCTGTCAGGGATATTGGGTGTGAATAGAAATGAGGTGACTGGGGACGTCGTTGTGGTGAGTGGGTATTTCAGTTTGGCCCGTCGCCATAATGTACGTAGAAGAGCCATTGGTCCTAGCAATTGTACGCTGTTTGGAGGTATATCAGAGCTCCAAAGCATGGAATTTGGGTGTATGGGGGCTAGCCATAACTTTTCTATCTGTGTCCACCTATTGTAAGCGTGTAGGGTACACCAGGAGGCTATAGGTCTTAGTTGGGCTGCTAAATAGTACTTAGCTATATTGGGGAACGCCAGTCCTCCTTGGGTACGTGGGGCGTATAGAACCGATCTAGCAACACGGTGTCTTTTATAATTCCAAAAAAAGTTTATTAGGTCACCCTGAAGTTTTTTTAGGTGTGAACTCGGAATGGGGATAGGAAGCGTCTCGAACAAATATAGAAGTCTAGGTAGTATCGTCATCTTCAAGGTTGCAAGTCTACCAAAAAGGGACAGTTTCAGGGATCTCCATTTATTTAAAGAGGTTCTGATAGAAGCGAATATTTGGGGGAAGTTGGCCTTGTATAGAGTGTCGTATGTGGGAGTAATATGCACCCCCAGATATTTTAAGGAAGAGGTCCGCCAAGAGTATGGAAAAGTTTGTGAAAGCGTTGAGAATGTCTGGGGTGATAAATTAAGAGGGAGAACTTCTGTTTTGGAGCTATTAATTTTATAACCCGAGAGGGTGCTATATCTCTCCAGCTCTGCTTGTAAATTCGGAAGAGATATGTGGGGTTGGGTGAGAGTGAGGAGGACATCATCTGCAAATAAGGAGATTTTGAAATCTCTAGTACGGACTGGTATACCGTGTACATTTGGGTTGTTTCTGATATGTGCTGCCAGTGGTTCAATGCATAGGGCATATAAAAGAGGGGAGAGTGGACAGCCTTGGCGGGTCCCATTAGAAATTAAAAAAGTAGGGGAAGTTGCAAAATTAGTGCGAACCTGGGCTGTTGGGGCCGAGTATAGGTGGGTGATAGCTCGAAGGAACGGGCCCTCAATACCAGCCCGGTTGAGAGTCGCGAACAGGAAGGGCCAGCCCAGCCTATCAAAGGCTTTTTCGGCATCCAAACTTAGCAGTATTGCCTCTAATTTGTTCCTGTTCGCAACCTCAACCAGGTCAATGACCCTCCGGGTGTTATCCCCAGCCTGTCGACAAGGAACAAAGCCCACCTGGTCTCTATGGACCAGAGACGGCATAAAGTTGTTTAATCTATTGGCCAATATTTTCGTAAAGATTTTTAAGTCAGTATTTAGAAGTGCTATCGGCCTGTAATTGGATGGTAGGGTGTGGTCTTTCCCTAGCTTTGGGATTAATGTCAGGTAGGAGTTTTGCATATCTCTGGGGATGGGTGTGTTAGAAAGAAATGAATTAAAAAGGTTTGTCATATGGGGGAGTAAGTGTGTTAGAAACGTCTTATAATAGAGGTACGGTAGTCCATCAGGCCCAGGAGCCTTATTATTTGGTAGCAGTTTAATTGTTTCCGTTATCTCCTCCTCTGTGATGGAGGTGTTAAGAGTCTCCAGGGCAGAGGGAGTGAGCTTGGGAGTGTCTGTTTCCGCTAAATAGGTGTAGATAGCCTGGGTTAGGTCAGGAGGAGGTGGGTTGTGCGGGACATTCGGGTCGTTATACAATGCGGAATAAAAATCGTGAAAAAGTTGTGCTATTTTGTCAGGGTGGGAGTGGAGGACGCCGTTTGCCTCCCTAAGTTGTGTAGTGGTAGCGGTTGCTGCCTGATCGCGAAGCTGTTTCGCCAAGAGTGTGTGTGGTTTGTTGGCTTTGTCGTAGTAAGTCTGTCTAAGCCTGACTAGCGCCTTTTCTATCTTCCCTATTTCGATATCTTTCAGTCCAGCCCTTACACTAGTGAGTTCTCTAAGGGTTGTCAGGGATGGGGACTTGAGCAAGCGCATTTCTAGATGTTTGAGTTTGTCCAGAAGAGCGCTGCGTGTGGCATTAGCGTTTCTTTTTAAGGCCGTGGAAAGTGAGATACATTGGCCTCGTAAGACCGCCTTATGGGCCTCCCACAAAGATGGGGCGGAGATCTCGGAGGAGCAATTTTCCACAAAGTATTGCTTCAAAGTTTGTTCTAGTTCCATTCTGGATGGGTCATGTTTAAGTAGGAAGTCGTTTAGGCGCCAGTGGCATTTGCGAAGGGAGCTCGGGGAGAGTGTCAGAGATAATGTAATCGGTGCATGGTCCGACCAGGAGATGGCCTGAATGTCTGATTTCGTGCATGTTCGCAGCGTCGGGGCATTAACAAAGAAATAATCTAGTCGTGAGTGGGACATATGGGGATGGGAATAAAAAGTGAATTGTTTAGCTGATGGATATGTGGTGCGCCAGGTGTCAAACAGGGCATATTTTCTAGTAAGTTGGCGAAACTGGGTGGCTGTTCTATTGGTGTTTGCCTGAGATTTCCCCCGGCCCATTGAGTGTTTATCAAGACCTGGAGAATGGACAAGATTAAAGTCTCCTCCGATCACCAGGTATTGATGGGGGGCCTTAAACAGGCGGTCAAAGACCCTAGACAAAAAAGGGATTTGATTCGTGTTTGGGGCATAGATATTGCATAGAGTGATATTCACTCCTCTCCAAAGGCCTCGGAGGATGAGGTAGTGTCCCAGAGGGTCAGAGTGTTGGGATTGCAACTGGAAGGGGGAGCCTTGCTTAAAAAGGATTGCCACCCCTGCCCCTTTATGTGGGCCAGAGGTCTGATATATATGAGGGTATTGCCGTCGTGCGAATGTCATGGTGCCTGTTTTATCAAGGTGGGTCTCTTGAATGAAAATAATGTCCGCTTTAGACCGTTTGAACTCTCGTAGCGCTAGGCTTCTCTTAATGTTTGAGTTAAGGCCCTTTACATTTAGTGAAAATATATTAATCATGGTGGGTGTTTAGTGGAAAGGTACAGTATCTTACCTAGCAGGTGCAGCAGAGCCTTGGAGTATAGGAAGTCCCTATAGTGAGTCTCCATGGTGGTTGCGGTATGAAAGCCTATGGCTCCCTGAACATGAACCTGGTCCCGGAGATGGGCGACGGCCAGGGAGTTGGGAAGGGAGTGAGAAATAGGAATAGCAGTGGGAGAGAAACATAAGAAAAGATACAAAAAAGAGAAAAAAAACACAGAGGTTAGTGCAACGTTAAGGTTATTCAACCGTTCACAATATAACCCACCTACACAGAGTGATGGGATGGGAGACTCCGAAGGACCCCCTCCGACGTCGGGGCCAAAAATGCCAGCGTCAGAGAAAATAAAAAAGGGAGCCATTCGGAGAGTCCCGGGGGGGAGGAGAGGATGGACCCAAAGGGGAGAGGAGAACCTCCTTCCGGGCCTGCCTGCATCTAAAAAAAAAGTTTTATGAAAACTTAAGTAACAGAAAAAACAGGGAACCTGCATGCATAAAAATGGCAACCGACACGTCTATACTTATGTCACTGATCTAAATAAAAGAATAAACCCATGAGGCTTTTGATTCGTGGAAGTTGAAGCAAAAGTAAGATAACTTCTATGGGTTCAAAAATGATGGTATAGAGGTATATGTATATGAAATTTCCTCTGCGTAATAGTATTCTCCTATAATTTAACCTCCAACAAGGGGGGAGGCAAAACAGAGAGGGGGTGCCATGTCCCTCCCCTGAAACAGACAAACAGTGAGAAAGAGAGGGGAGAGTGAGGGTGGGGAGCAGGTGCAGATGGATGTAAGGGAAGGGAGAAGGAGGGAGGGAGGGGGGGAGAGGAAAAAAGAGGGGGGAGGAAGGGGAGAGGGTAGAGAAGAAGAGGGTGTGGGAAAGAGAGGGGGAACATGGGGGGGGAGATGGCACAACCCGACTAGTTATGTAAGTCCTATCTAAACTTTATAATCACAGTCAAGCATGCATTGCTAGGTCAAGAGAGAATCCGTTTGCTGAGTAAGTCCATACTATAAATGAGTAGGGTGAACAGGATATGTCTCCGGGTTCTCAGGTAGAAAAACAGAAAAGGACAAACCATACTTTGAAACTGAAGTGATACAACTGGGGAAGATGAGAGTTTAGGTGAGCAGCAGTTCAGCGCTGACGAGGTGGAGGAGACTGACCCGCGGATCGTGGTCTTGTGCGTTTCCGACCTGTAACCTGGATCCAAGGGTCTGGGCGAGGTGGGGGATGTGGCAACGGTTCCCATCCAGGGGTAGGTGGTACCGGTATGTCCAGTTCTCTGCAGAAAAATGGAAGATCCTCCGGGTAACGAAGGGTTGTGGACTTTCCATCTTTTTTTGCCGTGAGGCTGAAGGGGAAACCCCAATGATAGCGAAAGTCGTGCTCTCTTAGCAGGGTGAGGAGTGGTTGCAAAGATCTTCTCTGTTGGAGGGTGATCCATGAGAGGTCTGGAAAAAGTTGCAGGGAAGCCCCGTCAAAATCAATAGCATGCATATTTCGCGCCTTTCTCATAATGTCCTCCTTGAGGGTATAGTTGTGGACTCTGCAGATCACGTCTCGTGGACGGGATCCTGGCCCACGGGGACGCAGAGCTCGGTGTGCACGGTCCAGTTTGACCCGCTGGTGTTCTGGGCGACCTAGAATGCTATTGAAAATGGCTTGTAGAGTCACATTTAGGTCTTCTTCTTGTGTCGCCTCTGGTAGACCCCTGACCCTAATATTGTTACGTCTGCCTCTGTTGTCGAGGTCCTCAAGGTGGCGTTGGAAGTCCCTGAGGGTGGTAGCTTGTGAAGTTAAGCGGTCGTGTATTTGTGAGAGTTCAATTTTCGTGTCATTTGTTTCTTCTTCTAAGGATGCAACTTTAGTGGACAGTTGATGAAGATCAGTGCGAAGCATATTAATCTCTGTTCTACATGTGTCACGTACTTCTTGAATTAGCATTCGGAAGTCCTGTTTTGTGGGCATGCAGCGGACGTAGTCTCGCCAAGATGTACATGTTTCAGGGTCAGGGTCAAAGTCTGGTGCAGCGTGGGCATGAGAGCCCTGCACTACCGCAGAGTAGGAAGCTGGCGTGGGGGGTCCCCTCTGAGGTGGTGGTGATGGGGCAGAAATGCTGGAGTGTTTGGCTAGCAATGGGCCTTGCGAAGTCCCCGTGTGTGGATGAGCTCCCTGTGATCCTAGTGGCTTCAGGGCCTGGGATGGTGCCGGAGCCTGGACTGTGTCCCTCTGGAGAGGGGAGAGAGAAGGGGCTCTGTCCTTGTGTGGCTGGGAACGTTGTGGCAGGGAGCGGGGGTCCCATTCTGGAGCATATGAGTCCCAAGGGGGGGATGATTGGCCTGATGACATAGAGGGCGCAGGCCCTATGAGGCATGGGGGAAAAGTCTGTGATAGACTGCCCAGCATGTGGCCTCCAGAGGAGGGGGCGATCGAAAGTTCAGCAGGAGGGGTCGGAGGGTGGGTAGAGGGTAAGTCACCCTCGGATCCGTACCTGTCGCTTCTGCGGTCCGCCGAAGCTTGGAGGGAGGAGGATGGTGAGGTTGCTGTATGTGGCGCCGGCGCCATCTTGGCCTCGTGGTGTCCGGCCGTAGCTCCTTGCCCGAAGTACTCAGTAATGAGTGGCGGGGGGACCGAGGAAGAACGGGTGGTGTGTCCTCTGGGGTCCGTTTCCTTGTTTTTGCGCGGTTTGCCCATGTTTAGTGGCGGTAAGGTGCAGGTCCCAGCTCTATGCAGGCAGGCCGGAGCGGGAGCCTCAGTGAAACACGTCCGCTCGGGAAGCCATCCAAGCCACGCCCCCCCAGAATTGCACTTTAACTGCTTCAATACTGGGCACTTTCACCCCCTTCCTGCCCAGGCCAATTTTCAGCTTTCAGCGCTGTCATACTTTGAATGACAATTGTACGGTCATGCAACACTGTAACCAAACTACATTTTTTGAAACAGATAGAGCTTTCTTTTGGTGGTTTTTTAATCACCACTGAGTTTTTTATTTTTTGCTAAAAAATTAGAAAAGACCAACAATCTTGAGAAAAAAAAATTTTTTTCTTAGCTTCTGTTATAAAATGTAAATAAGTAATTTTTCTCCTTCACTGATGTGCACTCATGAGACTGCACTGATGTGCACTGGTAGGCCGCACTGATATGGCCCGTACACACGGTCGGATTTTCCGATGGAAAATGTCCGATCGGAGCGTGTTGTCGGAAATTCCGACCGTGTGTGGGCTCCATCGGACATTTTCCATCGGATTTTCCGACACACAAAGTTGGAGAGCAGGAGATAAAATTTTCCGACAACAAAATCCGTTGTCGGAAATTCCGATCGTGTGTACACAAATCCGACGGACAAAGTGGCACGCATGCTCAGAATAAATAAAGAGATGAAAGCTATTGGCCACTGCCCCGTTTATAGTCCCGACGTACGTGTTTTACGTCACCGCGTTCAGAACGATCGGATTTTCCGACAACTTTGTGTGACCGTGTGTATGCAAGACAAGTTTGAGCCAACATCCGTCGGAAAAAATCCATGGATTTTGTTGTCGGAATGTCCGAATAAAGTCCGACCGTGTGTACGCCCTAATAGACTGCACTGATGGGCACTAATGAGGAAGCACTAATATGCAGCACTGATGAGCACTGAAAGACAGCACTGATAAGTGGCACTGATGGGCACTGATAGGTGGCACTGATGGGCACTGATAGGCGGCACTGATAGGCAATGATGGGCATGAATAGGTGGCACTTATGGGCTCTGATAAACAGCACGCATAGGCGACACTGATTGGCAGCACTGATTGGCAGCAATGATAGGCACTGATGGGCGGCACTAATGGGCACTGATGGTCGGCTCTGATGGGCAGGCACTGATGGGCATTGAAAAGGCTGCACTGATTTTCATCGCTGATGGGCACTGATTGGCATCACTGCTGGGCACTGTTGGGACTACACTGATAATCAGAGCACTGATGATCAATGCCTTGATTATCTGTGCAGATCTCCCCTGTGAGGAAATGCTGCTGATCGGCTCTCCTCACACACAGTGAGTGTGAGGTGAGGAATGCCTATAACCGGCATTTCCTTGTTTATATGTGATCAGCGGTGGTTAAGGCTCAGTTCACATATATATATGAATTGGATGGATTTTTAACTGCCTCCAATCGGCATAACTTGTGAATGGGAACGGCTTTCAATGGAGCCGATTCACACATGTGTGGGACGGCCACGGTACGGTTTTTAAAAAATGGTCCTGTGTAATTTTGGGTCTGGTTCAGGTTCGATTTCAGATAAAAAATTCATACCCAAATCACACCTGAACCGGTGAACAGAACCGCACCAGACTGCTGCACTGAAACTGCAGCTGCATATGTGTGAACCCTTAAGCCAAAAACAACCAGATCCTGTGATTACAGTTTTCCAAGAGTATTATAGACATCTAGAAACACTAACAAACCATGGTGCAGCCCAGGCATACCCTGCCATTGTTAGTAGAGCTAGGAGTAACAAATTCCAACAGCTCAAACATATACACTTCTAAAGAGTATTCTATTTTATGGCAATGTTAAAGTGACAGATTTTACCAGTGTGTGCCGCTAAACGCTTTATACAGTTAATGCCACTGAAAACTGAACTTACAGCTCCCTGTCCCAGTCATATAATTGGAGCCCTTACGTGTAACTTATGATGGTGTCACAAATATATATTCGGGATTTTCTACCTTTCGTAGAAATGTATTTAAATTCAGTAGGAAAAATATGTGCCAGTGTATCCCGGAAAATAACCACACGTAGGGATCCCCCCGCTTTAATTTCACTGCAGACAGTAAATCACTTCATTGTCTGGGTGCACAAGAAGCACACATTTCATATTGTCATACACAATAGATGAGATGTAATTCAAATTGGCAGGAGAATAACAGGGAACTGGTAATACGGCCAGGATCTGAAAAGAAGTATTTCTTTTTAGGTTCTATTTTTTAAAAGCCCACAGTATGTGTGGTTCCTGAAATCTTAACACAGAATTCGGGGAAACAAGTTGTAGCAGGAAGTATTATTGAAAAATTGCCAAGAACAGAATCTGTACTTAAAATGTACTTTTAAAATAACGTATGAAAACACTGCACAGAAAACTTACTGAAAAGCCTGCCTGTTTTCTTAACAGCTGTTAATGTAGAAAGACTTTGGTTATTATACCCAGAGGTATAAAGCATTAATGAGAACAAAAATAAAGTAAAGGCACTAATGGAGAAATGCAAATAAGTAAAAATCTCTTCTGATCTGACTGGTATTTAGTAAAAGGATATATAAAAGGATATAGCGGTATATCTCGGATAGAAAATTTCCGTTAATGCTCATCCAAATTCCAGATTTTTGTTTAGTGTTTTTGGGAAGAATGATAAAGGGTTTAGATTTCTGGTCAGATTTTATTGCTGTCAATATCTCTTATGGGAAAAGCCTTTTTGTAACGAGGCTGGAAATATTTCTACTGCTCCAGTGTAGCTTTCAAGGTAAATTCAAGCTTTTCTACAATTTTAGACAAAAGTGTGTGTGTTTTAACAGAACAGAAATAGTTTAATAATCACAAAGTTCATTTAAAAAAGCCAACACATTTCGGGGTTTAAAATGCCCCCTTCATCAGGACTTGTGACTTGTACATTAAAAAGAATATTGATGCTGAGTGGAACTTATGAAAATGTAGTATAGGCGGGACAAGCAGCCTGCTCTGGGTGCTGAGTTAACAGTAACCCCTTAGCTTTTATTAAAGACATTGGAGGTTAGCTTTCTCTCTATTGTTCTTGCCTTTGTTTCCACTAACCTTTGAGTTCTAAATTTCCACATTCAATTTGAAATATTCTCACTTCTCATTTTGCATCTAATATAACATAAAATGCATTTTAACTCCTTCAGGGAAAAATTGGATCTCCTCGTGATAATGTGCAGATCTTGAAATGCAGGCCTGGAGGTCTCACCCTTACCCTGAAAGATGTAACAAGCCATGATGTGGTTTAACTCTACAGCTTCTCCCAAAATTGAAATATGACTTTAAAAAAGACTAAATCTTTAAAGAGACCCAGTGAGTTCAAAGTAAGACCTTGCCAAACACTAGCGTAGTAGCAAATGAAATTTCTCTGCTTCTCTTCCCTCCACCAAGTGTAGGGCATTTTCTCTTCCACTGACCAAAGATCATGGGACATTCTTCCTCCCACAGACTCCCAATTGTCCTGACCATTGCACAGCAAGCTGTGCTGGGTAAAGGTGTTTTTGTCTCAGTAGTTGCTATTCGATAAGTATTCTTCTACTTTTTTTATTACAGTTCTTCTTTAAGTCCGGCTCAGCCAAAGTGTTATCTCTTTGCCTATTTTCTGTAGGTAGAAAGGCATATGTAATAGAAGAGTTTAGACATGTGCACTGCCAAAAAATGTATTTGTTTTCGGTTTTGTTTTATTAGTTTTGTTTTTGCTTCGTTTTTTGGGTCATTCGTTATGATCGCAATTCATAAATTTGAAAATTAGAAAATTTGCAAATTCGAAAATTCGGAAATTTGTAAATTTGTAAATTCGTAAATAAGAAAATCCGAAAATAAGAAAGAAAATCCAAAAATTCAAAAGAATAACTAACTAACTAACTAACTAACTAACTAACTAACTAACTAACTAACTAACTAATAACCAACTATTAAATAAAGGTATTGGAATTTCCTTTCAAATTTGGCTGTTATCCGAAATAACGAATGTCTAAACAAATGGAACAGAATATTAAATTAATAATAAATAATAATACTAATAATATTAAAAGTTTTTATTATTATTATTATTGTTATTTATTATTATGAATTTGTAGCGTTCCATTCGCTTAACTACGACATTTGTTATTTCTGATAATTCGTAACTTCGGATAAATTCGTATTCGAATCGTTACGTTCACTAACAGTCAAATTTGAAAAGAAATTCCAATACCTTTAATTTAATAGTTAGTATTAGTTAAGTTATTATTAGTTAGTTAATATTTCAGATTTTCAAATTTTCGGGTTTTCGGATTTCGAATTTCTGAATTTCCGAATTTTCGAATTTCCGAATGTACGAATTTATGAATTTTTGAATATTCAAATTTAGTTAAACGGGTTTTCTTTAATTCGGATATTTCCGAATTAACGAAATTGTCTAAATTAGTTAAAAAAACAAGTTCGGGGGGGGGGGGGGGCGTAGCCGAGCAATGGAAGTGTGAGGACGTTCAACCTGGAGCTCTGCATGGGGAAGCCTTGAGAACAGCCCGGCACATTTCCAGAGAGAGACAGAATTCATGCCAGGGGATCGTAAGCATCCTTTGAACTTGGGGGTACAGAGGGGTCCAGAGATAACCCACTATTTCCTCCGGCAACATGCTGCTTCATCCCCCGCTGCCGCAGCCAAGATGGCACCGCCACGAGTCTCCCAGGCGAGCGCCGCCGCTCATCTGAAAAAAAGTACTCAGGCGGGAGCTATTACGAGCGGCGATCAGCTCGCTCGGGAGGACAGATCACCCTCCCCTATACTGTCCCCTGTAATACAGGAATCAGACACGCAGCCCAGCTCCAGTCGTTCAGGGTAGACAGGCAGCAACACAGAGGGCTCCATCCGGGACATTATGGCAGGTCTGCCCACCAGGCAGGACTTGCAGGAAATGGCGTTGTCTATAGTGAATACCCTCTCCAGGGAACTACACGATCTGCGCCAACAGGTGGATACAGTGGAGGGGAGAGTCACTGTTCTGGAGTCCTCCACCTCCACCACAGATGCCCGTATTACCTCCCTTGAAACGGAACAGCGTGCTTTTCGCCACCATCTTGTGGAGGTGCAATTGAAGTTAGATGACGGGGAGAACAGGAGCAGACGAAACAATCTGCGCCTGAAGCCACCCTGGGGCCGGATCTGCGCGCCACTCCTGTGGCCATTCTGAACCAGATTCTCGGAAAACCGCTGACTTCGGAGCTGGAACTGGACAGGGTTCACCGTATACCAGGACCCAAAGCACCCTCCACAGCGTCACAAGATCCTAATGCCATAGACCCTCCACGAGATGTCTTGTGTCGGGTGCATTTCTTCACCATAAAAGAGGAGATCTTATGCCTGGCCTGGGAAAGAGGCCCAATTGACTTCGATGGCGCGCTGGTTCGGATCTACCCTGACATCTCCAGGCAAACGAGAGCCATGCGGGGGCTACTGAGACCCCTCCTTGAAGTGATCCGTGAAGCTGAAGCCACCTACCGTTGGGGTCATCCTTTCCATTTAATTGTACGAAGGCGGGGTGCAGAGTTTTACCTCTGCTCACCAGGCCAACTTCTGGACCTGTTCAGTTTCATCGACAGACCTGCTGTAAGTGTCCCCAATTGGTTTGACTACTTGTTATCTCCATAGGCTTTCGGCCCACCAGTGCCCAGGCCGCAAACTGTCTGTCGACCCCGTTCGCGCGCTACTAGCCGGGAGACTGATAAGAAATGATGACTGCTCTGCAATTGACCTCCTGTCAAACCATCCCATTAGTTACTCAGGTCCCCTAAGCATTTGGATCTTAGTTACTCTGATTTAACGGAACTGCCTCGATGGGCACCCCTATCTGCCCCTGCTGCTCATCATACGCAGTATACCCCACAGACAACTGGCTCATGGGGGATCCTCTCAATCAGATTTGAGGGAACGTATATTGTGCACTATATGTATGTAAACTTCCTGTATTAGATATTGGGCCTTAACTGATAATGGGCTGTCTTGCCCTGTGCGCCACTCCCCCCCTGCAGGTTTGCTTTAGGGTGACTGGTGGGGGCGATGGGTGCACTGGATGGGGGCCTGCAGACAGGCGGCAGGCTCCTACACTCTCGGCCTCTATCGCTCAGCCAATACCGTTCCCCGATCTTATTGGACCTACCACTCCAGATGGGCGCCCTGGGAGCCTTGTTCTCTGTTTAATATTGATGTTATATGTTTTACGAGCCGCCTTCCGGACCACTTGTCCTTCCCAATCTTCCTTAATATGCAGAAGCAACTGTCTTTTGGAGGGGGGACTGTGGCCTGTCTGTCGGCTTCCACTGGTTTACAGAAGGTGTGGGTGTTATTGTATTTTATTCTATTTAATTTGCACACATTTTATCCACACATCCCACCATGTTGAACTACCCTCCGTCTTACATATAATTTCACCGTAGGTCTATGTATAGACCCTCGGTCCTCCTGCACTGGGTCATGCTGCAGGGTGCCTGGGTGAGTCCTGACTCCTAATGTTAACTGTGGGTCTGGGGCCTCCCCCGATCCACCTGCGCCTCCCCGGGACACCACTGCCGTATGGTCGAGGTGGACAGTGTTCTGATGTATACTTTCAGTTACTGATTACTGATAGTTAAGTTGATGTTATGTTATGATGGCTCATATGCTACACACATTGTGGTTCTCTGTGGTCTCACCTCATGCATCTCCATTCATATTGTTTATTCTATTTACTGCCTTATTGCTGCTCAATTTTGAGCAGACCTTAACGCTCCTTCCACCCCCCATTAGGACAGGCCCCTGCGTGGACACTTTGAGTGCTCAACAGGGGTCCACAGTAAGTCTACGACAGGAACCATTCACTCCCCTTCTTTGCCTTCCTCTCCCTCCCCTCTCCATCCCCTCTCCATCTCCCCACCTCCGTTTTCCTTTCCTCTCACACCTCCCTCTCCCTCCCCCCTTCTTCTTCTCTCTTTTCTTCTCCGCTCCCCCCCCTTTTAGCTCCCTGCTTTCGCTTGTTCTTCTTCCCTCTGCTATTGTCCCCCTTACCTTCCCTCTTGTTCTTATCTCTCTTGGCTGCTGACCTCTGCCTGGGGGGAATACCTTGGTTGGGACTCTTTTAAGCTCCCACTGACGCTCATGTCCACGCCAGACGACATAATGGGTCATCTCAGGGTCACCTCCCTCAATGTGCGCGGCCTCAATACACCGGAAAAGCGCCCGCAGCTCTTAGCTGACCTGCGCAGGGGCAAAACTCAAGTAGCATTCTTGCAGGAAATGCACTTTCGTGCCGATAACATTCCTAAATTGACCAACGGGACTTTTCCACTGGCATACCATAGCGTCTCTCCGATCTCTAAGTCGAAGGGGGTTAGCATCCTACTGGCCAAATCAATACCATGGGTGTTTGAGGCGCAGTGGGCAGATGCGCAGGGCCATTTTATCCTCTTAAAGGGGAGGGTGTCGGATGTGCAGGTCACTTTCACTAATGTTTACTTCCCCAACGTAGATCACTCACAGTTCCTGTGGAAACTCCTTCCTGAGCTCCTGAAGTTCTCAGAGGGGATGCTTATTTTCGGCGGGGATCTTAATTTTGCCATGGACCCGACCCTCGACGTCTCACGCGGCGCTTCCTATCTGTCCTTTTCACGTTTAAAACGCCTGAAGGCGGATCTTTATGCCCTACACTTGGTGGACCCCTGGCGGCTGCTCCATGCGCAGGAACGAGATTATACTTTTTTTTCTCAGGTGCATCACACTTATTCACAGTTAGACTATCTACTGTTGTCACATAAAGACCTAACCAGAGTGGTGTCTACATCTATTGATGTCATGTCCCTTTCGGACCATGCGCCAGTCCACATGACACTTGAGCTGGGATCTGTTTCCCGGTCCCCCCCATCCTGGAGACTGAACGAAGCCTTGCTCCAGTCAGAGGAAACTCGCTCTGAGATTTTGAACACTCTGCAGGAGTATTTTTCCATCAATGGGAGGTCCGTAACCAACCCTCTAGTGGTCTGAGAGGCCCACAAGACGGTCGTCAGGCGCACACTAATTAAAATAGGAGTTTGCCTTAAACGAGATAGAACCTGGTGCACGGAAGAACTCCTTGCCTTAATCCATAGCCTGGAGTGCCCACACAAGGCAAGTCTTGCACGTGCAACCTTTCAGGACCTCTTCAAGGCTCGTGAGGAACTTTGTGCGCTTCTGTTTCACAAAACGAAGCAGAAACTGGCTTGGGCATGTCGTACTATGTACGAATTCTCAAATAAACCCGAGTCACTCCTGGCTAGGGCTCTGCAGGGCCCACGTATGAAAACTTATATCCCCCACATTCTGAATTCCACTAGACAAAAGCTGAATACCTCATCAGATATAGCGAAGGAGTTCCGCTCTTTTTATGAAGGTCTCTACAACCTAGGCAAACCCTCATCTGCTGGTCCCCCGGCGGAAGGTAGACATACCCCTCAGTCGTATGTAGCTGCTTTGGGCATGCCATCACTCCCAAGTACTGTATGGGAGGAGTTGGAGGAACCAATCATGGTAATAGAGCTGGGAATGGCACTAGCCACCTCGAAACCAAAAAAGGCCACTGGCCCAGATGGCCTAACTCCGGCTTACTATAAAACCTTCTTTCATACACTGTCGCAACCCTTAGTCTCTGCCCTCAATACCATCACAGAAGGAAACTCCTTCCCAGTAGATACCTTAAGGCCATATATTTCCCTTATCCCAAAAGAAGGCAAAGATCTGCTGCAGTGTGGGAGTTACCGTCCAATTGCACTCCTGAATACGGACCTGAAACTCTTCGCCAAAATCTTGACCAACAGATTACTCCCTCATATATCAAGTTTTATTCATAGAGATCAGGCGGGTTTTGTACCGTTAAGGGAGCCAGGGGATAATACCACCCGAGTGGTGAATCTATTCCACGCTGCCAGGACTTCTCCTGCTGTCTACCGACGTGGAGAAGGCCTTTGACCGTGTGGATTGGTCTTTCATAAGGGCTACTCTAGAACACATAGGCCTTCGATCTTCTATGTTGAAGTGGATACTGTCCCTCCATACACACCCCACTGCGGCGGTTAAAGTCAACGAGATGAGGTCAGACTTTTTTAACATCCGTAATGGCATCCGGCAGGGTTGCCCCTTGTCTCCTCTGATCTTTGTTCTGTCATTAGAGCCCCTCCTGTGTAGAATAAGGGCAAATGCGGGCATTGTAGGTTTTCCTAAACCCTCAGGGTCCCACAAGGTGGCCGCATTTGCGGACGACCTTATCTTTTTTCTAACGGAACTACTTACCTCCCTTCCCAACCTGCTCCAATCCCTCCAAGAATATGGTACTCTTTCTCTTTTTCAAATTAACCTAACCAAATCCTCCATCCTTAATATAATGGTGAACGGAAACACTGTCCAACGTTTGCGATCGGCCTTTTTGCTGAGATGGGCGACCAACCTCATCCGTTACCTGGGAGTCGATATCACCCCGGATCCTGGCGATTTATACTCAGCAAACTTTGCCCCGCTACTCCTTCGTCTCATGACGGACCTCCTGCACTGGCATTCTCTCACGCTGACGTGGTTTGGTAGATGCAATGCCCTCAAGATGACCCTGTTGCCAAGGGTTCTGTACTTGATGCAGGCTCTTCCCATCCGTCTACCCTCAGATTTTTTCAAACGAATTGACTCTATATTTCATGCGTTCGTCTGGTCCCATCGCAAACCACGCATTAAACTTCAACTCCTTTACCTAGCGAAAAGTAGAGGCGGGCTCGGCCTCCCGGACATGAAAGCCTATTACAGGCCGGTTCATCTCAACAGGTTAGTGGACTGGCATTGCCATGCAGAGGCAAAACACTGGGTAGCCATGGAAGTGGAGGACCCTGAAGATACGGTCAAGAGCTGGCCTTGGATCACCACACCTCTGTTGAGGGGTCTTGTGGAGCACCCTACACTAGGCAACACTTTAACAGTGGTCAGAGATGCCTTTCGGCACTCCTCGGTGTCTCCAATGCCCTCCCCGATGGTGCCGGTTTTGGGCAACCCGGAATTTGCTCCTGGTTTGCAAAACCCCCATCTTAAACAACTGGCAATGGGCACTCGACTCCTCCTATGCGACTTCTTGGGGCCTAATGGTCAGCTTTCCTCAGAAGCTGGGGCATCAGCGATGGACCCTACCCTGGACTTTTTAAGCAGCTTACAGCTGCGTAACTATTTGCGCAGCTGCTTGCGGAAACCGGGCATCTCCCGACAACTCACCGAATTAGAGCTCATCTGTCATCATGGAGAACCAGTGCAGCACTGTCTCTCGCTTATCTACTCCGCCTTGTCTCAACCAGCGGAAAGGGTATGTTCCCCCGTTTCTTACTAAGTGGGAGGCAGAACTTGGAACCCAATTCACTGACACACAGAGAAAGAAGATTTTCCACTTTGCCCAGAAATCCTCTATAGCCACGAGAGTCCAAGAAACTGGCTATAAAATAATGACTCGCTGGTATAGAGTTCCCGCCATTCTACATCACTTCTTCCCTCAGGTGCCTAGCTCCTGCTGGCGCTGTGGCACTGCGGAAGGGAGGATGCTACATGTCTTAAGAAATTTAAGACCTCTCTCACCATTTAGTTACTGAATGCTGCCAAGGCCTGTATTCCTCTCTAAATAAAAAGAAAAAAATGTGTGCGCTTGCATTAGATACTTAAATCTATATTCCTGTGTGATTGTCATAAATAGATGAATAAATGAATAAACACCATCAGAGTTAATTTTAAGTGTAAGTGAATAAAAAGTCGCTATGCGACACAGCAAATGGCTCTCTGTTGGAGATCGGAGAAGCCGCCGGCAAAGTCCCTCTGGTTTGCTAAAGTGAACGTACAGAGAGATATGGAGGGTCTCACCGCTACCCTGCCAAATAGGGAGGAGACCTTCCCAGAGACCTGGAGACCCTGGCAACATTTTATATACACATACGCCTATCTCCAAGAAATGGCACAAACCAACTGACCTGATGGGCTGGTTCTGCCCCCTAGGCAGAGGGCATCACATACCATTACATCACATTTACTTTACTTTATTCTATCTTACACTGCTCCCTCTCCATCTCCTGCTATTAGCTTTCCCCGTTCCCCTTCCTCCCTCCTTTCCTGGCTTCTATCTCTCTTTTACTTTTGGGGATACCAGTTTTCTTATAACTTTCCCCCACTCATGGGTTATCTAAACAGATACAGTGAAGATCTTAAAATTCACTACATTTCCACATGTCTCATGTTTGAGCTCATTAGTTCTTCGGATCCCCTAGCCTCCCAATTAATTACAAAAATGTATACTATATTACTGTGTGGCATGTTTAGATATGTTCTAACGCCAGCTTCAGGTCAAATAACCACATCTCAGAGCACCCCCAGGCCTCATTCATTCTCAGTATTGCTATGCCGGGGTCCTTCCCCCATGTGCCTTGAGTACGGTGCGAAGTCAGAAAACTTGATTTATTGACCTTACCTTTGTAATCTTGTCTAAATTTTTTACTTGACTTTTGCTTTGTACCTATGCTGGATATGTTGTACACACGTTCTATGGAAAAAATAAAGGTTTACAAAAAAAAAACAAATTCGATACAAAACAAACTGCACATGTCTAAATAGTTTATTCTTTCTTTAATAAACAGAGTTTTCTGTCTACATTTTAGTGCAATGCATACTGTGCGTAGGCTCAGACTCTCTTTAACCACACTCCTATAAGCCTAGCCCAATATGCAGTGCAGTGCAGACACTTTAGATGTGGAATGTTGCTTGTACTGTACATACCGCATGTTACCATTTGACATTGTGTACCCATTTCCAAAATTCTAAAGTTGGAGCTTTGCACCATGTAAGGTACAGCACAGCATGTGGTTGTCCACGGCATGTAACACACAGCATAACATATTGTGTGTGGTGGACCATAGTACAAGAAACATGAAATTGACAACATCAGTTCACAACCACATGAAGCACAAAGCACCTATCTGCCATCAGGCTAATGAAGAACAGAGCACAGAGATACATTAGATTTATAGTGTGTGCTGAGAATTGGCATGGAAACCCCAGAGTTAGGCCATTAGGGCTGATGTAAAAAATAAATTAAAAAGGTATAAGTGTTGTTCTTAGCCCTACTATGAAAACAGCGTGACTAAATGTGATTTGATGTAGTTAATCAGATCAAAAATATCTCCAATCAACAAGTCACTAGCTGTATTGTCTCTTTCTGTATTTCCTGCAGAACTGTAAGAACTACTGTATGTAACATACATTAGGCAAACAATGTAATCGCATTCTTGTACAATTTTAAATAATGCATAATTTTTGATAGGGCATGATAAAACAAACATCTATTTTGTCATTTTTTTAAATCTCTGAAATGGAACAAAGAATCTGATCGGTGATCAAGGATAACCTCACTTTTTTCATTTTTAGTTATTTTCTTCTATTAACCTGTAATACCAATGAAAACGAAACCCTAACACTAGGTAACCTCTCTTGTGCATACACACCTCATCCTGTGCTGGGAATCTTTACACCAATAGCATGCAGCAAAATGAGATCCCTGTGTCTAAAGAAATTGCCCTTTAATGTGGTTTTAAAGCTCTAAAATTAAAAATCAACAAAGCATATCCTTTTATAGTATGTACTCGCCTCAAACCAAAGCATATAGTGTGATTTCTGTCTGCTGTCACCTTTCTCTGCTATCTGAATGAGTCATTTCTGACAGGTTATGCCATCTTCAAGGGCTCCAGCCCACAGTAGGGGATTGACAGCCTCAGCTGTGCATGTTTCCCATTGAGACTATGTACAGTCCATCCCCTCCACTTAGATCTCAGATTACACTCAGCTCCCTGCGCTATGCTGTGTAGTGTGTTACATCAGATTCCAGCCCCCAACAGCCCCAGATTTACTGGAACTGCCCCACATTCTGAGTAAAATTGCAGGGTCTCATGAAGCCCAGGATGATTTTCTTCGCCCCAATTTAGTCTGGCTGTAATCAGGCAGCAGGACTAGGTCTCCCCATCTCTGCTACATTACATCATCACGTGGTCAGAGTTTAGTGGCCTTCACCAATGCAGTACTTAACAGTCCTGGTAGAGACTGCATATGCAAGTGGTAAGAGGGGGGCAGTGTCAGTTTAGGGAAAGGAGGGAGCTGGCTAAGTTAGGGAGTAAGGTGGTCTGGGAAAAAAAGGCGGGCATGATCAGTGCACAGTAGCAGTGTGAGAGGAAGATTCTTTACTACCTTTACTAAAGTTGGATAAAACCTGAACAGCACTTTAGACAGTAAAAGTTACTGTGAGCGGGGTATACCCATTCCTACTATACCAGATAGCACTATATTGAGCATAGTAATTTATAAGCTACATCTTGTTAAAGGATAACTGTAATTTTGGTATAGTTATTCCTTATACAGTCCTCCAACCCACCACCCCTATGGTACCAGTTTCAACAGGGCTGTTCTGGAATTTTAAAATCCTGTGGTCCCATGCGTTGTCCCATGTTAGATGCCGAAATGCTTGTCCCAGCACCTAACAGTGTTCCAGTATGGTCGGGTACATTGATCTTCCTTTCATGGACACTGACAACAGGGCATTCTTCTTGCACACAAAGAAAAGCGTTGGATCATTTTTACTCCCAATAACAACCAAGTGTGAGGCATTTTACCTTCCACTGACCAAAAATCATGGGGCATTTTTCCCTCCATTGACCACCAACACTGGGGCATTCTTTCTCCCACCGACTGCCAATTGTCCTGACCACTGCACAGCAAGCTGTGCTGGGTAAAGGTGTTTTTGTCTTAATAGTTGCTTTTCAATAAGTATTCTCCAACTTTTTCATTAAAATTCTTCTTTAAGTCAGGCTCATCCAAAGTTAAAGGGGTTGTAAACCCTAGTTTGTTTTTTTTTAATAACAAACATGTCATACTTACCTCCACTGTGCAGTTCATTTTGCACAGAGTGGCCCCAATCCACCTGTTCTGGGGTCCCCCGGTGGTGCTATCAGTTCCTCCCCAAATCGGTAAACTCCCTAGGAGAAGCGCTGTTAGGTACCTGGTAGGTGAGCCTGACTGTAGGAGAAGACCTCTCATACAACGCTGGTTCAGGAGCCACTGGAGTGGGAACAGTGGTCTCCTGAGCGCAGTGGGGTAGGAGTGCCTGTTGGAGTGAAGTCTCTGATGTAGAGGTAGAGATCCCTCCTGGGATAGCAGGTCTGCAGGTGAGAGGAGACTGGCACAGAAGCAGGCTGACACACTGGATGGTGAACTTGCAGGTGAGAGGAGACTGGCACAGAAGCAGGCTGACACACTGGAAGTGAGGAAGTCACTAGGCTGAAGCTGATGGTGCAACAGCAACAGGTAGGCAGGCACAAGCAGAGTCAAACAGTCCGGGTTGGCAGGTAACTGGCACACAGGTGAATTCAGCAGGCAAAGGCAGAGTCGGTGAGCAGGCAGAGGTCGGCAACGGTAGCAGATTCAGACAGCAGAGGAGTCAGGCAAGCCGGGTCGGGATAGGAGCAGGTCGGATGGTCAAACAAGCCGGGTCAATCAGGTAACAAGCAATCAGGATTCAGGTTTCAGGCAGAGTCACAGAGCTGAGACGAAGCAGCACTGTTCCCATGAAACAGGGGAACTTTTATGTGCTGGTTGGCGCCAAACCGGCGCTAACGCGGACGCGCGCGCGCCCGTGCTCGTGCACGCGCCCGCGCCGTGCACCCGCGCGTGCCCGAGCGCCGCGCCGACGCACGGCAACGGTGGTGGCTTGACGCTGTGTCTGAACAGGGGCGCGCCGGCTCCTAGACGCATGCAAACGCCCTGATCTGGTGCTGGTGGATCCCTGACATTGCCCCCCCCCAAGGGGCAGCCTCCGGATGCCCAACAACCTCTTCTTCTCAGGATGAGTAGAGAAATAGGTGCGTACTAAACGCCTAGCATGCACATTACTGTCCGGTTCCCACGAGTTACTTTCTGGACCATAACCTTTCCATTTGATTAAAAATTGGTTCTGCCCTTGCCTTCTTCTACAATCAAGGATAGCCTCAACCTCAAATTCCTCGCTGCCATCAACTACCACAGGTTCAGGAGGTCTTGTCCCTCTATCAGGAAAGGGATCAGATATAGCAGGTTTGAGCAGAGACACATGGAAAACTGGATGAATTTTCAATGAATCAGGTAAAGTCAGTTCGTAAGACACTTCATTGATCTTCCTTCTAACTGGAAAGGGTCCCATGAATCTGGGTGCCAACTTCTTAGAAGGACATGCTAGCTTGATATTAATGGTAGAAAGCCATACCTGATCGCCAATTTGTAAGTTCAGCTCCCCCCTTCTTTTCCGGTCGAAGATCTTCTTACCATCTGCCTGGGCCTTGGACACTGTTTCCTGCAATAACCGGCTGTTGTGACTGAGGAACTCCACTGTATTCTGTACTGCTGGGACCGAAGACTCTGAAAGGAAATCAGGTAAAAAGGTTAGGTGAAAGCCGTAATTGGCGAAAAACGGGGATTGACCGGTGGCAGAATGTTTGGCATTATTGTAAGCAAATTCTGCTAAGGGTAGTAGGGATACCCAATCGTCTTGTGTGAATGATGTGAAGCATCTGATGTATTGTTCCAGGGTCTGATTAGTCCTTTCCGTCTGACCGTTTGTTTGAGGATGATAGGCCGAGGACAGGGCCAATTCAATCTTTAGGGTTTCACATAGGGATCTCCAGAAACGTGAAGTGAATTGAACCCCTCTATCAGAAACTATGTTTACAGGTACTCCGTGAAGTCTGATGATTTCCTTGATAAATATGCGAGCAGTCTCGGTGGCAGACGGGGTTCCCTTTAAAGGTAAAAAATGAGCCATCTTGGTTAGACGATCCACTACAACAAAGATAACTGAGCATCCTTCGGAGGATGGAAGTTCCACAATAAAGTCCATAGAAATCATTTTCCATGGTCTGTCGGGTACCGGCAATGGTTTCAATAGGCCCCAAGCTCGATTCCTGGATGACTTATTCTGGATGCAGATGGGACAGGAACTAACATACTTTTCACAAAAGTCCTTCAGATTGGGCCACCAGAATGTACGCTGCACTAGTTCCAGGGTCTTGCGGACTCCGAAGTGGCCTGCCAAAGGATGGTCGTGGAGAAGTGTTAAAACCTTGACCCGGACATTTTCAGGAACAAAAATTTGGCTTCCCTTCCAGAACAATCCATCTCTACTCACTAAAGAAATTCCCGTTGGTCTGGCTGTTTCAGAGGATGCTTCTTTAATCAGGGAAAGTAAATCTGTTTGCAGCAGTAAAAAATTGTTTGCAGGTAAGATGGTGTCAGGAGTAGATAAGTCCTTGGGGTTGTCATGCATACGTGATAATGCATCCGGTTTAATATTTTTAGAGCCTGGACGGTATGTGATGTGGAAGGAGAAACGTGAGAAGAACAGAGCCCAGCGGGCTTGTCGAGGCCTCAATCGTTTGGCAGATCGCAGGTACTCTAGGTTTTTATGGTCAGTATAGATTAGTACTGGATGCATAGCCCCCTCCAACAGGTACCTCCATTCTTCTAGAGCAGTTTTAATAGCAAGAAGCTCTCGGTCACCGACGTCATAATTCCTCTCCGCAGGGGAGAGTTTACGAGAGAAGAACCCTACAGGATGCATTATCTCCTTGTTACCTTTGCGCTGTGACAGAATCGCACCTACTGCAATCTCAGAGGCATCAACTTCTAAAATAAACGGTAGGGAGGGTTCAGGGTGGCTGAGGATAGGTGCTGAGGTAAACAGTCTTTTGAGATTCTCGAAAGCGTCTTGGGCAAGTTGGTTCCAGGAGAAACGGATATTTTGTCTGGTTAACTGTGTGATAGGTGCAATTATGGCTGAGAAGCCTTTGATGAACTTTCTGTAGAAGTTTGCAAATCCCACAAACCGCTGCACACCCTTCTTGTCCACGGGGACCGGCCAATCCAAAACAGCGGAAACCTTTTGCGGGTCCATCTTGATGCCTGTTGCGGATATGATTAACCCCAGGAATTGGATGCTATGTTGTTCAAACTCACATTTCTCTGCTTTTGCGTATAGACTGTGTAAGCGGAGGCGATCCAACACCCTGCGGACATGTTCCTGATGCCGTTCACGGGATTCAGAAAAAATCAGTATATCATCCAAGTATGCAATTACAAATACGTCTAGAAAGTCCCTGAGGACGTCGTTAATCAGGTGTTGGAAGGTTGCAGGAGCGTTGCAGAGTCCAAAGGGCATGACCAGGTATTCATAATGCCCGAATCGGGTTCGGAATGCTGTCTTCCACTCATGTCCAGCCTGGATACGGATTAAATTATAAGCCCCTCTCAGGTCAAGTTTGGTGAAAATGACGGCAGTCCTTAATTTTTGAAAAAGTTCGGGTATTAAAGGTAAAGGGTACCGGTTCTTGACCGTGATTTTGTTTAGTTCACGATAGTCGATGCACGGCCGGAGAGACTTGTCCTTCTTGGTGACGAAGAATATTCCGGCGCCAGCTGGAGAGGTAGAATGGCGTATAAAACCTTTGGCCAGGTTCTCATCTATGTAAGTCTTTAACACTTCCTGCTCTTTCTCAGATAATGGAAAAATGCGTCCAAATGGTATTTCGGATCCTGGCAGTAATTCGATGGGGCAATCGTATGGACGATGAGGTGGAAGGGAGTCTGCCCCTTTTTTACTAAACACATCAAGGAATTCATGATATTGTTTGGGTATGACCTGGCAAAGTTTCTGGTCGGTGTCCAAACAAAGTAGGGTGGAAGAGGAATCCGAATCCTTTTTAAAACAGTGTTCAAGACAGTAAGAGGATGAGAATTTTACTTCTCCAGATGTCCACTGAATGTATGGGTTGTGGGCCTGCAGCCAAGGGATACCCAGGATGATGGGAAACATGGGAGAAGAGATGACATCAAGAACCAGCAGTTCCTTGTGTTGGGAGGAAGTAGAAGCAGGCAGAGGCAGAGTCTCCTTGGTTACTTGTCCTGATCTGATGCGGGATCCGTCCGCTAGAAATACGGCAAGTCCCTGGGTTTTGGCCCGTAAAGGAATGTTATGTTGGCTGGTAAAGTCTGAATCAATAAAGCAACTGCATGCTCCGGAATCAATGATGGCGTTGGTTGTTATAGTCCCTTCTTGCAGCTGTAAAGACAGAGGAATAGAAATGTGGGTAGAGTTTGCAGATAGGGCAGAGAGACTGGTAAACACGACAGACAGGCACTTACTTAACTTGACAGGACAGTTCAGTACGTAGTGTCCAGACCCACCGCAGTAGAGGCACAGATTGAGTTGTCGGCGTCGGGCCCGTTCTTCAGGCGATAATGCAGGTCGCATCAGGCCCAATTGCATTGGTTCCACGGAGTCAGATGAGACATTAGCTGAATTAAGACTGGGTGAAGGTGTATAGCGGGTTGCTGGAAGTGGTGCTCTGGTTGTCATCCAAATCGGGCGGGATTGAAGAGCAGATCGCTCAGATCGACGTTCCCGGATACGTCGGTCGATTTGGATAGTCAAGTTAATCAGGGCCTCGAGAGTGTTTGGTACACCCACTCGGGCAAGTTCATCTTTTAAACCCTCAGATAGGCCCAAGCGGAACTGGTGACGCAGGGCCGCGTCATTCCACTGAGTGTCCGCACTCCAACGTCTAAAGTCCATGATATAGTCTTCCGCAGGTCTGCGGCCTTGCTGGAGTGTAAACAAAGCGGTTTCAGCTGTAGCAGTCTGTTGGGGGTCTTCATATATCTGTGCCATGGCTTCGAAGAAGGAAGATAAGGACTGGGTCAAAGTTGAGTCCCCCTCAAGTAGACGATGGGCCCAGGTCTGAGGTTCCCCTTGTAGGAGGGAGATCACGAATCCCACTTTAGTGGCCTCCAGTGAGAAAGTTCGGGGCTGTAATGGAAAGAAGAGCTTGCATGCGTTGCGAAAGGCCCGGAACTTGGCCCGGTCTCCAGAGAATCTATCAGGAGTGGGAACCTTTGGTTCAGGTGGGAGCATCACTACGGAAGGGCCAGGAACCGACTGTGCCGGGGTTGCAGCTGAGGAGGAGGCCACAGGGTTAGATCCTGCAAGGTGCTGGACTTGTCCCTCCAATCTGCTGTAATTGTCCTGGAGGGATTGGACGGCTTGGCTAAGAGCCGCAAGGTGAGTGCAGATCTCCTTTAATGGAGAGGAATCTCCTGCAGGCTCAGTCATGGCTGCTTCGTACTGTTAGGTACCTGGTAGGTGAGCCTGACTGTAGGAGAAGACCTCTCATACAACGCTGGTTCAGGAGCCACTGGAGTGGGAACAGTGGTCTCCTGAGCGCAGTGGGGTAGGAGTGCCTGTTGGAGTGAAGTCTCTGATGTAGAGGTAGAGATCCCTCCTGGGATAGCAGGTCTGCAGGTGAGAGGAGACTGGCACAGAAGCAGGCTGACACACTGGATGGTGAACTTGCAGGTGAGAGGAGACTGGCACAGAAGCAGGCTGACACACTGGAAGTGAGGAAGTCACTAGGCTGAAGCTGATGGTGCAACAGCAACAGGTAGGCAGGCACAAGCAGAGTCAAACAGTCCGGGTTGGCAGGTAACTGGCACACAGGTGAATTCAGCAGGCAAAGGCAGAGTCGGTGAGCAGGCAGAGGTCGGCAACGGTAGCAGATTCAGACAGCAGAGGAGTCAGGCAAGCCGGGTCGGGATAGGAGCAGGTCGGATGGTCAAACAAGCCGGGTCAATCAGGTAACAAGCAATCAGGATTCAGGTTTCAGGCAGAGTCACAGAGCTGAGACGAAGCAGCACTGTTCCCATGAAACAGGGGAACTTTTATGTGCTGGTTGGCGCCAAACCGGCGCTAACGCGGACGCGCGCGCGCCCGTGCTCGTGCACGCGCCCGCGCCGTGCACCCGCGCGTGCCCGAGCGCCGCGCCGACGCACGGCAACGGTGGTGGCTTGACGCTGTGTCTGAACAGGGGCGCGCCGGCTCCTAGACGCATGCAAACGCCCTGATCTGGTGCTGGTGGATCCCTGACAAGCGCTCTCCCTGGGAGTTACCATGCAGGCACGCTCCCGAGTCCAGCATTTGCGTCCATAGACACAGAATGCCGGACTCGGCCCCGCCTTATGGCGCCCATGTCATTGGATTTGATTGACAGCAGTGGGAGCCAATGGCTGCGCTGCTATCAATCTATCCAATCAAAAGCCGAGACAACGGGCAAAGAGGTAGAGCGCGTCTCCGCCGAGGGAACGAACGGGCTCAGGTGAGTAAAATTGGGTGGGCTAGAGGGGCAGTCAGTGTCAGAAGTTTTTTCACCTTAATGCATAGGATGCATTAAGGTGAAAAAACACAAGGGTTTACTATCCCTTTAACTCTTTGCCTATTTTCTGTAGGCAGAAAGCATATGTAAAAGAAGAGTTTTTTTTTCTTTAATAAATATAGTTTTCCCGGTCTACATTTTAGTGCAATGCTTACTGTGCGTAGGCTTAACCACCCTCCTATAAACCTACCCCAATATAGGGTGGCACACTGGTGTAGTGGATAGCACTTTCGCCTAGCAGCAAAAAGGGTCACTGGTTCAAATCTCAACCAAATCACAACACTACCTGCCTGGAGTTTGCATGTTCTCCCGAGGGCTTTCACACTGGAGCAGTGCACTGGCAGGGCATCAGAAAAAGTCCTGCCAGCAGCTTCTTTGGAGCAGTGAACTCACCGCTGCTCCTCATTGAAATCAATGGGGCAGTGCTGCGATACCGCCGGCAAAACGCCGATCCGGCGGCATTTTGTGGGCAGATTTAACCCCTTTTCAGCCGCTAGCAGGAGGTTAAAACTGCCCCGCTAGCGGCCGAATAGCAGCGGTAAAGCGGCGCTAAAAATAGTGCTGCTTTACCGCTGACGCCCGGGGCGGCTCGGTGTGAAAGGGGTCTTAGGGACCTTAGATTGTAAGCTCCTTGAGGGTAGGGACTGATGTGAATTTACAATGTATATGTAAAGTGCCGATAAATTTATGGCGCTATAAGTTCCCTAAATAAATAAAATAAATAAAAATATGCAGTGCAATGAAGTAACTTTTGCTGTGGAATGTTGCATGTACATACTGTATGTTACATACATTGTGTACTCCTTTCCGAAGTTGGAGCTTTGCACCATGTAAGGTACAGCACAGCATATGGTTGTCCACGGCATGTAACACACAGCATGGCATATAGTGTGTGGTGGACCAAAGTACAAGAAACATGAAATTGACAACATCAGTTCACAACCACATGAAGCACAAAGCACCTATTTGCCATCAGGCTAATGAAGAACAGAGCACAGAGATACATTAGAATTATAACTTGTGCTGAGAATCGGTATTGGAACACAAGAGTTAGGCTATTAGGGCTGATATAAAAATAAATTAAAAAGGTGTAAATGTTGCTCTTAGCCCTATTATGAAAACAGCGTGAATAAATGTGATTTGATGTAGGTAATCATATCAAATATATCTTCAATCAACACGTCCGTAACTGCGCTGTCTCATTCTGTATTTCCTGTAGAACTGTAAGAACTCTGTATACATTTGGCAAACAATATATTCACAGTAGAAATAAATAATTCAGGATTTTTTGATTGGACATGATTGGATTTTTGAAGTGAACACCTTCACTTTATTCACAATGCTAAACAAACATTTATTTTGTAATTTTTATAGTCCCTAAACTGAAACAAAGAATCTGATCGGTGACAAAGGATAACCTCACTTTTTTCATTTTTATTTTTTTTCTTCTATTAACCCGTAATACCAACTAAACTAATCCTTAATCGAACCCCTAACACCAATTCACTGCTCTTCTGTATACACACCTCATCCTGCTCTGGGAATCTCTACAGCAGTGATTCTCAAATTGTGTGCCGCGTGAGATTTGCAGGTGAGCTGTGGGAGTTGTGAAAAACATTAAAAATTGCTAGCGTTTTGAAACCTTGAACATATTGCAAAATTAAATGGTAAAACAATGTTGCAAAAGTTAACCCCCTTAATGACCAGGCAATTTTTTGTGATACAGCACTGCGTCGCTTTAACTGACAATTGCGCGGTCATGTGACATGGTACCCAAACAAAATTGACATCCTTTTTTTCCCACAAATAGAGCTTTCTTTTGGTGGTATTTGATCACCTCTGCGGTTTTTATTTTTTGTGCTATAAACAAAAAAAGCAACAATATTTTTTAGTTTTTGCTATATTTAAATAAATTTAAAAAAATGTCTTCATCAGTTTAATCTGATATATATTCTTCTACATACTTTTGGTTTAAAAAAGTGCAATAAGCGTATATTGAATGGTTTGCACAAAAGTTATAGCCTCTACAAAATAGGGGATAGATTTATGGCATTTTTATTATTATTTTTTTTTACTAGTAATGGCGGCGATCATCGATTTTTATCTGGACTGCGGCATTGCGGCGAACAGATCGGACACTTTTGACACATTTTTGGGACCCCCCTTACATTGGTGGCCAGTGTAGAAATCCCCCTTTATTGGTTGTTGATGTAAAATCCCCCATTACACTGGTTGTTAGTGTAAATTCTTCATTACATTGGTGATCAGTGTACATTTCCCTTTACATTGGTGGTAAGTGCAGAATTGCCCTTACACTGGTGGTCAGTCTAAATCCCCCCATAACATTCAAAGCCTGGTGCACAGTGCATTCTAAGCCCTGACTGGGCAAAGCATGATATATATATGTATTAATGTCGCCTCTATTTAGATATCAATGGCGTCGGCCATGGCTATTTACATATTATTGCCAGTTATTTACATGTAAACATGGGGTCTATAGGTAAGTCATCTGTACATGGCAATTCGGCAGAGCTGGGCAGCATTGGTAACATAATGTCACACTGTGATATTGGGACACAGAATGGGACTAAAACTTCAAGGGACAAGGGAATTTAAACTGGGATAGTTGGCAAGTATGAGGCAGCTGCTTTGGGCCCCACAACAATGATGGGGCCCAGGGCAACTGCCCCTTTTGCCCTGCCTTAAAGATGGCCCTGCATGTTATACTTACCTGTTCTGTGCAATGGCCCTGAACCTCCTCTTCTGGAGTCCCCTGCTGGCACTCTCTGTTCCTCCTCTTCTGTGTGTGCTCTTATAGGAATTTGCTTGCTATGGGGGCACACCTGCAGGCTAGCTCCCAAGTGCATGTGCGCTCATAGACACAGGCAGCATGGCTTTGATCCCATCCCAAGCTCCCTCATCACATGATTTAAATGACAGGAGCCGGAGCCAATGAGGGAGCTTCCTTCATGTAATTGGATCACTTCTGTTATTAGAGGGCCGCTTATTAACAAAAAGTATATAGGCCTAAGACACCCGCCCCCCTTGCCACACCCAACTACATGGAGAACTAAAACATAAAAATTGATTTGTTTAAATCCACAAGGGCTCTTTTTTACCACCACTGTTTCTTTAAACAGGCTTCTTACATTTACAAATGCAGCAATTTAGAAATTGATGAAATGTTTAGCACTGTAAAACTCATTTCAATAGATGAATAGTGCCTATTTTCTACAGGTATACAAGGCTTCATGCACAGTCACAGGATGCATCGACCTTCAAAATTTAGTGTGCCAAAAGACATTGTCCTGTGTACATCAGGAGCTGTGCAACTTGTGCTATTCTAACTATGTGCATTACCATGTCTGCTATTTCATCATGGACAGCAAGTTAGAACAATGAGCAAATGTGAAATTCTGCGTGAAACTGAGCCACAGAGACGTTTGGACATGATTTGGCAAGTTTACGGCAATGCTGCAATGTGGAAGAAAATCTCTGGACGACGAGAGATCAGGAAGACCTTCAAATCCCCAAAAATATTGAAACCATTCAGCAACTTTATCGTCTGAGAACAATCACACATGCCACTCATACAAAACTATTCTACTGTAGGCCAATGACAGGTCGACTTGGCCTTGTGTTTTGGATCAGTGTCATGTTGGAATGTCCAAGTACGTCCCATGCGCAGCTTCCTGGATGATAAATACAAATGTTCCTCCAGTATTTTTTGATAACATACTGCGTTCATCTTGCCATCAATTTTGACCAAATTTCCTGTGCCTTTGTAGCTCACACATCCCCAAAACCTCAGCAATCTACCTCTGTGTTTCACAGTAGGAATGGTGTACATTTCATCATAGGCCTTGTTGACTCCTCTCCAAATAAAGCGTTTATGGTTGTGGCCAAAAAGCCCAATTTTGGTCTCATCACTCAATGACTTTGCGCCAGAAGGTTTGAGGCTTGTCTCTGTGCTGTTTGGAGTATTGTAAATGGGATACTTTGTGGCATTTGCATAGTAATGGCTTTCTTCTGGCGACTCGACCATGCAGCCCATCTTTCTTCAAGTGCCTCCTTATTGTGCATCTTGAAACAGCCACACTACATGTTTGCAGTTGTGGCTGAAGTTTTATTTGGTCTACCTGACCGTGGTTTGGTTTCAACAGAACCCCTCATTTTCCACTTCTTAATTAGAGTTTGAACACTGCTGATTGGCATTCTCAATTCCTTGGATATCTTTGGATTCATATCCCTTTCCTGTTTTATACAGTTCAACTACATTTTCCTGCAGATCCTTTGACAATTCTTTTGCTTTCCCCACGACTCAGAATCCAGAAATGTCAGTGCAGCACTGGATGAAAGATACAAGGGTCTGTCAGGAATCCAGAAACTCATTGACCATTTTATACACAAACACTAATTACAAGCAAACAGATCACAGGTGAGGATGGTTACCTTTTTTAGCCATTCAAACCCCTTTGTGTCAACTTGTGTGCATGTTATCAGGCCAAAATCACCAGGGTATGTAAACTTTTGATCAGGGTCATTTGGGTAGTTTCTGTTGTGATTATGATTTAAAAAGAGTAAACACAGTTGATTGATAATACATGGCTTCAGCCAAACACTAACCATGAGTGAAAGAAAAGTTGTGTTATCATCCATATTCTCTGAAAAATGGCCAAGAAATCATAAATTCTGTCAGGGTATGTAAACTTATGAGCACAACTGTATATATATATATCTATATATATATAGATATATATATATATATATACACAGTATCTCACAAAAATGAGTACACCCCTCATATTTTTGTAAATATTTTATTATAATTTTTCATGTGATAACACTGAAGAAATTACACTTTGCTACGTAAAGTAGTGAAGTAATGAGTGTACAGCTTGTATAACATTTATTATAATATAATTTTCGTGTATATTTGCTGTCCCCTCAAAATAACTCAACACACATCCATTAATATCTAAACCGCTGGCAACAAAAGTGAGTACACCCCTAAGTGGAAATGTTCGAATTGGGCCCAATTAGCCATCCCCCCCCCCAGTGTCACGTGGCTCGTTAGTGTTACAAGGTCTGAGGTGTGAATAGGGAGCATTGTGTTAAATTTTAATATTATCGCTCTCAATTTCTCATACTGGTCACTAGAAATTCAACAAGCACCTCATGGGAAAGAACTCTCTGAGGATCTGAAAAAAAGAAATGTTGCTCTACATAAAGATGGCCTAGGCTATAAGAAGATTGCCAAGACCCGAAACTGAGCTGCAGCACAGTGGCCAAGACCATACAGCGGTTTAACAGGATATGTTCTACTCAGAACCGGCCTCGCCATGGTCGACCAAAGAAGTTGAGTGCACGTGCTCAGCATCATATCCAGAGGTTGTCTTTGGGAAATAGACATATGAGTGCTAACATAATTGCTGCAGAGGTTGAAGGGGTGGGGGGTCAGCCTGTGAGTATTCATACCATATGCCGCACACTGCATCAAACTGGTCTACATGGCTGTCGTCCCAGAAAGAAGCCTCTTCTAAAGATGATGCACAAGAAAGCTTGCACACAGTTTTCTGAAGACAAGCAGACTACGTGCATGGATTACTGGAACCATGTCCTGTGGTCTGATGAGACCAAGATAAACATATTTGGTTCAGATGGTGTCAAGCATGTGTGGTGTCAACTAGGTGAGGAGTACAAAGACAAGTGTGTCTTTCCTACAGTCAAGCATGGTGGTGGGAGTGTCATGGTCTGGGGCTGCATGAGTGCTGCCGGCACTTGGGAGCTACAGTTTCTTGAGGGAACCATGAATGCCAACATGTACTGTGACATACTGAAGCAGAGCATGATCTCCTCCCTTCAGAGACTGGGCCGCAGGGCAGTATTCCAACATGATAACAGCCCCAAACACTCCTCCAAGATGACCACTGCCTTGCTAAAGAAGCTGAGGGTAAGGGTGATGGACTGGCCAAGCATGCCTCCAGACCTAAACCCTATTGAGCAACTGTGGGGCATCCTCAAACGGAAGGTGGAGGAATGCAAGGTCTCTAACATCCACCAGCTCAGTGATGTTGTCATGGAGAAGTGGAAGAGGACTCCAGTGGCAAACTGTGAAGCTCTGGTGAACTTCATGCCCAAGAGGGTAAAATCAGTGCTGGAAAATAATGGTGGCCACACAAAATATTGACACTTTGGGCCCAATTTGGACATTTTCACTTAGGGGTATACTCAGTTTTGTTGCCAGCGGTTTAGACATTAATGGCTGTGTGTTGAGTTATTTTGAGGGACAGCAAAATTATACTGTTATACAAGCTGTACACTCACTACTTTACATTGTAGCAAAGTGTCATTTTTTTCAGTGTTGTTACATGAAAAGATATAATAAAATATTTACAAAAATGTGAGGAGTGTACTTAATTTTGTGAAATACTGTATATATATATATCTATATTTTTTTTAATTTTTTTTTTCCTTTTCCAATAGTAATAAACATAGAAGAGATTGACGTTACACATACAACATTTCTTTTCGTAACAAAGTGAGATACAACAAGAATAGAAATTATGACATACCCTAAGTACAATACAATAAATTTGAGATCCTAGCTATTTTTCTTTTTTCATGTGCTGTGTTTTACAGATATATTGTTTTTCTACTTTATGGTGACATTTTCTGCATCTTTACTGCAGTCTAACATGTATTACTAGTTCAGAATGGTTACTTATTATTTTTATTATTATTATACAAATGCATTAACCATAATTCAGAACTCCACATAATCACTCCATGGCACTGCTGTAAGCTGTCCATAATAAATATATAAGCATCATGTGAAATAAAGGTCAGGCAATGTGAAAAAACCTGTGTCAGTATAATAAAAAAAAATACCAATTTTTCTTTGACCTTTGCCATGCAGATTCCCAGTAAAGCAAATGGAACTCCAACTGGAACTTCATTTAAAATGAATAAACAAAGAAAAGAAAACCTTCAGTCAGTATTCTGTTGCCATGGAGACAGGATGGCTCTTTCTACATTGTGTCACTCAAAATATGAGCTTCAGAGCTGTGCACATTTTCACCTAGATCCTCATGGCAACTCAAATTCCCTGAATTTACGATGAGCAAAATTGCTGTACAATGCATGAGCGGTGGATTTTTTTCCCCCCCTAAAACAACATATAAGTACTATATTAATGTGTATTATATGTACAAAGGCATCTCAGATTTTGTAAAAATACACAGAAATGATAATAATACCAATAATAATATTATAAATAATAATACAGTAGGAGAATGGTTATATTTGCAGCATTGATCCTTAAAGCTTATTTTCAAATTCATTTTTTGGAAAACTATGCTAAACTAGTAGGATTTAATCCAACCCACCCATTAGCATTCTTGCATTGCAGCAGTTCTGGGTTCTGGGTTTAATTTCACCAGCAACACCAAAAATTCTAGCACGTTATCTGTTTTCTGACCTAAGTGACACAACACTGTTTATAAATTTACACGACTGTGTTAGGGACTATGAGCCTCTGAAGAGCAGATACTAACGGGATGTGTTCTATGTACCCTGTAAGGCTTGTGTTTTGCGGGACCATGTGCAATATTGCGTGATTTCCCGCAGCACACAAACACACGCAGCCCTTTTGCAGACACCCAGCGATGCCAGTAATTCTATGTGGCACCCCCATGTAATTACTAATGGCACCCCCCACGTATCTTAATAACGTTTTGGTGCTGCACGTTTTTTCAAAAGGGTCATGGACTTCTTTGGTGCGTTTTTCATGTGCAGGGTAGCCCATTAAAATGAAGGGGCTGCCCTAAACATGACCTGTGGAAAGCCGCAATTAAATGCACATGCTCATCTGCAGTAGGTGTGAACATTCCCATAGATAGCTCAAATTTCATCCAGCTTCTGCAGAATCAAAAGAAATTTAAACTGTGGATGGCTCTTCAAGCACCACTCATTTTTTTCGTTCAACCTAGCGTGTTGAATGAAAAAAAAACTGACAGCTCCGGTCAGAGCAACTGTGCTAACAATCTGATGTTAGTACAGCAATTTCCCCTGCTGTTCTATTGTGTTCTGGTAGGGGGGTGAACCCCCTGCCAGAACACTCTGATCAGGAGCCGGTTGGCAGACCTTTTTCAGTCATGACCTTTCGACAAAAGCCTGCCAAAAAGCTGGATTCTGTCGTATCGGCTGCCATTCACACGGGGCGAATGTTGCCCCCAGTTTCTATTAAATCGGCTGATGCCACCCAACATTTGGCCCGTGTGTACTAGGCTTTAGCCAAGAGGAATAATCATCAGAAGAACAGTGACTTCATCCTATCAGATTAAGTTACTTTTCGTCAGCTTTAATGTATTCAGGTAGCTTCAGGCCCTGCGGCTCTATCTCATTAAAGAAAAGAAATAAAAAAACGCGCTGAAAAATCAATACAAAAATTGATAATCAAACTTAGTGAAAATATATAGTCCTATACAGAGGAATGTCCAACAATCACACGGTGAATAACGTGAAGTTCTTCAATATTCATATGTTGTTTGGTGAAAATTCAAATGAAACAAATCTATCCACCAGAAAAAGGTTGCAAAGAGGTACTGTGTGGTCTGACATGGAGAAAATACCATGCTATCCCTATGGTGGCCGTGTGTTCAGGATGGAGAGTCTCCATCCTGAATACACGGCCACCATAGGGATAGCATGGTATTTTCTCCATGTCAGACCACACAGTACCTCTTTGCAACCTTTTTCTGGTGGATAGTCTGTGGTTGTACGGAATCTGCTCACATTAAAATTGCCATCTGGTAAGCAGGGTTTTTATGTGGTTTGCTGCACCTTCTGGTACTTCTTTCCAACCTTTCATCTGGGGGATAGCTATATGCTCACCTGTTCATAATATCTGGGTAATCCTTCGTGGATCTGAATACACGGTACGAGTGTGACTTATCCTGTTTCATTGGTATCGTTTTCCACAAAGGCCCAGGCTGGGTTTTAAGCCACTTACCTGTTTGGCTTACTTTCTGGTAAGCATTTCACCACATAGATTGGTTTCATTTGAATTTTCACCCAACAACATAAGAATATTGAAGAACTTCACGTTATTCACTGTGTGATTGTTGGACATTCCTCTGTATAGGACTATATATTTTCACTAAGTTTGATTATCAATTTTTGTATTGATTTTTCAGCGCGGTTTTTTATTTCTTTTCTGTATTGGTGTACCTCACTTATAACCGCAGCTTTTATTTTTATTATTATTTTCTAAGCGCAGTTTTTTTCTATTTTTCTATGGCTCTATCTCATTACCTGTTGCTGTTTCTTGTGAAAATTCTCCCTTCAATGCCTCCTTCATGGCTGCCAGAAATAGTGCCCTGAGCAACTGTTTTCTGGCACTGCGAGAGTTGTAAGTTGCCACTGCTAGTCTTAAAGTTGCACCACTCGCCCACCCCTTCTACTCTCTCTGCCATTCATAGAACTTGCATTACTATTCTCTAACAATGCATCGCATTCTGTGAATGGAGGAGGACCAGTTGAATGACAGGATCTCCACCGCCTATTCACAGAAGCATTTGTAGTGCCTACCCCAATTTTTCGGAAGCCTGGTGGTGACTCCCAGAGGCAAGGAGGAGGGTGCAGGTTACTAGGCTTGGTGGGTAATGAACAAGATAGAAATTGGGCGCCAGAATTCTTTTGGATGAGTTCTGTGAAGAGTGCTTTTCTAGAACTCCATCCCTCTCAGAATTTTATCCAGATATTGAGCAGACTTTTCTCAGCATAATCTTGAACACCTGGATAGGCCTTGGCTAGGTTTAGCAGCCAGGAAGACCCCTGGAAAGGCCTCAGGCTTCAGGCCTAGCAGCCAGGAGCTGTTTGACACACATCCACCCAGTCCGCAGCCTGGGCAGGGAAGACCCCGATCACTTGACTGTCTCCAAATAAATACCTCCTTCCAGCATTCATAGCAGCAAATCTGATTGGCTGAGAAAGGTATGTTTAAATTTAAATGGTCAAAGGATTTAAATGGTCAAAGCAGCCTTTTTATTATTAAAACCATAAATAACAAAATAACATATTATACCATACTGGATAAACCAACATCATTTTTAACCATAATGTACCTAACTGACTATTTCCTGAGTCTTACGTTAATGAAGGCACGTTTTCCTCTATCGCATCAGCTGTATCAACCACAACATTCCTATCCTGGTCCCCAGCTGCAATTACACTGCCTCGGGGACAATTTAATACCAATTTTCCACCTGATGCAGCCCAATGACCGATAGCCCCTTATTGACGTCACTGAGTAGGGACGGTACCCCCATACCGAGATGGGCCCAACCCATTACACTCCACCTACTGTTTTTTGATCCTGTCCACCTTCAAAAACCTAAGACCCCTGCCTGCTGCTATGATAGAACAAAACCCAAAAACCCCTGTGCAATGAGCACCCCCAAGCTATAGCCCTCTAGGGTTCCCATTGCCCCTGTAAGAAACAACCACGGGATAATATGGCTCATGTAAAACCGCAGAAAATTGAAGGGAGGGAGGGCGGCCAAGTGTATTTTTTTCAATGCTCTGGCTCCCACTTACCTATAGCAACTCAGCCACTCCCCCCTTCTGCTACACCCCGGCCACACCCTACCCCCCTATGTCATCCAATCAGGTAAACCTACCCACATTATCAATTCAAACATCTTAACTGCCTGACTGTAGCCTGCCCAGCAACTCAGTCATGCAGGCCCTCCCATCTATGCTGCGCTTTCAGTTCCAGGCCTATTACTATATAAACAAAAGGTGTAGTGCTCCTTAATAAAACATTATTAAATGGTGAAATCACACCAAGGTGAAAAAATGTCTAAGCAACAAAAAAAGTTCATTTTTAATTTGTATGCGATGACTGGTGAATATTGTGAAATATACAGGTATAGCCAGGAAAAAAGATCCTCCACCATCAGGGAATCACACACAGATTCTTACTGGATGGTTTTGACCACCTAATTCCAAGCGTTCAAAGCAGGCAGTTATGCTCCTAAAAGGATTATGGTTCCCAGAGGACCCAATCCAATAGCATACACCATAAGAACCAGGTTTTAAGACAACAGAATCACACAAGGCAGTGAATCACCAAAGAATGTAAATCAAAGGAAGAAGCAAAGCCCTCTCATAGTGTAGTACATTTGTCAGTTCAGTTTACTAAATAGAATTACAATCACATCAATCAGCATAAAAACAGCGTGGTAGAGGTAGAGTAAAGTTTCAAACCAGAAAGATGACTACACTCCGGTATGTGATGACGTCACAGGGCAATGCTCTACAATGCTCTTTTGGGTAGAGCTGATGTTATAAAATGAAAGAGTATGCTGTGACCATAGAACTCCTTTAAATTATTTTAGCTATAGGTAAAGCTTCCTGGAGACCATGGGGTTAATGAACAGTAGATGCTATTCACTTACCAAGGTAAATTTTCACTCTGCACAGTGTATGTTCACTTTGTTTTGTACTGTAAATGGTGAATCTGTGTTCACTTTGAATGTCCAATCCTGTGCAAGGTATGCTAAAACAAAACTGGAATTTTGCTTCTATTCAGTGGTTGACGTGAACACAGGATTCACCTTATTTACTAAAAAAAATAACTATTTACTTTGCAAAATGGAAATATACTTTGCTAATTTTTTTTTCTCTGTAGTAGAGCAACTTAGATGTATTTTATGAAGATAGACAGCTTGTTTTGCATTTAAAAGAGATAGATCTGTTTATATTAATGTGTTTAATGTGTAATAAAATTACATATTGCATTTTAATAGATGAATTTTATGAAGATAGACAGCTTATTTTGCACTTAAAAGAGATAGATCTGTTTATATTAATTTGTTTAATGTTTAATAAAATACATATTGGATTTTAAAGTAGAAGTGTCCAAAATGAAAAAACAAAAAAAAAAAAAACATCTATAATCACCTCTTTGGCTGCAGCTGACACCCGCTGGCTCTAAGCCTGAGAACTGAGCAATCACATGACCGCTGATTACTCAGTTCTCTGGTCTGCTCTGAGCAGAGAGCAGTGACTGTCAGTTAACAATCTGTGCTGTGCCCCTCCAGTGATCACTGGAGCGCTGGGCTGGAGAGCAGATGGGAGCAGCTGGCTCAGGCTCTCAACAGCTCCCTGAGAGGCTAAGCCAGCTTCCAGTCAGGCATTTGTGTAGATATTCCGACATTATTGTCAAAATACATACAGAGACTCAAGCAGCTCTGTGATGTCAGCTAACAGTGGGCTTTAGCCCACTGTTGGGTGATTCAGGGTCACAGGAGTGCAAAAGAAAGTGCACTTCTATGATCCACATGAGAAGTATAACCAAACAAGCTTTGGCCATACTTCCCTTTTACGTACTAAAACATATGTTATTTTATTTTAAATTATACAAGCCACTTTTAAAAAACAGATTAATTGGTTACATTAATAAAATGAAGACATATATATATCCCAGCAATACATAAATATGGTTTTATAGTTAAAATTTGGAATTCTATAATTGAAATAAATGAATTCATGAATATAAATTAATTTTACTGTTGACTGAGGTAGTAAGACAGTCAACAGTAAATTGATTCAGACATACTTGGGATAAACATGGATCTATAGTCAGACAACAAAGTTAATAAAAAAACAATTAAAAAACAATAATAATAATAAAAAAAACAAATAACAAACTACCCCCCCCAAAAAACAAAAACAAAAAAAAAACAAAACAAAAATACAAATAAAATGAGCAGACTCGATGGACTACTCAGTCTTTTACTGCCGTCACTTATCTATGTTTCTAATCCTCTTTGGTTAACTTGAGGACTGGTATTCTTGCACCTTATTGATGCAATCAGGAATGCAAGGTGGCTTTAAGATCTATTTTGCAGGCATTAACACATATTCCATAAACACTCCAAAATCCTGGATTTTCCTGGATGGAACTAAATAAGAATGGAAACAAAATTATATGAACCTGAAATGATTCCATCTAGCAGACAATTTTATTCATTATTTAAAAAAGGATAACATTCAAACAATAAGCCTGTTTCCTATGCTGCTAATTCATAAATAAACTTGGTTGAAGATCTCAGCATTTTAGCAGGATATTTGCACTTAAAAGAACAAAATAACTAAAGTTGATTTATAAGTATCCTCTTTAGTACAACGAATGAAAAGAAACAGACGTATGAGAAGAAAAAATGGTAATAATAAATTTTTTAAAAAGCAAGTAAGTACAAAAAGAATTTGAATTCAAAATAGAATAAAGAATAAATGGGGTGTGTGAAGGATAAAACGAGGGAGTGGGAAAAGGCAATGAGAGGTAATTTGAAGGACACAAAGGGTCGTAGCCTTGATACTTTTTCCCATGCTAATAGAAAAGAAAGAAAACAAATACTCATCCATGGAAAGTCAAAAGAATAAGAGAGGCTCTAGAATATGAAACCCCATTCTCACAATTAACACAGCTGATCCATCCAGTGCTCAAAGCTTGTGTAAATGTATAGGGTGCTAGGACGCTAAAAGCCTATTCCAAGCGGAACTCACAACTGCTGTAAAGAATTACATAACAGTTAGCAGCTTATGTGTTTTTTTTTCTTGTTTTTTTTATCATGTCTGTGTTTTTTCTCTGCTTAATGAAAATATGTGATCTGTATGAGAGGAATTTTAGGAGGTGGCTCCCTGAAAGTTAACAAACCTGCGATACTGAGGCTGATATATTAAAGCAAATGTATTTGCTTATGTATTTATTTATTACAAGTATTTATATAGTGCCGACAATTTTACTCAGCGCTTTACTACCTTTACCACTCTACTTCATCCTCCATTACCCCCACCCACTAACTTACTCCCTGCCCTCAAGGAGCTTACAATCTAAGAATGATCATGAACCGAAAAGATTTATTAAGGTATCCTTACAGCTTTGTTTTTAAAATAAGGGGCCAGGTCAGACTTGAAATGATGCAATACTGTAGTTTGAAGAGTAATTTTCGTCATAACCCACCATGAATGACAATTGTTTTTCACACAAATAGAGCTTTCTTTTGGTGGTAATTAATCACCGCTGGGTTTTTATTTATTTTTTTGCTAAATAAACAAAAAAAGCTCAAACATTTTGAAAAAAGAAAACATGTTTTTCTCTGTTTCTGTCATAAAATTTTCATAAATTTAGAACAAAATGTATTCTTCTACATTTATTTGATGAAAATAACCCAAATCAGTGTATATCATTTAGTCTGTAGGAAAGTTATAGAGTCCACAAACTATGGTATATATATCTGAAAATCGATCAATCCTGATGTACTGACAGCCTCATTCCTTGAGACCTGAAAATGCCAGGACAGTACAAATACTCTCCAAATGACCTTTTTGGAAAGTAGATAGTCCACAGCTAAAGTGGAATGAATTTAGATGGGGGGGGGGGGCAATCTTAGTCTTGCCCAGGGCACCACAAAAGCAAAATACACCACTGAATGGGCCTTTAGAGAGGAAGTCAAGAGATTTACATGCAGTAGAACCTGAGTTGCTTATATACCTAAATCCAGGGGTGGCCCAAGACATTGTGCTGCCTGGGTCCAAGAATGAAATGCTGCCCCACCCTCCAAAAAAAATCACGCCCACCAAAAGGCCCCAGCATCCATAATTTTATATCATTATAATTAAAACTAAAATTGTATTTATCAGGAAGTCAGATTTACATGCAACAGCACCTTATCTATATGCAAAATTAACATATCATTATGTTCAATTCCAAGGGGTGGACCAGGGCAGTATATAGACAGGCTAGGGTAGTAAATGGGCACACTAGGGAAGTATATGGACAGGCTAAGGTAGTATATGGACAGGCTAGGGTAGTATTTAGACAAGCTAGATTTATATTTAGACAGGCTAGGGTAGAATATAGACAGGCTAGAGTGGTATATAGACAGGCTAGGGTAGTATATAAACAGGCTTTGGTAGTATATGGACAGGCTAGGGTATTATATGGACAGGCTAGGGTAGTATTTGGACAGGCTAGGGTAGTATATAAACAGGCTTGTGTAGTACATAGACAGGCTAGAGTGGTATATAGACAGGCTAGGGTAGTATATAGAAAGGCTAGAGTGGTATATAGACAGGCTAGGGTAGTATTTAGGCAGGCTAGGGTAGTATATAGACTGGCTAGGGCAGTATAGGGGAGGGAAAGGGTAGTATAGGGACCGATGGAGCGGCCCGGGGGGACAGTTGTCATTATGATACACAAAACTGCTGGAAAAAAATCTTGGCCATCAATTTCTGGGTACATAAAAGAGGAGGAGAGGCTGCTGTGGTTCCTTTTGCTGCCTCTCTTAAAGTGCTGCCAGATCCAATGGACCCACTGGGACCCATTGTAAGGCTGGCCCTGCCTGTATCTATTGATCACATGTGTTCATTGTTTCCAAGAAGCTTACCTCTGTTTCTGCATTTTATGTATTATATGTTGAGATAGAATTGTCCAGATTTATAACTGGTTTTGCTTAAAACAAAAGGGAAAAAGACATTAAAGTGAACATGTTGCTTTGCTCTGCATGGGCAAGTTGTCCTAGCTGCCAACAGTCCCAAATTTCCTGGGACAATCCCGATTTCGGGACCCTCGTCCCGATCAGAGGCTGCCCCGAATCAGGATTTTGCACTGAGGGGGTCTGCACTGATGGAGGGGGATCTGCACTGAGGGGGTCTATACTGATAGATGGGGGGACTGCACTGAGGGGGGCTGTATTGAGGGAGAGGGGTCTGTACTGAGGGGGTCTATACTGATGAGGGGGGTCTACACTGAGGGGGTCTAAATTGATTGAGGGGGTCTGTACTTAGTGGGGGGTCTTTACAGAGGGAGGGGGGTCTGTACTGAAGGGGGACCATAGTTGGTGGAGGGGGGTGACACCAATTTTTTTCCGCACCGGGTGACACCAGCTGTAGTGACGCCACTGGCTCTTGTCTCTGCAGCAATTTAACTGTAATGTACAGGAGATGGGTTAACTATATACAGGAGGAGGGGGTAACTATATACAGGAGGAGGGGGGGTTATGTATATACAGGAGGGGGGTTAGCTATATACAGGAGGAGGGGGGTTAACTATATACAGGAGGGGGAGGGTTAATTATATACAGGAGGTGGAGGGTTAACTATATACAGGAGGGGGTTAACTAAACACAGGAGGGGGGTTAACTATATACAGTAGGGGGGTGGGTTAACTATGTACAGGAGAGGAGAGGGTTAACTATATACAGGAGGGGGGTTAACTATATACAGGAGGGGGTTAACTATTTACAGGAGGGGGATAACTATTTACAGGAGGGGGGTTAACTATGTACAGGAGGGGTTACTATGTACAGGGGGAACTATGTACAGGGGGGATACTATGTACAGGGGGGTAACTATGTACACGGGGGGTAACTATGCACAAGTGGTAACTATGTACAGGGGGTAACTAGGGGGAGAGGGGAAACTATGTACAGGGGGAGGGGGTAACTATGTACAGGGGGGGTAACTATGGCTCTGCTTGGGACACTGATTTAGGACTGAGGCTGGGAACACTGGTGTAAAGACTGATTCTGCTGGGGGCACCTGGTGCAAGGAGGGACTCCGCTGGGGGCACCTGATGCAAGGAGGGACTCGGCTGGGGGCACTTGATGCAAGGAGGGACTCTGCTGGGGGCACCTGATGCGAGGACGGACTCTGCTGGGGGCACCTGATGCAAGGAGGGACTCTGCCAGGGGCACCTGATACGAGGACAGATTCTGCTGGGGACACTTGATACAAGGACAGACTCTGCTGGGGACACCTGATGCAAGGACGGACTCTGCTGGAGGCACCTGATGCAAGGACGGACTCTGCTGGGGGCACCTGATGCGAGGACGGACTCTGCTGAGGGCACCTGATGCAAGGAGGGACTCTGCCGGGGGCACCTGATATGAGGACAGACTCTGCTGGGGACACCTGATACGAGGACAGACTCTGCTGGGGACACTTGATACAAGGACAGACTCTGCTGGGGACACCTAATGCAAGGATGGACTCTGCTGGGGGCACCTGATGCAAGGACGGACTCTGCTGGGGACACCTGTAGCAAGGACGAACTCTGCTGGGGACACCTGATGCAAGGACAGACTCTGCTGGGGGCACCTGATGCAAGGAAGGACTCTGCTGGTGGCAGGCGACGTGGCTAGTGACACGCTCAGGGATCCCACTGATTCGGCATTATGGTGAGTTGAATGATTTAATTTTATATTACAATGTAATAATAGAAATAATGTGCTTCAACAATCCTAACACCATAACAATCATTGATGATTGAAGCGCTAACACCAGGTGTTTGGAGTATCTTTATCTGCTGATTATTAAACTTTCTAGAATACACATATTTCTATTGTTGTGTAAGATCTGAGGCTGCTGTCCCTTCATTCCTTTCTCCCCCTTTCCCTCTCCATCCCTCATTCATCTCAGACTCTAACCACACCCCTTTGAGCCACGCCCATTTAAGCCATGCCCACTATCTCATGTAAACCACGCCCATTAATTGCAGCGGCGAAGCGCTCCGCAGTTTTCTCTTTTTTTTGCTATGCCACGCCTACAAACGCATGCCCCGCCCCCTAGTTATTATACGGCTCCTACAGCAACTGTGAGTTGTACTAAGTACTAAATTAAACTATCCTGCCTTTGGTAAGCCATTCAAAGCGCTGCGAACTCATCCATTTAATTACTGATATATAAGATTTACCCAGTGCCTGATTAGATGTGGATTAGCCAATGCCATAATATAACTGTATTCCTAGCTATTATTATTATTATTTTTATTATTATTATTAAACGGGATTTATATAGCGCCAACAGTTTACGCAGCGCTTTACAACATAGCTATGCCAATAATTAAAGAGTTACATTGTTGTGATCACTCTTTTAAAATGGCCATATAAAGGCAGAACTTGCACATGTTATTTTCACCAAAAGGCTAGAATACAAACTGGTATTCCTACTGTACCTCTCTTAGTAAAAGCTGTGGAAATTTGTGTGAAGTTCATAATATTAGTACACGTATGAACTACCCCCTGATATTTATATGTAGCGCTGGTAGATTTGCGATCTACCACCTGATAGGTAAATTTAGTAACTTGTTCGTTAGGAAGGTTAGATTTGCCTCTGTTCCAGCTTGTCTGACGTTGCGTGTGCTTCCATACTGAGCCGTGGGTGTCGCTGTTACCACTGGCTAGTGTTGGAAAGGCAACTTGTCTAAGCGTATGGATGCTCTTCTGTCCCGGAGACAACTCGGTGGAGGTGGTCCTCCGAGTTGCATTCTGGGCGAGGGTATTTATGGGACAGACGCCATATTTTGGGGTTTGTTTTACAGCCACCTGCTGGCCCTCCTGGCCGACAGGTATGCATTAGAGAGCTACCTCGTGGTCCTCCGTTCCGGAGGCTCACATCGCTGCGGCGCAGGGGTGGGCCCAGAAGCTTGTCTGGGGCCTACCACAGTGGCCGAGGAATGGTCCTGAGCTGCCTATCCAAAAGGGAAGGAGCTGGATGACCGAGGAGATCCCAGGGGAGGACCCGTCATGGAAGGATCATGCAGCATGCTGGTCTGGAGAGGGGCCTGGTGACTCGGTTGGAGGACGTATCCTAAAGCAACTATACAGCATAGTGTTGCCGGGTTGGCTTAAAGGGTCAAGCACTGTGACTGACATTCATCGTAGAAAAAAACAATACATCCTGTGGCACAGGATTGTACGGGTTCATCCCAAACAAGTCTGTGGCAGAGACTTTTGTTCGTGAAGGCCCGACAATCTACCTCATAAAAAAAATTGCCCAGAAAAATGGTTCTCAGGTGTGCCAGACATGAGCTGGCCCATAGAACCAACAAAAATCAGGTAAGACTGAATGCATATAGTGACTTAGTGGTTAGCACTTTGGCCTTGCAGAATTAGGGTCCCCGATTTCAATTCCAACTGGGACACTACCTGTAGGAAGTTTGCATGTTCTCCCAGTGTATATGTAGGCTTCCTCCAGCACAGACATGGGGATAGGTTAATTAATCCTGGTATACGAGGTTGTTTGTAAGTTTCTTGAGGGCAGGGGCTGATGTGAATGTCCAAGTATGTAAAGTGCTGTTTAAATTGCTTGCACTAATATATAAATACCTATAATTATACATATTGTGTAAACTACAACCCATTGCATTGTTATGCACGTCTTTTTGTGTGATTCAAGCAATAACATCTTCCCAGTTACAACACGACAGTTGACAAGTAAAGAAAGATTAACCAAAAAGCAATAAAATTCGACAGTTATTTTATTTTGGGGAGTCGCTGTCTTATCACTCTGCATCTGCTTTGACAACTTCATCATAGTTTTCCACAGAATTTAAGAAGAAGAATGCAGTTGCAACACTTACACAAACTGCTTTAGGGCAGTGAGCTTTATAAATACTACTTTTATACATTTTTTTATTCTATGAATTTAGTCTTTGCCAATAAAAGTTTAATACTGAATTCCAGGCAGATATAAAAGACATGATACTGTTGCCTTGTATTCTGTAGTATATTAATATATGTATTTTTTAGATGCAAACAGTATAAGTACCTGAATTAAATTTGGCACCAGTCTCTTACAGTCCATTGTACAGTATAGCTCAATATGAAGAAGGGAGAAACAGTAGAATGAGCATGCTGATGGGAAGAGATAGCAGAGTGAGAGAAAGATAAGCTCATCGGTCTTCTGTTTTTTTAATTTTTTTTTAGTTTCCAATAACAGAGCTGGAGGTTGGGGGGGTGTAAATGTTACTGAACTGCAGCAGTTTCCTACCCTGGGCAGTGCAGTTTGGGATTTAAAAAAAAAACACAGATTTTTACATACTGTCCCTGGTTTTATTGAGGCTGGCAACCCTGATGGGGCCCCTTAGTGGCATGGGGCCCTCGGGCAGTGCCCAAGTGCCCGAATGGTCAGTCCGCCCCTGCTCAGGACTTAGTAAAGCAAAATGCAAATTCTTTGGCAAGAAAAACAGCCCCATATATGTATTTTATTCTGCACTGGATGTTTTAACTATTGTTTCTGCAAGATTGCAGTGGCACTGTGGTTGTATGATATGCATAGGAATGTGCTTATACTGGATACGAGCTTACATTTTATATGTTCTCTACAATATAATTAGTAGGGCACAGAGGGACACTGAGCATATGAAATCAGAGGGCCTACACATGGTTGCTGTTTTCTTTTGTTTGTCAGTTGGGTTCTTACATTTTGTTATGAATAAAGCATCATTGTGATCGTCAACTTCATCTAGTGGCCATAATGTAGTACTTTCCTGATTCATTCTTTTCTGCATGAGAAATAACATTCAACCTGAAAAAAAAGAAAATGGCATAACATTTGTTTTTGGCCTTATTCGCACAGAAGTTTCATAGGACGAATAGCTCTGCAAAATTTTTGTATAAATGCACCTTAACTGTTATTTAAGGCTTGATTCATTGAATTTGAGTAGTCAGTCTCATAGACTTCTATGGAGACAACTACTTTAGTTTAAATAATATTTTGTAAGATCAAAAGCAGGAGACAGTGGCTGAACTGAGAGGTAAATGTAGATTTCTCTATAGAGTTTTCAGCAAGAAAGAAAGAAGGGTAAGTAACTTACAGATTACATACACAGTATCTCACAAAAGTGAGTACGCCCCTCACATTTTTGTAAATATTTTATTCTATCTTTTCATGTGACAACACTGAAGTAATAACACTTTGCTACAATGTAAAGTAGTGAGTGTACAGCGTGTATAACAGTGTAAATTTGCCGTCCCCTCAAAATAACTCAACACACAGCCATTAATATCTAAACCGCTGACTGGGCCCAATTAGTCATTTTCCCTCCCAGTGTCACGTGACTCGTTAGTGTTACAAGGTCTCAGGTGTAAATGGGGAGCAGGTGTGTTAAATTTGGTATTATCGCTCTCACTCTCTCATACTGGTCACTGGAAGTTCAACATGGCACCTCATGGCAAAGCTCTCTGAGGATCTGAAAAAAAATTGTTGCTCTACATAAAGATGGCTTAGGCTATAAGAAGATTGCCAAGACCCTGAAACTGAGCTGCAGCACGGTGGCCAAGACCATACAGCGGTTTAACAGGACAGGTTCCACTCAGAACAGGCCTCGCCATGGTCGACCAAAGAAGTTGAGTGCACGTGCTCAGCGTCATATCCAGAGGTTGTCTTTGGGAAATAGACATATGAGTGCTGCCAGCATTGCTGTAGAGGTTGAAGGGGTGGGGGGGTCAGCTTTTCAGTGCTCAGACCATACGCCTCACACTGCGTCAAATTGGTCTGCATGGCTGTCATCCCAGAAGGAAGCCTCTTCTAAAGATGATGCACAAAAAAGCCCGCAAACAGTTTGCTGAAGACAAGCAGACTAAGGATATGGATTACTGGTACCATGTCCGGTGGTCTGATGAGACCAAGATAAAGAAGAAGCTGACAGGTCCTACAGGCCACTTGCATGGCCTGCAAACAAGGTCTCTAACATCCACCAGCTCCGTGATGTCATCATGGAGAAGTGGAAGAGGACTCCAGTGGCAACCTGTGAAGCTCTGGTGAACTCCATGCCCAAGAGGGTTAAGGCAGTGCTGGAAAATAATGGTGGCCACACAAAATATTGACACTTTGGGCCCAATTTGGACATTCACTTAGGGGTGTACTCACTTTTGTTGCTAGCGGTTTAGACTTGAATGCGTGTGTGTTGAGTTATTTTGAGGGAACAGCAAATTGACACTGTTATACAAGCTGTACACTTACTAATTTACATTGTAGCAAAGTGCCATTTCTTCAGTGTTGTCACATGAAAAGATATAATAAAATTTTTACAAAAATATGAGGGGTGTACTCACTTTTGTGAGATACTGTACATCCCCAAGTGTTGCAGGGAAGAACTTTGTGCAGTTCTCCTTTAAATAAACCATGCAGCTGCAGGCGAAAAATATGTTGTGGCTTCCTAATCTTAATAGGTTTTATCATTCTCCTGCGTTTTTTAATTGCAAATTCAATTAGATTTAAGCAAATGCCGGCTTAAAATTATTGGTTACATGCACAATGAAATGTGGTGCTGGCCACAGTGCTGATTTAGTGATTTATAATATTACATGGGAGAGTTCCTTTTTTATTTTATTACCTTTAAAAGCAATAGCTTGACTTAAAGTGACAATAAAAGATATCCTTATTGTTTAAAAATATTACATACACATCCAGTAGTTAATGTTCTTGTAATCCATTTTTCATGAAACTGTTTCTTATTGAGTTTTCCTTTTGACTTTTGTTTTTGTGAAACGAGCAGTACATGTCAGTTGTGATCATATGCACTGCTCTTTGCACACTACACAATCCAAAGTCCATCTTGGAAATGAGTGTGGAAAGAGAGTGCCTACATTCCTACATACAGTGGGACCATGGAGAACAAACATACCCACCCTCAAACAGAAAGTTGGATCACAGCAGCAAAAAAAAAGAAAAAAGAAAAAAAAAAAAGGAGTTTGAGGATTTGGAAGAGGCTTAGAGCCATAGAGGGGATTTTTTGAAGTTAAGAATACCTACTGAATAAAATGCATTTTCTTTGACCCGTGTTTAATGTCACACTAACCATTATCTTCTGGAGCTGCATATACTCATCTTCCCTTTGTTCCCCCACCACTATGTGCAAAAAGAACATCTGAAACATCTGGGTATACTCCCCTTCCTCCCACACAACAGCACTGCCATTGTATTGGCAAAGCTCAGGTTCATTTTCATTTAAAGTTCACCTATAACATAAACTGGCCCATGCAAACAGAAGGCCTCAGTAGTTTAAAATACAATTTGTCACAAATGAAGCCTCGCCAAAATGCTCCCAATCTTTACATTCCTACATCCTAGCTTATTTCCAGGACATGGGCTACAACAAAATGGTCGTTGAGCCTGCTTCTTTGAGGACAACTAGAGTGATAATCTCTTTAGCTATCCTCAAAGAAAGAGGTGTATGGCCATTTTTTTGTAGAACAGAATATGAGATGGAAAGGGGCTACAGCAGTGTGAAAATCCAGGTGGGGATATGCAACTGGAGAGTTTTAGCCGAGATGAGAGGGAGCACAATGTGCATAAATCTGCTTTTTATTTATGGATTTGCTTGTTCCTTTGCTGCGAGTGAGCTTTCCATGGCTTTCATGTCCTGGAAATAAAAAAAGGATTGAGGAATATAAACATTGGGAGTATTTTGAAAAAGCTTTATTGTAACAGAAAAGGTCTACAGGTATGGCAATTGCATTAAACAATATTTTTACAGAAGGCACAATTTACTTTAAGGCCCCATTCACACTTGCAAATGGAGTTGTTAGCGATTACGAGGGGGAAACCCAAAAGGAAGCCCCATTAAAAGCAACAAGAAGCTGACAGGTCCTACAGGCCACTTGCATGTAATCATACATGGAACGATTACCTGCAAATAATCAGCCCTGGAAGCAGTCTGCCACAGATTAGTTGCAGGAGCTGTCAGTCGCCCATTGCTTTTAATGGGGCTGTCGCCAAACAGTTAATTATCTGAATCCTCTACTGGGTCACCCACATGTAATCACTATTGGTTCCATTCGCAAATGTGAACCAGTGGGGCCCCGTGTCTGCATGAGCCAGTTTATGTTAAGGGTGAACTTAGCCTTTATTATTTTTTAATGAAGTATCATCCTGGTTCTAGTCTCCTTACTTTGTAAGCAGAAAAGTGGTGTGCAGGCTCATTTTGTCCACACTGCTTAGCCTCTAGAACATGGTCACCACCGCAAGTTCACTTTTTAAATAAGTATTATGAAGAACAGGCTATATACTTACAGTACCTTTCTGGTGTAAAAATGCCACTGCTTTGCTGCATCCCCGATGCTGCAGTTTTTCAACACTTGCATGCGCGTTGAATACCCGCTCCCTCGCCTCATGCTCTGCAGTTCTTCCTAGTGGCTCAAACATAATGTAGTGCCATAAAAGCCAGCGTGGGGAAGAACATCATGAGGTAGGAAGGGGCAGGCATTTGACACATCTGAAGGTGTCAAATACCTGAACTGGGCTCCAATATGTGTGTTACTACAACTTAAAAGTGTGATCATGGCTTACAATATTCATAACTTAGAAAAAACAAGGCAGTGCTTATCATAACCTTGAATCACATTACAGTTTATTGTTTTTTATTGTTTTGCCCAACTCCACAGGTGCTCTTTAAGTTGTCAGGTCTGCAAACAGTTTCATTGAATAGATTGCATACTTTTCATCATTTTTCTAAAAGTCACTTTATGGTGTAACTGTAAATAAACAGAAGAAAGGTTATAGAATGGAGGTTTGGTGGTGCCATTTTGTGACAATAAATTCTGTTTTACAGTGCGCTCGGCTATTTATGGTGCATCATAAAGATCGCAGGTATTTTGCTCTTTGGCATAATGCTGAAATCTTGCTTTGTGAGGGCGTTGTCACATAGCAGAACAAATTGCTTGGCTTATCAGTGTGTAAATACATGCTTATCCCACCCACAAAGTCAATTGATTACTTATTTGTGACTTGGTACTGCTCACTGATCTTTGTCAAAGTTTCCTGCAAAATTATGATATGACTGTGTGCTACAATACAGAGCCATATTTACAAAATATATGCAATATTCCACATTAAGACTTGCCCAACCATTAATATATATAAAAACCCCTTTAGTAAACGTGCCAAGTATATGATCTAGCTTATTTGGGTGTTCCAGCTTACAAATTATTTTGTCTTTGGCCTAGCTGGTAAACCTAGGGCTTGATATACTAAAGTGTAACATTAGGAGAGGTGAAATGAGCCTACTTTACAAAAGTATTGTTAGGTGGAGTGCATCTGTGTTTTTCCAACTTCCCAACCCATAATCGGAGATTTTGGACTGAATACAGGAACATTTTACTTCATCTCCTTTAGCAAATCATGGCCTTTATCTGCATTCCCAGTGCATATTGAGATGTTTTGCTTAATTACATATAAAGGCTTTTTAGTAGAGTTGCACTCCTGTTCGTTCTTTATTGCTCCAATGGAGGAAAAAGCATCCAAGAGGTGCTGGGACTTTAATATGAGTTCATGCAAAGTAGTAAGAGGACAAAAACATTCAGGAGCTCACTGGCTCAGGTTAGGTTGCTCACAATAGACTGGATATCCTCTTGTGGGTACAAAGCAAGTTACCAGAAGAAACCCCCCCTTTCAACAGGGCATCCGGTAAAATAGGACCTTTGATTGCTCACACAGATGCTGCTGGATAGTAACTCTAAAGCCGTGTACACACGATCCGATTGTTGTCCAACTGAGCATCTGATTTTTGTCCAAAGGGTGTGTGCCAGGAACTTGTCTTGCATACTAACGGTACACAATGGTCAGTCAACAAAACACGAACGCAGTGACGTACTAGACGTACTACGAGACTTTAAAGAGGAAGTTCATTCCTCAAGCACCACCCTTTGGGCTCCTTCTCCTAATTTCATGTTAGTAGAAGTTTGGTGAGTGTTGATTCGCGCTTTTCGGTTCCTGCTTTTCAGTTTGTTTCTGAACGGTCGTTCGTCAACCAGCCATGTTGCGGAATTGGAGGAGAGAACGTGCTATTATTGGGCTTGAATTTATTGCTTTGACCCAAGTTCAGTCCAGGAACAGGAGGAGGAGGAGTTCTTGGACCAAAAATTGGTTGCTTAATTGTGACCAATTATGTCATATGTCATTGCTGCGGGAGCTCCAGGAGAATAATCCGGATGATTTTCAGAATTATCTCGGGATGATGGACCCCTGCTTTCACCAACTCTTGGCATTGGTAACCCCCTATATTAAGAAGCAGGACACATGCATGAGCTTGCCATTACTCAAGAGCAGAGGCTTATAGTCATCTTGCGGTACTTGACGACAGGGAGAAGTCTCCAGGACCTTAAGTTTACCACTGGGATCTCCCCCACTGGCTCTAGGACTCATTATTTCAGAGACCTGTTCAGCCATTATTCAAGTCCTGCAGAAGGACTATATTAGGGTAAGTTTTTACATTTAAGATCAATGTATGTATTAATAAAATGGGGGGACAGAAGCGGGACTTTGCGTGAGGCATGTGGGTGAATATGTTGGGCCAATGATGAGGGTAGGGTGTGAAAAAATGAGCAAAACATATAAGTTGACAGTTATATGGATGGAGTGAGAGTAAGATGAAAGGGGTCAACATAGATAATGCTAAAAGATAATAATAGTAAAAAAGTTTATTAGCATGGATATTCAAATCAAATACAGTCAATGAGGGAAAGGACACATATAAAACCAAAATAAACCATGTTCGCAACGATGTATGGACCAGCAGGGTTCATAAATAGTTATACAGTTGCAAGGGCATATATACATTGTACAGTCAGTGTATACATGAATGGATCTGGACTTTAAAACATATTGACAGCAATATATGGACAAGCGAGGTGCATAAACAGAGACAATAACAAAAACAAGCGTGTCTTCGCCATAACAGTGTAGCAAAGAGCACGATGATATATATTAGTATATATTATTAATCCCAGCGCAGGAATCTTTGCACAGAGAAAGATTCCTGCGCTGGGATTAATAATATATAATAATATATACTAATATATATCATCGTGCTCTTTGCTATACTGTTATGGCGAAGACACGCTTGTTTTTGTTATTGTCTCTGTACTTTACATTGTGCCGCTCTGGCCGCCCTTCTTTTCTCCCTGTCATACACATTGTCATTCTTTTGATACATCTGTGATGCTGGGATCCGTTCAGCCTACTCCCCGGGGTTGCGACGCGCCCAGCCCAGGACCCATCACCTCCTTGTCACTGACGTGGGCGGGCCCTGGCCTCGGCGCGTCAACGTCATGCCCCCTACACCCCGCCTGCGGTGTCTTGGCCGCCGCAGACGGGGTGTCTAGAGTTTTTCCTTCTCCGGGCTTAAGCGCTGTGGGGTTGGCTAGGAGGCCGCATCCATCGGCCTCCCCTCCCCTTACCGCATCATCACGCCCGCGCGTGACGTTGGCGTGAGCGCGCCGCATGTTTGCGGCTATTTGAGGTTCCATCTGGCCGGGCATCCCACATTTCCGCCATGCATACCGGACGTCTGGCTCGGCTGAGCACCCACCATTTAGGTAATTTCTTCACATTCAGCCACTTCCCTTCACCCACTCCAGTCACCTTGGTTTTCCTGCCTATGCCTCCCCTTTCCCATCACTTTCCCTCCCTCTAGTGTTTTAGCTCCTTTCCACACACTTAGGGGCACGTTATACTGCTCCCACCTCACTCATTTCCCAACACCACCATTCCCTATTCCACACATTTCTCACACCTCCATTTTTCATGTTTTTCCCCAGCTCCTCTACACCCCCTGTCCTTGTCGGACGTCCCTGCCTGCCGGTCCTGTGGGTGCCCGTGTCACTTGGGCAACTGTGGCCGACATCATTGGGGTGCGCTCTCTGCCTCAACCCCGGGAGAGACTCCATGGACCCAGACTAACATCACATTGCTACACACAGGTCATCACAAATCAACTACTGCACAATCTGTGAGTATGCAGAAGATCATATTTTCAGCATATGCTCTCTACAAATACCTATCCATACAATAACAGATACTCTATTGCTTCTGTTATAGTTTAATCGCATCGGACTCCTGACGATTGGTTTAAAGCCAAGAAACGCGTAGAGTTTAGATCTATTGATGCATCCATTGTCTGTACTATGCATATGTGTTCTTGTCAATGCACTACCTATTTATGCACCTCGCTTGTCCATATATTGCAACTGTATAACTATTCATGAACCCTGCTGGTCCATACATCGTTGCGAACATGGTTTATTTTGGTTTTATATGTGTCCTTTCCCTCATTGACTGTATTTGATTTGAATATCCATGCTAATAAACTTTTTTACTATTATTATCTTTTAGCATTATCTATGTTGACCCCTTTCATCTTACTCTCACTCCATCCATATAACTGTCAACTTATATGTTTTGCTCATTTTTTCACACCCTACCCTCATCATTGGCCCAACATATTCACCCACATGCCTCACGCAAAGTCCCGCTTCTGTCCCCCCATTTTGTTACATATATTTGGGATGGAGGCATGTGAGTGTTTCTCTACCAAAATGGTGTGGTTTGGTCACAACCCCTTTTGATGTATGTATTAATGTTTGCTAATGTATTTATTTGTTGATGACATAATTATCAATATTGTAATATGCTGTGAATGTCCTCTTAGTCCTCATGCATGCTGTAAGCTTTTCCTGCTCCTTTTTTGGCCTACATGCATATTTTCCATAACTAACCTCCCCAGCATGCTATCCTGGGACCATACACACCTAGCCTAGTAACTTAACAAAGTTTTTTGTCAGCTACATTTTGGGGCTTACCCTAAACAATCCCTAAAATGTGTACAAATGTTATTGTTGTCCTCAAATTCAGGCAGAGTGCAAGAGACTATTTTTTGGGGCCCAAACTCATTTGGAGTCATCCCTCCCCCTCCCCCTCAAAAATGCTAAGTCACCAGATACAAATACTCTATCTGCTGACTTTGCAAAACCCATACACACTATACCTCTTTTGTGTTCATATTTCTGTATAAATTCACCAAACCATGTAGTGCAAGGGCCTGTCTGATTACCTAGAAATTGTAACGTAGAAAGTTTTTGTCTCCTATTATATTGATAGTTTTTTTCAGAAAATCAAAATGTGCTGCAATTTGGACAGTGTGTATGCAGATTTTTAGATTATGACACTTCTTACCTGTCCACTGGGCTGCCAATAGTGTAAGTAAGGAGGGGCTGGCTAAAGTATCACAGATTATTTATGCAAACAGCTCTCATGGAAGTGGAGAGGGTTACCTGTCCAAAACATCTACCCATTACCCCCCCACCCTAAAATTTTGCTACTGGGCCACCAGAGGGGGTGATGAATCAGATAAGTTGATCTTACACTTTTGTCTTTAAATACTCATTTAAGTTTTATCCTTATGTTAGCATGTTTGTGTCAAATCTGCTTGCAATGTTATGTGCAGAAGTAGTCATTTCTTTTTTCTTTTTTTATCCACAGTTTCTTTCCAACCCAGCAAGCAATGGCAGGATGTTGCAGCCCAGTTCCACCATCAGTGGGATTATCCCAACTGCGGTGGTGCTATTGATGGCAAGCATGTCCGGATTGTCCTACCACCCAACTCTGGCTCATATTATTTTAATTATAAGGGCTTTTGCAGCATAGTCATGCTAGCTGTAGTGTCTGCCAACTATGAGTTTTTGTATCTGGATGTTGGGAAGAACGGCCGCAACTCTGATGGAGGAGTGATTATGCTGACAGAGTTCTACAAGCGGCTCCAGAATGGCACCTTAAACTTGCCAACTGCTGAGGAGAAGGTTGAGGGCCTCAATTTTGTTTTTGTTGCAGATGAGGCCTTTGCTCTGGGGGAACATCTAATGAAGCCATTTCCTATGAGGAACCTCACCCCAGAGCAGAGAATATTCAACTACAGGCTCTCTCGTGCCAGAAGGGTGGTCGAAAATGCCTTTGGCATCCTATTGAGTTGTTTCAGGCCGTTTTTGACTCCAATCAACCTGGCACGCTACAAGATCAACCATGTGGTCCTGTGCTGTTGTATGTTACATAATTTTTTAAGGAGGAATGCTACCAGCTACCTTGCCTCACTGCCAAGTGACATGGACCCTGCAGTGGCAGGCCCAGTTGAAGAGGCTGCTGCTCGGCCGTCTGTGGGCATGCTGACGCCTATTGAAAATGCCCGTGCTGGATTGCCCTCACAAATTGCCAGAGATTTACAGCAGAAATACCTTAATGTTTTTGTTCTTAATGGATCTAATGCATGAAGTTAAAAAATATTATGCCTTTTCAATTTTATTGTCACTGTAACTAGAACAACTTAACAAATACACTGGTATTGAGCATTGAAATAATAAGTCACACATTGTTTAGTAAAAAAACATTTTACTCAAAGCACATTCACATGTGCATTTTAAGGTTTTAAAACAAACCAACATCTTGGTATATAACATGTATGTTTTGCATTATTTCTCCTTTTTTGGGGCTAAACAGGCATGTTCTAAAACAATTACAAAGTTCTATTTTGGTAAAGTGAAGGCCAAATGAGACATTAGTATCCCAAGACTGTGTGGATGTTGCCTTACTCATATGGGGTGATATCACCCCTCTAAAAGACAAAATTTGAAGCCACGTACACGTAGAGGCATATTGGTTAAATTTCCTTTATGATCCAATGCCGCAAATGTGTGTAGTTACAAACATCTTTTTTCTAAACCCACAAAACACACAGTGTGTCAGGATGTGCTATCTCCTATCACGGGGTATCAATGGACATGTTTCGGGGGTGCAGCCCCTTCCTCTGAGCTTCTTTAGTTAGGAGGAAGGGGTTGCACCCCCAAAACGCGTCCATTGATACCCAGTGATGGTGGATAGCACATATTGACACACTGTGTGTTTTGGGTCTTTTTGAAAACTAGATGTATGGAAATACACACATTTTAGGCATGGGATCATGAGGGAACAAAGAATGTTAATGCGCAATTTGGGGGCACCTTCAAATTTTGGGTTTTATATTCTTAAAAACACAGAAACATTACAATTCACATTAGTTAGGGCAGTGTTTCACAACTCTCCTCCTCAAGATGCAAACCCAGGTCATGTTTTCTATACTTGTAGAATTTGGCACAGGTGATGTTGTCATGTTTACTGTTAGTAATTCGCACAGTCATTTTTAGACTGAGGAAAATACAGAAAACATGACCTGGTGGTGCACCTAGAGGAGTGGAGAGGAGAAACACTGAGTTCTGTCCCTAAACTTTCACATTTCAAAGTCCTAAAAACATGGTGAATATTAAAAGGGCAAACAGGAGCCAACAAGTGGAACAAAAAACTTAAGGACAGGCAAGAGGAAATTAAAATTTGGCAAGCATGTCCACAAAATCTCTGATTCTTCGCTGTAAAGCAGTGGCAGCCTCCTTGATTTGCTCCAGATACCTCAAACAATGCAACATATCTGCACTCATTCTGCCAGTAGTGCATCGTGGAAGATCATGACCTAGTAAGAAGAGTAAAGAATATTAAAGGAACGATGGTCAAGTGGCTGAGGCCCTACATAGTGAGTTATGATCAAGTTACTAGTCAAATTCAGGAAATACTTACCTACCCAGTCTATTGTTGCTTGCAACCTTCTTGACCTTCAGACACCTACACTACTTGGAATGTACATACTGCAACTACGCAGTAATCTTGACCCTGGTGCCTGGATCTCCAAAACTCGGGTACCCAGCAACACTGCCAGCTCCTTGCACCTCTTCCTTCTAAATGCTAATGTTAATGCACTACTTACTTTGCTAATGTGTGGAGTGGGTATTTTGTTTGGACATCTAAACATTCGACATGTATACACATTTGATGCCAGATTCCAAGAATACTTACTTGCACAAACAAGAGGCTCCCGAATACTTTCTTCTTTGTCTGGGTCGCTTTGGCCCTGAGTGTGACTGGCATCAGGGGATTGGACGTCCACAATGGCTAGGTCTATGCTGTGTCCAGGAGTCAGATCCCATGGCTCCAAACAAACATCCTGTGTGAGCTCACCACACTCACTTTCCTCTAAAGAGAAACAATACACCATTCATTAAGCCACCCCAAGTCCCATCTGCTTCTAGCATCCATTTTGCTACATTAGTTGACCAACCTTGCACTTGGTCTGATGTCAATGTTTGCTCCTGATTAGTGGACTCCACCATGCTGCATTCTGGTTGTTTTTATGTGAAAAATGCATAGGAAAGGGAAGGTGATGTCCTTTTACAGAGGGCAAACACTGGATAAGTACCAACATTTAAAAAGTCCAGCAGTTGCCCCCCCCCACTCCTCTTGTCTCCTATGGGATAGGGGATATATGATGATCATCCTAGCAGGCGTGACTCTGTGTGACTGGGAGCCCCGGGCCCTCTCCTCTACCCATGTCTACACTGGCAAGGCTGCATTAATGGGCACGGATGAGCCAGGCAGCAAACAGAAAGTGTTATTTACCCCTTAAGCTCTGCCCTAAGCCTATGGCCTTTGGCCCACCTAAAAACACCCCTGTCGGTGGCTAAATGAGTGTGTTTGAAGTTGTCACTTAAGTTTTTGGGGGGAAGATGGCCTTGTTGCCTCCCCTGTTGGGGCCCGAGTGAGGGTAGCCTCCCTTTGTCCCTTGTGGTGGCTTGGCTGGAGCCTCCTTTTTTGGTGCCTCCCTGTTGAAAGAAGATAAAAAAATGAGTTCCAAAAATAAAGAAATGTCCAAAAACATGACCAAATAAGAATGTTCATATCTGCTTTATATTTACCTTCATTTTAAGAATACCAAGTCATACAAAGATTTTAGAAAACCTTATATATAATTCTCTAGAGCTACTTGGAGAAAGAACATATGCAGATAGCTAATTTACATATATACATATTGGTTAGATCCAAATATTGCTTACTTGATCTGATGTATGTGCTCCATCTGGTCTTGTTCATGGCGTTTGAGATCAGACCATCGTTTTTTGGATTTGGTCCTTTGATCGTTCCACCGAAAATTCACTCTGCAAAACGGCGAAGATCTTCTCCACAATGAGGTAATTTTGGGTGTTGGGCCTTTCGTAATTGCGCAGCTTGCAGTCGTAATCATGCTTCTCTAGGATGCGCACCATCTCACCCTTGCTCATGGGGGTTGCTTTTTGCCTCCTATGAGCTCCACCACCGTGGGGCTGCCATGAATCTGCAGAATCTACCTTGTTGTCCCTCCTGAATGTTCTGCCGTGTGTGTTGCATGCAGAAGAGAGACAGTCACGCCCCAGCATCATGACACACTGAGAGCAGAGTTTCACGCATGCAGAGTGTATATAAAGCCAGAACGCACGGTTGATGTAACAGCCGTAGGAACGATCTTGGAGTGGAGGACGAATGATCGCCAATGCAAGAAAGGAACCATTAAACAAAGGTACAATTGGACGGCCAATAAATTAAGAGAGATGGCCGGTGAGCAAAGGAGGAGGTGTGAGGAACTCATCCTGCAGCACCTCAACAAGGGGGTGAGGGGCCAAATTTCAGAAAACACACACCTGTGTGATTTTGTGGCCCCACATCCACCACCTCTACAGCCACCCCACCTACCCCACCCACCACAGCAGCATGGTGGTCAGTGGCAATACCAGCCATAAGACCCCCAACAAGCCCGCTGGTCTGGGAAATTTTCACCCCTTCCCCACTTACTAATTTCATTTTCTTTTTGGAATAATGATTTTATTTGTTATATTTTCTATATTTTGTATGCATAGAATGCACTTTTTTGTTAAGTTCTTCATATTTGGATGAGAGAGAGCATCTAATTTAATTTGCTTTATTTTTTTTTATGCACAATAAAAAAATTGTGTAGAATAAAACTTGGCTACGTGTTTTATTTCAAATGACAGTTTGGGAGTAGGCGGTTACATTTAAAAAAATACAATGTAAAATTAACAAGGGACACCAACATAGTTGTATCTTTGATATTAAAAACTATGGGATAATGGTGTTGTGGTAACTTGCTCAAAAAATAAAACAACAAGCATAATAATATTATTCTTGATATCACTAGAAAACAAATGCCTTTTAAAATACATTTGTCATAACTCCATCAGTATCACCAGCAAAGCAGCTTCATTATTATCCCATTAAAGAAGAAGAGAATGTGCGCTGCATTTCGACATTTCATAATTTGCCACGTCACGAATGTTAATTCTCCATTACAAACGCTAGTTTACAAGACCGACCACTTCCTTCTGCTCATGCGTGTTTGTACTTTCGACTTTTGTGTGACGGACTTGTGTACAGATGATAAGAAAATCAGACAACAGATCTTTGTCCACCGAAATTTTACTAGCCTGCCATCCAACATTTGTTGGCCAAAAGTTGGACAACAATTGTCTGAAGAAGCGTACTAACGGTCTGATTTTAGATCAACAGTCTGTCAACAGACAATCCCCTGCCAACAATTGGATTGTGTGAACGAGGCTTTAGTTCAGTAATTACCTTCCCTACATAGATTCACACAGGAAAGCCCTATTTTGAGTCCATTCAAAGGTCTTATTTTTACTGAAGTCCTGATGAAGGGTGAATTTCTTCTGGCCCCTGAAAGATGTGTGTCGTTTGTTAGTGTAAACCAAAAAATTCATTGGGACACTTTTACCATTTCATCTGGCACTCCCTCCAATGGTGCAGGTTTTTATTGCTGTCTGGGTGCCTGTTGCAGATTTTCCATTACTTTTTGTCTGGGGAAATCATTGAGAACAGGACAGGTAGTGAAGGTAAATCTCTCTAATGGAACCCAAGATAGCAATAAAAAGCTGACAAGGTTTTTAGTCCTGCCTATTAAAAAGTTTTGACTGAACATACAAGGTAGCAGCAACAGACAGTAGATGGTAGTGGGCCAAACATGCACAAGTAAACCACTAAATGGTATTTTTGTACCCTTGCTCCCTCTCCTACTATGCTCCAAGCCCAAATAGCTGTTATTCCGAAAGCAGCCAAAGACCCCTCCCTATGCTCCAACTACAGACCGATATCCCTCTTAAACATAGATTTAACATTGTATGCCAAGATCTTGGCAAACCGCCTCTCACCTTTATTACCCAGGATAATACATAGAGACCAGGTGGGATTTGTCCCTGGACGTGAAGCCAGGGACAACACAACCAAAACCATACACCTCATAGCATACGTTCAACGCAATCACATACCAACCTGCCTTCTCAAAACCCTCCGCCACAATCTTGGTGAACGGTACCCAATCAGAAAAACTTACGATCGCTAATGGCACCAGGCAAGGCTGCCCTCTCTCCCCACTCCTGTTCACCCTGGTAGTCGAACACCTAGCCCAAGCTATTAGAGCAAACTCCCTTCTCTCAATGTAAACTTTCCCTATATGCAGATGATCTACTCCTGTACATGACTCAACCACACATCAGTGTACCATCCATACTCGCAGAGATCAACCGGTTCGGTTGTTTCAGTAATTATAAACTAAACATCTCTAAAACGGAAGCACTGAACCTTTCTTTAACGCAACCTACCCTCTCCTCACTTCAAACCAACTTCTCATTTAACTGGCAGACAAACTCCATATCATACCTAGGGACAGCCATCCCAAAACAAACGTCAGATATATGTGCCCTGAATTTTAGCCCACTACTCACAAAACTCAGACGCCTTACTGAAAGACGAATAGACTTACCCATGTCCTGATTTGGTCGTATGAATACATTAAAAATGGACATACTGCCCAAACTACTGTACTTATTTCAAGCCCTCCCAATTGCGCTTCCATCTGCATTCTTTCATACCCTCCGATCTATGGCAATTTGATTTGTATGGAGGGTGAATCACCCAAGGTTGAAACATAAACTCTTATGCTCCCCCACCTCTAAAGGCAGGACAGGACTACCTGATTTTGAGCTTTATCATACATCAACAGTGATCTCCTGCATACCAGAGTGGTTCTCCCACCCTTTGATCAAAGTCTCCACCCTGGTGGAACAAGATTTATCCTTGGCCGGCCTTCGAGCACTGCTATGGGACTATGATCAGACTCACAAATCTCTTTCAAGGTTGTCCCTGCTCACCAGAGACGCTCTGGCAATTTGGTACTGAAGAAAGGAGAGCTACTCGCTATCCTCTGAACCAAGCCCTCTCACCCCCTTATTCGATAACCCGCCCCTCCCAGAGGTTAGTGCAACCCACACCATAGATAACTACAATAGAGACTCCTGGCCCACAGCACGACAATTTGTTAATAATACCTATGGCACTTTTGAAACAAACCAAACTAATACAACCTCCAATGTAACAAGGCTTACACTTGACTTCCTACTGTAAAAAAACTCCATGACTCTAAACAGATTCACAGGGCCCTGACTGGTTTTGAACAGCTATGCACACTTTCAGAAACCCCTCGTCACACCCTGTCACTGATCTATAAACTGATTCTAGAACACACTCATGACACCTTACCTAAATATACCACTGTCTGGTCAGAGGAACTTGGGAGAGATATAACAGAGGCAAAGTGGAGTAAAGCCTTTCTTTTTACCCACAAATCATCCATTTCATGCTACACCCCGGAAAAAAATTATAAACTGGTATCTAGGTGGTATCAAGTGCCAACCAATCTCAATATTATGTTCCCCTCAACCTCCGACATCTGTTGGAGATGTAACTCAACTAAAGGTACGTACAAACACATCTGGGGGGAATGTAATATGCTTCGCCCATTCTGGACACAAATATTCCAGATCTATACAGAAATGTACAATAAACCACTCATACCCTCCCCCTCTATCGCCTTCCTTTCCATATTACCTGGCACTGTCAAATCACAAAAAAACTATCTCCTAAAATTATTTCTCAGTGCAGGGCGGCAACTAATCCCTAGACACTGGAAAACTACCTCCTCCCATCCCTTATAGAATAGGTAGAAGAGATAAACAATATTATGCTAATGGAAGAGATGCAAGCCAAAGCCCTAGACAAACACGCAAAGTTCTCCTTCATCTGGAGTATCTGGAGGCATTACTCTACTTCAGATAAACTAACACACAAACTCTCAATAGCGAACGCTCCTTGAGAAACTAAGTAAACCCAGGATCATGATTTTATACCCTGGAAGGTAAAACCCCCAGTAGGCTGAGACTCGCTGTCTCTACGCCCCCCCTCCCCCCTCACATCCTCACAACCCCCCCCCCCCTCCTCCCCATAGCAACTCCCCCCCCCCACTATTGTTTCTATCCTTTTCTAACTACTCTTTCTTGGCTATGTATAGCCATCACATGAAACCACATGTATTCTGATTTACCAATACGAATACTTCAATCATTCAAGTGACTTGTACACTCACCAACAGTGTGCTTCTGAAAATTTCCAATGTTTAGACAAATTACATGGATTTCCTCGGCCTCCGAACGCAGTAGGTTCCCATAGGGGCGTCCGGAGCTATGGAAATTGCTTCTAATCGAAACTCAGCACTATTTTTAAAGTTCTACCTCAAAGACATGATTTCAAATTACTTATTGTATGCAAAGGAATGCACAATATTTTTCATCATATGTAAATCAATTTATTAGACCAGAAGGCCTATTGTTAATGCACTTGGTCCTGTTCTTGTTTCTTTCTGTCTAAATATATGTTAAAACAATAACATTTATTGAACCTAAATGGTATTTTTGTAATCAATTGTACAGACAGGCAAGTTATCATCTTGCCTGCCTGTGCCTATACAAAAGGTGGGGGAGTTGCTGCAGGCACTGGCTTGGATCAGTAAAATGGATGTTGCAGGTATGTCCCTCTTTCATATTTTATAAAGTTGGGCGGTATAACTAACATCTGTAGGTATCAAGACCACGACAAGAAAACCAGCGATTGCACCTTGAAAACAGAACTTTCTTTCCTGGTTCAGTTCACTCAGCTAGTTTTAACATGATGAGGAGGAAGACACAGCAGCTAAGGTTTTAGGGGCTTATAGGGACATTCGCAGTTGCAGGTGGACGAGTTCCGCCGGCGGCACACTCCTGCGTGCCCGCAGGTCGGGCGGACTCGATGTCCGCCGGCGACACACAATCGCCTAGTACAAAGGCAGAACGGGGATCTGTCAGTGTAAACATGGCGATCCCCGTTCTGACAAGGGACATGTCAGAAGTTTTCTGTTCCCAGTGATCAGGAACAGTGATTTCTATCATGTCCCTGGCAACCCATCCCCCCAACAGTTAGAACATACCCAGGGAACACACTTAACCCCTTGAACGCCCCCTAGTGTTAACCCCTTCCCTGGCAGTGTAATTTTTACATTGATCAGTGCATTTTTTTTAGCACTGATCAATGTAATAATGTCACTGGTTACCAAAAAGTGTAATTTGGGATCAGATTTGTCTGCTGCAATGTTGCAGTCTCACTAAAAATCACAGATCTCAGATCACTAGTAAAAACAATATAAAAAAAAAAATAAAAGTCTATAAATCTATCCCGTAGTTTGTAAACGCGATAACTTTTGTGCAAACAAATCAATATACGCCTATTACGATTTTTTTAACTAAAAATATGTAGAAGAATACATATTGACCCAAACCGATGAATAAATGTGTTTATATATATATATATATATATATATATATATATATATGTATATATACCGGTATATATATATATATATATATATATATATATATATATATATATATATATGTATATATATATATATGTATATATATATATATATATATATATATATACATATATGTATTTTTTTTTTTTTTTGTATTATAGCAGAAAGTAAAACAATTTCTTTTTTTATTCAAAATTGTCTGTTTGTTTTTTTATAGTGCAAAAACTAAAAACCACAGAGGTGATCAAATACCACCAAAAGAAAGCTCTATTTGTGGGGAAAAAAGGAGGACAATTTGGGTTTGGGTACTTTGTTGTACACCTGCAGAATTGTCAGTTAAAGCGCTGCAGTGCCGTATGGCAAAAAATGGCCTTGTCAGGAAGGGGGAAAATCCTTTCCGGTGCTGAAGTGGTTAAAGTCTCATTTCTCCCCATATACAACATATATCTTTTTTTTCTATTACATAAATGGATTCAGAAAAAGAGAGGCTCTGTACAGAACCATAATAAAAAAAAACTTTCAAAGAGAAAAAAAAAAAAGTAAAAAAGATAATGTTGAAGAGCTGTACAGGCATGAATGAGATGTTTTGTACACAAAACTACCTCTCCAAAGCAATATGCCTTATCAAAAATCAACAGCCTAACCAGGCACAACATTTACTGAGCTCGCTAATCTCCAGCATGACTGTTTGCTAAGAAGTGGTAAGCAATGTGCAATACTGACAGAGTCAATATTTACTGCTAAATGGAACTTTGCATTAGCAGCCATGGATGAGAAGTAGTGTGAGGCCTGCTGCAGAATCTCTCCCCCTCCTCCTCACCCTGCACTTGTAAACAGACACGAAATAGATCACTTTGGCCTTATATGGTATGGTAAAGTCCTGAGCATGGCGGGGTCACGTGGCCTCAGACACAATTGTGAATGGCAGTATCAGGAAATATCCTAGCAGTTTGCAACACACAAATATTTCCCACATGAGGTCATCTGGAACTCTTGAATAATGAGCCTGTGCTGCTGTCACCAATCTTAACCCTTCCCAAGCAGGCCTTTGTTTACAAAAAGGTGACTGGAGCAAAGGGAACGCTGGGCTCTTTATTAAAGTCCCTCTGGTGAACTCTCGCAGTCACTGTCAAGTTCAGAATGTGAGAACAAAAAAAGGGTTTAAAGAGCCTGAAGAGTTTCAGTGCGGTATACTTCTATGAGGACGGAACGCCGAGTTTTCTGCCACTCAGCAGATTTCACAGAGCTGCTTTTTATGGGAGCTGATGTCACTTTGCAAGCTTCCAGTACTATATGAACAAAATAGGGGGGAAAAAGGGCAATGTCGCTCATATACAGCGTGCTCTTCTATATAACTAAAGGCAGAACTTTTTTTTAGTTTTGGATAATGTGGAGAGGAATTAGAGCACCTGTCCGGATGATATTGCTGTTTATGTCCCTAGTTATGGTGGCCACACGCTTCAATTTATTTATCCAATCGATGTGCAAACTGATCATACCTGCAAACAATAGCCATAACCTCCCTTCTAGTCAATCTAGCCTCAATTTAAAGGTTGAATTCACCTTAAAAAATAATCAATGCACATCTTTTTACAGGTAAAAAAATGTGCATTTATTATTTTTTTAAAACAGGAGCCCGGAAAGCATTGCACCCTCTTGTAGGTTAGGTGCAGCGTTGTGCGCGTCCAGAAAACACACAAAGTCCGCCTTCGACAGAAACAGTATATTGTTGAAAATTTCAGCAAGTACAACAGGCCCAGCGGGGAAGTACAGCGTCTGCCACAAGATGCGGAATGCGGCCTGGTCAGTCCATACCAAAAAGGGAAGGCTTATTGGAAAGCAGATGTAGTCACTGCATTGTCCCTACTCCTCTGGAAACGTTCCCTATCTCTAGTACTGTCCCTGACAGACGGGGGGTTCCTTTCCCTATGCTGGCCACTCATAAAAAGCATGCCAAGCCTGGGAGCTGGAGTCTTAAATAGACTGGTCTGACCCAAGATGGCCACCAAAGCCACATGGGGAGGCAGCATACAATTGGATAGCTGCCCCCCTGTGACTGAGGAAATCATAGAGAAACCAAGTTCCCCTTGACTTCCTCCCCCACCTGCATTGCTGCCACTGTCCAGTGCCACCTGCAGTAGAGAATACAGACTGAACCTGCCACAAGGACATCTTTAATATTGATTGGACCTTGGGCAAACATTTTCTTGACCCCCCCCCCTTCATCCTATTGCTAGGACAGTGCTATGGCACTCCAGCCATTGATGCTTGCCGCCACCATCACGTGAACGCACTAGGATTCACGCCACATATGCACAGTGTACCATGCGCAACATGAGCACGATGAGCTCAGCACCATGCCCAGCTCAAAGCCATGACAACCGGGTAGATAGTGCACCAGTTTGTTTTTATATACAGGGGAGAATTTTTTGGTAAAATGAACTGACCTTTTTAGTAAAGAGCACACCCTGCATCCCCCCCAGTCCTGGAGTTTTCAGGGGGAGGTGAGGGGTCCTGGCCTGACAGAACACTCACAGCCAGTGTACTATGCACACAAAGAAGGAATACAAATCACTTATGTGTATTTAGCTGTCTGCCTGGAGTAAATCGTCTTCCTTCCCCTCCCCCTGATTATCCTGCTCCCTGGCCAACAGGTACAGTGCTCGCCTCCACATACCAGGGACCAGTGACAGCCCATCCGTGACATCACCTCGCCATGTTGTGCAGCATCTCCGAAGAAAGAGTATACCGAGTAGGAAGGTGTGTCCCTGGCTGGAGCATCCAGTGTAGGCGGGTGTGGGCATACTTAGAAGGGCACAGGGAGTGATGCAGCGAGCTGTGGTGCCCGCCCTCTCTTCCACACTATTCCCTGCGATATCCAGATTTTTGCAGCGCGCACTTTGGCACCCTCCAGTGGCTGTGCCCCTCTTAATGCCCTGCTGGTAGTTCCACCTCTGGTGCGGGCTCAAGGGGCAGCTGCTTTGGGCCCCACAACAATGACTGAGCCCGGTGCAGCTGCCCCTTGTGCCTCATGCTAAAGATGGTCCTGACCTGCCTACATGTGATCAGCAGATCGTGGGTGCAGTGTTAGGCTCCTGCACATCACCGTGCCCACAGTTCATTCAAAGTACAAGTACGTCTGCTGCAGGAAACTGTGAATGAATGATGTGGCTGTGTGGGCAGTGCCCCACACAGCTGCGCTAATTTAAAAAAATTACAGCACTTGCGGACAGAGGAACCCAGCTCGCTGTCACAGGGAGGGGGGTATCAGAGGGAGAAGGTGCAAGAGCTGGAACATATTAAATGTTTCCTCTTTAGAAAAGAATGGAAAATGTAATATGTTCCTAAGGTGACGTTATCCTTTAAATCAGATTCTATCAAACTCAGTCAATCATTCTGGCATAGGTGTGCGCAGGGGGTGTGCCTGGGCACACTCTAATAACCCAGTGCGGCAAAAATTCCCCCTGCTGATATTTCACCAAAGCCCCTCAGCGGGGCTCCTAAAAAAAATTTAAAAAATAATAATAAAAAAAACAAACTACTGACCCCGTCCACTGCCCTGCTGACAAGTCCACGACTCTACTGACACCATCCACTGTCCTACTAACATCGTCCATGTTTTAATACTTTTGGGATGCACACCATAATTCAATAGGCTGCACGTACCTATGCATTCTGGGCTAAAAATGATTGATAGTTTGACATCGATTGGCAGCACTAAGGTACTGTGCTCATGAATACCATCATATTTTAATCAATCAGATTAAGAGATTACATAGTGGAAACTGAGATGCAACCGATAACTTACAATTGCAAGATGCGGTGGTATCTGCACTATCAATCGAAATTCACTTCCCCCAGGCATTCCATATCAATGTAATGGGTTGTTGACTATAGACTGATTATTCCTATCAGACGAGGTCATTTGGAAATTGAATGGACTATTTATTGAAGCGTGTATGGCCTCCATTAGGGGGATGCATCCCTTGTTTACTATTATCACTGAGAGTGAAATGAGAGAAAATCCAAAATGGAGTTGTCACCAGAACAGGAACAGAGGGGAAATATTCCAATGGGGACACTAGCTCTGGTGACAGCCGGGGATTCCCTCACTTTGGAAGTATTTTCCCTCATTTCCTGCTTTGGTAATGGGGCAGGAAAAAAAAAGAGAGAAACGGGACACAGGTGGCAAAAAAGTTGACAAAGGTTATAACCCTCTCTTACTCTATCTAATAATGAAAAAAAAAAAAAAATGTTTTGCCTTTAGTTCTATATTAACCACTTGACCTCTGGACGATTTACCCCCCTTCATGACCAGGCCATTTTTTGCAATATGGCACTGCGTTATTTTAACTGAAAATTGCGCGCAGGGCCGCTGATAAGGCACTGCAGTGCAGCCAGCCCTTCTGTACTGGGTCCGGGCCTCATCAGTTCAAAAGGGGGGCCCAGGCACCTTCTGAGCAGGAGGGCCAACTGTACGGCCTTAATGCTGCCACCAATCCTCTTGTGGCTTCCCTGCAGCACTCCACTCTCTCCCTATGGCTGCACTGCAGGGGGATCGGTTATAGTATCTGTACCCCCTTCTAATTATCTGAAACAACGAATGCCGCATCTAAAACAAATAGAAAAATAAATAAAATTAATAATAAATAATAATGATAAAATGTTTTTATTGTTATTATTATTGTTATTTACTATTATTATTAATTCATTACGTTCCATTCGTTTAGATACGGCAAATTGTTATTTCAGATAATTTGCAACTTCGGATAAATTTGTATTCATTACGTTCACTAACAGCCAAATTTTGTTTTTTTTCAGATTTTCCAAATTCGAAATTACGAATTTTCTAATTCGTTAAACGGGTTTTCGTTAATTCGAATGTTTCCGAATTAACGAATTTGTTGAAATTCGTTAAAAAAACGAATTCAGAACAGAATGAATTGCAGATGTCTAGTGGGCAGCCCGCAGCGTGCACGCACTCCCCAGATCCGGGAGTGTCAGATCACATACTAGATACTAGGTACATGATCTGGCACAGAGTGGCCGCCCTGCTGCAGTAAATGTATGGTGGGTGGTCTGTATGTGGTTAAAGGGGAACTTCACCCTGTCTGTGTAAAATGTAATTCTGTCTCTGTAGAACAGGGTGGTCAAACTCAATTTCATTGCAGGCCGCATCAGCATTATGGTTGCCCTGAAAGGGCTGGTTGTATCTGTCATACCTCCCAAATTTTTGAGATGGGAATGAGGAACACCTACTATCAAAAGAACGTAGGTATAGAACACGCCCCCTATCACGCCCCCTTAAAGGAGAATTAACCTAAAAAAAGATTAGTTAAATCCACAAGGGCTTTTTTTTTTTTAAACTATTATTCCTTTATATTGGCTTGCAGAATGCAGAAATGTAGATTTTGGATGAAAGGTTTAACACTGGGAAACACTTTTTGAAAGATAAAAAGTGCATTTTATATACAACTATATAGATCAGACCAAAATGAGGGACAAATTAGGGGGGAAGAGGGACAGAGGAACATTGCTCCAAATCAGGGACAGTCCCTCAAAATCAGGGACAGTTGGGAGCTATGTATCTGTTAGACTAGATGTCCACCCCACTCCCACTTACATCAAATGTCAAGAACCCCCCCACCACCAAAAGCCAAGAGTCCCCCACCATCCCGTACATCACAGTGCACCCCACCTTGCCTTGTGCTGCTGCCAGGAAAAAGCTGCAGGCAGAGTTGGGAAGCAGAAAGTGCAGGGTCTGGAGGAGGACTGGAGGAGGGCTGGAGTCAGCTGCCGGAGTCTGCTGAATGCTGAGACCAGGCGAGACAGAGACAAAGGGGTAATGCAGCTGCACGGAAAGGCGCAGGATTTGGTGGAGCAGTTGGATCATCCTCTTTGCTGCAGACTACTGAGACAAGGTGGGGGCAGAGACAAGGGGGGTGCCACAGCTGCATCAGAGGTGTGAGGGCCCCATGAAATGGCCTAGCAGGCCAGATTTGGCCCCTGGGCCCTGTGTGTGACACATGTGCTCTAGAATATTTTCCTGTATGTTAACAAATGCTTACTAATCCACAGAGTCTAGTGTTGTGTTCCTTCTGTTCCTGTTGCTTCCTGGCTCCTGGGTCTGTGTCCTTGCTTTGTGTCCGATAAAACCATTGTCAGTGGGACAAGATTTTTTTTTCAAGGAGCTTCTTTTTTAATGTAAAGCTGAAATCCAAACACAATGACTTTTAGTTAAATATATTTATCAATAGCTACAAAGAATAAAAATCAACTTTGGGTGTGCCAAATGCCATTGTAAATTCAGATATTACCTTGTAAATGTAACAGTAACATCATAACTGTGGGACCCAGCAGGGCCTCCCACTGCAGGCTGCCTGCAGATAACTACAGGAGTGGGCAGAGACAAGACCGGTCACCCTGAACAAGGAGAGAGACCAGCAATGAGCGGTCTTTATTACAGGAAACTCCTGCACAGAGCTAAAGTTTTACACTGTTACTGCACAGATCTGGAAGAAATACGCAAAGCACAGCAAGATTCAAGGAATAATATGACCCTTGTATTTAGATGATATTTGCGTATCCTGGAATTCAGCTTTAAGTAAAAGGTGCCCAAATATTAAAGTAAATAGGAAAATATTAGTAAAAGGAACCTGCGTTCTTTTTAAATATCTAATTATGTGCGAGGGAGGGAAAAAATTTACCAGCATATGATTGGATATATAAATCCCAAATAATAATTATTAGAAGAATGAATAATATTAATAAATAATAAGAATTATTATTGTTTATTAATTAAAAAAAGTTCTTAAACCGATTGCTGGCCAGCAGACGTCATTTTACTGCGGCACGACCCCGCGAGCCGTCGTAGCTATATGGGGGTGACGATGCTCATGGTCGACCGCCGCGATGACCGCCGGCCACGAGCGATCGCGGGCATGAGAGGCAGAACAGGGGCGAGTGTGCGTAAACACACAAATCCCTGTTCTGTTCTGAGAGGTGTGACAGATCGTGACTTCCTATTAGCTAGGAATCACGATCCATCACTTCCTCTAGGTCAGTCCACCCCCCTTCAGTTAGAAACACAAACAGGGAACACAGTTAACCCCTTGATCGCCCCCTAGTGTTAACCCTTTCCCTGCCAGTGACATTTTTACAGTGTCAGGGCCTGAGCTCAGCCCTTCCTTCTCTGAGCTGGCCGCTCATTGCCAGCTAATTGCCAGCTCCCATCTCCCTCCACAGTTACGCAGCTGTTGTTGATCCTGCTCGTCAGTCCTGCCTACTTAAGCTGTCCAGTCCAGAGAAGCTCTGCCTTCGCCTTGGTCACATCACAAGAAATCTCCTGCGTTCCTGTTTAAAGACTGGCTTTGCTGACATCCCTTCAGGCTACAGATCCGGCTTGCTGTTCCACTACTTTGATCCCTGACTCCTGGCTTGGCTTACGATCCGTTCCTGTTACTAAACTTTGGTTATTTTCTGACTACGTTTGTTCTTTTTACTTTTATTATTAAACAAGTGTGATTTAACTGTACTTCTGTCTCGGTCTGATTTCATGGTTTCTGAGATACAGTAATCAGTGCATTTTTATAGCACTGATCGCTGTATAAATGCCAATGGTCCCAAAAATGTGTCAAAAGTGTCCGATGCGTCTGCTATAATGTCGTAGTCCCGATAAAAATCGCAGATCGCCGCCATTACTAGTTAAAAAAAAAAAAATGAATAATAAAAATGCCATAAAACTATCCCCTATCTTATAGAAGCTATAACTTTTGCGCAAACCAATCAATATATGCTTATTGCGGGTTTTTTTTACCAAAAATATGTAGAAGAATATATATCAGCCTAAACTGAGGAAAAAAAATGTTTTTTTTATATATTTTTGGGGGATATTTATTATAGCAAAAAGTAAAAAATATTGCGTTTTTAAAAAAAATTGTAGCTCTTTTTTGTTTATAGCGCAAAAAATAAAAAACACAGAGGCGATCAAATACCACCAAAAGAAAACTCTATTTGTGTGAAAAAAGGGACGTCGATTTTGTTTGGGTACACCGGCACACGACGGCGCAATTGTCAGTTAAAGCGACGCAGTGCCGAATCCCAAAAAATGCCACGCTCATTCAGCAGCCCAATCTTCCCGGGATAAAGTGGTTAAATAGTTATTTAATAATACATTATTATTAATAATTCATTATTATTATTATAATTCAGGTAATGTTGAAAGGTTGACCTTATTAACTATTACTGTATATACTTTGTTATTTGAACAGCCTCTGCTCCTTTAGTAAATGAAACCAACGGAGTTCTAAATGTTACTGTGGGGAAGTAGGATGAGAGATTTGATTTTTAAAGATTAAACTGTAAAGTGGGGCTATTTCAGTTTCCAGTTTTAAACTTGTCCTTACTGTATTATCTTGCCTGTAGGCCATGCAAATAGTTTCTGTTCCTGGCAAGAACTCTTAATGATGACTTATAAATGCTTTACCACTGAGGATTTCCCAAACATACCAGCACTTCTGAGTTCTTTTCACATATGGGAACTGTTACTTTTTATACACACCAATTCCTCTATTAAGAAGAGTGACAAAATTTAGTATTGTTTGGAAAGATAACATTGCAAATTCTGAATGGTATTGACTCGTATTAAATGGAGTCGAGCTTAGCATGTACTAAACCTATTAGTCTCATTATGCAATAAATCAGGGGCACTAGGGTCGTTTAAGGTCAATGACCCCCTGTGCAGAGGTCCATTAAATCACTGACAAGGATTTTCTATCCACTTAATCTGTTTTTTGTGAGTAGTATACCTAATATATTATACATAGCTTATTTGGTACTGCAGTTGCCAAAACAAAAGGAATTCAAAGCAGATCTTGCACAAGGTCCACTCATGTTGCAGTCCCTGTCCCTAAATAAAAATGTTCAGTAAAAGCTATAAAAAAAAAAAAATTAACATTGAAAAAAAAGTGTAAAAAATACTCATCTTACACCCCAGCTTCTGATGGGTTGTCTTGGCAAGGGTGATATCACTGGGCCTTATTTTAGTTTTTGGTTTGGGGTCTTCCTGCCTCTCTACATATTTTTTAAGCCATTTTCCAGCTGGCTTCAGGTTGGCCACGTGACACATTGGGTTCTCTTTCAACCTCTGGTTCTCCTGGTGGTGGTAATCAAAAGAGGAAAAGTCTCTCTCCTGCGCTCAAGTGTCTAGATATCCAGTGTGTGATTTAAGGCCAGCAGGCTTAGTGGTATGTGGCGTCTTGCAGCCCTCTTCAGAATGTTGGGCATTCAAAAACTACAAAGAGGAAACAAAAAGAAGAGAGGTGCGCCCTCTCTTCTTTTTGTCTCCTGGTGGTGGGCAGTCCTTAAAGCGGCAGTAAAGCCCGTTTTGTGATTTTTACATATGGGCAAGCCTATAATAAGGCTTACCTGTAGGCAAAATAAATCTCCTAAATATGCACCAGTTAGGAGATATTTGCCCAGGATGCAGCCGCTGGCGTCACCGGCGCATGCGATTTGAAGGTCCAGCATGCCGTGCTGGACCTACAGAGCTTCTTGTCAAAACCGAGGGTATGCACGTGAGAGTGACTTCATCACAGCTTCGGCCACTCACAATGCCGGAGCCTGTCAACCTAAAAAAAGACCGGGGCAAGATGACAGCGCACCACTGGAAGGGCTTTGTTCTAATGTAATTATTTCATAATGTGCTAGAATAAGATGCATACTAGCACATTATGCCATTGTCTTACAGGTGTTTTTTTTTATTTTTTATTCTGCAGCGGTTTACTATCACTTTAATATGCAGACAGTGGTGCTAATGTGATAACATCAACACCACTCTCTGCATTATTGTATGTGAGTGTGAGGCACCATGGTGTCACTCCCTGGTAGCGGACAGCTTCTGGACTCCCTTTACCCACCAGATGCCCTCAGTCATTCAACCTGAAAAACTAAGGAAATAAAGTGGTTGCACTTTACATGCATCAGCACATTGTGATGTAATTAATTTTGAATGGCACTCCAGTGCACTAAGGCAATGGGGGTCCAATGCAAATGCTTTGCAGTGCACCACCACTTTGCAGAATAACCCACTGGGGGTTATTTATGAAAGGCAACTCTACTTTGCACTCCAAGTGTACTGCAAGTGCACTTGAAAGTGCACTTGGAAGTGCAGTCGCTGTAAATCTGAGGGGAAGATCTGAAATGAGGGGAAGCTCTGCTGATTTTATCATCCAATCATGTGCAAGCTAAAATTCTGTTTTTTATTTCTTTGCATGTCCCCCTCAGATCTACAGAGACTGCACTTTCAAGTGCATTGCAAGTGCACTTCCAAGTGCACTTGTAGTGCACGTTTAGTGCAAAGTGGATTTGCCTTTAGTAAATAACCCCCATGGTCTTGCTTTGCAGTGCGCTGTGTTCAGAAAAATGCACAACACAACACACCAGAGCAGCAATGTGTGACTGACCCCTGTATTTCCTGAGTCTGGACATTTAAAGGTCAGAACCATGTGCAACATAAAATAAGTTGTGTCAGCAGCTGGGTTGCTTCTCTTTAGTTAAAGCAGAACTTCACTATCTCAATCAGCATTGACTAGTTTTAATGCTTATGCTGCTAGCATTAGTAAATAGATAGGAAGATATATTAAATTTACTTTTTTTTTTTTTTTTTTTTCATTATTACTTCCTGGTTTCCAGGCCTAGGCAAATTATGTCATACATCTGAGGAGTCTTAAAAGTGTTGTATGGGATACATAAAAAAAAAAGTTATACTCACCTAGGTGGATGCAGCATTGGTGTCCCCCGTCGGCTCTAAGACCGAGAACTGAGTGATCAAACAATACTGATCGCTCAGCTCCCAGTCTTCAGCCTGCAGAGAGTTGGTAACTGTCAGTCACTGGCTCTCTGCCCTGCCTCTCCAGCGATAGGGTTGTGGAGGGGGTGGGAGCGGCTGGTTTAGGTTCTCAGCAGCTCACTGAGAAGCTGAGCCAGCTGCAAATCCTGAACTAACTGGACTCCTGTGATGGCCAGAAATGCCAGGGGGTGTTTTTCAAAGTAATTTCTCATTAAAATAAATCATGGAGACATGGATGGATGGGGGAGTTTGCTTTGTATATTAAAAAGAAATTAAATAGGAGTTTGGATTAAAAAGAAATTATAATAATAATAATAATAGTAATAATAATAATAATAATTTAATGGTGTTTTTGGTTTGTGGTGATCAGATGCAATGTAGTTCTACTTTAAAACAAGTTCCATTTCCACCTCTGAGAGGTAGATATTGTCAGGTGGCTTGTTTTAAATAGAAAACAAAGGTACCTCCAGTAGCTTTCTTCCTAGCAGTTAACTCCTCGCAGATCACCTGTCCTATTCAGTTCAGGGCTCACCATTCCACTCAGGTCACAGAGGGGAGCCCCAAGACCAAGATCTCACTGTGACCTAGACAATCTCAGCTGGTGCTCCAAAGTCACCTGACACAGCGACCCAGAGTGCTAAGTCACTGAACCACTGAGTGGGGAATCTCACATAATTTCTGTCACAGACACAGGGTGGCAATCAGTCTGGCTGAACTGGAGTAGATCACAACACCACCAGAGCCTATATTATTTACTAGCATCTGCCCCATCTCTTCCATAGATGGGTTCTTCTATCAAGATCATCCCCCGAGCAAAGAAACAAATGCCCAGACAGGATTGTAATTATTCTTATAGGGAGGGGATTCTTTACTTGCATTAGAAAAAGAAATTCAAAGTTCCAAAGGCAAAACTGTTCCAAAACTGCCCCAGTTGAAGGCTTTTTAGTCGAAACGCGTAGGGCATTTGCTTCCCACGTTGCCATAATTTTATTCAGTGATCACTTTTTTATCTTGTGGAGACATGTGGAGCCCCTTTTTTTCTTTTTTCTCCATGATTTCATCTACAATTCGATTGCCTCTGACCTCTTGAACCCACCTGGAGCTGGAGAGTGTGGTAGTGAGGGGACAGTCGCCATCTGTGATGATCTGGGCTATCGGTGACCGCGACCCAAGGGACATATCCTGTCTATCCGAGATCGGGACCGAAGGGATAATCTGCTGGATTTCACGGGAGGCTACCTCCACAGGCTCTGTCAGACGTACTGCCATATGGCAGATATGTCCCACAACATCCGGTAAGAGTGTCCAACCTTAGATGTTTATGACGCATTACCTGTGGTTTCCGTGCAGTTCAGGTTCAAGTCAACATCCTGTGTCTAAGCACTCCCACTGTCTGAGAAGACTGCTTTCATCTTTATTCATGGACTCTGGTTACAGAGTTTAGCATATGACATTATAGACATTTATACTTACTTCAGTAGTCTTTGTGGTGATTCACTTCATTACTAGTTACTATATTATATGTGTTGATTCACTTTATTGCCAGTTATTATATTACGCACAATTTCACATGTGTTATTTTTTGGCATTTATATGATTTTTGGTTATGGTTTAGCGCTGCACTTATTTTATATACAAAGGCAGAACAAGACCGCTGTTCCATTACAGCCATTCAATTCCCCATTCTTTCAAAAACTTGAATCCATAAGAAGAAATTCAATGCTTACACAGTGTTGGTAAGACATTACATAAGATCCTTCTCCCAATAAAGGGGCTCATGCTATCCCAATATGCAATCGCCACTAAGGAGCGGATCCAACGCTTCCTACCAACGGAAGCACCCATACACAACACCCACAACACTCTATTTACAGCGTGTGTGTGAAGTTCCTCTCCAACACCTCCTCAATGTCCTCATATATCCAGAACCAATACTGAAAATTGAGAGTAACATTGCCCAGAAACCACCAGGGTGGAGCTACCAATTAAAGCATCGTACAAGTTTGTTAAATATTCAAATTCAAGTGCAGGTTGAAGACTCTAGAAATGCTTTAATCTTGAAATATTTTTGTATCATATAACTTTGCTTGCATTATCCAGTCTACTTTATATGGCACCATGGGGGATTTGGTCCATATCTTCTAATGTTTACATTTTAGATCTATGTATTATTGTCAGTACAGTAACAAAAAACAAACTTAGCCAAGACAACTTGAGAGAACATGTTTCTTCTAGTCTTTGCTGTTGGCAAGGGCACAAGTGACTCCTTTTGTGTAGACTCATGTCTGGTGTACAATTAAAGACAGACTTGTTTAGTTATGTAACATGAAACAATAGAATTATGTAATAATTAGTACTTGTCAGTAGGTTTTTAAACAGAAATTCTGTGAAATATTATTCAGTAGGGGGCGGTGAGTTCAGAAATCTGTAGAAATTATGCAAACCTCTGTGACTCCAGTTATCTGATCAGCAGGGTTAAAGCTAAACTCCAGGTATGCAGCTAAATATTCAACTGAAATAAACACATGTATGTGAACTGCCAAAGGTTTGACTGAAAACAGCAGTGTCAGGAAAATAAACTCTGCCAAAAAGCTCTCCCGGCAAAGTAAGAGTAAATACTTCTCTAGTTGCTCGAACCACTAAATGTCACTTCACTGAAATCTTCCACAGAAGTCTGCTGAGAAACAACATTCCCAGGAGTGGTGACCTACTGGAGCCCTGCTGATCTCATTGGTTTCTCCCGCCAACCTTCATATCACTGATGCCACAGATGCTTCTAACAGATTGATACAAACTTCCTGTTTCAGGTGACCAAAGATGGGTAGGATTCTGGCAAAGAATGACTGACATCAGGACTATATTCTAGGCTCAGACAAAAAGATGATGTAGGACACAAAAGGGGAAAGCTTGGTTCCCCTTTCAAAAATGAAAAGAGAACCACTTTTGACCTGCAGAGCTGGATTTATACATTCTGCCCCCTTAGCAGGGCTGGATTTATAAGGGATTAAAAGGGCCTAATGTCCCAGGCCCCCTGACAAAAATATAATAAATATAAAAATGAGTTCCTTGATTCAAATTTATCTTGGTAAGCAATATTTTGTCTGCACTCATCTATAAAATATTTTACTCTGCTATGTCGCATGAGTTTTAAAGTAATTTTGGTGGCTCAAGCTCTTAAGGAAGGTAGCTTACGATTCTCTGAGCACACCCCCAACCTCATAATGATGTGTCAAGTATTTTAAAATATGCCGATAAATGAGGAAATTTTGTTTAGACCATGCTAGACCAACCTCTATATTCTGTTTTATATATTTATGTGGACAGTGGTACATATGGTCCAAAAGAAAGAGCGGCATTCACAGGTCTTAAAAGGTGAACGCACTGTGAAGATGTATTTCAAAGTTTCGACGAGGCACAAGCTTGTCTTCCTCAAGACATGTAGACAGTGGTAATAAATCTATTGGGAGTTTTTCTGGAATGTATTTACTTCAGATATATAACTCATTTAACCTTTCTATGTATTTATGTATGGTAATATACAGTACAGTATGTTCCTTTTTTTAAAGAAAACATGAGTAAGCAGGCAAAACACATTTCTTTTATTTTTTATGGGATTCATATTCTGTAACTGTAGGTGATAACAGAATGGCACAATCATAAAAGAAAACATGGCAACAAGTAAACAAATGAAACGGCCCCTGTTCAAAGTCTGCATTGCCTTAGTTCTTAATACTGCCTATTGCCCCCTTGAGCATCAATGACAGCATGTAGTCTTTTGCAATAGTTGTCTATGAGGCCCCAAATTCTTTCAGGTGGTATAGCTGCCCATTCGTCTTGGCAAAATTTCTCCAGATCATTCAAAGTTTTTGGTCGCTCTACATGAACCGCACATTTGAGATCTCCCCAGAGTGGCTCAATGATATTAAGGTCAGGAGACTGTGATGGCCACTCCAGAACCTCCACTTTTTTCTGCTGTAACCACTTGAGGATCAACTTGGCCTTGTGCTTAGGGTCATTGTCATGCTGGAAAGTTCAAGAGCATCCCATGCACAGCTTTCGTGCAGGATGCAAATTGTTTCTGATGTGGAAATTGTATATTTCATATTTTCTTATTAAAGTTGTCTCACAATATCTAAGAAAGAAACCTCCAATATCCTGGTTACCTTAGCTGACGTCATACCAAAGGAATGTAATTACAAACTGACCAAGCCCTTAAAAGGTCATATTGCTTGCAAGGGGGTTGGCCATGCCCTTACATACAAGTCCTTTTTACTACAGCTAAAACTTGGAATATTCAGTCTCGTTTCAGAGCTTGCTATGATGTATGCACCTATGATTATCTGTGTCACGCCGTATGAAAAGCAGATTGGACTCCGTGGAAAAACAGCATCTTTAGTTAAGCGTTCTTGTTATATTTTCTAATATTTTTACATTTGTTATCTGTATCTGTCGTTACTTAATTAAAGGTTATACTTCTTTCCAGCAACTCTGCTGCTGGCCTAGACTTCAACCTATATAAAATAACAGTATTCAAAGCTCAGAAGTGGGTATTATTGCTCTAAGTGCAGGCTTGGACACTGAGTTCCAATGGCATCGTAGCATGTGAATTCGATTGATTTGGACTGCCGGAGTTATATATAGTATGCAAATTTATGTGCTGCCCAAGCTGTTTGTAGTCAGATAAAGCCTCTATTTCATTGACTCAGTGTTGGAGGGGCTATTAGGTGCCTCGAAGTTTAGGGTCACACTTTACCCTAGGAGCCAGAGGTGACTCTGACCTATGGTGGCACATTCTATAACAGGGTATCAGGATATCTTTATGTTTTATCCAAAGAATGTAGGTTCAATGCCCATGCAATAATAGCCTAAGTTCTGTTTTGAGATATCTTATCATCTGCACATGAATCCTTTAAAAACGTGGACCTTGTTCCTGAAAGCATATTGGGTAAACAGCTGAAAATCTACATCTATTGAGTTCATGGAATGGTAAGGTGAATGAATAAATACGTGTGGAAACAGTGAGCATTATAGCTCTTATGACAGAATCTTATCTGTTAATTTGTATAATAGAATATTTTTTAGCGATATTGGGTAATCTGTTCTAGTAAGATATACATGTAACAAAGCTGTAACAGCTTTTACTGTATGATGTTGATGTGTTGATTTTCGAAAGACAAATATTTCTTGTTACACATTCATTTTCTTCTATGTTAAAATTTATATTGGAGATAAGGTGTGGGAGATTGTGAAAGAATTCCTCTGACTGATATTTTTTGGGTCAATTATTATACTGTTATTGCTCTACAGTTAAAGTCAACATAACATCCAATTTATACTTCAAGTAGTGTATACATACAACTTACAGAATATTATTATCTATCATTGAGATCACAATACTCCTCCTCACAATGCATTCATCTGTCTTTCTCTCTAGAACTATGGAGCCATCTTTGTACTGGCATTAACCAGAGTAATTTCTTCTCAGAATAAATACTGAATCTGAGATGATGCAATCGCGTATATTATGGTGCTTCTGCAATTTTTGACCGTGTCTACAAATGTCTAAGTCAGGTCAGCGCCTGCTACAGCTTCTTATCTTGTGACCACCTCAAAATAACAATGTAGCAGTCTGAGGGAAAGGAGAACGAGGAAATCCTTTCTCCTGCCTGCAGCTAACGGATGACAACATCTCAGCCTAGGCAAAGTCACTTGCCTAGAGCTCCAGGACTGCCTAATGATAAAAGTTCCATTTTAGTTATAGAAAATCAAACTGTTCTTGTATATTGTGACATGAATAGAGATGTATCCATGCAGACTTCTAAGGTACTGAACCTTTGCAAAGCTTCAGTATTTGCTGGTGCTCGGGGCAAGCAGGAATTTGTAACCAATGGAAACTTGCCAATGTCCGCCTCTGAGGTGCGCAGTTGCACGCCTATAGAAAGAGAGGTTTAATGCCATACACAGTAACCGTTCACTTCAGAAGCTGAAGGCAAAACAGGAAGAGGAATTTCTACTAATCACAAGGACCTCTAATGAGGGAAACATTTGGTCAGCCTTGCCTTTTTCTCTCCCAGTAACAGGATGTGCACAGTACACGCAGTCCTCTCTCTAGAGCATTGATGAGTAATTGCAAAAAATGTCTGTTATTATTTAATTTAAAACATTTTGCATAGCAGGATATTACATCCTTCCCTATTAAGCCTCCTCTCATGCTTTATTCAATAGTGAGCCCAGCATGTAATTATAGGCTTAAAATAGATTGGTATCTCCTCAGAAATTATTGTAGATTCATTTGGGGGATATGATTCTACAATACAAGGAGATTTTTAATGAAAGCTTTATCAGCTTGAGAAACCTATGTCTGATTTTTTTCATTTTTTTTTATATTTCATTAATATCAAGATGTGGAGGATCTGGCACCTGCCACCAAGGAGAAATGCAACTTTTACATTTATTAAAAGGGAAACTATAGTCAGTAAATTATTTTTCAGATATATATGCCATATGTATGAAAGTAATTTAAATTATCTTATTACTGTGTGGTAGTATTTTAAAGACTTTGTTTCTATATGTAGTTTCCAATTATATAGACACATGCTCGCTTAGTACGCATGAAGGTTGTGCTTTCAACTTGAAGCTGATCTAAAGGCAAAAACCACAATTACTGTAGCTGTGTATTTCTTTAAATAACTTAATGTGGGAGATTTACTAAAACTGGAGCACCCAGAATCTTGTGCAGCTGTGCATTTTAACCAATCAGCTTTGAACTTCAGCTTGCTAAGCTTTGAAAATAAAACCTGGAAGCTGATTGGTTTCTATGCAGAACTGCAGCAGATTTTGCACTCTCCAGCTTTAGTAAATCCCTACTAATGTGTTTTACACAAATCTAGCATAATCTGTCTTTATACCAGTTTCCTTTAGACCCATGCATTACAGCATTAAAACGGGGTGAGGACTTGAGCAGCACATAAAATCAACCAGACTTTGCACGCACATGTGCTGAACATGCAGATGGGGGGGGGGCTGTACCAATGACTTATCAATGTGTTGCTGCTCCCTCATTATCCAATCAGCAGTCTGGGAATAGGGAGGTGATACTATATATTCCACCTTCCCGTGGCGAAGCTAGACATTCTTTCACCTGGGGCAAAGACTCGGTTCCGCCCCCCCCCCCCTCCGAAAAGGACGGTGTCAGTAGGGCATGTCATTGGCTTCCACTGCTTTTAATCAAAGCCAGTGACAAGGGAGCAGGGGGGCAAGGGCTGAGTCCCGCTGTCTGTGCCAATGAACGCAGCAGTGGGACTCAGATGTGAGCACGCACGAGTGCCCTCACGGGAAGCGGCTCCCCATGGGGGAACTGGACAGAGGGGAGGGGCCAGGAGCACCAGCAGGGGACCTGAATAGAGGAGGTTTGTGGCCGCTCTGTGCAATTCCATTACAAAGAGCAGGTAAGTATAGACATGTTTGTTATTTTTTTTTCTTTTTTTACCTTTACAATCACTTTAAGGGGAGTGGTTGGGGGGCAGTACAAACATGGCTCAGCCACACGTTTTTAAACCCCCCTTTCCCCACCACAATTGTAAATAAGCCCTAAAAGTGAAAACACAAAGTACAGTGCCTCCTGAATAATCTATCAAATAGCACATAGAGTCATTTTAGGAATTCTTACAATGATCCACTGAGAATGTGAGCAAATCCTTAAAGCGGAGTTCCAGCCAAAAGTGGAGCTTCTGCTTATCTGATTCCTCCCCTCCTCCGATGCCACATTTAGTACCTTTCAGGGGGGAGCTGGTACCTGTTTTTGACAGGTACCCTTCCCCACTTCTGGTGGACGCCTCCGCAGTGGAGTTTGTCAGAAGTTCGGCCCCCTCCTCCTTCCCCCGCCATCTGGACATTCAAAAAGCATAGGGCACTTTGCACATTTGCAGTAGGAACCCAGCAGTGAAGCCGCAAGGGTTCCCTTACCGGCAATAGCGGTGGCAGCACCTGACAGCCAATGGAAACAGCCGATGGAAACATCGACTCGGGTGAGGACACTGCTGGATTCCTGGACAGGTAAGTGTAGCTGCTGATTTTTCATTTTTGAAGGGACGGGGGCGGAACTCCTCTTTAACTGAGCATTGTAGAATATCACTGCATTGTACCTGTACTCTGAGTGTTTCGGAAGTATGACATCCATCTGGGTCAAGTCCGTGCATCTTCTGCCGGATTCTGTCCCCTCCCACTGTTCCGTCCACCCCCCTAGCAGACTTGTTCCTTGGAGCTCAGGAAGTGCTCCAAAGTCCCCTCAGTTCTATGTATAGGTTTTGAGTGGCTAAAAGACACAAAACCGATCGGGTATGGCATCAGTACAGCTCCTCTACCTTTCACAGTACGGAGTAGGAGAAGCCAGAAGCTCCGAGTGTGCCCCACCACCCTCCTTTTTCCCGACCCTGGCTGGGAGGATGGAATCTTCAGCTGAGCTCCCTTCTCCTGCGTTATGAAGTCATCCACTAAGAACAGTAATGTTTGCTTGTGTTTCCTTGTTCTGCAGGCACAGGAGGGCAGCACTGCCCTGGGAGGGAGTAGGGGGGAGGGGCACACTCTGAGCTTCTGGCTTCTGGCTTCTCCTGCTCCGTACTGTGACAGGTAGAGGAGTTGTACTAATGCTGCCCCTGATCTGTTTTTGTGTCTTTTAGCTGCTTACAGCTTATGCACAGACCTGAGGGGGCTTTGAAGCACTTCTTGAGCTCCATGGAACAGATCTGATAGAATGGGGGTGGAACAGTAAGCGGGGACAGAAGCTGGCAGAAGAGGGGGGGAGAGAACACAGCACTCACTGCCACTGGCTCTCCCCTCCTCTGGCTGACAGGAGAAGTGATAGCGCTGTCACTACTCCTGTCAATGGCGGCACCCCCCTCAATGCAGCGCCCGGGGTAGGTTCCCCCCCTGCCCCCCCCCCCCCCTAGTTTTTGGCCTTCTTGCAGTATTTTAACACTTTCAAGAATATTATTATAATACAGGATTTATATCCAGTCAACAGTTTACGTAGCGCTTTACAACTTGAGGGTAGATAGTACAAATACAATACACTTTAATACACTAGGATTTAGAGGGCCCAGCTCGATAGAGCTTACAGTCTAAGAGGGAGGGTCAGGAGATACAAGAGGTAATAACTGTGGGGGATGATCTGATGGAGAAAATAAATGTACAGTTGTGAGGTGGGGGCCAGATAGGCTTCTCTGAAGAGATGAGTTTTCAGGGAATGTTTGAAAGTAGACAAAGTAGGAGATAGTCGGACAGATTGGGGTAGAGCATTCCAGAGGATGGGAGAGGCTCTGGAAAAGTCCTGGAGGTGAGCATGGGATGAGGTGACAAGGGGGCTAGAGAGCAGGAGGTCTTGTGAGGAGCGAAGATTATGATTTGGTTGGTATTTTGAGACCAGGTTAGTGATGTAGCTGGGGGGCCAGGTTGTGGATGGCTTTGTAAGTTATTGTTAGTATTTTGAATTTAATTTGTTGGTTGAGTGGCAGCCAATGGAGGGATTGTCAGAGAGGGGTAGCAGACGCTGAGCGGTTTGTAAGGTGGATGAGCCTGGCAGCACTTCCAGTGACCAGTATGAGAGAGTGAGAGTGATAACACCAAATTTAACACACCTGCTCCCCATTGACACCTGAGACCTTGTAACACTAACAAGTCATATGACACCAGGGAGGAAAAATGGCTAATTGGGCCCAATTTGGACATTTTCACTTAGGGGTGTACTCACTTTTGTTGCCAGTGGTTTAGACATTAATGGCTGCGTGTTGAGTTATTTTGAGGGGACAGCAAATTTACACTGTTATACAAGCTGTACACTCACTACTTTACATTGTAGCAAAGTGTCATTTCTTCAGTGTTGCCACATGAAAAGATTTAATAAAATATTTACAAAAAAGTGAGGGGTGTACTCATTTTTGTGAGATACTGTATATCATACAATCATTCCATAAGCCCAAACCACATACACTGCATATATAATTTGGGGAAAATATGCTTATAAAATAATTTACCATTTTCCAATAAAAAAATATATGTCCCCCGGATTACATTTTAAAAATCTGGTCACCCTAATATACGAGCAAGCTATTAAATGGACATTTTGCTAATCAGTACATAACAAGTTAAAGCTAGGGTGCTGACCCTGAAGTCCTATATAAGATGTGGCCTACACCCAAATCATATCCTGTTTACAGTACAAGATAAATGGTTGTCAACCAAAGAAACAATAAAAAGTACAGTAAACCAAAGATCAGTGTCATGTTTTTCTGTCTAGGTAACTGTATACAAAGACTTTTGCACTGTGGTAGCAATGTAAGCCTATGAGAAACCCTCCCCAATCATGTTTAAATGACAAAATACTACTGCAGTAAGTTAAACAGAGTTGCACCCTGTGGCATACCTAGAATTATTTTTTTAAGAATGGTATTATCCACATCAAGAAGACAATGTGTAGATGGTTCATCTTGCATTTGGTACCCCTTGTTTTCATAAATACATTTTCTTATATGATATCAATCTATTGATCTCTGCCTTCCACTGATGCAAAGTTCCAATGCCTGTATCCAAGTTTCAGCTATCAACTTTTTAGCATTATATATAATTTCATGGATACAGCTGTGGGAGTAACATTCTAATTCAAGTGATTAAGCAACCCCAGCAGACACAGCCTGGGATCAAGAGCCACTGGTGAGTCCATCAAATCATGCAAAAAGGTGACTCTCTGCTTCCAATAAGTTAGGAGTTGCAGACAAGACCAGAGCCAATGAAAGAAAGTGCCAGGAGCTTGTTGGCACTTAGAACATAATGGATTTTTAAGGTGGTTTAAATTTGGCAAGCCATATAGATGTAAGATATGTGTGGTTGATAATAAATAAAATGTGTGGTTTTAATAACATAATTGTACAGACTTACGTATAAAAAGAATATTTAACTTTATTTATTGTTTGTGTTTCTACTGCCTGGGGTAGGTGGATGGGTTGTTGAAGAATCGTAGCACTAACCCTCTTCCCCTATGGTGTTTGGTATGGATAGAGGAGTTGAAGCTGCTGGGAGCTGTATGCAAGCTTTGTGTTCTCTGCAGGCTCATTCGGATTCTTTAGTGCTTCAGGGTGTAACCCTCTTTTGGGGGGGTTGGGGTTGAGAAATGGCCCTTCCCAAACTTGATATTGTGCTAAAACTGTAGGTAAATAGGAAAACCAGAACCTTTGAAGATTGGGTTTGATAATAAGGCCGGTAGTGCCTCCAACCAGAATAGGTTCTCTGTGAGCTGAGGGGATTCCCTTTCTGGTAAAATGATCAGTAATCTAAACATAATAATTGGGGCAAAAGAGCACTGCAACCAGTATACCGTATATCATTAGACCTAAGCACATAGATGCACACCAGTCTAGAAATAATACAAGCTTTATAAAAGAAATGATTAATAACAGTACAAACAGATGTCATCTGTAAAGAGCCTGATAGGAGTCCTGGTGGAATTGTACACATACAACCGGTATATATATATATATAGTTACTAATAAGAGATACCTTCAGATGAATTTTGCCGCAAAGTTAAGTTACAGGGGCCCCTGAGGATGATGCAGCATCTGTCCTTGTGTAGGAGTCCTGAAGACAAGATTGGCGGTGTCAGGGATGTGCTGGCCATAACGCAGATAGTGCTCAAAGGCAGATTTAAATGTGCAGGCGCGATCCTGCAGGTACCCATCTTGTCAGACACGGGTGCACGAATGTGCGCATGCACACAAATGTTCGCACGGACATGCACGCATCTATGCGCATGTGTGCCATTAACATTGGTGCCATTAACATTGGTAATTGCCAATTGCCATACAGTATCTCACAAAAGTGAGTACACCCCTCACATTTTTGTAAATATTTTTATTATATCTTTTTATGTGACAACACTAAAGAAATGACACTTTGCTACAATGTAAAGTAGTGAGTGTACAGCTTGTATAACAAGTCTAAATTTGCTGTCCCCGCAAAATAACTTAACACACAGTCATTAATGTCTAAATTGCTGGCAACAAATGATCTTCATATCTTCTATATGAAGATGGCCTACGCTATAAGAAGATTGCCAAGACCCTGAAACAGAGCTGCAGCATGGTGGCCAAGACCATGCAGTGGCTTAACAGGACAGGTTCCACTCAGAACAGGCATTGCCATGGTCGACCAAAAGAAGTTGAGTGCACATGCTCAGAGTCATCCAGAGGTTGTCTTTGGGAAATAATGTATGAGTGCTGCCAGCATTGCAGCAGAGGTTGAAGGGGTAGGTGGTCAATCTGTCAGACCATGCACCGCACACTGAATCAGACTGGCCTGCATGGCTGTCGTCCCAGAAGAAGGCCTCTTCTAAAGATGATGCAAACACTTTGCTAATAACAAGCAGACTAAAGATATGGATTACTGGAACCATGTTCTGTGGTCTGATGAGACCAAGATAAACTTATTTGGTTCAGATGGTGTCAATCGTGTGTGCAACCAGGTGAGGAGTACAAAGACAAGTGTGTCTTGCCTACCGTCGAGCATGGTGGTTGGAGTGTCATTGCCTGGGGCTGCATGAGTGCTGCCGGCACTGGGGAGCTACAGTTTATTGAGGGAACCATGAATGCCAACATGTACTGTGACATACTGAAGCAGAGCATGATCCCCTCCCGTCGGAGACTGGGCGGGAGGGCTGTATTCCAACATGATAATGACCCCAAACACACCTCCAAGACAACCACTGCCTTACTAAAGAGGCAGAGGGTAAAGGTGATGGACTGGCCAAGCATGTCTCCAGACCTAAACCCTATTGAGCATCTATGAGGCATTCTCAAATGGAAGGTGGAGGAGCGCAAGGTCTCCACCAGCTCTGTGATGTCGTCATGGAGGAGTGGAAGAGGACTCCAGTGGCAACCTGTGAAGCTCTGGTAAACTCCATGCCCAAGAGGGTTAAGGCAGTGCTGGAAAATAATGGTGGCCACACAAAATATTGACACTTTGGGCCTAATTTGCACATTTTCACTTAGAGGTGTACTCACTTTTGTTGTCAGCGGTTTAGACAAAAATGCCTGTGTGTTGAGTTATTTTGAGAGGACAGCAAATTTACATGGTTATACATGCTGTACACTCACTACTTTACATTGTAGCAAAGTGTCATTTCTTCAGTGTTGTCAAATGAAAAGATATAATAAAATATTTACAAAAATGTGAGAGGTGTACTCACTTTTGTGAGATACTGTATATAAATGCAGCAGTTGCCCACGACCTTGGCCTGTATCTGGACTTTGCCTTTGCTTCCTGCTTATCTGCCTGAACTCGTGTTGCCGATCTCTGCCTGCACCCTGACTATTCTTGTCTGCTGTCTATGCCTGCATCTGACCGTCTGTTACCAACCTGGTTTGTCTGACCACGTATCCTGTGTCTCTTCTGCTCTGCATGCATCTGCCTGGCTCCTACTGTCTGCTGCCACAAGCTCAGAGTCTGCTGTCCTGCCAACACCTGCTGCCCAGCTTCCTGGACCATCCTGGTGACGCACCTGCCACATGGAAGATGGATCAGGCACCCTTACACCACCATGCTCTCGCAGCCAGCCGTCAGGTATGTGACAGGTGGTCACAGGTGTATCCTACAAATGTTGTCCAACCAGCCTGGATAGGGACTCACTGAAAGGAACTGTGCTGTGACACTGGAACTCAGAGTCAGCCTATCTACTTTGTCCCTGCCTAGTAGTTTCTAAAATAACAAGAGAGGTATATAAATGCTTACAGATATACAGTAAGATGACCACTACATACATAAAGTAGCATAGACCTAGCTGTCTGGCATTGAGCATGTGAAATAATAACAAAGGCAGGGCAAAGTTGCTCTGTCTGTCACAAAAATGTAGATATACACTCAGCAAATACAGTTAAATTATTAGATCATAAGAATACTTGTATAATAGCCTCTTCTCATCTGGGTGAAAATACAATAGCAGAAACTCCATGGACAGGACATTGGTTCAGTTCTCTCAGTTTACTTCTTGGAAACTCCTTTAAAAAGATATCAAAGTCCTCCGATCTGGGGTTTCTGATTCAGCTAGCAGGGACAGGAAGTGATATACATAAATAACTCTATGACTTTAAGAAGCATAGCCCATCCCATTCCCTACATGTGCTAAAAATAGACCGATAGAATAGCTTGGAGAAAAGACAAGCACCACTTGCTCTATCCTAGAAAGGCTTCCAGGAAACACGCAGGTAGTGCTGGACTTTCTAATGAGACAGGCCTGAATGCTTTGTAAATGAGTACCATTGATGCATCCTATAAGCAGTTTTTATTTGCGAAAAAGAGATTTTTTAAAAATCCTTAAAAACTGATATACTTCTTTAGATTATAAGGATATAGTATTCAGCATAGGATTTAAAGTATCATGTGTGAGATCTAGACCTCCTCAGGCAGTTTATGAGCATTCAGGTGCGAGTAAGAGGCACAGCAAAAACAAAATGGCAAATAGCAAGTGAAAGTAAACCCTTTTTTTGAACTTATAAGGCTTACCTGTAAGTACAGTGAATATCTCCTAAACCTGCACGGATTAGAAGATATTTACGCTGCATGCAGCTGATGACGTCACCATACCCATGCCATCCCTTCAGAGCTCCGTGCCATGGTCCGTGACTCCGGCATGTGGGAGTGACATCATCGCGGCGCAGTCAATTAGCAGGTTTATTTAAAGGCAGAACAAGGGTGATGTTCAAATCCCAACCACAACACTACCTGCATTGAGTTTGCAAGTTCTCTTTGTGCGGGCATGGGTTTCTTCAGGGTATTCCAATTCCCAACCGCACTCCAAAGACATGCACATAAGTTAACTGACTCCTGTGTAAGTTGGCCCAAGTATGTATATGTATGAATCTTAATTATGAACCTAAGACTGTAAGCACCTTGAGGGCAGGGACTGATGTGAATGTGCAATATTTATGTGAAGTGATGCGTAAATGGTTGGCATTATGTAAATACCGGTAATAAATAAATAATAATGCAATGTGTGAATGCAGTATTCCCACCAGTTGCGGCTGGTGGTCAATATTTTTGGGGGGGCGACAAACAAACCTGTCCCCCTTACTCGCACTAACACCCCTCTGCAGCTCTCGTTCAATGGATAAAATAGGCGGCAATCCACTCACACTACCCCCCCAGCGCGATCCTTACTTTATGCTGCGGTAGAGGTGCGGGGAGGAGGGTAAGGTGGTAGGGCTCCTGGAAGAAGCTGTTGCTGCCAGGCCCTTTGCTTCTCCTCCCGGCGAAGCAGGAAAAAATTAGCGAATAATAATTTGCTAATGTCACACAAGTGGGTGGGATCTAGGCGCAGTGCTCTGCGCCCCAAGCCCACCCTTTTTGAAGCCAATTAGAGCCTCTTTCCTTAATATTGCAGTGAGGTATAATCTTTCTCAGGCAGGTACTTCTACCCAACATGTAGGGTAGAACAACTAGTATTGACTCATACAAATGTTGTGCTTAACAGTAAACTCAGAAAAGAACTGTGCACACCATACACTAGTTAAAAAAATAAATAAATAATAATAACACACCAAAGCATTCTGTTGATCACCTAGTGAGATCTAATTGTGTCCTACTTTAGCTCCAGTCCAAAAACACCCTTAATCGGTCACTGACGGTGGTCTTGATTTATCTGCAAACTCAAAATGTTTATAGTTATCATAATATTATAGCTCTCCATATCTTTATTTTATGTACTGTAAATGGTACAGTGCAGACAGTGAAACCTTTGATCCACACAGGGAGTATACAGATTATGACATCACCCTTTTCTGTTCTTCAGGTTCAAACCAATTACCCCCATGCTTTCGGCAAGGCTGGACTTTTGCTTTGACCACAACTTCAAAGAGACAGCCTGTTATCTATAAACTGTATGGTCTCGACATAAAAAGCAGAAGAACCATGAACAATGTGCTTCTCACACCGACACCTGGCAGAGTATTGTAATCATAGAATTCTCCAAGAAAGAGCAACCAATACTTTGCAGTCCCCAAAGGCTTATAGTATGTAACCTCTCTTATACAATAATGAAGACTTTGATCATCAAACACAGCAGTAGGTAATGCAGATAGTCCAGCCAAACCTGAAACTATGCCGGAGATGAAAAAAAAAATCTCAAAAATATGAATATAAAATATGATCAGGATTCAGTAAGATATTACTGAAATACAAAGTGATGTAGTGAATATGGCAAGCTAAGGCAGACATGTTTGCTAATGTGATTTATCTATAGTTATTTGTAGCGGTTATTAGCATAGTGTACTAGCTAATACTAGTAAAGTAAACACGCATGGTGGGCAAACCTACCTTAAAACCGGATTGTGATATACATAACAGATTAACAGTCAGTTAAACTCAATACACTAGGATCGTATCTATATTTTTAAAATTTGATTTGTTGTCAGGGCTAGAAAATAATTAAAAATGTGCTGGAATGGCAGGCCAGGAAATGGGGGGGGGGTCGGCCCTGGGCCAACCGGGGCTTCCTGATTGGCCGGGAGGAGAATCAGGAAGACAATAGCAAATATGAATTTACTATCGTCACTCAAGTGAGTGGACTCGGGACGCAGTGCTCTATGCCCCGAGTCCACCCTTTTTTTAAGCCAATTAGAGCCTCGGGCTCTTATCATGTGCTTCAAAAAAGAGACCCCTATTAAAATCCATGCGTCTGGCGCCCTGCATGTAGATTAGGGGCCGGGTGCGTGGATTAGGAGGGCAGCCCCTGCGCCCTGCATGGACGGCCCGCCACTGCCCACAACCCTGGTTGTTGTTTGTAGGTGTCTGCAGGCAGGGGGCTTATTGGAATCTGCCCCCCATGTGAATGAGTATGGGGTACATTGTACCCCTACTTATTCACCAAAAAAAGTGTCAAAAAGAAATAAAAACACACACAGTTTTTGCCAATTCCTTTATCAAAAATAAAAAACAATGTCCCCAGACTACCGCCATCTGCCTGCTCCGCCATCTGACAATTCTTAAATAGGTAAGGGCCGGAGCCACCTAGCGATGTCACCTGGTGGCACCTCCCCCATGTGAAATCACCGACCCATGCATGCTGGGTTGGTGTTGTCACAAGAGGGCGGTGCAACCAGGTAATGTCGCCAGGTGGCCCCACCTATTTAAAGTGGAGTTCCACCCTAATTTGCATGCAACACATGAAGATTCTGATGTAAAGGTCCTTGCTCGGGTGCTTCCTGTTATGGGGTGACAACTCTCTACTAGCTGTGTTCTCACATTGTCACCCTTTCACATGGGACCCCCGATGTAGACTACAAGCAACCGTGCTGACACGGATTGCACAGACATATGCAGGCGGGAAGAGAGAACAAGCAACCTCCTGCGTTCAAGATAGATGTTTCAGCAATGATGAACCCTGGATCTGGAACAACTCGAATCAGGCAAGACTTTGCAGTCCCCCAAGGACTGGGGAAGACCAAAAGGAACACTGGAAGAACAAAAACAGAGGGCGCACCAGCCTTGCATCTTACCTTTATAAATCCTTTTACTGAAGAAATAAAACAGATGTATACTCACAAAACAGCATCTGAGGAAGAGGGGACCTCCTCTCAAAAGATATCAGCCATTCTAATGCCCCGTACACACGGTCGGATTTTCCAACGGAAAATGTGCGATCGGAGCTTGTTGTCGGAAATTCCAACCGTGTGTGGGTTTCATCGGACATTTTCCATCGGATTTTCCGACACACAATGTTTGAGAGCAGGCTATAAAATTTTCCAACAACAAAATCCGATCGCGTCAATTCCGACCGTGTGTGGCCAATTCCGACGCACAAAGTGCCACGCATGCTCAGAAGAAATTCCGAGACAGAACAGCTCGGTCTGGTAAAATTAGCGTTCGGAATGGATATAGCCAGGGCTTTTTTTCTCAAACAATAGGTGCTGGAACTCAACCACGACCCCCAAAATCCCTCCACACACACACCCCCTCCAAATCACATCAAACAGTGGGTGTGGTCAGTCAAATTTCACGAACAGTAGGAGGGTCCTAAAGGGGCATTAAATATCAGAATTGCATTACATACAGAGTGCAGAGTTCAGGGGGGTTACACACAGAGTATAGAGCTGTCACTTGTAAACACAGAAACCGGTCTACTGTGTTTACAAGTGATTGTGGTGAGCAGCCCCTCCCCCAAGGGTCTGAGCCAGAGGTGGTGGAACTCAGTTCCACCAAGTTCCCCCTGAAAAAAAGCCCTGGATATAGCACTTTCGTCAGGCTGCAATGTTTAAAATTGTTTAATACAGCGCACTCTCTTCTTCTTTATAATGCTAGAAGAATGAAGTATTTTTGCTGCTCATATTCACACAGACTTCTCACAAACTTTTTTCTTTATTATTTATCGTGATTTCATCAATATATTTAGATTTGTCACATCGGAAAAAATATATATTATTTTTTTTTTTTTGGTTTGTATTGTTTTCAAGCCTGATCTTGTTGTTAATTTTTTTTATTTTAGATCCTGAATATTTTTGTGTGTGTTTTGTGTGTCAAGTTACCACAACACCATTATTATCTGGTATTATTTAATCTTTAATCTCAAGGAGACTGTTTGTTGTTGGTGTGCCTTGTTAATTTCACATTGTATTTTTGAAATGTACCTGCCTCCTCACAAACAAACTGTCCTTTTTGAAGTAAACACACATAGGTGAGTAGAATTGAAACAAAAATTTCTTTATTAAGGCATCCAATCCAAAGAGGGAGGCATCGCTGGAGAAACAGCAGAAATTGGTGAAGCCTTTGGCCCCAAGGGTACACATCAATTATTTCATGGCAAAATTGGTGGCCTGAGTCCATATCTAAGGGAGTGCAGTCTGGTCCAGAGGTCCCAGAGATCATGAAAGCAGCAGAAGACATCTGTGTCCCCAGGCTGTGGTCATACAAAATCCTGCATCTTTTGTCAGACCAGGCTGAACCCAGGGTCATCACTCTCTGGTCTTCCTTCCACGCTTCCTTCCACGCTGTGGCTCTGGTGGTGGAGTTGTGGCAGGAGTAGAAGGAGGAGGAGGAGGAAGATGGTCCAACTCACTCAGGTGGGTTTTGTGTGTGATTTCGCCCCTCACCCCCTTAGTTAAGACTTTATAAATAAGGTCCTCACACAGGAGGCGTTGGCTCTCCTGCATGCCCTGCAGTTTGGTGGCAGCCATGCAGGCAAAGGCCTCTTCAGGAGTGGGGGTGGCTCTGAGGGATGCAGAAGCCTCCTGAATCAGCCTGAGTGCTGAATCCTGCACGTGACTACCCTTCCTGGGTCTTTTGTTTGGAAGGCGGAGGGGAGGAACCTGCGATTCAGTCAGACTCCTACTGGGCCCAGGCTTCTCCTGGCTGCCACTTAGCCCGGCTCCTCCTGGATACCACTAACCCCCGCCACCTCCTTGCTGCCACATTCCAAAGCCTCCTCCTGTGTGGCACATTCCACAGCCTTGTCCTGGCTGAGGTCTTCCTGTGTATGAAAAAGGGACATAGTTTTAGTTTTTTATTCATCAATCACACACAATTTTCACCTCATGATTGTTGCAAATTGAATGTTAACAAATATAACAGACTATCATTCTGAGCCCAGCATTTTTCATTCTTGTCCCAATTATTTTTGCCCACTACTGTCTATTAATATGTAAAACTCTTTATTAATTCAGCAATTAGTGGTCAATAATAACATCTAGTAAACATCATTTATTTATTGACCAGAAATTTGTAGAAGAATGCTATACCTGGCTCCAGCTGGGCTCCTCCACTTCTTCCTGGCTGGAAGTCCCAGGTTGGACATCGGAAGCCTCAGCTGGGGTGGAAGGAAGAGTTGAGAGGGATTCCCTGACTTCAGTCTGGTCTGACAAAAATCGCAGTCTCTCATAGTACCACAGCCTGGGGACATAAATGTCAACTGCTGCAGCTCCGGATCTCTGGGAATCTGTGACCTTCTTGCGCTCCCTTAGATAAGTGCTCCTCAGGCCACCAATTTTGGCTTTTAAATAGGGGATGGTTGCCGTGGGGACCACCGGCTTCAACAACTCCAGGAGTTTCTCCAGCGCTGTCTGCCTCTTTTGTTTATGATTATAATGTGGACGTTTCACCTGCCACAGACAGGGCAGCTCCCTGTACTTGTCTATGAACAGGGGGAGGAAGTTGTGGTCATTGAAGCCATCCATTTTATCTGCAAGACACAACACAAGACAAACCCTAATGTCAGGCAAAACTCTCCTAATCTTGTTACAATATAGGCCTCAATCTAGAAGCAGTATATGGCCAAGTTTATATCTTAACTTTGTTATCACGATCGGCGCCTCCGATACTCCTTCCTCCGCTCACAGATCGTACGTACTACGCACGCGTGTTACGCTTTATATACACTGCGCATGCGTGAAACTCCGCCCGCCCCTGACGTTCTTTCTAGACTATTCCCCGCCCCTTCTCGTTCGGCGCAGTGGGGGAAGAGCACATGGCGGAGACACAGCAGGTGCGTGCTGATTACAGCAACGAGGAGAAGGAGGTAAGCCCCGGGCCAGAAACGTCCCAATCCAGAAAGAGACGATTTAAGGCCTCAAAAATGTCTTTTGGGGAGATGTTGGAAATGGTCGACATACTGAAGAGAGCAGACTATGATGGGAAGTATGGACCTTACCCCAACCCCAATGTCCGAAAGGCCATGATCATTGGGAAAGTGGTCAAGAGTCTGCACCGGAATTTTGGGGTACGACGATCGAAAGATCAGCTCAGGAAGCGGTGGTCGGACCTTAAATTAAGGGAGCATGAGCAGTACAGAAGGATCAGGAGAGTGCTGCAAAAAAGTAAGCAGTTGTGCTGTGTTCCTATTCTTTATTTTTATTACGTTCGTCCTCTCCATGTGCTTTTCTTAACTGTTGTACAGTTTAAAATGGCAACTTTCATGTTTATGGGCACATTATTCGTTCGTATGAAACATTGTTCGTTCGGCATACAAAACACCATTTTTTTGGCCATGGGCATTTGAATAGATTTTTTAGGGCCTACTTCTCTTAAAATAATTTGGTTGTGTAGATGGGTTTGTAACTAGAATGAAATGCAAACTAGATTCTGGGTAAGGAGAGGACACTCAGCAGCTGTTTGCACATCTGGAGGCTGGAGCACTAGTGTGGGACAAAAAAACACCCTTTTTATTAGGGGGCCCACACAGGCGCTCCAGTGTATACTATAGGGGTGACTCCATCTGTGAAGCTTGTACAAAACAGGTAAGTATTCAAGCTTGACAAAGGACAAAAAAATGTCTTCATCTTGGAACTCTGCCAAAATAGACAATTTTACCCCACTTCCAAGCAATGTTTCATATTCCTATTTCTGCCATCAAATATCTGTGTGCTAAGTATACCTATTTTTTTTTACATAGGGGATAACAGGCTCGGAGGACACCCCTCATCCGAGGAGACCACAGACCCCCCACCTCAGGAGGAAGTGGAGACCCACCAAAGACAACAGGAGGAGGAAGGAGATGTGGTGGAAATTGTCACTACAACAGGTGAGTGTCTGCGACCACAGGCTCAGGTAAGAGATGGATGCCGGCATATTTATAATACATGGTGTGTTTTTGTTTCTATCTTTTTAGGTGATCGTGATGTTGTGGATCCAGATCCTTTCACCTCTGAAAGTGCACAGATCCTGATCGGGGAATTAATGGGGTATAATAGGGACTTGGAAAACATAATGAAAAACATCAATGATGTTCAAAAAAAATGAAGAGCATCATTGATGTTTTAGGGAGAGTTTAAAACCCCTCCAAATCCCTTCCCTTTTTTGTGCTTTTTGGGCTCTAAAAATTGCAAACATTTTTTGACATATTCTCGAAAAGCCAAATTTTGAAGATGCACACAGTGTGTCAACATGTGCTATCTGCCATAACGGGAGATCAATGGACGCGTTTTGGGGGTGCACCACCTTCCTCAATAACAAAGTAGATGGGAGGAAGGGGTTGCACCCCCAAAACACGTCCCTTGATCCCCAGTGATGGCAGCTAGCACATGTTGACATTTGGCAATTTGTGTGCATCTTCAAAATTTGGCTTTTCCAGGGGTGACTTCACCCCATCTGAACGCAATATCAAACACAGTTTAGAAATACTCATGTCTGATAATGCCTTCAATTTCTTGAAAAGTTGAACTTTGTAAGTTCCAGATTTGTGTCTTTCTTGTTGTTTTTAAACATGCCTGTTTTATCTTAAATGGACATTTCTACTTTTAGTAATGTGACCCAAAAAATTGTTATACAACAAACATGTTGGTTTGTTTTAAAAACCTTTTATAAATGCACATGTGATTGTGCTGGTATTAAAATGATTGATAAACAAGAATGTATGGATTATTGTTTGAACGCTCCAAAAATTTTGTTGTGCTCAAATTGGTGTTTTCTGTGACAATGGGGGTTATTTCCTAAGGGCAAATCCACTTTACACTACAAGTGCAGTTTCAACTGCACTTGTAGTGCAAAGTGTCTTTGCCTTTAGTAAATGACACCCAACAGTGCTTTGTAATGTTAAACAATCACGCCTTTTTCAGGACTCACCACATTTCTGTCAGGGTCAGTTAAAAGAAACACAAGTAGTAAATGTCACCAAATATTTTAGTAGTTAAAATGATTTTTTTATTTGAAAAAGGTTTCAGACATTGTCTGGCATATTGATGGCCCCCCTACCCGCAAAGTATTCAAGGTATCTTAGACAGACCTCACGGGCACTCAGGGGGGGCAAGCCAGGACGGGCACTTTCAAGCGCCGTCAGGGTTGGTTCATTATGAATTCCGGCCTCAGGCCCAACTGAGCCAGTATAGTTGGCAGAATTTTGCTGTAAATAGTTGTGTAGAACACAGCACGCCAGGATAATATGATTCAGTTTGTACTCCGCCATGTGTATGGGTGTAAGAAATAGGCAGAACCGGCTGGCCATGATTCCAAACATGTTCTCCACCACTCTTCTGGCTCTGGCCAGCCAGTACTTAAAAACCCTCTGGTCCGGGGTGAGGGTCCTCATCGGGAATGACTGCATAAGATGGTCCCCCAGCGCAAACACTTCATCCGCAATGAAGACGAATGGGAGTCCTTCCGTATTGTCTTCTGGAGGTGGCAAGTCCAAACTGCCATTCTGGAGACGCCTGTAGAACTCCGTCTGGGCGATGACTCCACCATCGGAGATCCAGACATTCTTCCCCACGTCCACATACAGGGACTCGTAAGTAGCCGACACCACTGCCAACATCACAATACTATTGAACCTCTTATATTTATAATAGTATGACCCCGAGTTAGGTGGTGGGATGATGTGGACGTGTTTCCCATCAATTGCCCCTCTGCAGTTAGGAAACTCCCACTGCTGGGCAAAGTGGGAGGCCACAGTCTGCCATTCCTGTGGGTTGGAAGGAAACTGTGGAGTCAAACAAGAAAAAAAAAATCATTTTGCACCTAAACAGGGAAAGCAGATTAGACACAAACATTCTTGGCCAACATCAGTATAACATTTATTTTAGGGAGTTTGAAAAGACCAAGGTATAAGGTCCACCTATCAGATTCCCCCTCCCCCACCCTCTCATGGGCCATTTCTGACATTTTAGGGGGTGAGCTCTAGGACAGGTAATCCTCTCCACTTCATTGAGAGATGAATGCCTAAATAATGTGCATTACTTTGGCCAGCCCCTCCTTACTTACACTATTGACAGCCCACTGGACAGGTAAGGAGTGTCATAATACAAATATATAAATACACACTGTACACATTTTAGCACATTTGGACATTCTGCTATTACCTATCAAGATAATAATAGGATACAAAAACTTGAAACAGTACCATTTGAAAGTATACAGGCAGGCCCTTGCACTACATGCTTTGGGGAATTCATCCATAAATCTGACCACAAAAGAGATGGGTATAGTGTGTATGGGTTTGGCAAAGTCAGTAGATAGATGATTGAGGATAGATAGAGGATTGATATCAGCTGACTTAGCAGTTGGGGGGAGGGGGGTTCCAACTGATTTGGGGAACCCAAACAAAAAGCCTCTGGCACTCTGCCTGAATTTAAACTACAAATCACATTTTTAAACATTTTAGGGGGTATTTAGGTTAAAGCACTACTATGGAGCTGACAAAATACATTGTTAAGTGACTACATGAGGTGAATATAGGGCCAGGAGAGCATGCTGGGGAGGTAAGTGAAGGCAAATATGTATGATGGACAAAAAAAAAAATTACATAAAAATCCAGCATGCATGATGACAAAGGGGACATTCACAGCATATTCCAATCATGATAATTAGGGAATGAGGAAAGAAATACAAGATATTATCAAACATTAAATACAATAAAATGTGATATTAAAGGATAAAAATCTTACCTTAATATACTCCTTCTGCAGGACCTGGATGATGGCAGAACAGGTCTCCGGGATAATGATCCCCAGAGCCGGGGGGGAGATGCCTGTCAAGAACTTCAAGTCCTGCAGGCTTCTCCCCGTCGCCAAGTACCGCAGGGTGGCGACTAGCCTCTGCTCCGGAGTGATGGCTTGCCTCATGCAGGTATCCTGCCTGCTAATATAGGGTCTCAGCAAAGCCAACAAACGGTGAAATACGGGGGCCGTCATCCGGAGAAAGTTCCTGAAATCATCAAGATTATTCTCACGGATCTCACGGAGCAAAGGCATATGACAGAACTGGTCATGCTGAAGCAACCAATTCTTGGTCCATGAACTCCTCCCCGCCCTGTTCATGGACTGGACTTGTGTCAAGGTAAGGACCCCAACACCAAGCCCCCGCACAGCACGAACTCTACGAGGAGTACGTATACGCAACATGGCTAGAAAACGGTCGGCTGCTCAGAACGAAGTAACAGAACGCACTGAAGAACAGCAAGGCCTGTGAAGAGTGACCTGAAAAACAGTAATGAACAAACAAGAACACAATGACAGAGTCACGCGTAACTCGCAGCACGTACTGAAGATGAGATACAAACCCACAAGCACAAACTGAACAGCAGAAAACGATCTGAAAGCCACGAGTCTGAAAAAGCACGAATCGTCTCTCACCAAACTTTTACTAACATGAGATTAGCAAAAGGAGCCCAAAGGGTGCCGCGCTTGGTTCTCAACTGGCCTTTTCTAGTCTCGTTGTACGTGGTGTACGTCACCGCGTTCTTGGCGATCGGAAATTCCGACAACTTTGTGCGACCGTGTGTATGCAAAACAAGTTTGAGCCAACATCCGTCGGAAAAAATCCATGGATTTTGTTGTCGGAATGTCCAATCAATGTCTGATCGTGTGTACGGGGCATAAGGGTCTTCCCTATGCTTGGATTTGTGCAGTGGACCAGGCGATGCGGGACACTGTGGATATTGATGAGCTTGTTATCATATGCTGTTTGTGAGTATGTGTCTGTTTTATTTCTTCAATAAAAGGATTTATGAAGGTAATGCGCAAAGCTGGTGTGCTCTCTGTTTTTCCCATATGTAGCCTAGGCCCAAGGTACCCAATCAGAAAGAGACCACATGCAGTCCTTGATTGATGTAATTATCTTGTATATTGCAAATTGCTTAGTGGTAATGAATAATGATTAATGAATAATGACAGGCCACAAAGACAAGCCAGTAAAACAGTTGGTGTTTATACACTGTTACCAGGCTTGGGCCTATATTATCGGAGGACAGATCATGCTGGACGGGTGTCATTTTGCAGTGTACCAGGGTGGCACTGTAAAGCTGCAGGAAAGAGCCCCTCTATTATTCCAGATACCGAGATGTTTGTCTAGGCAGACGTTGTCCCTGATCTGACTCTACTCACCAGGAACCACACCCTGCGTTATACATTTTCCCTTACTAGCAGGGTCTCTCTCCCTGATGTACCTCGCTCTCCACGAGTGCCCAAATGACCTGGACACCCTATTATATAAAGTCTCAAACCAAGATGGCCACCTAAAATTTCAAGAGATTACAGCGTCCAGTCGGAAAACTGACCTCTCTGAGAACCTGTTGGAGTCCATTAGAGGATATTTATCCTAACAGACTCCACTCCAGCTGTAATAATGGCACAGTGTCATCTACAGAACGACCTGAAACCTGCCTACACAATGTCCACCCTTGTCACTATCAGGAAGCTGATCCAGAACAGCAAACACTGCAGCAAATGCATGTAGCAGGAAGTGGCTGAAAGAGGCAGAACCAAGGAGCAAATGCATGTAGAAGGAAGTGGCTAAAAGAAGCAGAACCAAGGAGCAAAAAATTGTGAAAACAGTATTTTCGAAAAGACAAACTCATGGCAATAGTTTATGATACATAGTGCTTTAGCAAACTAACTGTCATCCAGTTAAGGTTTAGATCTACTTTAAAATCAGATTTTCTTTTTAGTGAGAAGCAAATTAAACCCTGTTGTGGAACTCAGTTCATATCTATTTCCTCCAATTGTTTCCCGCTTATACACAAGCTAGCTGATATTTTCTACTCCGGCGTGGCTTAGTTCCATGTCCTAAGTTGGTTTTGGCCACACGCAGTAGCAATGCATGTTATTTTAACATATTGAGTTACTCAGACATTATTTTTAATCAGTCCAGGCACTTCTAGTATAAACAATGATATTTAGAAACAGCAGCCTTTGCTATATTTTATCTGCCTTACTGTATTTGTGTCTTTGGATGTTAAAATGTGTGTGGCACATTAAAATTCCATGTGAAATCAGAGCTGTATTTACAGGTCATGCTCTATGAACATGTGAATAATGGTGGCCTTTTGTACAGACTCCATTCTTTTTGTTCTAAGTTTGTTACATGCACATTGTTATCATTATTAAAACTACTACTAGCAGTAGGGCTCCCCTTTATACACAGAGCTGCCAATGAACTTTAAAGCCCAATAATCAAGAGCCCAAAATGAAAAAAATGAAATGGACAGTTCTTACTAGAGCTACAGGGAGTCTTGATGGTGTTTTCAGCAGCCAGAACATCCCTTTTCCTTCAGTTTAGGCAAATGTACCAATACAGAACAGCAAATTAAAGATGATTGGGGGAAATTGGGGGAAATCATCAGTTCCAAAATGGAGTAAAGCAAGCTCTATAAAAGGGGATATAGTGTTCCCTGCTATATCTGAGATCCTATATTATATATTTTTATTTATAATAAAAAGTAGTATATATAAAACAATCAGTATTTGTACTGTGATATTACACTACAAACAGCGCTAATGTTGAGCAAAAACACACAAACATGTGGCCAACTTCACACGAAAGTCCTTTTAGAGTAGGGAAGAGTTTAGAAAGTGGTTCAGAGAGTGTTCATAGGTGATCATAAAACAGAGTCTTAGTGTGCACCTTCCACCGGTCAGTCCGATTCCACCATGTGAGAACACACTCCCCTCAGGGGGTTAAACTCACCAGAGCTGAGAAATAAATAAGCCTCCAAGGGAAGAAACCTCTGAGCCAAGACTGCTACCAACACCACTCCGGGAGATTAACAGATGATAAGGGCTCCAAATAAATCATAGACAAAAGAGAAGCACACATAGCGTAATCCCATTTATTAAATGAATACCGATCGCATCTCACAAAAAACCCCCTCAATAAATACGTACAAAAGCACTGCAATCAAACAAGCAATGGAAGCGTATAAGCTGTGCACTTCACCGTTACAGAGATCAGCCGGTTCAATGTCCCAAGGAGCGAAGAAACACTTCCTTGTTGTGGATCCAGCTGCGGTGGAGCGCACGTGTCACTTCCGGCGTCGTGTAGGTCACGTCCTGATGCGTTTCGTCATATCCTGACTTCAACAGAGGGCGTGCCTACACGACAAATGGACAGGCTTCAATTGTCCTGCCCCAGTCCTCCATAGCCAGTCACAGCGCGTTCTGCATGACGACAGGCGCAAGTCGTCGGCCAAAGTAAACCGTGACGGCGTCCTACAGGAGGGGGAGAGGAACAAACAGCCTCACTGCACTTCTTTCATAGGAGCAACAAAATTATGCTAATATGTAATATAAAACATACTAAACAGACTAATAGGTAAGGAAAATTAATCCTCATTAAGATAACATAAATACGGAAAACGAATACATACACATAAAAATGAACTATCATAGTGTGACTGAATTCGTAAAAATGCACCGATATCATGCGGGCAAATAATTTCTAAGGAGCTGCAAGACAGGTAAAAATATATACACGCTTAAAAAAAAGCATATATGCAGAAAACATAGGTAAAAAATTAATAAACATTATATAAAATATATATATATATATATATATATATATATATATATGTGTGTATATATATATATATATGTGTGTGTGTAAAAAACATTAAAAGCTGATCAATAAAAGCTACTTTAAAATATTAATAATCACTTATAAAACAATTAATATCTAAATCAACGTTCAACCCTTTTGGCGACAAAGTATCCACTAAAAAAATCCATTGGGTCTCTCTTAGATAGGTCACAGACTAGATTTGAACCCCTTCATTTTGGTTTCAAATGATCGATGCCCCAAAATTTAAGGCCCGATGGGTCCTGAGTATGCATCAATTGAAAATGGAGTGATACATTGTGATCTTTAAAACCTATTTTTATATTGGCTATATGCTCTGCAATTCTGACTTTCAAAAGCCTCTTGGTGCGCCCTATATAAATAAGGCCGCACGGACATTGCAGAGCATAGACCACAAAGGAAGTGTTACATGTAATCAATTCTTTGATGGTAAATTCTTTGTTGTTAGAGGTTGATGTAAAACTTTCCAGGGCCCTCAACGATCTATTCACTTCCCTACAAGCACGGCACCTCCTACAACAGAAAAAAACTTTTCTGTCCCAAAAAGAGGAGGGCCTAGCAGGGGGATCCAACACTTTCCGCACTATTTTGTCCGCAAAGCTCAGTGACCTTCTATAGATAAACTTCGGTTTACAGGGTAAAACTGAATGCAGAACTTTGTCCATAAGTAGAACATGCTAGTGGGTAGTAAAAATGTCTTCCACCTCCCTGTATTGGGAGTGAAAACCTGAGATGAAGCTCCATTCATGACTGTCCCTATTCGGGACAGGTGGAGCTTCCTCTAAAAAGGTACACCTAGGCTGCACAGCCAATTCCTGAATGATGGAGTCTAACACTTCTTTGCAGTACCCCTTTTCCATAAACTTTTTCTTTATGATTTGAGCTTAAAATATAAAGTCCTCTTCTTCAGAACAGTTCCTTTTCACCCTAGTGAATTGCCCCTTAGGAATATTTTTTAACCACATAGGGTGATGCCCACTATCAATGGGTAGGTAACTGTTAGAATCTGTGGGCTTTAAGTACACTTTAGTTCCCAACCTATTCCCTTGTCTAAAAATACTGACATCTAGAAAATGTATATCACGCTGACTAAATTCACTAGTCAGCTTAAAATAATTCACATTGGAGTTGAGTTCCCTCAAAAATTCTTGTAAACTATCAATAGACCCTTTCCAGATAAAAAACAAATCGTCGATGTATCTTTTGTATAGCAGGGCATCGATAATTTGAAACCAAAATGGAGGGGTTCAAATCTAGTCCATGACCTATCTAAGAGAGAGACCCAATGGATTTTTTTAGTGGATACTTTGTCACCAAAAGGGTTGAACGTTGATTTAGTTATTAATTGTTTTATAAATGATTATTAATATTTTGAAGTAGCTTTTATTGATCAGCTTTTAATGTCTTTTACATATATATGTATATATTTATTTTATATAATGTTTATTCGTTTTTTACCTATGTTTTCTGCATATATAGTCTTTTTTTAAGCGTGTATATATTTATACCTGTCTTGCAGCACCTTAGAAATTATTTGCCTGCATGATATTGGTGCATTTTTATGTATTCAGTCACACTATGATAGTTCATTTTTATGTGTATGTATTCGTTTTCCGTATTTATGTTATCTTAATGAGGATTCATTTTCTTGTTAAAAGTATCACGATTAGAATTAGCTGATGTACTGTGTAACTCAATTGTATAAATTTGTGGGCTATTTTATACCTATTAGTCCGTTTAGTATGTGTTATATTACATATTAGCATAATTTTGTTGCTCCTATGAAAGAAGTGCAGTGAGGCCGTTTGTTCCTCTCCCCCTCCTGTAGGACGCCGTCACTGTTTACTTCAGCCGACGGCTTGCGCCTGTCGTCATGCAGAACACGCTGTGACTGGCTATGGAGGACTGGGGCGGGACAATTGAAGCCTGTCCGTTTGTCGTGTAGGCACGCCCTCTGTTGAAGTCAGGATATGCGTTTGGGCATGACCTACACGACGCCGGAAGTGACACGTGCACTCCACCGCAGCTGGATCCACAACAAGGAAGTGTTTCTTCGCTCCTTGGGACATTGAACCGGCTGATCTCCGTAACGGTGAAGTGCACAGCTTATACGCTTATACGCTTCCATTGCTTGTTTGATTGCAGTGCTTTTGTACGTATTTATTGAGGGGGGGTTTTGTGAGATGTGATGGGTATTCATTTAATAAACGGGATTACGCTATGTGTGCTTCTCTTTTGTCTATGATTCATTTGGAGCCCTTATCATCTGTTAATCTCCCGGAGTGGTGTTGGTAGCAGTCTTGGCTCAGAGGTTTCTTCCCTTGGAGGCTTATTTATTTCTCAGCTCTGGTGAGTTTAACCCCCTGAGGGGAGTGTGTTCTCACATGGTGGAATCGGACTGACCGGTGGAAGGTGCACACTGAGACTCTGTTTTATGATCACCTATGAACACTCTCTGAACCACTTTCTAAACTCTTCCCTACTCTAAAAAGACTTTCGTGTGAAGTTGGCCACATGTTTGTGTGTTTTTGCTCAACATTAGCGCTGTTTGTAGTGTAATATCACAGTACAATTACTGATTGTTTTATATATACTACTTTTTATTATAATTTACTATAATTTTATTTTAAACGGCTGCTTTTAATAATGAAATATTTTAACTTTTTACCTTCTTTGTGATAACAAATTGGGTGATATCTGTGTTTGTATTATTAGGTGCTGCCTTTACTTTTAAACAGTAATTTTTCCTCTGGCGCTGAGAGGTGTATTGTAGGCCCGAGTAAACACCTTTTGTTTTTATATATTTTTATTTATTGTAACTTCTACTTTCGCTTTCCCATGCACACATTGGTCCTTCCCCAGTAAGATCCCTCCTCCATCACACGCATTGGTCTTTCCCTCGTGAGAGCCCCCCTCATGCACATGCATTTTGGTTTTTCCTGTTGTATCCTTACTTCAGCACACATACAAAGGTACCCAGAAGATCCCTCTTCCAGTACACACACATTGATCTTTCCCCTGTTACCCCTTTTTCAGCACACACACATTGGTCATTCTCCTGTATCCCTCCTCCAGCACACACACATTGGTCATTCTCTTGCATCCGTAATCAAGCATGCACACATTGGTCTTTCCCCAGTAAGATCCTTCCTCCATCACACGCATTGGTCTTTCCCTCATGAGAGACCTCCTCATGCACAGGCACATTGGTTTTTCCCATTGTATCCCTACTCCAGATCACATACAAAGGTCTTTACCCAGGAAGATCCCACCTCCAGCACACACATTGATCTTTCTCCTGTATCCCTCCTCCAGCACACACACATTGGTGCTTCCCTTTCATTCGTAATCAAACATGCACACATGGGTCTCTCCCTAGTGGGAACTTTCCTCCTGCACACGCACATAGGTTTTTCATTGTATCCCTACACCAGCACACATGCAAAGGTCTTTATCCAGTAAGATCCCTCCTTCATCACAGGCATATTGGTCCTTCCCCAGTAAGATCCCACCTCCATCACAGGCATATTGGTCCTTCCCCAGTAAGATCTCTCCTTCGTCACACACACATTAGTCCTTTCCCAGTAAGATCCCTCCTCCATCACACACACACATTGTTCCTTCCTCCATCACACACACATTGATCTTTCCTCCATCACATACACATTGGTCTTTCCCTAGAAAGATCCCTCCTCATGCACACACACATATCAGTCGTTCTCCTGTATCCCTACTCCAGCACAGGCTCACCAGTTTGCCACCCAGAGACTCCTCAGCCTTCATTCACACACTCCCACCACAATAATTGCCTTTTAAACAATGTCCATGTCCTTCCCATAGATATTGTTCACTGAGCCCAGACACAGGTTCAGCACCTAGAATGAAGCACACTTCAGCAGAAGTAAAGTTGACTTGTGTGTATGTGCGTGTGTGCGCCTATGTGCAGAAATTCTTAAAGCAGAACTCCAGACAGAAATTACAAGATTAAAATGAATAGGCAATTAAAAGATAAAATAACAAAACAAGTTTTGAAATGTTGCTGCAATATTCACCTTCAGCCCCCCCCCCAGTACTTTTTGTCTAACTAGGTTTCCTATATCTAATGGTCAACATCATTAAGCCCACTTCCTCTGAGCCCAAGTTATCCTGCGTTCATCTCTCTGTTATTCTGCTTTCTCTTCTTATCAGCATATATCCTATCAGCAGATGAACTGATTGACCCCTTATACTGCCTCTTTCTCTCACACTCCAGCCCTGCTGTACAGGGACTACAAAAGGGGGAAACACAGCTGAACATTCAGGTACTTACACTGCTTGCATTTAAAAATACATTTAATGGTGTATTAATGATTGCAGAACTGTATTAATTTATGTCTTCATTAATTTATGTCTAAAGTTCAGCTTTAAATTCTCCCACAATGATGTTATCTTTCTGTAGAATCTACAGACAGTTCTCATGAATTACTGAGTCATACAAGGAAAAAGGTATGGTTCGGTTTTGGAATTCACCTTGTTTTTTTGGCTAGCTTTTGTATAGTAACCTCACCAAGCAAATGACCTCACCTCATTTCTGCTTTCATTCTTACTGTGCACAAATAATTCCGCGTATAAAATCACTGGGAAATTTTATATTAACAGCCATCTATTAATTCCATAAAGGGTATGGGGACAGTAGAGTAAAAAAGACAGACCACAGTTCCAAGCCTATTCTAGGGGATTACCAGCTATTCACAGGCTAACAGGAAAATTAAGCACTTCAACATGCTCTGGGTCTGTCCCTGAAAACTTACCATTTCCAATGGAATGAAGTAAGTCAGAGGGTGACTATAAGAAGCCAACTTAAGCAGTTGCCTTAAAGTTAACTTGAACTTTTCCCATATACAATAAAGTAGCTTGTTCCTTTTAATGGTGGCCCACCAGCTGCTGATACTTATGTTCCCTTTGCTTTCTCACCACTCTGTTCATGTTTTACACCTGTCAGAGGATCTTGATATGATGGAGACTCTTACTGGCCCAGTCCAAACACCTTTGGGTTGTAAAACGAGTATTGTAGGGATGAAGAAGTGACACGAGTGCCTGTAATATGTTTTCAGTACCACTGGAGTTTTGGCAGCAATGTCGTCTGAACAGCTCATGTCATAAGGTGAGTGCATGACATAGACAAAATTAATGATATAATGCAGTTCAAAGAACAAGCCGAGGTCAGCAATGGTCAGACATAGAGGTGCCAAGCTTATAAGCAGAGTCAGGAAAAAGTCAGGAACGTGTGGGCAGTGAAGAACAGCAGGCGAGAACTGTAGTTGGAATACAATCTGATGTCAGTAATAGGACCAGGTGAGCAGAGCAGAAGAAACCACAGATGAGCTTAGAAGAAAGCCAGGTTGGTAATAGAGGTCTGGCAGAGATTCAGGTTACAGATGCAGAGTTACAGGCAAACCGCGAATGACCATTTAGCGCTGATCCTTGCCAAGACTTACTTCTCTCTAAATAGGTGCGCTGTTACTTTAAGGTGGGTGCTATTCAATACTATTCAATTCAATAAAAATGAGTGCATATGAAGATAATTAAGAAAAAAAAAACAATCAAAGATCAATAAAAAGTCCATATATGTGAGAGTACAAACAGTCTCAAAGTTGACAATAATGAACTGTGAATAAATCAGAATGATTAGTGCTCTCCAAATGAATGACACCAGTGCTTACACGCTCCTTTCCAGATGGAGAGAATTAAATAAACAGAGATCAATTAAGTTTTGCTGTGATACAGCCATAATATCCCCAGTGGCAATTTTCAGGTTTGATATGGCTCCAGACAGATGGAAAGACTGCAACTTATAGAGATCAAATGTACCTGGTGGTGACCTAGGCACAATATCTCCAACAGCTTCTCATGTCTGCTATGGCTCCATTCATATTTTATATGAGGTAAAAACGAAAAAAAGGGCAAACTCATAGTGCAGCAAATTTTAAAATCATAAAAAGGCATTGCAGTAATTCACACAAATTAGGAACATGGGAAAATTGAAGTAAACAGAAACCAAAATGACGTCACAAGCCTAGACTCTGTCCAACGCGTTTCCACCACACAGTCATCATCAGGGCTAAAATGTTTTCTTTAGTTTTGGATGGAGTGGAGAGACAATCAAACACCTGGAGGTATTTTTTTGCTGTCCATTCCCCCATTAGAGAGATCCGCACTCTCTATTTATCTGGTTTAAGCGAAAGTGAGAGAAAACCCTACATTTTGAGTTGTCATCAGAACAGGAATACATGTGAAATCTTCCAATAGGGACACTAGTTCTGGTGACCTTGGTGACAACCAGAGTTTTCCACACTTTGGAGAGATTTCCTCTTCTTTAGCTGTGGGACAGAATGTGAACGGAAATCTCCCCAGTGAGACAGATGGAAGACAAAAATGGGCATGGGTTATAACTCTCACATTTATCCAAAATGAATGGTGTTGACTTTAGTTTTACATTAAAGTGGTTCTAAAGGCAGATGGTTTTTTATCTTAACCACTTGCCGACCGCCGCACGCCGATGTACGTCCAAACTTTGGTGGCAAGTATCGTTGTTATGGCAGCAGCCACCTACCATAACCCCGGTATCCCCGTTTTCGTGCGGCGGTCGACTTTCGGATAAAAGTGGTCCCTGTGGTGGATTCGCCGCGAGATCACTTTTATCGGTGGCGGGAGAGGGGCCCCTCCACTTCTGCCGTGATCCGGTGCCCTGCGCTGCTTACCGGAGCCGTCGGTAGTGGCGGAGGCGATCGCGTCCGTCTCCCTTCTGTGCCTGGAGACGAGTGAGGCTAAGATGGCGCCTACTCATCTCCATGACACTGCTGGGCGGAAGCAACGTCAAAATGTCACTTCCGCCCACGCCTCTTAAAGGCACATTTTTTTCAATGTCATTTTTTTTAAATGACTTTTTTTTTTTTATTGCATTTTAGTGTAAGTATGAGATCTGAGGTCTTTTTGACTCCAGATCCCATATTTAAGAGGTCCTTTTTTTTAAACAGTGTAAAAATAAATAAAATATTGTAAAATAAAAAATAAAAACCAAAAAATTTTTTTAAACCCCCCCCGTCCCAACGAGCTCGCGTGCAGAAGCGAACGCATACGTGAGTAGCGCCCACATATGAAAACGGTGGTCAAACCACACATGTGAGATATCGCCGCGACCGGTAGAGCGAGAGCAATAATTCTAGCCCTAGACCTCCTCTGTAACACAAAACATGCAACCTGTAGAATTTTTTAAACGTCGCCTATGGAGATTTTTGAGGGTAAAAGTTTGACGCCATTCCATGAGCGGGCACAATTTTGAAGTGTGACATGTTGGGTATCAATTTACTTGGTGTAACATTATATTTCACAATATAAAATGAAAATTGGGCTAACTTTACTGTTGTCTTATTTTTTTATTCAACAAAGTGAATTTTTTCCAAAAAAAGTGCGCTTATAAGACCACGGTGCAATACGGTGCAAAAAAATGTATTGCATTGACTGCCATTTTATTCTCTAGGGTGTTAGAAAAAAAACAATATATAATGTTTGGGGGTTTTAAGTAATTTTCTAGCAAAAAAATCAGTTTTAAACATATATTTATTTATTATTATTATTTTATACCTAAAATCCAAAACGAGGCTGGTCCTTAAGTGGTTAATGCATTCTATGTACCTTCTGTGTACAGGTCCCCCCTAATATTTACCTGAGCCCCATCTCGATCCAGAAATGTTGCACGAGAGCCTCGGGTGTCCAGGACTCTCCCTTCTCCCTCGCTGCTGAGACAGCAGCAGGTGCCATTGGCTCCCGTTGCTGTCAATCAAAGTCAGTGAGCCAATGAGGAAACAGAGGGAGAGGGCCAAGCTGCAGTTCAGTGTCTGAATGGACACACAGAGCAGCAACCTGGCTCTGGTGCCCCCATAGCAAGCTGCTTGTTGTGGGGGCGCTCGGCAAGAGGGAGGGGCCAGGAGTGCTGACGAGGGACCCGAGAAGAGGAGGATATGGGCTGCTCTGTGCAAAACCACTGCAACAGAGCAGGTACATATGACATTTTAAACAGAATAAACAAGACTTCATTATCACTTGAAATTGCTTTCTTGGCACCACTGTTAGCAGCAAGCAAGTCACCCAAAGGTAAACACACGGTCGGACTTTTCGGCTACAAAAGTCCGACAGCCCGTCCGACAGACTTTCGATGGACTTTTGGAGGACTTTTGGCGGACCTGCAGCAGACTTTCTAACGAACGGACTTGCCTACATACGATCACACAAAAGTCCGACGGATTCATATGTGATGATGTACACTGGACTAAGATAAGGAAGTTGATAGCCAGTAGCCATTGGCTGCCCTAGCGTGGGTTTTTGTCCGTCAGACTAGCATACAGAGGAGCGGATTTCTGGGTCTGGCGTAGTTACGACGTAAAGATTTGAAGCATGTTTCAAATCTAAAGTCCGTCAGATTTGCGGCTGGAAAAGTCCGCTGAAAGTCCGGGGAAGCCCACACACGATCGGATTGTCAGCCGCTTTAGTCCGTCGGCGTCCGTCTGACTTTTGTAGATGTAAAGTCCGACTGTGTGTACGCGGCATAACAGGTCTTCACTTGCATCAGTCAAGCAGCACAGCAGGTGGAACAAAGGGAAAGCATGCGATATTGGTGGGGTCCCATTTAAGTAAACCTGCATGGGCAAAGCACAGGTTTACTTTATGGCACAAGCTTGCCAGGTGCTCATGACAGTCATCTGTAAAAAAAATAGGTCTAATATTTGGCATTCCTCTTAGGTCATACATTTAATCATATTGTCAAATCGGGAGGAGATCGGGCTTAGTAGGAGCGGAAAATGGCATGGACAGCTCTGCCTTCCAATTCCTGTTATTAAGCAGCCACATCAAATAAAAATAAAAATGTTTCTAATTGTTTGTGCACACAAATAGAAGGTAACCTTCTGTTTCCCCTAAATCATGGACTGTTAAAGGTCTCCACAGACCTGCACACATCATTTTCTTTTCCTTTAGAAAACATAACCTGGAATGATTTCCAAATCAACCACATCACCTCTGCTAATCGTATCTCCTGTCCCCCTGAGGTAAACATGATCATTAAGGAAATATGTTTCAAACAGGCTTTTATGGATAATTATTTTTACATTAGTTGTACTGGCAAAGCATGCTGTGATCTATTAAATGGCACAACATAATAGAAATGAGCGTATTAATGATATGCTGCCACTGGTGGGTACTTGTGGCCCAAGGGCACGATTAGTCTTTTATCAACACTCTTCTATTCATTTATCTGCTTCTCGCAGGACTTTCATTATCATAAGTATTGTACAATTTGTATGTCACTTTACAGATTGTGTATCATGATAAAAATATCTGAAAAGTCTAGTCTGACTTTCTGTGACACAGGATCCCCAGCGACCAATTTAAAGGGAAATCGGTGCTGTCATTGGCTTATTTTTTTTTAAAATAAGGATTTCCAGGAGTGTCATTCTCATCTTTACTTCACTACTGAGTGATTATAAGTCTCGTATAGTAGAGGGGAGGACAGCCACCAAGCTAGCACATTTGAAAACAAGTGAGCAATGACAGTTCCAATGCAATAAAGTAGAATTATAGGCAAAACTTTTTTTTTTTCATTTTGGATAGAGCAAGAGAGGGTTATAACCCCTGTCAGAATTTTTTTCTCGCTATCTGTGTACCATTGCAGAGATTTCCCTTCACTTCCTGTCCCCTAGCCAAACAGGAATTGAGAAGAAATCCCTGCAAAGGGAATTCCTTGGAGACCCCCAGGTCATCAGAACTAGTGTCCCCATTGGAAGATTTCCCCTCTATTACTTTTCTGGGGACAACCCAAAATGTGGTATTTTATTTAGCTTTCACTTTCAATGATAATGGTAAACAGGACAAATAGAATCCCCTTAATGGGGGCTCACTCCCAAGCCGCTGCTCTGCATATACATTCACAGACAGAGCCGTGGCTTGGCCCTGCCCCCTTTCTCTCCTCATTGGCTCATTGGCTGTTATTGACAGCTGTCTTAGCCAATGAGGAGGGAGAGCCCCCAGAGAGCCAAGGCTCTTGTGCACATCCCTGGATCATGATGGGGCTCAGGTAAGTTTTGAAGGGGATGGGGGGGGGCTCCTGCACAGAGAAGGTTTTTTACCTTCATGCATAGACTAGAGTAAAAAACCTTGAGCCTTTAGAACCACTTTAATGTACAGATTACATACAGTGGGAGAAAGGAGATAAGAGAGTTAACTACTTGCCCACTGCTGGCCATCATATGACTTCCTGGGCTTTAAGTGGTGATTTTTTTTTAGCTGCTGATTCCCTGCACTGTAAAAGCCCTCATAGCGGCTTTTCAGCCACTTGATTGCTTTTACAGGCAGCAGGAGGGGACATCGCCATCACGTCGGTCCCCGGCCATCTCTATGACCCTCGGAGGCCGGAAGCGACGCCATGACGTCACTTTCAGCGCTAGCAGTTGTAAACACTGTATTTTTTTTGTTGGGAAGCGATTTTTTTGGGGGGGGGGGGGCGATTTCAGGCTTTTCAACATCAAAGAGAGATCACATCTATTAATAAAGAGGACCTGTCATGCCATATTCCTATTGCAAGGGATTTTTACATTCCTTATAATACAGAGCTCAAAATTTTAAGTCCTAAGCTACTAGCCAGGCCATAAGAGTTACTCACCACCAGTTTCCCCGCCCAACCCCTACCCTGCCCGCCCCTAATTCTGCCCCTAAACACGCCATCATAAATGATTTCATAAAAGTACACTGTTAAATTTTTCATGCAGAATTAAGTTACAAAAATAAATATTAACAACAGCTTTATCAGTGCCCATCAGGGCAGCCTCATTAGTGTCCAGCAATGCAGCATCATCCGTGCCACCTCATCGGTGCCCATCAGTGCCACCTCATCAGTGCCCATCAGTGTCGCTTCATCAGTGCCCATAAATGCAGCCTCACCAATGCCTATCAGTGCAGCCCCATCAATGCAGCCTCATCAGTGCCCATGAATGCAGCAGCCTCACCAGTGCCCATCAGTGCAGCCTCACCAGTGCCCATCAGTACAGCCTCACCAGTTCCCATCAATACAGCCTCACCGGTGCCCATCACTGCAGCCTCATCAGTGCCCTTCTATGCAGCCTCATCAGTGCAGCCTGATTAGTGCCCATCAATGCAGCCTCACCAGTGCCCATCAATGCAGCCTCATCAGTGACCATCAGTGGAGCCTTACCAGTGCCCATAAGCACAGCTTCACCAGTGCCCATTAATGCAGCCTGATTAGTGCCCATCAAGGCAGCCTCATCAGTGCACATCAAGGCAGCCTCATCAGTGCTTATCAATGCAGCCTCACCAGGGCCCATTAATGCCGCCTCACCAGAGCCCATTAATGCAGCCTCACCAGTGCCCATCATTGCAGTCTCACCAGTGCAGCCTCACCAGTGCCCATTGGTACAGCCTCACCAGTGCCCATCAGAACAGCCTCACCAGTGCCCATTAATGCAGCCTAATCAGTGCCCATTAAGGCAGCCTCATCGGTGCCCATCAAGGCAGCCTCATCAGTGCCCATGAAGGCAGCCTCACCAGTGCCCATCAATGCAGCCTCACCAGTGCCCATCAATGCAGCCTCACCAGTGCCCATCAGTACAGCATCATCAGTGCCTCCTCATCAGTGCCCATCAGTGCCACCTCATCAGTGCTGCCTCACCAGTGCCCACCAATGCAGCCTCACCAGTGCCCATCAATGCAGCCTCACCAGTGCCCATCAACACACCCTCACCAGTGCCCATCAGTACAGCCTCACCAGTGCCCATTAGCACAGCCTCACCAGTGCTTATCAATGCAGCCTGATCAGTGCCCATCAATGCAGCCTCATCAGTGCCCCTCAATGCAGCCAAACCAGTGCCCATCAATGCAGCCTTATCAGTGCCTCACCAGTGCCCATTAATGCAGCCTGATCAGTGCCCATCAAGGCAGCCTTATCAGTGCCCATCAATGCAGCCTCACCAGTGCCCATCAATGAAGCCTCATCAGTGCCCATCAGGACAGCACCATCAGTGCCGTCTCACCAGTGCCCATCAATGCAGCCTCACCAGTTCCCATCAATGCAGCCTAATCAGTGCCCATCAATGCAGCCTCATCAGTGCAGCCCAGTCAGTGCCCATCAATGCAGCCTCACCAGTGCCCATCAATGCAGCCTCACCGGTGCCCACCACTGCAGCCTCACCAGTGCCCATCAATGCAGCCTCACTAGTGCCCATCAATGCAGCCTCACATGTGCCCATCAATACAGCCTCATCAGTGCCCATCAATACAGCCTCATCAGTGCCCATCAACGCAGCCTCATCAGTTCCCATCAATGCAGCCTCACCAGTGCCCATCAATGCAGCCTCATCAGTGCAGCATCATCAGTGCCACCTTATTAGTGCCGCCTCATCAGTGCCCATCAGTGCCACCTCACCAGTGCACATCAATGCAGCCTCACCAGTGCCCATAAACACACCCTCACCAGTGCCCATCGGTACAGCCTCATCAATGCAGCCTGATCAGTGCCCATCAATGCAGCCTTTACCAGTGCCCATCAATGCAACCTCACCAGTGCCCACCAATGCAGCCTCATCAGTGCTTATCAATGCAGCCTCACCAGTGTCCATCAATGCAGCCTCACCAGTGCCCATCAATGCAGTCTCACCAGTGCCCATCAGTGCAGCATCACCAGTGTCCATCAGCACAGCCTCACCAGTGCCCATTAATGCAGCCTGATCAGTGCCCATCAAGGCAGCCTCATCAGTGCCCATCAAGGCAGCCTCATCAGTGCCCATCAGTGCAGCATCATCAGTGCTGCCTCACCAGTGCCCATCAATGCAGCCTCACTAGTGCCCATTAATGCAGCCTGATCAGTGCCCATCAATGCAGCCGCATCAGTGCAGCCTGATCAGTGCCCATCAATGCAGCCTCACCAGTGCCCATCAACACACCCTCACCAGTGCCCATCAGTGCAGCCTCACCAGTGCCCATTAGCACAGCCTCGCCAGTGCTTATCAATGCAGCCTCACCACTGCTCATCAATGCAGCCTCACCACTGCTCATCAATGCAGCCTCACCAGTGGTCATCAATGCAGCCTCACAGGTGCCCATCAATGCAGCCTCACAAGTGCCCATCAATACAGCCTCATCAGTGCCCATCAAGGCAGCCTCACCAGTGCCCATCAATGCAACCTCACCAGTGCCCATCAGTGCAGCATCATCAGTGCCCATCAATGCAGCCTCACCAGTGCCCATCAATGCAGCCTCATTAGTGCAGCCTGATCAGTGCTCATCAATGCAGCCTCACCAGTGCCCATCAATGCAGCCTCACCAGTGCCCATCAACGGAGCCTCACCAGTTCCCATCAGTACAGCCACACCAGTGCCCATTAGGACAGCCTCTCCAGTGCCCATCAATGCAGCCTCACCAGTGCCCATCAATGCAGCCTCACCAGTGCCCATCAATGCAGCCTTATCAGTGCCCATCAATGCAGCCTTGTCAGTGCAGCCTGATCAATGCCCATCAATGCAGCCTGATCAGTGTCCATCAATGCAGCCTCAGTGACCATTAATGCAGCCTCACCAGTGCCCATCAATGCAGCCTCACCTATGCCCATGAGCGCAGCCTGACCAGTGCAGGGGATCAGAGAGAGGAGAGGAAGAGGGGAATTACCCAGATCATCACATAAAGCGGGGATCACCTGCTGTGTTAGCTTTGATTTGAATCGCCCGGCACCCGCAGTCACACAAAGTCCCACCTCCTGATCAGCTACTATGATAGACGATACACATCCCAGCATTGGACCAGTGTGCTGTGTATCAAAGTAGTTGGTCCAGGAAGCGGGACTGCGGGCACTGGGCAATTCAAATCAAAGTTGCACAGCGGGTGATCCCCACTCTGTGCGATGATCCGGCCGGCTCCCCTCTTTCTCTCCATTCTCTCTTGCCCTGGCTGATCACTGGGAGAACGGCTCCCATTCAGCCCCGCCTGCCAGCGACGCTCATCTCCCCCTTCAAGGAAGCCCCACACTCGTCCTCAAGCTTTTTCCACTCGCCAGATGGGAGCAGGTGAGTGTAAATTTTGAGGGCTGTTGTAATAGAAATAAAAGTGATAAAAAAATATATAAAAAAAAAGGATAGTGTAAAAAAAAAAAAAAAAATTAAAAGCACCCTGATCCCCTTGTGCACACATGCAGAAGCCAACGCATACGTAGGTCGCACCCGCATATGTAAACGGCGCTCAAACCACACATGTGAGGTATCGTCGTGAAGATTAGCATGAGAGGAATAATTCTAGCCCAAGACCTCCTCTGTAACTCTAAATTGGTAAATTGGTAACCTGTAAAAAATTTGGAGATTTTTAAGTATCGTAGTTTGTCGCCATTTTAAAGCGTGACATGTTAAGTATCTATTTACTCAGCGTAACATCATCTTTCACATTATACCAAAAAATTGGGCTAACATTAGTGTTTTCTTTTTTTTTTTAATTCATGAAAGTTTTTTTTTTTTTCCAAAAAAAATTGGGTTTGAAAAACTTCTGCGCAAAAAACGCATGGCATAAAAAGTTGAAACAATCGCCATTTTATTTCTTAGGGTCTCTGCTAAAAAAAATATATATATATATATATATATATATATATATATATATATATATGTATGTATATGTTCAAGCAAAGGTAGTTGAAGGGGTTAATATACAGGTCACATGCACAGACAGGATGGAGCTGAGTAGAACCGTGCACTACCGAAAAATTTGTTTATTTTCGTTTTCGTTTCATTCGTCTTTTTTTTTTTCGGATCATTCGTTATGATCAGCATTTGTTACTTCGGATTATTCATAACTTCGGATAAATGCGTATTCATTCTGTTCCATTCCTTTAGATGCGGCATTCGTTACCATGGATAATTCGTAATTTTGGATGCATTCGTATTCGTTACGTTGACTAATGCCGCGCACACACGAGCGGACTTTTCGGCAGGACTGGTCCAACGGACTGAATCCGGCGGACAATCCGAACGTGTGTGGGCTCCATCGGACCTGCAGCGGACTTTTTCGGTTGAAAATCGGACTTTGGATTTGGAGCATTTCAAATATTTTCGACAGACTCGAGTCCGGACGAAAAATCCGCTCGTCTGTATGCTAGTCCGACGGACGAAAAACCACGCTAGGGCAGCTATTGGCTACTGGCTATCAACTTCCTTATTTTAGTCCGGTCGTACGTCATCACGTACGAATCCGTCGGACTTTGGTGTGATCGTGTGTAGGCAAGTCTGTTCCTTCAAAAGTCCGTCGGAAGTCTGTCAAAAGTCCGTCGGAAAGACCGTCGGACCGGTCCGGCCGAAAAGTCTGTGTGTACGCGGCATAACAGTTACTTAACAAAATTTGAAAGGAAATTCCAATACCTAAAATTGTTTATAATAATAAAAACTATAATAATAGTTAATAATTTAATTACAATAGAAAATACTTAAAACGAAATTATGTAAATGTAATCGATTCGTTAAACTCGTAGGTTGAATTGTTTTTCATTCTTTTGGATTTTTGGATTTTCGTTCTTTTGGATTTTCGTTATTTCTGGTTTTTGTTCTTTCTGAAAATTTGTTTGCGTATGCATTCATCAAAAGAGTCTGCCGAATTTGGTTCAGAAAATAATTAGTAACAAAATGATTTGCACATGTCTAGAGCTGAGATGTACAAGATAGAAGGGTGATGAAACGGTGAAAAGTGATGCCACAATCTAGTAAATACCTCTATAATCTGCTGCTACCCGTGATCTTTTAGTAATGAATGGATGGTTCATTCATTCATTACTTCTTCACCTTACCTTCTAACATTGTAAGGGGAAGGGGAGGGCTCACCTATCTAAACACTAGTGTGTTTACAATTTTAAGTACTATTATTGGTCATCATAGTGATCATATGGAAAGCAGTTCTATACAGTGTCTCTATGATTTGAGCTGTCCACTGAAGGTTCATGCTAAAAATGTTCCACTAGCAAGATCAGTAGGTATTCTTGGAACTTTACAGGAGAACTAATAGAAAAATGTAAGTGCGGATGCAATTATAATTAAGTGTTGCAGCTCATATGTTTTTTGTTTTTTTTTCAAGTAGAAAAAAATATAGTTCTACTTTAAATATTTCCTTTACCACCTAATGAGAGGCACTACTTAAAAAAGGAAGTGTAAACTTCTTCTTTGATCTTTATACCAGAAAAATACAAAAAAAGTATGAGGAGGATTGAAATAAGAAAAATAACAAGTCACTAAATGGTTAAATGTATGTGGTCATGTCAGTTAATTGTGAATTCAGAAGAGTTCCAGATGTCGGCTCCATACATGACCACTCCTTGTACTGGGAAAGCTATAATCAGAAGTGACCATCGTGTTCATTCTACCACAATTCAGTTAAATTTCTTTGTGTTTAGTCATTCAGACTCCAGATAGCTGTAAAATGGTTCATGCAAAGAACACGAGCAATTCACTGTGAATCTCAGTCTTCTTTACTGAAGAAAGATTATTAGGGGTTTCCTCACTTGTTGTCAAGTATATGTCACTCCAGTAAGGGGTTACAGCAAACTTGTAGCACTACCTTGAAGGAGCTGCTGTTGTTCAGGTCCCCTGTTCCCAGCAGCACCACACTGACATATCAAGGGTGAAAAAAAGAATGTTTTTTTTTTGGGGGGGGGGGGGCATGCCAAGCAGAGCAGGTTACAGAGATAATAACAAAAAACAATAGCAAATAGAAATGCAAGAATAAAAATTGATACTGGATATTAGCAAACCTAATTTCATGGATACCAGAAACCTGGCTAAAAGGGGCAAAGTCCACATATCCTAGGCCCTGACTTATGGGGGGTACCCCAAATATGTTCCCAAGACTGCTGGAGTGTTCTTCAACATTTTTTTTGTAATTACCGCAGAGCAAGGAGTAATCCCCAAAACAAATACCTAGGGGTCTCAAATTGGGGTGGTGCTGCCCCATTAAATGGGAGTATAGCAAGGATGGTGGCCAGTGATCTAAGAAGTTTGTCCTGGAGTCTCCTCCCTCTCGTGTGCATCAAGAACAATGGACATACAATGAGGCTGTCTCCTGCAGTCTCTGAGGGCAATGATGGTAGCTCTGAACATTGTATCAGTGGTCCTAGACAAAATTGGACATATTGGATGCAGATATCCACTCTCACAACTTGCAGGTCCTCCACTCCAGGGCATTGTCCCTTGAACATGCTCGGTGGTCCCTCCGGCTAGATAATCTTTGACAGGTAGAAAAATTCAGTCCCGACTTAGTGACACTGGGAGCACTGCCACTCAGCAGTGTCACCAGCTTCATCAGCACACCATCAGCTTCCCTTGGCTCTCCAGGTAGAAAACATCTGTAGAACCCAGGCTTCCAGTCTTTTTTCCTCCTCCTGCAGTTGCTCAGCTCCTGGGACTTGTAGCCCCACAGTCTCCTCTGTACAGCACTTCCTGTTTTGGGGACAGCATTTCCCACTATCCCCAGCAGCTTCTCTAGCTTGGAGGCTGGCTGTTCCTCCTCAGGCTGTGCCTAGAGCCAATCACAGCTCTCCCCATTCTGCTCTCTAGGCAGTGGCCAGGAAGTGTCCTGGTACTGGTGTGGGGCAGTGACCAGGAAAACTATTGCTAACTGCACTGGTCTGGTGTGGTGGAGTCAGGAACACTAGTTCTAACTACACTGGTATGCTTATACTGAGACTGGTGTGGTACTGATCAGTGACACTGTGACTAGTGTGGCAGTGATATGAAACACTGTGATTATTGCAGTGGTAATTAGGGACACTGTGACTGGTGTGTTGGAGGTCTGGTGACATTATATTGCTGTGGTGGTGATCAGAGGCAATGGCTGGGGGCACTGACATACAGTGATATCAGAGCAGCCAACCTTTGTACATGGTCATCACCACAGCAAGGTAATGTCACCATAGAGATGCAGCACTTGCTCTGATATATACAGTATCTCAAAAAAGTGAGTACACCCCTCACATTTTTGTAAATATTTTATTATATCTTTTCATGTGACAACATTGAAGAAATTACACTTTGCTACAATGTGAAGTAGTGAGTGTACAGCTTTTATAACAGTGTAAATTTGCGGTCCCCTCAAAATAACTCAACAAACAGCCATTAATGTCAAAACTGCTGGCAACAAAAGTGAGTACACCCCTAAGTGAAAATGTCCAAATTGGGCCCAAAGTGTCAATATTTTGTGTGGCCACCATAATTTACCAGCATGCCTTAACCCTCTTGGGCATGGAGTTCACCAGAGCTTCACAGTTTGCCACTGGAGTCCTCTTCCACTCCTCCATGATTGACATCACTAGGCTGGTGGATGTTAGAGACCTTGCGCTACTCCACCTTTCGTTTGAGGATGCCCCACAGATGCTCAATAGGGTTTAGGTCTGGAGACATGCTTGGCCAGTCCATCACCTTTACCCTTAACTTCTTTAGCAAGGCAGTGGTCGTCTTGGAGGTGTCTTTGGGGTCGTTATCATGTTGGAATACTGCCCTGCGGCCCAGTCTCCAAAGGGAGGGGATCATGCTCTGCTTCAGTATGTCACAGTACATGTTGGCATTCATGGTTCCCTCAATAAACTGTAGCTCCCCAGTGCCAGCAGCACTCATGCAGCCCCAGACCATGACACTCTCATCAGTGTGTCTTGACTGTAGGCAAGACACACTTGTCTTTGTACTATAATAAATACAGAGCTGCATTCTGTGTCCTTAACACATTAGTGCAATTCTGCTTTAACTGTGTTTTCTATTTTCAAAATGGGGCTGCACAGAAACCCCAACGGGCTTTGTCACTTTGCGATTCTGCCTGCAGGAAAGCGCTTCACATTTTTCAGTGAATGGCACCTCTGTGCATTTTTTTTACAGCCCCACGTTTTGTGTGCGCCTGCATGGGGTGTGGGAATGCATGCTATTTACACACATTCCCACAACCGCACTAATGTGAACCGAGCCTTAAATTGTACATCTGGGCAAAACAGGGAAAATATTTAGTATTTCTTTGCAGCATCTGCTAGACTGGTTTAAAAATGCTGCAAGTACAAAATAAAAATAAATTGGTGATCCTGCCAGTAACATACTCAGCAATTAACATTTTGTAGTGAGCTCACAACACAGTACTTTAGGTGCACTGAAATCCCAAGCAGTTATAAACCCTGGCCAGTCTCCCCCCTTGAACTATAGAATACCATCCTCCAATGTTATGTAGATGGGGGCTTTCTGTAGTCCAGCAGAAGAAAATCGGGCAGAGCTGGTTTACTCTGCCAAACAGCACAGTTAAACCCCTTTCACACTGAGACGCTTTACAGGCATTTTAGTGCTATAAATAGCACCTGTAAAGCGCCTCTCATGCCACCCCAGTGTGAAAACCCGAGTACTTTCACACTGGGGCAGTGCGCTTGTGGGACGGTCTGCAAAGTCCCACAAGCAGCATCTTTGGGGCTGTGCGGGAGTGGCGTATACAATGGGCAGCACTGCAGAAGAGCCTGCAAAGCGCTTTGGCAGGGGTGCTTTGCAGATGCTTTTAACCCCTTGTTAACCCCTTCTTTGGGGCTAAAAGCGCCCACTCCTGCCCGCACAGCGCTGGTAAAGCGTCGCTAAAACTAGAGGCACTTTACCGCTAATGGTTGGGCGTTCTGAATGTGAAAGTAGCTTTAGGGTTGCCACTTTTTCTTCAAGCCAAATCCGAACACTTTAGCAGCGCACAGCAAATTTCATTTTTTGTTTAGTATACACTTTAGGATATCAGACCTGGGACACCTTTGGGCACTCCAAAGAGAGTAGTAATGCAGCCCACATAGTGCCCCTTCGCCCTCCTATCAGGCCCTGTTCCAACCTACTTTCATTTCAGAATAATGTGTCAGGGTTATCAGAGGACTGAAACCCAGACACATGATTCAAAACCCGACAATTGCCCAGCAAAAGAAAAATGTTTAAAAAAATGGCGTGGGGTCCCTCCCAAAATCCATACCAGACCCCTATACGAGCATGCAGCCTGGCAGGTCAGGAAAGGGACAAGCGAGCTGGAGAAAGAATCCACCTGCGGTGGAAGTTCATCATAGAGAATACCGTGAACCAGATGGCCCTCGGTAGTCTCTATGACCTTCAGAGGCCGGGCGCGATGTTATGACATTACGTCCACCCCCTGCAGTTGTAAACACTGCGGTATATTTGGCTGGAAATCCGAGAACTTTTTTTTATTTCAGGCTTTCCAGCCTCTGCATAAAGAGGACCTGTCATGTCCTATTCCTATTACCAGGGATGTTTACATTCCTTGTAATAGAAATAAAAGTGATTAAAAAAAAAGAAATTAAAGGTAAAGTGTAAAAAAAAGCAAAATTAAAGCACCCCCACTCGCCGTACACATACATACGTCGTGCCCACATATGTAAACGCCGTTCAAACCACACGTGAGGTCAAGCCGCGTCAAGCCTTAGCGTGAGAGCAACAATTCTAACCTCCCCTGTAACGCGAAACAGGTAACCTATAAAGATTTTAAAGCTTTGCCTATGGAGATATTTAAGTACTGAAGTTTGGTGCCATTCCACGAGTGTGCGCAATTTTAAAGCCTGACTTGTTAGGTATCTATTTACTCGGCAAAACGTCATCTTTCACATTATACAAAAAAATTGAGCTAACTTTAGTGTTTTGTTTTTTTATTAATTCATGAAACAGTTTTTAAAAAAAAAAAACATGTTTAAAAATTGCTGTGGAAATACCGTGTGACATAAAAAGTTGCAACAACCGCCATTTTATTCCCTAGAGTCTCTAAAAAAAACATATATAATGTTTTGGGGTTTCTGAGTACTTTTCTAGCAAAAAAATGATGATTTTTATATGTAGGAGAGGTGTGCCAGAATTGGCCCAGTATGGAAGTGGTTAAGCTTTATAATACAACTCAATTTTCGCTTTAAAATTATAGCATTTTGGCAGAGCAGATGCATATAAGTCTGTGTGTACCAGAAATGTGTAACATATAAGATTAAATACAATCACAGTTCTCAACAGGGGAAACCTACATATATATGTCCAAAGATGAGATCTGCTGATAATTGGTCTGCATATGGTGTGCCATCATTTGCTCATGGTGAGCTATCGCCACATAATTGGATGATTTCCATTGTCAAACAAGGGCAACATATATGTTAGGTGTAAATTGGCTCAGTCTCATCACAGAAAGAGCACCTAATCTCAATAGACTTAAATAGGATATGGAGGTTAATTACTTAGTCATGAGATTATTGGACGATTTTTGTCATTTTAAGTATACCAAGCAAGACTAATCTCATGAGACTAATCTTCCAGCAATTGACCAGCAATCTTTTGCAGTAGCACAAGGAGCTCTGAGAATGAAAGTCGTCTGTGTAGCTGTGCCTGGATGTTGGCAGTGCCTAAACGTGTTAGATAACAGCCAATTCAGAAGTGTGAATGGAAAAGTGACTCAGTGGCAAGGCATTGGACCGGCATCCAAGAAACAGCAAGACAAGACATGCATTGTATGACCTTTGGCAAAGCACTTAATCAATCTGTGCTAATGACATTGGCACGAGAATCCACACTGCCTTTTTCATTTTTTACACCAGTTGCTTCTCTTGTTTTACTGCCCCGAACCAAGCTGGAAATGTAAAATGGAACTCCAGGCAAAATAAAAAAATGAGTCATAAATAGGCAAGATGAAAACATGTACTTCAAGTTGTCTGATTTTTAGATGTAGTGCTCAGAAGAGAAAGTAAATAAATACAAATTTTGGAATTGAAGACTGTCCCAAACAATGTCCTGCTTCTGTGGGTTTGAGGCAAAAAGCTGACCATTGATTGTATCTGGACATGTGTAATTCGTTACAAATTAAAATTTGGACAAAATTTTCATTATTTAGAGATCACAATTGTAACGAATTTCAACGAATCTGAAATAATTTATAGCAAATTATCCAAATTCAAAAATGAATTTGAATTTGAACATTTATTTGAATTCGAAAACAAATTGGAAACATATTGCAATAAACATAGTAAGGTATAAACGTGAAATAAGATGATGACTCCTACTTAGGCTGCTTTATAGAATAGAAAAGAAAAGATTTTATGAAACAAATCCAAATGTACGCAAAACAAATTCTGAAAATGAATTATTCTAACATAACGAAAATGACAAAACAAATAATTAACTTAAAAGAGAAGTATGGGGTTTTTTTGCCCATTCATACATACCTAGTGGGATGCAGCTTTGGTCCGATGCTGCATCTGTCCCTGCCGGCTCTGCACTGAAAGCCGAGTGATCGAACACCGCCGATGGCTCAGTTCTCACAGATCCCTGAGCGGAGAGCTGTTGACTGTCAATCAGCAGCCCTGCTCCTCCACACTCACTGGAGCCCTGAGCTGTGGAGGGGTGAGGAGCGGCCGTCTCAGGCTCTCCGTGGCTGAGACGAGTATCAGTCCAGGCACTTGGTGGATTCAGACTTCATTTTCGTGATGACGCGGTGCCTGGACTGATTTCCGTGACATCAGCTCTGCTGTGTCGTCAGCAGAGAGGGGACTTTAGTCCCCTCTCTGCTGAAAACGGGTCACAGGAGTGCAAAAAAAGAACTGCACTCCTGTGACCCATAGGAGAAACCCAGCCCAACAAGCTCAGGCTAGACTTCTCCTTTAACCTCTTGGCGCTGAGCGAGACCGTGTACCCTGTGTGCTTCTGGCAAAGTTACCAGTGGCTAATGGAAAGCTTCCATTCGCTGCTTGCGATTGGGAGATTTCCAATCATGTGACCGACGTAACAGCCAATCTTAGCGGTCACATGACTACAAGCCACCTCCCGGCATTCTAAACTACTTAAAGGGTCAAGAGGCACTGGCTCTAAGGGGTTAACAAACAAATCAAAAATTAAACTAAATTCATTTTTCTGTTTTGCACATATCTAATTCCACTCATCAGTATAGCTGCCCCCCCCCCCCCCATCAATAATCTCTAAAAAAAAAAAAAAAAAAAAATTAATATAAAAATACTTTTTCTTTCTACTTTTATGCCTAAAAAAACTTCCCAACTTCTCATTGCTTTTTTTTTTTTTCAAATACTACTTTGAGCTTCCAGCCTGCCACAGACCTTTGCATCAAGAGGATGCAGGATAACTGTTGAATATGGGGGAGTATTGGGACTTGTTGAGGTTGGATAATAAGTAGACATATTTAATGGGCATAAATGTATACTGGAGTACATGACAATGGTACAAAACATGTGAAAAGTAATTGCATATATATACATACACATGCACACATAGCATGGACATCATGGATACATAGATACATGTCGGCTTGACAGCACATGACAATAAAGAATACAAATTGTTAGTAAAGTTGTATAAATTCATGTATGAACATGTCATGTGGACGGCACATCACAATATTGTAAATTTGGTAAAAGATTGTATAGACATAATTGATTGGAGATGGTAACCCTGAATTGACTCCTTTTGAAAGGCATAAGACTGCATCCTAAATTCCCAACGCGTTTCGTTTATGGACACTTCCTCAGGGTGGAATGCTCAAGAATATCTACAAGGATAACTGTTGAGACAGACCTGCTAATTAGTTGGCTCTCCCTAAATGTCTGTCCTCTAGTCCTCTAGTCCCTTCAACAGAGGCCACGTGATCAATGCCTTTTCATTGATCATGTGATTGGCTGCCAAAGGGAGCAAAGAGTCCATACATACAACCTGACAACATATGTGTATTGTATTTGCTCTCCTGACTACCAAAGAGTTTTGCAATAGTATCCATATACTATACCATCTCCAAGGGCTTGCCATAAAAGAGTTATTTCCTTATGGCAGATCTGGTTAATGCAATTTGTTTATGTTTGTCATTATAAATGTTAATAATTCAGAAAGTTTCTATTAGTAGCATACAATTACTGGCAGAGATGTAAGTGGAAACTACTGTCATTTGTGTATTCCGCATACCTTTTCTCTGTTCTATTTTTATGGGTAAAGAAAAATGTAAAAAATGTATTCAACCAATAACTTAAAGTTGAGATCCATTTTTCCATTTTTTTAAACCCTTTAGTCTTACTTGTACACATTTCGATCATTTTAAAGGGTTATTCTAACCAAAAGTAATATTCTAGTTATAGGTAGAGCCTGAAGGTTCTGTCATTTCCCCGGTTTCCTATATGTCTTGAACACTTCAAAAGTTGAGATCTCCCGGCTATAACTCTGACTCGCATCTTTGCATGTTTCAGCTCCTCCTCCTAAAGTTTTCTACATAGCAAAAAATAAATAAATGCAGGTATGCAAAACCAGGAACTCAGACAAAGATTTCTCACCAATGGAGCCCTTGAAAAATATGTCAAGTGCATAGGCGTGCGCACAGGGTGTGCCAGGCGTGCCCAGGCACACCCTAATCACCCTGTGCAGCACAAATTCCCCCTACTGCTCTGGCTCCCCCCTTCTCCCCACAGTGCTTCTGGCTTCCCTCCTCTCCTCTCCTGCTGATTGATGCTGCAGGGATGAGTGGGGCAAGTGGCCGGTAAACATGTAGATTACTGGCCCCTTCTCTTTCTGAGTGAACATCGTGAGTGATTGGTAGTGTGTGTTTGAGCTTTGGGGTGCACACCCTAATGCAATAGGCTACGCATACCTATGGTCAAGTGCTTTAAATCTCTAGCATCTACCAAAAACTGAGATTGCAGTTTTGGATATACTGACCCATTAATGCTGAACTCCAGGAATGATCTGTAATGCATACTTACATATTGTATGTCAAGCTTGGCATAATGTAAGTATGCATATTAGACGCCTTGTATTTGTTGATAAAAATACAATGTGTTCTACTAATATCAGCGGAGCCAAGCAAGCAAATCCCTGCGATCGCTGCAATTTTTAGGGCTCTGTTGGCATTCTGTGTGAGCAGCTTCCCCTCCACACACTGACCACAGGGGGTTGCTCATTCAGGACTGACGCCATCCAAGCAAGACTTTGTATAAATGTGCTCTGATTGGATAAGATGGAGGGCATGGCATCAATGCCCCTCCTCTCCACATCGTCCAATCAGAATACGTCTTGTATTAAAAAAAAATACAATTTGTTCTAGAAATAGCAGTGAAGCTGAACAAGCAATCCCCTGTGTTCTGTGTGTAGAGAGTAAGCCACTCACACAGAACCCCAGGCCCCTGGAGGATTGCTGGTATCAACGACTACTACCCTGTTTCCCCAAAAATAAGACCTAGCGTGATTGTCGGTGATGGCTGCAATATAAGCCCTACCCCCCAAAAAAGCCCTAGTTAAAGTCCTTGTAGGTCTTATTTTCAGGGTAGGCTTATTTTCGGGGAAACAGGGTAGGGCTTATTTGGTGGGTAGGGCTTATATTGCAGCCATCACGGACAATCACGCAAGGTCTTATTTTGGGGGAAACAGGGTACAATGATTTTGAGGTTCCCCAGTGGCCCATAGGGTGTGAGATATGCATATTTACATTATGCCAAGCGGGACCAATCTGTAAGCAAATACATACTACATAATATAATATAAATAATATAATTAATATAATTTAATATAACATAATATAAATAAAAATAAATACTAAACTGTATATAGATCGATTCTAGAGTTCAACTTTAATTTATTTAATTATAGATCTTTATCTGCATCACAATGCAACTGATGAAATCCTTTAAAGTGAGTGCCATGTAGGAACAGGTCAGTTACTTGCCATTTGTATGTTGAATACGCAACCAATTGTCAAACAAAAGACGTGGAAAAGCAAGTACTGCCATGAGGGACATGCACCATTGCCAAAAAATGAAAATGAAAAAATGCAATATCTTTCCCTACACAAAAGTGTCAGCTCGCCCAAACACCTCCAACACATTTTAACAACATGGTTGCCATAAGCCTAGTTTTTAGCCTAGCTTTTTTTGGTGAGGGGCCTGGGTTATCCATTCCTTCAGATTATTGGCTCTTGTGACTCAGCTGACCAGGGGATTGTTCCTTATTTCTGGTGGTAATCATTTCCCCTTGGTGTAAATGGATGAGCTGTAATAAACAGCCAATCATGTCAAAGATAACATTCATTAACATATACAAAAAACTTAAAGTAAATCTACAAGCTTGTTTTTTTTTACTTAAAATAAAAAAAAGGTTTATACTTACCTGTTCTGTGCACTGGTATTGCGCAGAGCAGCCCTGAACCCCCTTTTCTGGGATCCCCTGCCAGTGCCAGTCCCCTGCCAGTTCGGCTGCATTCCACTCTCTACAGGCTGTTGGAACTGTCAATGTTACCGGTAAGGTTGCCTTCCCACCATTTCAATAGAAGTTCTTTCATTGTACTGGGAATGAGTGTGTTTTTGTCACCAAACCGCGATGTACCCAACCTACAAGCACTGCTGAAGATGGGCACAACGCTGGATTCATATTGGACTCAAGTAAGTATTTTGGGAGAGAGAGGAAGCAAACATTTAGTGGAAAGTTTTTTACCCTAATGCCAGTAATGCACCTTATGACTTTAGAATCACTTTATAGAAGATTCCCTTTAAAAAACGCAAATAATGGCTTGTAATCACATTATACCTATTCACTCCAAATATCCAGCCTATGTTCTCTAGATAATTATCAGTTATTACAAGTTTATGTTACAAAGGGGAAAACAGGCTTTCCACCAAAATTTGATGGCTCCCAGAGGGTGAACATGACAATTTAACACTGATTACTTGACAAGATTAATGTAGTGTATATTAATCCTAACTGATTAATTATTTCTTTTATGCTGATGACAGTGTCCTTGATAGTGCCGAACAGCTGCTGAATAATAAAGAGGAATCTCAGGCATTCTAAGACTGTGGCCTGCCTGGTGTATGATTTCAATAAGCAGTTAATTAGAGGATTATTTTGAACCTTTACGATTGTGTGTAAACTCATGAGCACTGCCATTTTTTTTATATGTTAGCTTGGGATAAATTTCAAACAGAGTAATCTTAGAAGCAGACCAACAATTGCAAAACACTGAAGATTATATTATTTCTAATACATAGACTTACCATGTTAAAGGAGGGAAAAACGTTTCTATTTATTTGTACTCTGCTGTTCATCTCATCCAAGTAAATGCTTATCAAACAGGTTCATTGATCTCCAATGGGTGATAAACCTTGCTACCTAGATCGAATGCCCATGGTTCGAATTTGGGTTGGGTTTAGAAATCAGTAAAAAATTCAGGTGCCAAATCCGAACTCTACTGAAGTCAGTGGGAGCTGAACAGTGGGAGCTAACAGGAAATGCCATATAAATTGCCACCTGTTTCTTGCCCTTTGCAAACAAAAGAGGGGATTTACTTCATCTGTACCAGACCCTAATCCTGCAAAAAAAAAAAAGTGTGGTTCCCCTTAAACTACAAACCAGCCTTATTTTTGATGTGGGTCTGATATTGATGCCAAGGGGAACCCCATACACAATAAAACAAAGAAACAAAAATAGAAAAATAAAGTTCATGCCCCCTCCCCTTCTAAATTCTATACAAGACCCTTATCTGAGTATGCAGGAAAGAAGGGGGGGGGGGCAAGCATCCACTCTATCTCCTCCTGAACCATACAAGGTCACATGACCTCAACATGAGAAGGCTACCTTGCCAGAGAATCCCTGGCTAACAGATGAATAAGCCATGTGGCGATGACTCTGTCAGGTTCCACACTTACCAAACAGATGAGTCCACGTGGGCAGAGGGTAGGCTCCCTTACGTGTCCGATTCGGGGCCCCTGGTAGAGCAGACAGGAGGCCCGCGAGTGCGGAGTGGTATGAGAGCCTGAGGTAAAGTCCTGGAGCACAGTGGTCTGGCAAGCAACCGGTAGAGCTTGAGACTTGGTGGAGCAGATGCTGAGCAGGAGTTAGTCAGACTTGGTCACACACAGGCAGAGGTCGGCAACGGGCTGGCAGCAACGGTACAAGGGAGCAGGCAGAAGCGAGGTCAGACGAGCCGGGGTCGGGTACAGGCAGCAAGCAAGGAAGGTCCAAAGGTAGCCGGGTCACAACAGGTAAACACTACGGAGACACAGGAACACGGGATGATCACGGGACAAGACACAGAGCTGTTTGATCAGGCAGCACCGGGTCAGTGCAGAGGCAGGATTCAAATAGGCTGATTGGCGCCAAAACGCCGCGCACGTGCGCGCGCCGATTCGCCAAGGCACGCCGCGCGCCCCCGGAACCAGCACGCACGCCCACACCACCGGGCACGTCAAAGGCAGCGCCCACAGGCGGACGCGCGCTAACGCGTACGCACAAACGCCCGGACGCCACCCCGCACGCCACGGCCGGTGAGCCCAGGCACGCCGGTGCCCACAGGGACACGCGCCCCAGCACGCACAGGGACACGAACGCCAACGCGCCCCGGCGCGCACCGGCGCCCAACCAGGTAACCTCTCTGACAGTGCCCCCTCCTCAAGGGCAGAATCCGGATGCCCAGTTGGGCCATCTTCGAGGCATGAGAGGTTTTAAAGGACTGCAGGAGTTCTCTGGCGTGTAAATTGCTTTCCGGCTCCCACGAATTATCTTCGGGTCCATAGCCTTTCCATTTTACCAGATATTGCACCTGATTGTGCCTTCTTCTACAATCTAGAATTGCTTCCACTTCGAACTCCTCTTCGCCATTCACCACAATAGGTTTGGGTGGACCAATGCTGCGACCAGAAAAGAAGTTAGGAGTGACTGGCTTCAGGAGAGACACGTGGAACACTGGATGTATCCTCAGAGAATTAGGAAGGTCAAGTTCGTAGGCTACGTTGTTGATTTTCCTCTTGATCCGGAAGGGACCCAGGTATTTGGGGCCCAGTTTCTTGGATGGGCAGGCCAACTTGAGATTAGCGGTAGACAGCCAGACAGAATTGCCAGGTTCAAGAACAAGTTCCCCCCGTCTCTTCCTGTCAAAGATTTTCTTATAATCTTCCTGAGCCTTGGTCATGGTCTCCTGCAGCAATTTATTGTTGTTAGAGAAGAAGTCCAAAGTTTGGGATACTGCAGGAACAGGGCATTCGGGGACTGATCCGGGCAAGAAGGATGGATGGAAACCGTAATTGGCAAAAAACGGAGACTGATTCGTAGCAGAATGTAGGGAGTTATTGTAGGAGAACTCCGCGATGGGAAGCAGGGAGGCCCAATCGTCCTGGGAAAAAGCAGAAAAACAGCGGATGTATTGCTCCAAAGTCTGGTTCGTCCTCTCGGTTTGCCCATTTGACTGAGGGTGGTAAGCCGAAGAGAATGACAGCTCGATCTCGAGCGCGCCACAAAGGGCCTTCCAGAATCTGGAGGTGAACTGAACGCCCCTGTCCGAGACTATGTTGGTCGGGACTCCATGCAGCCTGACGATCTCCTTTATGAAGATGGAAGCGGTCTCCATGGCTGAAGGGGTGCCCTTCATGGGGAGGAAGTGGGCCATTTTAGACAGCCTGTCAACCACAACAAAAATGGACGAAAAACCTTCTGATGGTGGAAGCTCAACAATAAAGTCCATTGATATCATGGTCCATGGCCTCTCTGGGACTGGCAATGGTCTCAACAGGCCCCATGCTCTTGTCCGGCTAGTCTTGTTTCTGGCACACGTGTTACAGGACTCCACATAGTCCTTGCAATCCTTAGTAAGACACGGCCACCAAAAGGTGCGTTGGACGAGATCGGTTGTTTTTCGAGTGCCGAAGTGGCCAGCCAGTTTGTGATCATGACATAAACTTAACACCTGTACCTTTAACTCCTCAGGGACCACAATCTTATTCTTGAACCAGAACAGTTCATCCTTGGTACAAGACTCAACAGGTGGAGACATTCCCATGGAGGCGCGTCTGATTCGGAAAATTAGATCCTCCTGAAGGATTAGGAAATTTCCAGAGGGAAGGATGGTATCTGGGGACACGGTTCTTTCAGAATCGAGGAACATCCGGGAGAGAGCATCAGGTTTAACATTCTTGGATCCGGGCCTGAACGTAATGTGAAAAATAAATCGGGAAAAAAAAAGTGCCCATCTGGCCTGCCGGGGTCTCAATCTCTTGGCTGTCCTTAGATATTCCAAGTTCTTATGATCTGTGTAGATCAAAATGGGGTGTGCTGCGCCTTCCAGAAGGTAACGCCATTCCTCCAGAGCCGCTTTAATGGCCAAAAGCTCCCGATCACCCACGTCGTAGTTTTTCTCGGAGAGAGAAAGTTTGCGTGAGAAGAATCCCACAGGGTACAGCAGTGCTTTGGCACCCTGTCTCTGTGAAAGTACAGCTCCGACTGCAACCTCAGACGCATCCACCTCCAGGACGAAGGGCAAGGCAGGGTTGGGATGCTTAAGGATAGTGGCTGAGGTGAACAGCGCCTTGAGTTTTTCAAAGGCTTTTTGTGCCTCAGGGGTCCAGCGGAATCGGCATCCTTGTTTAGTAAGCTCTGTGATGGGAGTTATGATTGAAGAAAATCCTTTAATAAATTTCCTATAGAAATTGGCAAAGCCAATAAAGCGTTGTACTCCTTTTTTGTCGGTCGGTGCAGGCCAGTCCAGAATAGCGGATACTTTTTGTGGATCCATTTTGATGCCATCGGGGGAAATAATCAGGCCCAGGAACTGGATAGATTGGAGCTCGAATTCACACTTTTCAAGTTTAGCGTACAGTCCATGCTGTCTGAGCCGGGAAAGTACATTTCGTACATGCTTACGGTGTTCCATCTGGGAGGCCGAGAAAACCAAGATATCGTCCAGGTAGACGATGACATAAAGATCCAATAAGTCGTGAAAGACATCGTTGATGAAATGCTGGAATGTCGCCGGTGCATTGCACAGACCAAAAGGCATGACGAGGTACTCGTAATGTCCGAATCGAGTACGAAAGGCCGTCTTCCACTCGTCTCCTTCTCTTATGCGGATCAAATTATAGGCTCCACGGAGGTCAAGCTTGGTAAAAACGGTAGCCGATCCCAGTCTCTGGAATAGTTCAGGAACCAAGGGTAGCGGGTATCTGTTTTTAATGGTAATTTTATTGAGCTCCCGATAGTCAATGCAAGGACGTAAGGAGTGATCCTTCTTTTCCACGAAGAAGATACCTGCCCCAGCTGGAGACGTGGAAGGACGGATGAACCCTTTCTTCAGGTTCTCGTCTATATAAGTCTTCATGGTGCCCAACTCCTGCTCAGTTAGAGGGAAGATCCTCCCAAAGGGAACTTCGGTACCTGGTAAGAGTTCTATTGGACAATCATAGGGTCTATGAACTGGAAGGGTTTCTGCTCCTTTTTTACTGAACACATCCAGGAAATCCCGGTAGGGTTCGGGAAGATCTTGGCAGGGCTTAGCTTCAGAGTCTATGCGCAGGCATTGGGAGGAAGTTAATGGGGTCCCCCGTAGGCAATGTTGTCTGCAATATTCCGAGGAAAACTGAATCTTGCCTGTAGACCAGTTGATACTGGGATTGTGGGCCTGTAGCCAAGGTATTCCTAGGATGACTGGGAAGAGAGGAGAGGAAATGACATCTAGGCGTAAAAGTTCCTGATGTTCCGGGCCAATGGTGGCCAACAGAGGAACCGTTTCTTGGGTGACGGGTCCGGAGCGGAGGGTGGAGCCATCCGCTAAGAAAACTGCCAGTCCTTGAGCTTTAGTCTGAGTGGGAATATGATGGGTTTCGACAAAGGTCCGGTCAATGAAACCACTACAAGCTCCAGAGTCAATGATGACCGGTACTGGGATGCTCCTTCCAGGTAACTGCAATACAATGGAGAAAGTTAAATGGTTACCGGCACTAGGTAGGACAGGTGCACACAGAGAAGAAGATGGCAGACACTTACGTCTCTTGTTTAGGCATGCTCTTGCAAAGTGACCAGACTCCCCACAGTACAGGCACAGATTGAGTGTGCGCCTGCGTGTCTTCTCCTCAGAAGTCAGAGAGGGACGGAGCAGTCCCAACTGCATGGGCTCCGGGGCCTCCGGGCCCGGGGTAGAAGAGACCAGCGGAGCTTGGTTTGGGGCACAAGGAGCCCTAGGCAACATCCAGGTAAGGCGTGGGTGACTAACAGACCTCTCAGAGCGTCTCTCCCTGAGGCGCCGGTCGATCTGGATGGACAGATTAATTAACTCTTCCAGTGTCTGGGGTATCCCCACTCGTGCCAGTTCATCTTTTAGCGGATCTGACAACCCCAGCCGGTATTGGTGACGCAAGGCTGCGTCGTTCCAGTCCGTATCCGAGCTCCAACGCCTAAACTCCACGGCGTAATCTTCAGCAGCTCTGCGACCTTGTTGAAGGGCATGTAAAGCGGATTCTGCCGTGGTTGTTAGCTGGGGGTCCTCATACAGCTAAAACATAGCTAGGAAGAAGGCATCTAGGGAATCAAGAGATTGGGCCTTTTGCTCCAATAGGCGGTGGGCCCAGGTTTGAGGCTCTCCGATCAATAGGGATATGACGAACCCCACTTTAGTAGCTTCCAGGGAGAATGCGAAACGCTCGGAACTTACTGCGTGCTCCGGAGAATTTTTCGGGTGTAGGCACCCTGGGCTCTGGTGGTAGCATTACTACAGAAGGTGCTGAGGCAGGGTTGGCGGAAACTGCCCCTGGTGGAGAAGCTGAAAGGGCCTGGACCTGTCCTTCCAATCTGGTATAGCCTTCCTGTAGGCTTTTAACGGCTTGAGTAAGGCCCGCTAGATGCCTACACAGTTCATCCATGGGGGAGGCCCCCTGCCCGGACTCAGTCATGGCTGCCTGATACTGTCAGGTTCCACACTTACCAGACAGATGAGTCCACGTGGGCAGAGGGTAGGCTCCCTTATGTGTCCGATTCGGGGCCCCTGGTAGAGCAGACAGGAGGCCCGCGAGTGCGGAGTGGTATGAGAGCCTGAGGTAAAGTCCTGGAGCACAGTGGTCTGGCAAGCAACCGGTAGAGCTTGAGACTTGGTGGAGCAGATGCTGAGCAGGAGTTAGTCAGACTTGGTCACACACAGGCAGAGGTCGGCAACGGGCTGGCAGCAACGGTACAAGGGAGCAGTCAGAAGCGAGGTCAGACGAGCCGGGGTCGAGTACAGGCAGCAAGCAAGGAAGGTCCAAAGGTAGCCGGGTCACAACAGGTAAACACTACGGAGACACAGGAACACGGGATGATCATGGGACAAGACACAGAGCTGTTTGATCAGGCAGCACCGGGTCAGTGCAGAGGCAGGATTCAAATAGGCTGATTGGCGCCAAAACGCCGCGCACGTGCGCGCGCCGATTCGCCAAGGCGCGCCGCGCACCCGCGCGCGCCCGAGCGCGCCCCCGGAACCAGCACGCACGCCCACACCACCGGGCACGTCAAAGGCAGTGCCCACAGGCGGACGCGCGCTAACGCGGACGCGCGCTGGCGCGAACGCGCGTACGCACAAACGCCCGGACGCCACCCCGCACGCCACGGCCGGTAAGCCCAGGCACGCCGGTGCCCACAGGGACACGCGCCCCAGCACGCACAGGGACACGAACGCCAACGCGCCCCGGCGCGCACCGGCGCCCAACCAGGTAACCTCTCTGACAGACTCATTGGTTGTTAAGAGGATGACTGCCACTGGCTCCCTAACAACCAGGAGCCCTGAGCGGGGAAGCTGTCACATTTAGTAGTGGCAGTACCCTGTTTCCCCGAAAATAAGACCTAGCGTGACTGTCGGTGATGGCTGCAATATAAGCCCTACCCCCCAAATAAGCCCTAGTTAAAGTCCTTGTAGGTCTTATTTACAGGGTAGGGCTTATTTTTGGGGAAACAGGGAAGGCCTTTTTTGGTGGGTAGGGCTTATATTGCAGCCATCACTGACAATCACGCTAGGTCTTATTTTCGGGGAAACAGGGTAATATCGCTGCTAAACACCTCTGTATCCAAGGTTGGTCAGAGACTCAATTCACATGTAACAGTGTGGATGAGTAGTGGTGGCAGCCATTAAATTGTATAGAGTACAAATCTGGCAGCCGCCGTTGTTGGCACACACTGTGTGCAAGCAACATGTAGCTCCGCAAAAAGGAATCTACTGATTCTTGTCATAGGCCACCACTGAATGTAGCTGTATGAAGTAAGCTTTCACTTTGCGAAGTGGACATGTTCTACTCCTTTAGTAAATCAATCCCACTGAGTCACTGACTTGAATGGCTGCATAGGCACGAATTCCCCATGAGACACCCCAAAAACAGTTGAGTACTGTCAATGATCCTTTTTTTTATTTGCACTAACATCTACATTTTTGGGACAAGCTTTCAGGTGTACCCTCTTCTTCAAGGTACAATCAGTACTTCAAAGTTGGTATAGCCACAAAGGTGGGACCAACTTCATAATGATTTCCATTGTTTTGCAATGTAAGCTCAAATAGGTGTGATAATCAGGTGTCCACAAACTTGACCATCTGGTGTATATGTTTATATTCATGATTGCAATGCTGAGCTTCGCCTGAATTCCATATTCTGAATAAAGAAATTGCTGTAATAGTAACATTTCTGGGAAATGTGCCCTGCACATACCCTCATCCTACGCCTCCAATATGTGACTACTCCCGTATTACCGCATTCCTAGAATCTCCCTTACTCAACTTCTTATCACAATCTTACACAGAAATGTGGTTTAGTCATTCATCTTTCACCTTTGCTTTGCTGACCTCCTTAAAAAACATACTAGTGACAACATGGAATTCTCCTTGTTGTTATAACATGCTCACTATATTGGTATCGGTTAGACCATATGGTCTATGTTTTGAGTCACTAGGTCAAAAGATTGCTTTCTTCAACATCATATTAGCATGATTAATATTATCTAGAATACTCAAGAATGCAGATAACAGATTCATAAATACATATATTTCATCCAGCCTGCTTCAGGAATGGAGTTGTAACCATGCCCTTTTCATCAACTGCACTTTATCTCTGCTGGGTAACTGGCAGCATCATATTGTACAAAAAACTACCTTTAGATTGTAAGCTCTTAATGTTGTATCATTGTTTGTTGAACATTCTTTGCTCTTGTATGCTCAGTTTGAAATTTCTGCAGAGTGCTGAGGAATGTTGTATTTGCCATTCTTTAAAAACAAAGTAATATTTAAAAATTTTCTTAAAATCTATCTGTCGTCAAAATAAAATAAAAAACATGTAGTCATATTCATTTCCATATCATATTTCAATTATTTCTAGCCTACTCCCATTAATCTAAACAAGCTTGACGTTTGTACACTTAGTTTGCAAAGATCCCCACACATTTACTCCCTTGAATGAATTCTGCGACATCCCAGATAGCAAGCAATTGTGCTGCAAATTTGAAAATGACTTCCTAAGCTATTGCTAGACTTGCCAGGCTTCACAAGTTTGTTGCATAAACACACATTGTATGACTCCAGATCAACTTTCTTTGCAAATATTCTGCAAGTCTGCTGCAAGTTCTGGTTCAGTTATGTTGTACAATAGTCATCCCACCGCAGGGGTCACTGTGGCTGAATTTACATGCCGTAGACTTACAGAGCTCTTGCTGTAGACTCACCACTGCAACTTTGCTCCTGCTAGAGACTTGCCCCGTAAATTTGCTACAAATTGGAAAAGTGTCAACTAGAACTTGTGCTTTAAGTGCTCTGCAAGTGTACAACTTGCCAGTGAAAATGTGCAGCAAGATAACAGACTTACAATTCATCAATACTGCTACAAATTTGTGGCAAGTTATCCTTTCTATCTGGGATGTATTCACTATGCCCTATGCATAGGTACTGCTGTGTCACACATTATACAGAGCCTGCCTTTTGAACTACAGAGGCGCTGAATGGAGGAGATTCAAGAGTTAGTACAGGAATCACAGCCTAAAGGCATCAATGTACCATGGGATATGTCAAAATTGTAGAACAGCAAAGGAGAAGCTGCAAAGCATGTAGGGAATCCAGGAAGTTGTGGAAAGAGATGGTCAGCAGACAGACAACACTCACAATATTAAAGAAGATTTTTCAAGTAAGCTTATATTGGATTGTCACTTATAACTATTGTTTGTATTGCTATTACAATGCTGATTTTATAAAATGAAAGTGTATGCTGTGACCATAGAGCTTTAAATTATTCAGGGAGGAATCCTGTGTGGGAAGCAGATGAGTGAGAACCGGTGTCGTCTTATGGCTTTTCTTCAGGTCACCACCTCCTTCAATGAGCCCCATTGTTTAGGGCAGGGGTAGGCAACCTTTGTGAGGTGGAGTTCTACCTGAACAAAATGAAAGAGATCAAAGATCATCAGGGTTCAGCGCCCCCCCCCCCCCACCCTTTTTTTAAAAAAAGTAATTTACTAGCAAGGCCTAACTAAATAATAAGGAAAAGGAAAAAAGGAAAAAAATATAATAAAACAAATGGCACTGCAAAAATATAAACTTAGCCTACCTTAAAAGTGGACAGTGTCAGTCAGTAAAGAAGTGGACAGTGTTAGTAGGGAAGTGGATGTGTCATTAGAGCAGTGGACAGTGTCAATAGGGCAATGGACGTGTCAGTAGCTCTCATTTTTATTTTATTTTTTTTTGCAACTGCTCCCCTGGATTTTTCTCCTGCAGCAGCTGAATGTCGGTGGGAGGGAGAGGAGGAAAAACTGACTTTCTGCTGCTGCAGGAGGAAAATACAGGAGGGAATCGTAATTTTAAACAGTATTTTAAAAAAATCAGAATCCCCAACAAGTAGCCAGGGAATTTGATTTTAACCACTTCCTTGGCCGGCCTATAGCAAAATGAGGGCTGGACAGTGGCTCAGTTTCCCTAAGTGTCTTACAGGATAACTGCCTGGGCGTGCCAGGCTCTTTACCACGTGATCAGCTGTGTCCAATCACGGCTGATCACGGTGTAAACAGGAAGAGCCGTATATCTGCTTTTCCCCACTCGCGTCTGACAGATATGAGTAGAGGAGAGCCCACACTTGACCACCAGGGATGCCGCCAGGACCACCAGGGATAACCACAATGGATAGATGACCAGGGATGCCACCCATGGCCACCAGGGATGCCAGTAAGTCCCCAAAAGTTGCCAGTAAGTGCCCACACATCTTGCCAGTCAATGCCAACTATTATTGCCTGCCAGATGTCTCCTTATCAGTGATGCCCATCAGTGACATCTATGCCATTTATCAGTGCCCATCTGTGCCCACCTCTAGTTGGTGTCTTGTATCCTGATTGGATAGATTGATAGCAGTGCAGCCATTGGCTTCCGCTACTTTCAATCAAATCCAATGACACAGGCGCTGGGGGGGCGGTCCGACATTTGTGTCTGTGAACACAAATGCTGTATTCGGGAGTGCGCCCGCAAGGTAACCCCCCTCGGGAGAGCACTTCTCCTAGAGGGTAATCTGATGCGGGGAAGAGCTGCTGGCGGACCCCAGAAGAGGATGTTCGGGGCCACTCTGTGCAAGACGAACTGCACAGTGGAAGTAAGTATGACATGTTTGTTTGTTTTTTTAAAAATGATCCTTTACAATCATTTTAAGGTGAACAGCCCCTAGGTGGCTATGAATGAGGTCTACCGCCCTGCCTCCCTACAGGTAGAACTTGGTGACCTGAGCCAGGCCCTGGCTTCTTCTATATATCTTGGATACTCCAATAGCAAGGTCACCCTGTCATAATTCCTAGCTCTGCTTCTGTCCAATCGGGAGTTTTGTATGTTCCTGCCCACCTTTGTTTGTTCCCATTCCACCTGCAGCATTTTTCATAATATAAATAAAGTCAATAAAGTACTTAATGGAATAAATGTAGGCCGCACACCAGGGAAATATTCACAACTTGCTAGCATCTCCCTCTGATGCATATAGCTCTTAAAGCAGAAGTAAACTCTGAAAACAAATTGCTAGCAGATCTTTTGGAAGAAAGGGCTTTTAATGTCTTTTCTGACAAAAACTCTTCTACTTACCTGCTATCATTTTTTTTTTACTGTGGCACATATGCAAAACAGAGGCTGACTTCTTCGGGAGCGCACGTGGACAAAATATGTCACCGATATAATGGATCAATCCTTAAAAAACAAACTGCATAGCTCATCATCTCTGTAGCACCATCTGTATGACCCAACTTCTCCATAGGGTAGAGGGGGGCATTTACCAGACCACAAATGAGTATCCAAAGTTGAATTCCAAAAGGAGACCCCTAGTCATGCTTGAGTGATTGTATTTAAGTATAAAAAAAAGCCCAGATAGCCTCATCTACCAGCAAATAGCATCCATCCATTGTCCACCAGATAAAACGTCAGAAATCCTTTTGTCCTTTTTTGGAGTTCAACTTTGGAGACGTATAAACTATTTGGGCAGTTGTTCTGGCATTCCTTGTGCCACATCTGGTGTTTAGGGATGAGCTTGTTCGGTTGGAACATAAATTCGTCTCGAACGGCGAAAATTGGGTTTTCGCCGTTCACAGAACAGCGAACATTATGGGGCATTCGTTGGAAATGTGAAAGCCCCGAAACGCCTCATAATGCACTGCGATCTCGCAGTGCATTGCTGTATGATGATTGGAAAAGTATCCACCTGACCTGCGTGCTTTGGCCAATCACAGCGCGTTCTGCTGAGAGAGCCATAATTGGCCAAAGGCAGGGTGCCTTTGGCCAATAATGGCTCAGGGGGACTAAGTCCATGCCCCACACTATATAAGGCTGCTTACACAGCGGCCATGTTTAGTGTTGTTGGCCTGGACAGAGAGATAGCTTAAGTTAGATTAGGCAGGCAGGTTATTCAGTTAGTGGCAGAATAATATATATATATATATATATATATATATATATATATATATATTATCCTGCATCCAGTGTGCATTCCATGGTGTACTGTTGTACTGTTTCTAATACACTTCAGGCGGTGTATATATATATATATATATATATATATATATATATATATATATATATACAGTCTCGTATACATATATACAGTATCTCACAAAAGTAAGTACACCCCTTACTTTTTAAAAATATGTTATTCTATCTTTTCATGTGGCAACACTGAAGAAATGACACTTTGCTACAATGTAAAGTAGTGAGTGTACAGCTTGTATAACAGTGTAAATTTGCTGTCCCCTCAAAATAACTCAACACACAGCCATTAATGTCTAAACCGCTGGCAACAAAAGTGAGTGCACCCCTAGGTGAAAATTTCCAAATTGGGCCCTATTAGCCATTTTCCCTCCCCAGTGTCATGTGATTCGTTAGTGTTACAAAGTCTCAGGTGTAAAGTGGGAGCAGGTGTGTTTAATTTGGTGTTATCACTCTCATTACTGGCCACTGGAAGTTCAACATGGCACCTCATGGCAAAGAACTCTCTGAGGATCTGAAAAAAAAGTGTTGCTCTACATAAAGATGGTCTAGGCTATAAGAAGATTGCCAAGACCCCGAAACTGAGCTGCAGCACTGTAGCCAAGACCATCCAGCAGTTTAACAGGACAGGTTCCACTCACAACAGGCCTCACCATGGTTGACCAAACAAGTTGAGTGCATGTGCTCAGCATCATGTCCAGAGGTTGTCTTTGGGAAATAGAAGTGCTGCCAGCATTGCTGCAGAGGTTGAAGGGGTGGGGGGTCAGCCTGTCAGTGCTCAGACCATAGGCCGCACTCTGCATCAAATTGGTCTGCATAGCTGTCGTCCCAGAAGGAAGCCTCTTCTAAAGATGGTGCACAAGAAAGCCCACAAACAGTTTGCTGAAGACAAGCAGACTAAGGACATGGATTACTGGAACCATGTCCTGTGGTCTGATGTGACCAGGATAAACTTATTTGGTTCAGATGGTGTCAAGCGTGTGTGGTGGCAACCAGGTGAGGAGTACAAAGACAAGTGTGTCTTGCCTACAGTCAAACGTGGTGGTGGGAGCGTCATGGTCTGGGACTACATGAGTGCTGCTGGCACTCGGGAGCTACAGTTCATTGAGGGAACTATGAATGCCAACCGGGACTGTGACATGTTAGGCCCAATTTGTACATTTTCACATGTCGGTGTACTCACTTTTGTTGCCAGCGGTTTAGGCATAAATGGGTGTGTGTTGAGTTATTTTGAGGGGACAGCAAATTTACACTGTTATACAAGTTGTACATTCACTACTTTACATTGTAACAAAGTGTCATTTCATTACAAAAATATGATGGGTGTACTAACTTTTGTGAGATACTGTGTATATATATATATATATATATATATATATATATATATATATATATATATATATATATGCAGTATATATATAATCTGCATCCAGTGTAGCCTATATCTACAGTGCATTCGGTGGTGTACTGTTTCTAATACACTTCAGGTGGTGTATTAATATATATATATATAAGTACAGTCTCGTGTGTATATATATATATATATATATGTACAGTCTTGTGTGTGTATATATATATATAGATAGATATAGATATAGATATATGTATGTATATTCTGCATCCAATGTAGCCTACATCTACAGTGCATTTGGTGGTGTACTGTTTCTAATACACTTCAGGTGGTGTATAAACATATATATATATAAGTACAGTCTTGTATATATATATATATATATATATATATATATATATATATATATATATATATACATATATATATACACTCTGCATCCAGTGTAGCCTATATCTACAGTGCATTTGGTGGTATACTGTTTCTACTACTTTTCTGGTGGTGTACACAGTATCTAATACAGTGTGTACAGTTTCTAACACTCTTCAGGCGGTGTTCACGGTATCTAATACAGTGTGTACAGTTTCTACTACACTACTGGTGGTGTACACAGTATACAATACAGTGCAGCTGTTGTACAGTTTCTAATACAGTGCAGGCGGTGTACACAGTATCAAATACAGTGTGTACAGTTTCTACTAAATTTCTGGTGGTATACACAGTATCTAATGCAGTGTGTACAGTTTTTACTACACTTCTGGTGGTGTACACAGTATACACATAGCCCCAAATATATGTTAATAACGGAATAGAAATAAAAAAAACAATAAATAGTGACTATTTGTAATAATCCAGCTGAGGTCTAAATGTCCAATTCAATGCCTTTGATGAACTGGCTTGTATTTCAATTAACACCGATCACAATTGCATGATGAGTTGCATTTGCAAGGTGATGATTCACATAAAGATCAGAGAAAGACCATCATTGTGCAGTGTTTTTAAATACTACAAAACTGAGCAATCAATATAATCCACTCACATGGTCAGACAGCTTCACCGCTCATACAGCTATCGCTGTGTTTGCCGAACACTATGCGATGGCGTCACTGACTGCTCCTCCCCACACGTCGGGTGACTTTCTCAAGGCTCCCTTTCATCAAAGGCATTGGATTGGACATTTAGATCTCAGCTGGATTATTACAAATAGTCACTATTTATCGTTTCTTTATTTATATTCCGTTATTAACACATATTTGGGGATATGTGTTCACCCATATGTTTTCTGGTGCATTTTTTTGCATTTATTCACTTCATTGATTGATTTATTTATTTTGCACTTAATCAGTTTAATGATTGTGAGATCAGGGCATTTTTATGGTGTAGAATTTTATACACAAACACAATGTTAATAGATAGGGAGAGTTTTAATAAGCGCACCAACATAATATATATTGTTTTGTGGCAACGGTGACACAGCACCTATTGGTTGGTTGCAGCTCACACTTTTTTCTGGTGTTTTGTTATTATATAGAGAATCCATATCAGCGCTTTAGTTTTCTTTATTCATGATTTGAAGGCTCTGATGTTGGTTCCCAGGTTGAGGAAGAGAGTAACGTGAGCCTAGAGAGAGGATGCCACAGAAGGACAAGAAACTGGCAGTCATGTTCCCCTAGCTGCAGCATACTGCCAAGTTTGCTTGAGTGACGAAGAGGGAGGGGATGATGAGGTCACTGACTATACTTGGGTGCCTGAGAGAAAAGAGGAGGAGGCACAAGTCCGGCGAGGCAGGATGTCTTCTAGGGGGCAGCTTAAGGGCAGCCACCCTATTGCTTCACACCGCAGAGCTCCACCGGTGTAGGGCGCTGCTGACTCCCCACTGACTTTTAAAAGCTCCTTGGTGTGGGCCTTTTTCAACATGCGTGCAGCAGATCGCACCGTTGCTATTTGCAACCTATGTCTGAAGTGGATCAAGCATGGTCAGAACAGCAGCTGCTTGGGCACCACATGCTTGACCAGACATATGATGACCTGTCATGCAGTCTATTGGTAACAGCACTTGAAAGACCCACATCAAAGAAAAAGGAGGACTTCTCCTTGCTCCTCATCTGGGATCTCCAACCCTACTATACCTCCAGTCCTCTCAAAAACCTGCACTGAGAGGAATGAAGGTATAGCAATAGGTGTCCCTATAGCAATAGGTGTACTTACAGCCAATCTGCTAGCAGTACACCACCAATTGATTTTAACAGGCAAATTTTCCTACCCCAGTTGCTGAACCGTAAAAAGAAATTCGGTTACAGCCATCCACATGCTCGGCACCTAAATGCTAGCTTGGCCAAATTGCTAGCACTGCAACTGCTGCCTTTTAGGCTGGTAGACTCTGCCCCCTTTCGTGAATTTGTGGAATGTGCTGTACCTCAGTGGCAGTTTCCAAAATGCCATTTCTTTTCATGGAAGGCCATTCCGGCTCACTACTGGCATGTGGAAGGCAATGTTTTGGCCTCAGACTGGGCGGCCAGCAGTAAGGTTAATATTAGAGCATGAGCAGGGACGTTAACTTTCCTTCACGGCGCACTGGGTAACTCTGCTGGCAGCTGGGAAGGATAAAGTACAGGGTTCAGTGTTGTTGGAGCTTGTTCTGCCACCACGCCTCCAAAATGCTTGTGGTGATTCTGCCACAGCTCTCTCCTCCACCCCTCTATGGCCTCTTCTGCAGATTTGTCCTCTGAACCAGCGGTGCTCCGTAAGCGTTCAAGGGGCTATGCAAGCAGTCAGGCTAAAAGATGCCATGTGGTGCTTGAGTTGGCCTGCCTAAGAAACAGGAGCCACACTGGGGCAGAGGTTCTGTCAGCTCTGCAGGGGCAGGCTCAGAGGTGGTTGACGCCACACCAGCTTCAGCCAGGGACGGTTGTATGCGACCATGGTACCAACCCTCTCTAAGCCCTTCGACAGGGAAACTTGACCCATGTTCTATGTTTGGCACACGTCCTGATTTTGGTGGTGCAGCGGTTCTTGAGCAGGCACCCAGGCTTACTGATCAAGGATGCATGCACTGTTCTGTCACCATTTGAGGAGGCCACATGGATGGTGAGCAGCGACAATGCATGCATCAGTGACACTGTCCTTCTAGTCTTCCTGCTGGAGCACATGTTTCGTGGAATCATGGACAGGGCACTTGAGGCAGAACAGCGGGAGGAAGAGAAGAACTTCCTTTCCTCTCAAGACCCCCTTTATCCAGATAGCATTCCTGCGGGCAGCCAAACACACAGGAAGAAGAGGAGGAGGAGGAGGATTATGTCAGCATGAATATAGAGGATAACACTCAGCAGCAGTATTCAAGAGATGGTTTTCAGTCCCCAGAAACCCAAGGAATTGTACGTGGCTGGAAGGAGTTAGTTACGGATCATGTGATCCTTAGTGACCCAGAGGACTCAGAATCGAATGCTCCTGCAAACTTATGCTGCATGGCCTCCCTGATGCTACAAAGCCTGCGAAAGGAAACTAGGATTTGTGGTATCAAGGAGAGGGATCATTACTGGCTGGCAACCCTTCTTGATCTACGTTACAAGGGTAATGTTGCAGAACCCATCCTGCCTTCGCAGAGGGAGCAGAGGATGAAACATCTTCAGGAGGCCTTGAAGAAAGGTTTTTGCAACGCATTTCCAGACCCTGGGAGAAGGGCTGGACTGGGACAAAAATTTGGCCCTGGTCTTCTTCATGACTGGCCCACTTTAATTTTGAGTGTCCCCAACAGCGTCCCCCTTACATCAGAGTGTCCCCAACAGCGTCCCCCTTACATCAGAGTGTCCCCAACAGCGTCCCCCTTACATCAGAGTGTCCCCAACAGCATCCCCCTTACATCAGAGTGTCCCCAACAGCGTCCCCCTTACATCAGAGTGTCCCCAACAGCATCCCCCTTACATCAGAGTGTCCCCAACAGCAGCCCACTTCACATCAGAGTGTCCCCACCAGCAGCCCACTTCACCTCAGAGTGTCCCCATCAGAGAGCCCCCATCAGCAGCCCTTCACATCAGTGTCCTCCCTCTCCTCCCCCTCCCACATGTACTCACCATTTTGAAGGCAGCTTCGTTCCTCTCTCCAGTCATGTGATAACAAGTGATAGGGGAGAGAGGAAGGAAAGTCTGCCGTTGGTCTATCTCCCCCTGCAGGCTGGAGGGAGCGTAACGCCTAATGAAAGGAAGCTTCTCCTCCTGACAAGAGTGAAATTGCGATCACTAGCTGTCAGAGAGGAGCGGCTCCAGGATTGCACCTGACTGGCCCACTGAGTCATCAGCCCACCGGGAATCTCCCGGTAGTCCCTATGGCCAGTACAGGCCTGCCTGGGAGGTTACCATTTCCTGGTGCTGGACAACGTGTTTCTGAGGCTTTGTTCAGCCAGAGGAAAAGCAGTGGAGAAGGTAGGCGTCTGATCGATGCCTTTAAACAATTTTTCAGTCCTCAGCGTCAAGGTCTGATCGTTTCAAGCAACCATCGCCAGCGTCTGCATTATATGGTGCAGGAATATCTAGGAGAAAGAGCAGATTTGGAGAACTTTCCAACAGAGCATCCACTGGGTTACTGAGTCTTGAGGATGGACCACTGGCCAAAACCTATATGCACAATATGCAATTGAGCTACTGGCCTGTCCGGCATCCAGCGTGAGTTCTGAATGCACATTCAGTGCTGCTGGAGGGTTTGTAACTGATCAAAGTGTGCACCTGTCTACAGACCCGTTGATAGGCTTACATTCATAAAAATGAATCAGTCTTGGATCAGCAGCTATCAAGCACCTGATGCTGATGTAACTGATTGAATTTGCTATGGATGTGGGATCCCTTAAAGACTGCTGACTAAATGCTGACTATTCTATTCCTCTTCAATCTTGATGATCCTAGCTTCCAACAAAGCTCAATTCTTCTACCCCTGTTTAACAGGGGCATGTAATTACAATTTTTGATCTAATATTTCAATGCAGAGCCCATTCCTGTGCCCAACAAGAGTAAATGTGAGGGCTTTACAGTGTTCTGGTACCACCAACATCTTAGACCCAATTTTCTGCAGAGTATATAGGGCAGGCCGTATTTTTATTTATATTGCCGGGATCTGACAATACATTCAGCCGCGAGCACTTTTAAATGACATTTTTTCCTTTAGAAATGTCATTTTGCTGTGGCACTGTTATAAACATGGGAAAGACGCTCTACTTTACAGGCATACTAAGGACACCCCCCAGACATGATATTTAAAGGAATATTTAATTTTTATTGTTTCACTTTAAGCATTATTAAAATCACTGCTCCCGAAAAAACGCCCATTTTTAAATATTTTTTTTGCATTGATACATGTCCCCTGGGGCAGGACCCGGGTCCCCAAACACTTTTTATGGCAATAACTTGCATTATAATCCTTTAAAATTAGCACTTTTGATTTTTCACGTTCGCGTCCCATAGACTTTAACGGTGTTAGCGTGTTCTCACAAATTTTTTGCCTGTTTGCATGTTCTGCTGCGAACCGAACCGGGGGGTGTTCGGCTCATCCCTACTGGTGATTTGTGGTCTGGCAAAAGATCCCCCTACCCTGTATGATTTTTGTGTTACCATTATCTATTATGGATATACCCTTTTGCTACAAAGACCTCTGTTCAATTGTAGATTGAAAATACACAGCATTTTTTTTAACTGAGTGGTATCAGCCATGCCCATTTGTATTTTGCTAAACTACCCATACCTTGTCCTATCGCTACAGCATATACATTAAAGGGTAACGCCACTTTCGTGGGGAAAAAAAATAGCAAAATACTATTGCGACACAAGTCATATTGTAATTGAATGTTATTAAAAATGACATTTCCTTTTCAATCTGTAGCTCTGTACTGTTCTGTAAAATGCAATGCAATATGTCTACCTGGAGGTGTTTTGTACACAGAATGGGTACAGAATGCCCCCTAGAAACCTAATTTCCTGCTTGTCTTATTTGCTCACTGATTTTCCCAGAAGTCTATGCTAAGATACAAGTCAGATTTCAGGCACCCCCTGCAAAAAAAAATAATGTTTGGTGAGATACTCCCAATAGGAAATCACATCTAAAGGGATGCAGGCCCTGGAATTTTCTTCATTAGAGCCCTGCAGGTGCAGCTGCTGGTTGATGATTATGAAACCACTCAAACAGTGATTTCTTCCGAATAACAAAAAGGTAGGAATCTGCAACAAATTTTGTTAAAATTCTAAGTGGATACCTTGCCATAACACAGAAAGTGAGCATAGACCACAGGGCAGCTCTGAATTTCTGAGATGATCAACATGTTGGAGCAAATAAGAGAAGTCCATTGTCAGGGTTTCAATACACTTTAATGGCTGCACATGGCATTGATTCACAACTGACCAGCCAGTGTTGCACTGTGTGTGGCCAAAGTTAACATTGCTACCTAACCTGCAAACAGTCTGTATACTACGAATCCAATGAAAATAAATCTTATTCCCGACAAGGATGTTTTCCCTCGAGCTGAGCACACAGAGTGCATTTCTCCCAGTGTTTATGTATTTAGTGAATTGATTTTAAGGAAACATTTTAGATGACATTATGCGGTTAGTTGTAGTAAATGCCTTGCCAAAATACTTATAAATAAGCACATTTGTGAAATGAACACACATGTAAAGCGGCTCCCAGCCCTCTTATATCCGATTTAGGAAAACATATTAGCTTAACACACTTTGGAGATGAATGTGTACAATGGCGTGGCTGGAAAAAAGGAAGGTATTTATTCTGAGTGTGTCCCTCAGGCTTTTTCTCTCCATGCGATGCATGCGCTGCTGAAATGGCAAAATCCTTTAATTGACAGAACAATAAAAGACATCCGTTTGCACAAATGACAAATAGACTGGTTTGTCGATAACTCATATCAAAATGCTTTTTATGACTTGTAAAATAAAAAGGCTCTCTGAGCTTGGGAGATAAATCTGAAAATGCTGCTAATTTGGTTTATTCATAGCTTGACATGTATATGAATTATTACCCCTACGCACCAAAATGTGATGTATGTTATTTTTTTTCTTACAAAATAGATATTTTGACTTTTTTAAGCACTTAGAGTTGACCTTTATCTGGATTATAAAAATACAAAAAAAGGCAATTTTAAAAGGGTAATGAAATGGCATATTTGATTTTGCATGTAGGCTTTTGTTCTCTCTGCACCATTCTTATATAATTGTTCTGTGTTTTATTGTACTGCGTAAGGTTATTATTGTTCAGTAGGGATGAGCCGAACACTCCCCTCCCCTCCCACCCCGGTTCGGTTCCAGAAGAACATGCGAACAGGAGAATAACTTGTGCGAACATGCGAACGCTGTTAAAGTCTATGGGACGCGAACGTGAAAAATCAATGCTTATTTAAAAGGCTTATATGCAAGTTATTACCATAAAAAGTGTTTGGGGACCCGGGTCCTGCCCCAGGGGACATGTATCAATGCAAAAAGAAGTTTTAAAAACTGCCATTTCTTCAGGAGCAGTTTAATAATGCTCAAAGTGAAACAATAAAAATGAACTATTCCTTTAAATATCGTGCCTGGGAGGTGCCCTTAGTATGCCTGTAAAGTAGCGCATCTTTCTCGTGTTTATAACAGTACCAAGGCAAAATGACATTTCTAAAGAAACAAATTTCATTTAAAACTGGTGGCGGCTGTAATATTGTCCGATCCCGGCAATATAGATAAAAATCATTGAAAAAAACGGCGTGGGTCCCCCCCAGTCCATAACTAGGCCTTTTGGGTCTGGTATGAATATTAAGGGGAACCCCGCACCAAAATGTGATGTATGTTATTTTTTTCTTACAAAATAGATATTTTGACTTTTTTAAGCACTTAGAGTTGACCTTTATCCGGATTATAAAAATACAAAAAAAGGCAATTTTAAAAGGGTAATGAAATGGCATATTTGATTTTGCATGTAGGCTTTTGCTCTCTCTGCACCATTCTTATATAATTATTCTGTGTTTTATTGTACTGCGTAAGGTAATTATTTTTCAGTAGGGATGAGCCGAACACCCTCCCCCCGCCACCCTGGTTCGGTTCCAGCAGAACATGCGAACAGGCAAAAAACTTGTGCGAACATGCCAACACTTTTATAGTCTATGGGACGCGAACGTGAAAAATCAAAAGTGCTCATTTAAAAGGCTTATGTGTAAGTTATTACCATAAAAAGTGTTTGGGGACCCGGGTCCTGCCCCAGGGGACATGCATCAATGCAAAAAGAAGTTTTAAAAACTGTCATTTCTTCGGGAGCAGTTTAATAATGCTCAAAGTGAAACAATAAAAATGAACTATTCCTTTAAATATCGTGCCTGGGGTTTAGGATTACCATACCTACGTTGGTTGTAGGCAAGGTGTTTTTTCTTTATTTTATCCTCCCTTGTTTTGATTATACTGTTTTGCTGCCCGGATTAAACGGGTCGCACTTCTGCAGGTGCCCATGCTACATAACCCTGCTATATTTTGTTGTATCAAGAAATGAAATATCTAAGCACATAGGTGGACAATGCCTTCTACCACGCAAATACTCAGGTAACCTCTGGCCACGGCCTGGGAGGTACACTTTTTGGGGATTGATCACCCGAAGGCGTGACCATCCATTATTGTACTCCCAAAGTCACAATGAGTATGAAGAGAGACACAATTCTTTCTTGGAACATTAGAGGATTACATGATCCTACAGAGAGAACTGCACTATTTACCTGCCTCTCTCAACAGGATCCCACTATTATATTTTTACAGGAATCACACCTTACTAGTGACACTACCCATTTATTACGTATGTCTAAGTTCCCGGTACAATACCATTCTGTTCATACTAGATACTCCAGGGGAGTGAGTATCCTGTTTTCCAGGGCCACAGCATTTACTAAGCGAGATGCAGAAATAGACTCTGAAGGCAGATTTATCTTTCTGATGGGTGTATGGGAATCTCAAACCTGTATTATTGCCAATATATATGTCCCTCCGCCTTTTACACTAACAGTACTGCAATATTTAGCCAGATTTTTGTCTAAATACCCCCAGCTTCCGGTGTGTATCCTAGGGGATTTTAATAGTGCAATGGATATGTCTCTTGATATCCATAGAAAATACTGTCCTCAGGGTCCTAGAGTGAATTCTCCACTGGCTAAATTTACAGGGGAGCTCAGTCTGATAGATTTTTGGAGACGTACGTATCCTCTCCAGGCCCAGTTCTCCTGTCACACTCGACGCTGTCTAGGATAGACTTTGCATTTGGAAATTATCTAACTTATCGTTACGATCCGAAGGTGACATATTTGGCTAGGGGGTTGTCTGACCACTCTCCGGTGCAGCTTAGTCTAAACCTGCAAAAAACTAGTATGCCTATACACTGGAAATTGAACCCATTTTGGCTTCAATTGTTCACAAACACTGAGAATATGCAAATGAGCATCAAACATTTTTTTGAGGACAATAAACCTTCAGCTGCACCTGGGGTGGTATGGGACGCCCTAAAAGCGTTTATTAGAGGGATGTGTGTCAGGGAAATCAATATCATCAAAACTAGGAGCAAACAATGGGCTAATGATGTCGCTGGGGGAGTGGACAGGGCAGAGGAAGTATATCTGAGGGACCCCACTTCTGAACATGAACGGCAATGGATAGATGCACAGAAATTATACCGCACCGTACACCTACAACAAGCTAATAATAAAAGATTTTTCACATCCCAAACATATTTTGAGGAAGAAGAGAAAACTGGTCACATGTCGACCATGATAGCTAGATCACAAACCCCCCTCAAATAATACACAGCATAACAGCAAAATCGACATTAACAGTAACTGACACACCTTCTATTTTGCAGGAGTTTTCCTCCTTTTATCAGGATTTATACTCCTCTAAAGTCTCTTACCCTGAGGAGGAGCTAACACAATTCCTGGACACCATTACACTACCCAAACTTCAGAGTATAGATAAAAAACTATTAAATGCACCTCTCACCCTAGAGGAAATACAACTTGCATTAGCCACGTTCCCCAACTCAAAGGCCCCGGGCAGCGATTGTATACCAATCGAATAATATAAAAAGTTTGGAGGAATACTTTTGCCAGAGTTACTTCACACACTTACAGAGGCAATTAAATCAGATTCCTTGCCGAGATCTATGTATGAAGCTGTGGTGGTAGTAATTTTAAAAACGGGGAAGGAACCTGATCAACCAGAATCATACAGACCCATCTCACTTCTGAATACAGATTTGAAACTCCTCACGAAAATTATTGCCATGAGGCTTTCAAAGGTGGTGTCTAAACTGGTACACCCGGATCAAGCCGCCTTTTTACCAAACAGGTCCACGGCAAGTAATCTACGTCATCGCTATCTTAATATGCAAATTTCCACAGATAATCAGGGACAAAGAGCTATCCTATCGTTAGATGCTGCTAAGGCATTCGATAGCGTTGAGTGGGAATATTTATGGAAAGTACTAAAGAGGTTTGATCTGGGAAACAACATAATTTCCTGGATTAAACTACTGTACAAGGCACCAAAAGCCTGCATCAGAATTAACAAAACACTATCACCCTCATTTGATTTACACAGGGGAACCCGAAAGGGGGGTGACCTCTATCGCCCTTACTCTTTGCCCTAGCTATTGAACCACTGGCGGCTGCCATAAGGGTGAACCCAGAAATAGTTGCATTCAGGCGAGGGGATATGGAAGATAAATTAGCTCTTTATGCTGATGATGCACTACTATTCCTGGGTCACACATCCACCTCTCTGATTAAGCTCATGGAGCTGATTCAAACATTCGGAAATTTTTCCGAATTTAAAATAAACTGGGATAAATCGACAATACTACCCCTTGATCCACTAGTGGGGCCCCTACCTCAAATAGCTGAACAAATTAAAGTAGTGGATAAATTCAAATATTTAGGCATAGTAATACATCCTAACTTAGACCAATATATAAAGCTAAATATAGACCCACTTTTTAAAAAATTTCAAGAGAAACTATCCAGTTGGACTCGGCTCCCCCTTTCAGTTGTCGGCAGGTGCAACTTGATAAAGATGATCTGGAACCCACAACTACTATATGCACTGCACAATTCTCCCATATGGATCCCTATCCATGTGTTTAGAAGGTGTAATACTCTATACCGAGCACTGATATGGAGGGGACAAGTTCCAAGGATTAAATTGGAAACCTTACAGGAGATGAAGGACTCAGGGGGGTTGGCGGTCCCAAACCCATTTTACTATTTTATAGCGACTCAGCTGCAACACTTAACGGGCTGGCTTCACCCTGAGTCCTCTGATCCTATTAGGAACATTGTGAGTGCACAGTTGTCTCGTGATGGCCTTGTGGAGTGCATAGAGGCAGGTGAACTAGGAGCTTTGATACAGTTCCCCACACTAATGCCCCGTACACACGGTCGGACATTGATCGGACATTCCGACAACAAAATCCTCGGATTTTTTCCTACGGATGTTGGCTCAAACTTGTTTTGCCTACACACGGTCGCACAAAGTTGTCAGAATTTCCGATCGCCAAGAATGCGGTGACGTCAAGCACGTACGACGAGACTAGAAAAGGCCGGTTCAGAACCAAGCGCAGCACCCTTTGGGCTCCTTTTGCTAATCTCGTGTTAGTAAAAGTTTGGTGAGAGACGATTCGCGCTTTTTCAGATTCGTGGCTTTCAGATCGTTTTCTGCCGTTCAGTTTGTGCTTGTGGGTTTGTATCTGCTCTTCAGTGCGTGCAAGCAAGTTCCGCGTGACTTTAGTCACTGTATTCTTGTTCGTTCGTTACTGGTTTTCAGGTCGCTCTTCACAGGCCTTGCTGTTCTTCAGTGCGTTCTGTTACTTCGTTCTGAGCAGCCGACCGTTTTCTAGCCATGTTTCGTATGCGTACTCCTCGTAGAGTTCGTGCTGTGCGGGGGCTTGGTGTTGGGGTCCTGACCTTGACACAAGTCCAGTCCATGAACAGGGTGGGGAGGAGTTCATGGACCAAGAATTGGTTGCTTCAGCGTGACCAGTTCTGTCATATGCCTTTGCTCCGTGAGATCCATGAGAATAATCCTGATGATTTCAGGAACTTTCTCAGGATGACGGACCCCGTGTTTCACCGTTTGTTGGCTTCGCTGACCCCCTATATCAGCAGGCAGGATACCTGCATGAGGCAAGCCATCACTCCGGAGCAGAGGTTGGTCGCTACCTTGCGGTATTTGGCCACAGGGAGAAGCCTGCAGGACCTCAAGTTCTCGACAGGCATCTCCCCCCAGGCTCTGGGGATCATTATCCCAGAGACCTGTTCTGCCATCATCCAGGTCCTACAGAAGGAGTATATGAAGGTAAGATTTTTATCCTTTAATATCACATTTTATTGTATTGAATGTTTGCTAATATATTGTATTTCTTTCCTCATTCCCTAATTACCATGATTGTATTATGCTGTGAATGTCCCCTTTGTCCTCATGCATGCTGGATTTTTATGTCATTATTATTTTATGTCCTTCATACATATTTGCCCTTCAATAACCTCCCCAGCATGGTGTCCCCTGCCCTATATTCACATCATGTAGTCACTTAACAATGTATTTTATCAGCTCCATAGTAGTGCTTTACCCCAAACACCCCCTAAAATGTTTGGAAATGTTATTTTGGATTTAAATTCAGGCAGAGGGCCAGAGGCTTTTTTTTGTGGTGTCCCCAAATTTTTGGTAACCCTCCCTCCCCCAACTGCTAAGTCAGCTGATCCCAATTCTCTATCCTCAATCATCTATCTGCTGACTTTGCCAAACCCATACACACTATACCCATCTCTTTAGTGCTCAGATTTATGGATGAATTCCCCAAAGCATGTAGTGAAAGGGCCTGCCTGAATACTTTCCAATGGTACTGTTTAAAGTTCTTGTATCCTATTATGATCTTGATAGGTAATAGCAGAATGTCCAAATGTGCTCAAATGTGTACAATGTGTATTTATATCTTTGTATTATGACACTTCTTACCTGTCCAGTGGGCTGCCAATAGTGTAACTAAGGAGGGGCTGTTCCAAGTAATACCCTGTATTTAGGCATTCATCTCTCAATGAAGTGAAGAGGGTTACCTGTCCAAGAGTCCCCCCCCCTATAATGTTAGAAATGGCCCATGAGAGGGGGGGAGGGGGAATATGATAGGTGTACCTTATACTTTGTTGTTGTTAAATTCCCCTTAGTAAATGCTATCTGGAGGTTGCCCCATAATTTGTGTATAATCTGCTTGCCAGGTTTCTGTGAAAAAATAGTAATGTTTTTTTTTTTTCCTCAACAGTTTCCTTCCACGCCACAGGAATGGCAGACTGTGGCCTCCCACTTTGCCCAGCTGTGGGACTTTCCTAACTGGAGTCATTGCCCAGACGGAGTTCTACAGGCGTCTCCAGAATGGCAGTTTGGACTTGCCACCTCCAGAGGACAATGTTGAAGGTCTCCCATTTGTGTTCGTTGCTGATGAAGCATTTGCGCTGGGGGACCACCTGATGCGGCCATTCCCGATGAGGACCCTCACCCCGGAACAGAGGGTTTTTAATTACCGGCTGGCCAGAGCCCGAAGAGTGGTGGAGAACACATTTGGAATCCTGGCCAGCCGGTTCCGACTATTTCTGACACCCATCCATATGGCGGAGTATAAACTGAACCATATTATACTGGCGTGCTGTGTTCTCCATAATTTTTTAAGAAAACATTCAGCCAACTATGCTGGCTCAGTTGGGCCTGAGGCCGGAATCCCAAATACTTCCACAATGACGGCACTTAAAAGCGGCCGTCCTGGCTTGCCCTCCCTGAATGCCCGTGATGTCCGGTTACGATACCTGGAGTTCTTTGCAGGTAGGGGGGCTATCAATATGCCAGACAATCTGTGACACCTTTTTCAAATAAAAAACAACCTAAAGCAATTCTTGGTGGACATTTACTGCTTGTGTTTGTTTTAGCTGACCCTGACAGAAATGTGTTGAGTGCAGAAAATGTCGTGATTGTGTAACCTTATAAAAAACAGTGTTGGCTGGTACTTCCTAAATGCAAAAACACATTTCGCTTCAAGTGCACTTGCAACTGCACTGAACCTGCACTTGTAGTGCCAAGTGTATTTGCCCTTAGGAAATAACCCCCATTTGTGCATAAAACAACAATTACATCACCCCAAAAGTGTTGTAGTGTTGAGACAATAATCCACACATTCTTGAGTAAGCCACTTTTTTATACCTGCACAATCACATGTGCATTTACCAAAGGTTTTTAAAACAAACCAACATGTTTGTTGTATAAAATGTTTGCAGTAGCATTATGAATAATCAAAATATCCATTTCAGATAAAACAGGCCTGTGTAAAAACAACAAGAAAGCCAAAAAACTACAACTTACAAAGTTCACATTAGGTAAAACCTGAAGGCTATATCAGACATCAGTATTTAGGAACTGGGTTTGATATAGCGTTCAGATGGGGGGAACTCACCCCTGGAAAAGCCAAATTTGGAAGATGCACACCAATTTACGAATGTCAACATGTGCTATCTGCCATCAGGGGGGGATCAAGGGATGTGTTTTGGGGGAGCAAGCCCTTCCTCAACGCTACTTTATAATTGAGGAAGGGGTTGCACCCCCAAAACGCGTCCATTGATCTCCCGTGATGGCAGATAGCACATGTTGGCACACTGTGTGCATCCTCCAAATTTGGCTTTTCAAAACATTGTAAAAATTGAAATGACAGAAAACCGGTCATTTTGTGGGGTTTAAATTCGCCCCAAAACATCAATGATGTTATTATTTTTTGTAATAACATCACGTATTTGTTGCTGGATGTTTTGCAATTGGAGATTACATCCCATGATCTCCCCAATCAGTATCTGGGCACTTTCTGATGTAAATCGTTCTCTCTCCCTCACATCACGATCACCTAAAAAGAGATAAAGAACAAAAAAAAAGGTCTCAAAAATCTGCCACCAGCCATCTCTTTTACCTGAGTCTGTGGTCGCAGACACTCACCTGTTGTGGTGCCAATCTCCACCACGTCTTCTTCTTCCTCCTGCTCAGCATCTTGTGTTTGAGGTAGTTCCCCTTCTTCCAGAGGGGGGGGGGGGTCTGTGTTCTCCTGGGATGAGGAGTGTCCGAGTCTTTTCTCCCCTATGTAAAACAAAAATGGTATAATTAGCACACAGATATTTGATGGCAGAACTATAGAAATAGGAAACATTGCTTGGAAGTGGGGTACAATTGTCTATTTTAGCCGAGTTCAAAGATGTATATTTTTTATTGCCCTTTGTCAAGCTGCAATACTTTACCTGTTTGGTACAAGCTTCACACATGTAACCCCCCCCTATAGTATACACTGGAGCACCTGCGTGCCCCCCCTAATAAAAATGGTGTTCTTGTGTCCCACACTAGTGCTCCAGTGTCCAGATGTGAAAACAGCTGCTCAGTGTCCTCTCCTTACACACAATCTAGTTTGCATTTCATTCTAGTAACAAACCCATCTACCTAAACAAATATTTGGCATCCAAGTAGGCCCCAAAAAAATGTGGGAAAATGCATATGGCCTAAACAATGGTGTTCTAGAGGCCGAACGAAAAATGTTTGATACGAACGAATAATGGGCCCATGAACATTAAAGTTGACCTTTTTAAATGTTACAATTAATAAAAGCATATGGAGCAGAACGAACGGAATAAAGCCAGAAAGAATAGAAACACAGCACAACTACTTATTTTTTTGCAGCACTCTCCGGATCTTTCGGTACTGCTCTGGCTCTCTCAACTTCAGGTCCGACCACCGCTTCCTGAGCTGATCTTTAGACCTTCGTACCCCGAAATTCCGCTCGAGACTCCTGACCACTTTCGCCATGATCTTGGCCTTTTCTGATGTTCGGGTTGGGGTAAGGCCCATATTTTCCATCATAGTCGGACTTCTTCATGATGTCGACCATCTCCAACATCTCCCCAAACGACATATTTGTGGCCTTAAAACGTCTCCTTCTGGATCGGGACGTGCCTGGATCCGGGCTTTCCTCCTCCTCCTCGTTGCTACAATTAGCACGCACCTGGTGTGACTCCGCCATCATGCTCTTCCCCCACTGCGCCGAACGAAAAGGGGCGGGGAATAGAATAGAAAGAACGTCAGGGGCGGGCGGAGTTACACACATGCGCAGTGTCTATAAAGCGTAACACGCGTGCGTATTACGTATGATCTGTGAGCGGAGGAAGGAGCATTGGACGCGCCGATCGTAAGAACGAAGGTAAGAGACAAACTTGGGCCTATACTGCTTCTAGATTGAGGACTATATTGTAACAAGATTAGGAGAGTTTGGTGTGACATTAGGCTTTGTCTTGTGTTGTGTCTTGCAGTGAACATGGATATCTTAATGAGAGATACTGACTTCATGTCACTATTCATTGATATGCTAAGGGAGCTGCCCTGTCTGTGGGAGCTTACCCACCCCCATTTCAAAAACCAAGCAAAGAGGAAGGCAGCACTGGAGCAATTGTGTGAAATTGTGAAGCAGGTGATCCCCACGGCAGACATCACTTATTTAAAGATCTTAATTGGTTGCCTGAGGAGCACATATCTGAGGGAGCGCAAGAAAGTCCTGGATTCACAGAGATCCAGCAGATGACATCTATGTCCCCAGGATGTTGTACTACGACAGGCTGCACTTTCTGGCAGGCCAGACTGAACCCAGGCCATCCCTCTCAAGTCTTCCTTCCACGCTTCCTTCCCCCCCCGGCTGAGGCTTCTGATGCCCAACCTGGGCCTTCCAAGCCATATGTGGAGGAGCCCAGATTGAGCCAGGTATAGCATTCCTCTAAATATTTCTGCTTGTCCAATCAATGATGTTAACTAGATGTTAGTTGGGAGTACTAATTTATGATTGTGATTGATGATGCAAAAACTAAAACCATGTCCCTTTTTCATACACAGGGAAGTCTCAGCCAGGAGGTGGCTGATCTGCAGGTCCCTCCACCCACCCTAAACAGGAAGTGGCAGCAGGAGGAGTAGCCTAGAGGAGGCGGCTATCCTCCTCCTCCAGGTCCTACTCCTCCTCCTGCCACATCTCCTACTGCACAGCCACAGCCCGGAAGGAAGTGTGAAAGGAAGACCAGAGAGTGATTGCCCTGGATCCAGTCTGGTCGGCCAAAAGATGCAGCCTCTTGTGGTACCACAGCCTGGGGACACTGATGCCATCTGCTGCTATCCGAGTCTCTGTGAATCCCGGACCAGACTGCCCTCCCTTATATATGGACTCCTCAGGCCACCAATTTTGAGGTTTAAGAATTGATGTCTGCCGTGGGGGTCCCAGGCTTCACTAATTTCTGCTGTTGATCCAGTGTTGCCTTCCTCTTTGTTTGGTTTTGAGCCCTTAATAAAGGATTTTTGTTTTGAATTATACTCTCCTATGTGTTTTACTTCAAAAATGATGGTTTGTTTGTGAGGATTCAGGGACATTTCTAATATACAATGTGAAATGAACAAGGGACACCAACAACAAAAAATCTCCTGGAGATTAAATAATAAAAGATATCAATGGTGTTGGGGTAACTTGCCACACAAAACACACACAAAAATATTCTGGAGTAAAAATAAAAATAACATTGAACAAAGATCAGCCTTGGAAAAAATCCAAACATTAAAGAAAAAAAAAGGCTTAAAAACCAAAAAAAAATATAAAAAAAATATAAAACTGTCAGATGTGACAACTAATAACAATATATTGAGGGAATCCCACTAAAAAAACACAAATCAAACTTTGTGAGAAGTGTGTGTGAATATGAGCAGCAAAACGACTTAATTCTTGTCACATTATAAAGAAGAAGAGAGTGCGCTGTATTAAACCATTTTTTACATTGCAGCGTGACGAAAGTGCTTTATCCATTACGAGCGCTAAGTTTACCAGAACGAGCTGTCCCGTGTCGGAATTTCTTCTGAGCATGCGTGGCACTTTGTGCGTCGGAACAGGCCACACACGGTCGGAATTGACGCGATCGGATTTTGTTGTCGGAAAATTTTATCTCCTGCTGTCCAACTTTGTGTGTCAGAAAATCCGATGGAAAATGTCCGATGGCGCCCACACACGGTCGGAATTTCCGACAACACGCTCCGATCGGACATTGTCCATCGGAAAATCTGACCGTGTGTACGGGGCATAACACTTATAGACAAAATTTGGAACAAAGCCAAACAGCATCTGCAATACACAAGTTACACGAATTGGTCACGAATATGGAATAATACTGGAGAATTTTTCTAATTGGTCAAGGAAAGGAGTAAACTACATCCCACAATTATATTGTGGGGGGGGTTCTCCGAGACTTCCAATCAATACGCTCAGAATTTAATTTGCCTAATACCTCATTCTATCAGTATCTACAGCTTAGGCACGCCATAGCAGCACAAGCCACAATATCCAACTAGGAGTTAATTAGACCTGTGGTGCTCACACAACTCATTATGTCATCATCCCCGAAGGGACAAATCTCCTCTATATACAGCTCACTTATTAGTCATGTATCTAAAGCAATGACTTTAGGCTGTAGAACTGGTTGGGGAGAAGACATAGGGGAAATTTCAGATGAGGAATGGAACACCATACTTGAGAATGTGCTTAAAGTGTCCCTATGCTCCTCTCAAAACTCACCCAACTATTTATTATTCACCGTACATATCGCACACCCGAAAAATTACATAAATGGCACAGGAGAGATGATCCGTTATGTCCTCGCTGCCTTATTGACAATGGTACACTTATTCACATGCTTTGGAAGTGCCCAAAACTACAGAGGTATTGGGCTGCAGTGATAGACACTATTTACAGCATATGGAACATCAAACTTACAAATGACCCTAAATTATGTTTACTGGGATGGTTGGATGAGGAACAATACACTCCCCACACGTACATTGCCATTTTAAGGACACTATTTCTAGCTAGAAAACTTATTGCCAGTAAATGGTTATCTACGATGACTCCTACACTGGCGGGGTGGACTGCAGCTGTGAATGACTCTCTTATTAGAGAACAAATAACATATAAACATCGAGGTTGCCCAAACAAATTTAAGAACATATGGGATCCCTGGTTAGACACACCTGGATTGGCTCCATTGAGCTTGATTCATAATAGAATCCTAGGCGGCAGAAACACTACAGCAGGTGCGCCATCTTAGAACTTATCAGAGAGTGGGATCCGCTAGAACTGGGTCAGGAGGCGGAAAACATCACCCCGTTCACGTACTGACTTTAATTGAACAAGTGTAATGTAACAGCTGGGTCCTGCAGAGGTAGATCTGTAAATAGTTAGTTTAGTTTAATTGTTAACATTGGGGAAAAAACCCTACACCACTCCCCACTGGTTAGGTCAGACGTCGGTACCCTAAGCCGCTTGTTGACCCCGTTGGGTCGGGCAGTAGGAAAAAAGGGAGAGGGGAAGGGAAAATAAAAAAGTAAATGAAAAATGACCTATAGAGGATATGTAGGACAAGCATTGAGTTCTAGAAGTCACAAACATAATAAATGTATCACACGAGTATATCTAAATTTCCGATTGTGATGATTGTATACCTTATAAGGAATATGATTGATTGATAAGTCATGTAACATTGATGTTAAATGTCCACATATAACATGGAATTGGATTTGATCTGTATGCTGGAATGTAACCTTCTGCCTTTTTGTATTAAATGAGATTTTTTTCAATAAAAAAGATCTGATTTAAAAAAAATATCGTGCCTGGGAGGTGCCCTTAGTATGCCTGTAAAGTAGCGCATCTTTCTCATGTTTATAACAGTACCAAGGCAAAATGACATTTCTAAAGAAACAAATTTCATTTAAAACTGGTCGCAGCTGTAATATTGTCCGATCCCGGCAATATAGATAAAAATCATTGAAAAAAACATTGTGGGTCCCCCCAGTCCATAACTAGGCCCTTTGGGTCTGGTATGAATATTAAGGGGAACCTCGTACCAAAAAAATGGCGTGGATGTCCCCCTCAAAATCCATACCAGTCCCTTCAGCTCTGGTATGGATATTAAGGGGAACCCTACACCAATTTTTTTTTAAAAATGGCTTGGGGTCCCCCAGGCACCCAGGCACTATATACTCTGAACAGCAGTATATATACCATACAGCGTGCCCTATATACTCTGCAGTAAAACTGGGCCTTAGGTGTTGATGGTACCAGAACACTGTAACCCCTTACAGTTACTCTTGTTGGGTGCAGGAACGGGCCCTGCTGTGAAATATTATATCAAAAATTGTAATTACATGGCCCTGTTAAACAGGCACAGAAAAATTGGGCCTTTGGTTCCACCAGAACACTGTAAGCCCTCACAGTTACTCTTGTTGGGTGCAGGAACGGGCCCTGCTGTGAAATATTAGATCAAAAATTGTAATTACATGCCCCTATTAAACAGGGGCAGAAAAATTGGGCCTTGGGTGGTGGTGGTGGTGCCCTAAACCAAAAATATTGTTGGAAGCTAGCATCATCAAGATTGAGGAGGAATAGGATAGTCAGCATAGGCAGTCTTCAAGGTATCCCAGATCCATAGCAAATTCAATCAGTTACATCAGCATCAGGTGCTTGATAGCTGCTGATCCAAGACTAATCCTTTTTTTTGAATGTGAGCCTACCAACAGAGTCTGTGGACAGGCGCACTCTTTTATACATTACAAACCCTGCAGCAGCACTGAATGTGCATTCAGAAAGCACGCTGGATGCAGGACAGGCTAGTAGCTCAATTGCATATTGAGCAAGTTCTGGCCAGTGGTCCATCCTCAAGACCCAGTAACCCAGTGGATGCTCTGTTGGAAAGGTCTGAAAGTCTGCTCTTGCCCCTAGATATTCCTGCACCATATAATGCAGATGCTTGCGATGGTTGCTTGAACCGATCAGACCTTGACGCTGAGGACTGAAAAATAGTTTAAAGGCATCGGTCAGCCGGCCACTTTCTCCACCTCTCTTCCTCTGACAGAACGAAGCCTCAGCAATACGTTGTCCAGCACCAGGAATCGGTAACCTGGAAATGCATTACACAAACCTTTCTTCAGGGCCTCCTGAAAATTTTTCATCCTCTGCTCCCTCTGCGAAGGCAGGATGTGTTCTGCAACTTTACCCTTATAACGTGGATCAAGAAGGGTTGCCAGCCAGTAATGATCCCTCTCCTTGATACCACGATCCTAGGGTCATTTTGCAGGCTTTGCAGAATCAGGGAGGCCATTCAGCGTAAGTTTGTAGAGGCATTCCATTCGGAGTCCTCTGGGTCACTAAGGATCACATTACCCGTAACTACCATCTCCCAGCCATGTACAACTCCTTGGGTTTCTGGGGACTAAAAACCATCCCTTGAAGACTGCTGCTCAGTGTTATCCTCTACATCCATGCTGACACAATCCTCCTCCTCCTCTTCTTCGTGTGTGTTTGGCGGGCCTGCAGGAATGCTATCTGGATAAAGGGGGCCTTGAGAGGAAAGGAAGTCCTCCTCTTCCTCACGCAGTTCTGCCTCAAGTGCCCTGTCCATTATTCCACGAAGCGTGTGCTCCAGCAGGAAGACTACAGGGACATGGTCACTGATGCATTCATTGTCATTGCTCACCATCACCATGCATTGTCACTGCTCACTCACTTATGGCCTCCCCAAATGGTGACAGGACAGTGCATGCATCCTTGATCGGTAGCCACTGGCGTGGTGAAAAGAAGCCAAGCTCCCCGACCCTGTCCTGGTGCCATGCTCGCACAGGTACTCATTGATGGCCCTCTGCTGTGTGTGCAGCCACTGCAGCATTGCCAACCTTGAGTTCCACCTGGTGGGCATGTCACAAATGAGGCGGTTGGTGGGCAGGTTGCATTTGAATGTCAGCCAAGCACTGGCATAGTATGACCGGCGGAAATGACCACAGACTTTTCTGGCCTGCCTCAGGAGATCTTGTAAGCCTGGGTACATGCTCAAGAACCACTGTACCACCAAATTCAGAATGTGTGCCGAATATGGAACATGGGTCAAGTATCCCTGTCGGAGTCCAGAGAGAAGGTCTGTGCCATTGTCGCATACAACCATTCTTGGCTGAAGCTGGCATGGCGTCAATCACCTCTGAGCCTGCCCCTGCAGAGCTGACAGAATCTCTGCCCCAGTGTCACTCCTGTCCACTAGGCAGACCGACTCAAGCACCGCATGGTATCTTTTAGCCTGACTGCTTGCATAGCCCCTTGAATGCTTATGGAGCACTGGTTCAGAGGACAAATCTGCAGAAGAGGCCATAGAGGAAGAAGAAGAGGAGGGGGTGGAGGAGAGAGCTGTGGTAGAATCACCACTAGCATTTTGGAGGCGTGGTGGAACAAGCTCCAACAATACTGAACCCTGTCCTGCATCCTTCACAGCTGCCAGCAGAGTTGCCCATTGCGCCGTGAAGGAAAGATAACATCCTGGCCCATGCCTGCTGGATCATGAGTCAGCGGTAATAAGAACCTTACTGCTGACCTCCCTGTCCAACAAGGCCAAAACATTGCCTTCCACATGCCAGTAGAGAGCCAGAATGGCCTGCCATGAAAAGAAATGGCGTTTTGGAACCTGCCACTGAGGTACAGCACCTTCCACAAATTCACAAAAGGGTGCAGAGTCTACCAGCTGAAAAGGCAGCAGTTGCAGTGCTAGCAATTTGGCCAAGCTAGCATTTAGACACTAATCATGTGGATGGCTGGGACCAAATTTCTTTTTATGGTTCAGCAACTGGGGTAGGGAAATTTGCCTGCTAAAATCACTTGGTGGTGTACTGCTAGCAGATTGGCTGCAAGTACTTAGGACACTTCATTCCTCTCAGTGCAGGTTTTCGAGAGGACTGGAGGTATAGTAGGGTTGGAGATCCCAGATGAGGAGCAAGGAGAAGTCCGCTTTTTTCTTTGATGTGGGTCTTTCAAGTGCTGTAGCCAACGGACTGCATGACAGGTCATTATACGTCTGGTACCCAAGTGGCTGCTGTTCTGACCACGCTTCATCCGCTTCAGACATAGGTTGCAAATGGCAAAGGTGCGATTTGCTGCACATGTGTTGAAAAAGGCCCACACCAAGGAACTTTTAAAAGTCAACGAGGACTGAGCAGCGCCCTGCACCCGCAGAGCTCTGTGGTGTGATGCAATAGGGTGGCTGCCCTTAAGATGCCCCCTAGAGGACATCCTGCCTCGTTGGAGTTGTGCCTCCTCCTCCTCACTTTCCTCCTCTCTTCTCTCAGGCACCCAAGTACAGTCAGGGACCTCATCATCCCCTTCCTTCTCATCACTGAAGCAAACTCGGCAGTATGCTGCAGCTGGGGGAAAATGACTGCCAGTTTCTTGCCCTTCTATGGCACCCCCTCTCTCTAGGCTCACGTTACTCCCTTCCTCAACCTGGTAACCAACATCAGAGCCTTCGAATCGCTGCACATCCTCCAGCAGCAGCCTTGTGGCTCAACAACATGGCCAGCAGCAGAAAAAAAGGACAAGCATGCCCCACCTGCAGAGCATACATTATGTCCACGACCACCACTGTTGACTGTAGACACAGAGGATGCTTGCCCTCTTTTAGTGGCCTGTGAGCGTCTGCCTATCCTTGAAGGCCTTCTGGACATTATTATTATTATTATTACAGTTACAATGCAATACAATACAGGAGGGACCAGAGGGCCCTGCTCGTTAGAGCTTACAATCTAGAAGGGAGGGTCAAGTGGAACAAAGGGTAGTAGCTGTGGGGGATGATCAGATGGACAAAATGAAAATACAGTTGTTAGGTGTGGGTAGGATAGGCTTCTTTGAAGAGGAGGGTTTTCAGGGATCGTCTATAAGCTAATAAAGTAGGAGATAGACGGACAGATTGGGGTAAGGAGTTCCATAGGCTTGGAGAGGCTCTGGAAAAGTCCTGGAGATGAGCATGGGAGGAGGTGATGAGTGAGCTAGAGAGCAGGAGGTATTGAGAAGAACAAAGAGAATGATTAGGTTGGAATTTTAAGATTTTGGACATTTTCACATAGGAGTGTACTCACTTTTTTTTCCAGTGGTTTAGACAGTAATGGCTGTGTGTTGAGTTATTTTGGGGGGGCAGTAAATTTACACTGTTATACAAAATGTACACTCACTACTTTACTACATTGTAGCAAAGTGTAATTTCTTCAGTGTTGTCACATGAAAAGATATAATAAAATATTTACAAAAATGTGAAATGTGAGGGGTGTACTCACTTTTGTGAGATACTGTGTATATATATATATATATATACTAGACTGTATACATATATTAATACACCGCTCGAATTTCCCGCGAACGCCCCATAATGTTCGCTGTTCTGCGAACGCCGAACACCCGATGTTCGAGTTAAACTTATGTTCGACCCGAACATCGAGCTCATCCCTACTGTTCAGTAGTTTGCTGACATCTAGCAGTGGTTTTGGGCCTTTACAGCTTGTTTACTATGTAATTTTGGTGTTTCCCTTTGTCCTCACCTCCTGTCCTGCTCTAGTTAGTTCAGTCCTAGCTAGACCCTCCCTTGTTTCTTCAATTTTTACCCCAGTCAGTGTTTGTGCTTTTCAGAGACAGGGCATAGGAAAGTCATTGGGGTTGATTTACTAAAACTGGAGAGTGCAAAATCTGGTGCAGCTCTGCATAGAAACCAGAAAAACAAGGGAAAAAACTGTGCTATACCATAAATTAAAGAAGGTGCATAAAAATCAATTGATGCAAAATAAATTGAAAATATCTGAAAAAACATCAAAATACATCAAATCATGAGTGTACAAAATGATAGCAAAGTCCATGAACACAGAAATCCAGAGAATCTTCTATGGAGATGGGAAGAATCCCCCGATAACTCTCCATGAAAGCTAGTGTAAAAAGGTAGGAAATAAAAAACACCCCTCACAGTGATCCTCCACCACCTAAAATTTGCGCTTACCAGATTGCAAGCACAACAGGCACGTATGTAGACCCAAATCCGGGTATGCAGCTAGTAATGAAGCATCCCTCTAGACAGCATAGCAGATGGTAACCAAACCAGGCACATTGTAGACTTAAATCCGGGTGTCCAGCTAGCAGTAGGGCATCCCTCTGTGCAGCGTGGCTCCTTGTGTCAGGGCCCCAGCTCCGGTGACATGCAGCTTCCATACAGAACAGCACACCGTTCATTCCATTCCTGCATAGAAACCAATCAGATTCCATTTTTTTCCGTAAAAGTGATACTAAAGGATCTTTTTTGTATTTTTTGTTAAAAATAACAAACATGTTATACTTACCTGCTCTGTGCAGTGGCTTTGCACTGGGCAGCCTGGATCCTCCTCTTCTTGGGTCCCTCTTCGTTACTCCTGGCCCCTCCCTCCTATTGAGTGTCCCCACAGCAAGCAGCTTGCTATAGGGGTGCCCGAGCCAAGCTGCAGCTCCCTGTGTCCTTTGAGACACAGAGCCGTGGCCCGGCCCCACCCCCTCATTGGCTCACTGACTTTGATTGACAGCAGTGGGAGCCAATGGCACCGCGCTGCTGTCTCAGCTATTGAGCATGGGAGAGTCTCGGACAGCCGAGTCTCTTTCAGCAACATCGCTGGATCGAGATGGGGCTCAGGTAAGTGTTAGGGGGCTATCCTAATGCATAGAATGCATTAAGATAAAAAACCTTCTGCCTTAACAACCACTTTAAGTAAACCAGTGTTAATTTTGTAGTCAAATTTCAATTTAGTTAAAGTTATAGTTTTTTCACTAAAATGCCATTTTAGTTTTAGTCATATTTTATTCATCTGAATTGTTTTAGTTTTAGTTGTATTTTAGTGTACTTAAATCTCCAGTATCATAAACAAACAAAAATTTAGCTTTCTGACAAACAGAAGTGCAACTTTAAAAATATTAAAAAAAAAACTGTAAACTCCATTGGCTGTAATGCCATTGCACCTATTACCTGAATAAAAAAAGTAACAGTTTTCTGTAAGGAAAACAAGTATCAAGCAATATCTTTATAGATAAAGCAAAGTTTTGTAAACAAACAAGAATATTGCTTTTTGACCACTGCTAATTTATATGTCAAATTTCAATTTTGTTTTAGTCAGTCTTTTGACTAAAACACCATTTTAGTTTTAGATGTATTTTAGTCATATGTATTGAAACTGAATTTTATTTTTGTTTAGATTTCGTCACTGAAAACATGCAGCTGACTCAAATATTTTCGTTGGCGAAATTAACACTGAATTGAACAAGCTGAAATTAGAAGCTGATTGGCTACCATGCACAGCTGCTCCAGCTTGAGTAAATCAACCCCTGTGTATCCTTACAATTCAAAAGACTGGAAAAACATCTTCTATACTGCAATTAGCTAAAGTAAAAGTGCATTGGATTCCACATCTGTGTCTTATTGAAGGGTTAAGCTGTCTGTGGATGGTGTCTGAAGATGTCCATTGCACCTACCTATGTGCGTAGGGTGAGGCCAGTGGCATATGATGTCGTACACCCGCTGTTGATTCCTGGTGTGCTGGGTTTTGTCTGTGCTACTCTGTAACTTTTGTGAATATATCTACGTTTAATAAATTATATGGTTTTAGCATACTACTCTATGGTTCTTTGTTCCTTCTCCTACCTATTATTACTTTGAGGTGCTGGCTTTGGATAGCCAGTGAAGGACCATGAAGGCAGTGGAGTCAGTGGTATCCTGAGTGGTGTCCCATCAATTAGATGATTTCTGTGCTCTTATCATTTGAAAATCATTACTGTTTGGTAAGGGAACTGGCACACCTGTCTTTGAGGTGGTTTGGGATTTTCACACATGGATTTTCATCATTTTCAAGATTTCAGATTTGAACTTTTATATATTTCTCTTTGAAGTTTACTTCTTTGTTATGCATACGTAAATGATACGTATCAACTATAGAATTTTGGATTTCCCCTTACTATCTGTCCTTGTTACCAGGAAAAATAGAGAAGGTGACAGCAATTTAAACCTGACAGTGGTTCTAACCCTTGCTTACGCTACTCAAAACTAAAAAACAAGTTTTGGCTATAGATATGCTTTAAAAGCAGTCCTTGAGTTCCAGACTAGGGACTAGGCGCAGTCTCAAAGTTCAGGGGGTGTATTTGTCAATGGTGAAATTCACCCAGGGAAAAAATAGCTGAATTCACTCTACATAGAATTGGATGGGATTCACCCAGCAGTTTCTCCCAGGATGAGTCCTATGTATTATGACATCCACTGGACGAATTGTGTTAGTTGGACTCTTGGAAGGGTGAATTTTGATAGTTCAGTAGCAGCTATCTTTCATTTTTGAATGACTCTTTGCGGCAATGTTGGTGGCAAACAGGAATGCCCTTTCATTCATTTGCCAACATCCTTCCCATGGTGCTGAAACTGTGTCTATGCCTCAGCTTACTCCCTCAGTCTCCTCACGTGTCATTAATTTACTAACAGACATATCAGTCTGGATGTCACATCACTTCCTCAAACTCAGTCTATCCAAAACCGAGCTCATAATTTTTCCTCCCCCAAGTACCCCTTCCCCTGATCTCTCTGTCAACATCGATGGCACAACTATCAACCCATCCCCGCATGCCAAGGTTCTAGGTGTAATCCTGTACACTGATCTATCCTTTAGGCCCCATGTCCAATCACTGTCCAAATCTTACTGCCTAAACCTCCGCAATATCTCAAAAATATGCTTATTTTTAACCAATGACATTACAAAGCTCCTAGCCTTGACTACTGCAACTCCCTCCTCATTGACTTACCTTTACTTAGGCTATCCCCCCTTCAGTTCATCATGAATGCTGCTGCCAGACTCATCCACCTTACCAACTGTTCTGTGTCTGCTACTCCTCTCGGTCAAACCCTTCATTGGCTTCCACTCACCCAACAAATTAACCTCAAAATACTAACAACAACTTACAAAGCCATCCACAACTCAGCCCCAGCTACATTACTAGCCTAGTCTCAAAATACCAACCTAATCGTTCTCTTCGTTCCTCCCAAAACCTGCTCTTTAGCTTCCTCATCAGCTCCTCCCATACTCGCCTCCATGACTTTTCCAGAGCCTCTCCCATACTATGGAACTCCCTACCCCAATCTGTTTGATTATCTCCTACTCTGCTTTTAGACGATTCCTTAAAACCCTCTTCTTCAGAGTAGCCTATCCTGCCCACACCTAATAACTGTACTTTTATTTTCTCCATCAGCTCATTCCCCCACAGTTTTACAGTATTACTTTTTTTATCACATGACCCACCCTTCTAGATTGTAAGCTCTAATGAGCAGGGCCCTCTGATTCCACCTGTATTGAATTGTATTATAACTGTACCGTCTGCCCTCATGTTGTAAAGTTCTGCGCAAATTGTTGGCGCTATATAAATCCTGTATTATAATAATTATTTCAGCACTAGAAGCATTAATACCATTTTCAGAATGATAGAGGTTTCTATACCAGGAGCTGGATATAATACAGAGACATGTACAACGTACAATATGCAATACTCTAGTCCAAGGTTTGTGCTTCATCGTCAATATTGAATAACTATGAGAATTGCTTTCAAAAACCATAAAAATGTACATATAAAAATAACATATATATATATATATATATATATATATATAGCCGCATAATATTTTAACTCAAGGGCAAATATATGGTAATTAATGTTTCTTTGCTTAACCATGAACCACCATCTATAAAACATATTTTGAGTATTATTTTACAAGTTTATTGATTTTTTAGTGGTATACTCATGGCTCTGTTGAGAAATCAATATTTATTTGTGTAAACCCTAAAAGCTTGTGATAATATTTGGTTTGGTAAGGATGGCTCAGTGATGGTTCCAGATAAAAGGTCATTCTCTATAGAACTGACTCATTAATGTCATGACCCGTGACCATCATACCTCCCTCCAAATATAATTATGGCCAGCACAGTTACCATAAGAGGTGCTAATAAACGTCTGAATGAGTATTGATTGTTTTATGTTCTAGTTGACAGTAGCAAAATTATCTCCAATATTTTTAACGAATTTCCAATAACTTCCCTGGAAAAATGATCTCAGGTTTTAACAAGGTAAAAAAAAAAATCCGGGCACATGACCTTTTATGTGAAATAAAATAAATACTGCATATTTTATACATGGCCATCTCAGTAGTTGTTAAAGCCTAAATCGTGGCTTTTTTTTTTTTTTTTTTAAATATATCTTATTTTTTTGGGTTGAAGACTAAAGCAGGGTATACACCAGTACATTTTTGAATGAGTGTTTGAAACAAACATTCACATTGTTTATTTATTACAGGCAGGGCTTTTTTTCAGCAGGAACGCGGGGGAACGCAGTTCCGGCACCTCCAGCACTTATTGTATTTTATGACAAAGGAATGCTGGAGGGTCTATTGATGCTGGCTGCTGGGGGATCTAATGCTGCTGGTGGGGATCTATTTTTGTGTGGGGGACTATTGTTAATGGGTAGGTATAGTGTTGCTGGTGGGGGGTCTCTTGTTGCTGGAGGGTCATTTGTTACTGGGAGGGACCTACTATTGAGGGAGAGGTCTATTGTTGCTGGCTGCTGGAGGGTCTATTGTTGCTGGCTGCTGGAGGGTCTATTGTTGCTGGCTGCTGGAGGCTCTATTGATGCTGACTGCTGGGAGATCTGTTGTTGCTGCTGGGAGTCTATTGTTGCTGGGTTGGTATTTTGTTGCTGGGGTCGGGTCTATTGTTGCTGGTGGGGTCTACTGTTGCTGGGGTGGGGTCTATCAAATTCCATACAAATGAAATTACTTAGTAGCACAAAATGAATCTCTGTATTCTCTAAAAGGAGAGGTACTGGGAGGTGGGTAGGGGGTGGAATAAAGGGATGGTGCTCAGAGGTGGGCAAGGGGCAGAGACAAAGGGTGCATCAGAAGGGAGGGGTTCCTGCACCTATTCTCTGAGAAAAAAAGTCCTGATTACAGGTACTTATATTGTGCCGTCAATTTACACAGCCCTTTACGTACGTTTATTGTACATTCGCATCAGTCCCTGCCCTCAAGGAACTTACAAGCTAAGGTCCCTAACTCACATTCATACATACACATACTAGGGACAGTTTAGACAGGAGACAATTAACCTACCAGCATGTCTTTGGGGTGTGGGAGGAAACCGGAGTACTCAGAGAAAACCCATGCACGCACAGGGAGAACATGCAAACTCCAGGCAGATCGTATTAGCTGAGTATTGAAATCATGCTTTGGAAGCTTGTTGAATGCAGAGAATACTTTACCTTCATGGAGGATTAGCAATGCATGTCTTACAGCATTAGGAAACACGACACAGGAAACAGGAATATACAAGTACATGCACTTAACATAACATCCTGTTATTACTTTACCATAGAATAACACACTATAACACTGTAGTGCCACCTGACGGATAGAAAGGTGTAATGCATATATATAGTTTTGTTTATGTAGAAAGCTACTTGCTGTTGCTACTTCCAACACCCCTTCTCAACAGCATGTGCTTTGTCAAATTACATTCAGCTTCTTCTGGAAATAACTAAGACATTCCTTCAACAAAGGCTTGGTGAGTGCAACAGCAGTCATATCCTCTGATGGGCAGTATTGAATGTCAATAACACCTTGCTCTTGATGGTCCCTCAGTAGGTGATGCTTGAGGTCGATGTGTTTGGCTCTAGGATTGACCCTTTCTGATTGCGTAAGCTTTATACATCACTGGTTGTCTTCAAAAATGAGAATTGGTTTTGACATGTCTATCCCGATGTCCAAAAAGAGTTGACTAACCCATATCTCTTCTTGACATGCGTGTGCTGCTGAAATGTACTCTGCTTTAGTTGAAGATAGAGCGACAGTTGCTTGCTTTCAACTAGACCAACTTATGGTTCCTTCCCCATACTGAAAGATGAATCCACTTGTGGATTTGCGGTCTGTACAGTCCACGGCCCAATCAGCATCCACATATCTGACCAGTGTTAGATTTGATGTTGCTGGTAGCCGTAACTTCATCTGAATTGTTCCTGAGGTATTATATCACTCTTTTTACTGCGTTCCAATCACGCTGACAGGGAGCTTCGACTTTCCCGAATTGTATGTCCACTGCTGCGGCTATGTCTGGTTGTGTCACAGTGGCAACATTTAGCAGTTTACCGATTGCTTCTCCGATACATGTCATTATTGGGTAGCAAGTTTTCTGCTTTATTGCTCTTATGATAGCCTGGTTCCATAGGAGTATTCACTGCCTTTGCATCTTGCATATGGATTTGTTCCAAGATTTCTGAGATTTTCTGAGATTGGTTGAGAAGATAACTTCCATCATCTTCTCTCTCTATTCGGATTGCCAGATAGTAGCTAATGTTGCCAAGTTCTTTGATTTCAAAGTTTTCTTTCAGCATGTGAACTATCTGATTGTAATCCCCCTTCTGACCCATACATTTGCTGTGTGGGTCATTAGAGACTATAATGACTTGCTGGTCTGTGGTGATGAGCTTGAATAGGTGATCATCCAGTTTTCCTTTTGCGAGGAATCGCTTATTATTGTGAATTGTGCATTCATTACCCTGGAACTTAACTGTGAGGCCATTGTTTGCAAGACTTTTCACTGATAGAAGGCTGCCTTCTAGTTATGGAACATACAGCACTTTCTTTACAAGGATACTCTGCTTGCCTTGTGGTGTAATGCAGTTCAGGAACCCTGGCCTTTACCTTCTGCAGTGATGCTTTTCCCGTTTGCTAGGAAATTGTTCATCAACATGTTCATTGTTCAGCTTTTCAATTGCAAACTTTGCATCTGAACCACTTGCCATCTTTCAGCTGCTTGCATACAGTACTCACAAACTTTTCTGCACTCACTGAGTATCCTCTCCAGTGCCTGGACTTGTAGTATCCTCTCCAATGCCTGGATACCTGGGCCCATAACCCATTAGCTAAGTATTGAAATCAAGCATTGGAAGCTTGTTGAATGCAGGGAATACTTTACTTTCATGGAGAATTAGCAATGCATGTCTTACAGCATTAGGAAACATGACATAGGAAACAGGAATATACAAGTACATGCACTTAACATAGACAGAACATCCTGTTATTACTTTACCATAGGCTAACACACTATAACACTGCAGTGCCACCTGCTGGATGGAAAGTATAATGCATATATATATATATATATATATATATATAGTTTATATAGAAAGCTATTTGCTGTTGCTTCTTCCAACAGGTAGTGCCGTGTTTGAGATTTGAACCAATGTACTGCTAGGCTAAAGTCATATGAAAATTATCAGTACATATGATGGTTTAATGAATGTTATTTGAAAGTACTTCAAAATTCACTTTTAACATTTGATTTTGTAAGGATTGAAACTTACCAAAAGAAAACCACATACAATGTTAGAAATTTGCTTGTTCAAGAAAAACATTCCATCCTGCTCCTTTTAATTTTCTTGTCATAGTTGGTTGAAAATGAATACCAATTTAACACCACTAACGATTAGAAAATCAAACGATATTCTTAAAACAAACATTTTTTTGAACAACAGTATACTAGTGTATATCCAGCTTTAGGAAAAACTGAGTTCAGGGTGTCATGGCCCCACTCCTGAGCACTGCTCCCTGCATTTAGTGTATTGATACAAAGAGCAGCACTGATGTCATCATATCTGCATCAGTCAGGACTACCCACCATTGGTGGAAGATTGAAGAGGGAAAAAAATAAGTATCTAGCTACAAGTAGGTGAAAAAAAAAAAGAAAAACATACTGTACTACTTGCTGAGGCCTCGAGGTGAAGGGAAGAGGATCCCCTAGAGCAGTGATGGCAAACCTTGGCTCCACTAGATGTTTTTTAACTTCATTTCCCATGATACTCATGCACTGTGTAGTGTAGTTAAGCATCATGGCAAATGTAGTTCCAAAACAACTGAGGTGCCAAGGTTCAACATCACTGCCCTAGAGGATATGGGGACACTGAACCTGGAGTTGATCTGTAAAGCAAACCTGTGCTGTTCGAGTTTTAAGCAAAACCAAACAAAACTAAATGCGCCCTCCTCAGCAGCACATACCTTTCCTTTGCTGTCCTGCCATTCCATTCAGCTGCCAGGAGCATGACACGCTATGCAGGGCAAGCAATAGATTTGATTTCTTGTCATCCTTTGCAATTGCTTTTACATATACACCTTCACTCTTCTGCTACTGTGTTCACCTAGGGAAGCAAAGTGACATATCTAATACTTTGGTTATAAGGGAGCAGGTGCCCTTTATTCCATGTAAAAAGTCTATTGCTTGAACATTGACCAGTCAGGCACCCAGGACTATGAGAGGTAAACGAGAAATCCTGGACAGCCGCACTCAAAAGTAATCTTCGATCTTTATTTAAGTATAATCATAAAAATACATGCCACAGCATCATAAAGCAGGAAAGCTGATACGTTTCACACTGTAGTCAGTGCTTAATCATAGCTGAGCTATGATTAAACACTAACTACAGTGTGAAACGTGTCAGCTTTCCTGCTTTGTGATGCTTTAGCATGTATTTTTATGATTATGCTTAAATAAGGATCGAAGATTACTTTTGAGTGCGGCTGTCCAGGATTTCTCGTTTACCTCTCAATTACCAGCATTGCCTGCACCTGTTACTTCCAGCATGGAGAAAATGTTTGTTCCTCACAGACCTCCTTCAGAGCGGTGATATTTTTCTCTCGCACCCAGGACTATGACAGAGATAGGGTTCTATGCTGTGACTTGGAATCAATTGAGGGCACAAAGAGTATCAGGAGACTAAAGGGAATATAAGCAGATGCAGTTTTGGGGGCTGATAATAAAGTTAATCTGTTGTTTTTTTCCCACATAGGAAAATAGTTTAGGGATCACTTTAAAGGAAGAACAGCATCTATTTTAAATGACTTAGATGTCTAAGTATATTAACACATGGATTTTTTCAAATGTCTTCCATTGCTTAAAGGCTGGGTGGAAATGTTGGACACATAATTATGGGTAAACTGTGCAGATGGGCAAGGCTGTCTTTCCATACATACTGTACATTTATATACTGTAATTACACAGCAAAAATATGATGGTAAAGTGGAACCAATGAGTATATTTGATACGACTAGGGTAGGGCAGAGAAAACCTCTAGACGGGTCTTTCAGTACGTGGCCTCCCAAACAATAAATAGAAGAAACCTATAAATACACATACAGGCATCCCCACTCCTATTTTTCACAAGTCTAAAATATTCAAAGTTGTTTAACTATAAAACACCCTAAATCATCTCTAAAAGAAAAAAAACATACATATATATATATATATATATATATATATATATATATATATATATATTGCATCCGGAAAATATTCACATCGCTTCACCTTTTCCACATTTTGTTATGTTACAGCATCATTCCAAAATTGATCAAATGTATTAATTTCCTCAAAATTCCACTAAAAATATCCCATAATTACAATGTGAAAGAAGTTTGTTTGAAATCTTTGCTAATTTTTTAACAATAAAAAATGAAAAAAAAAAATCACATGTACATAGGTATTCACAGTCTTTGCCGAGACACTCACAATTGAACTCAGGTGCATCCTGTTTCCACTGATCATCCTTGACATGTTTCTACAACTTGATTGGAGTTCAGCTGATTGGACAGGATTTGGAAAGGCTCACACCTGTCTATATAAGATCCCACAGTTAACAGTGCATGTCAGAGCACAAACCAAGCCATGAAGTCCAAGGAATTGTCTGTAGACCTCCGAGACAGGATTGTATCGAGGCACAGATCTGGGGAAGGGAACAGAAAAATTTCTGCAGCATTGAAGGTCCCAATGAGCACAGTAGCCTCCATCATCCGTGAATGGAAGAAGGTTGGGACCACCAGGACTCTTCCTAGAGCAGATTGGTATGGTAGAGTGGCTAGACGGAAGCCACTCCTCAGTAAAAGGCACATGACAGCCCGCCTGGAGTTTGCCAAAGGGCACCTGAAGGACTCTCAGACCATGAGAAACAAAATTCTCTGGTTTAAAGAAACAAAGTTTGAACTCTTTGGCCTCAATGGCAAGCGTCATGTCTGGAGGAAACCAGGCACCGCTCATCACCTGGCCAATACCATGCCCACAGTGAAGCATGATGGTGGCAGCATCGTGCTGTGGGGATGTTTTTCAGCAGCAGGAACTGGGAGACTAGTCAGGATTGAGGGAAAGAGAAATGCAGCAATGTACAGAGACATCCTTGATGAAAACCTGCTCCAGAGCGCTCTGGACATCAGACTGGAATGAACGTTCATCTTCCAACAGGACAACGACCCTAAGCACACAGCCAAGATAACAAATAAGTGGCTACAGGACAACTCTTTGAATGTCCTTGAGTGTCCCAGCCAGAGCCCAGACTTGAACCTGATTGAACATCTCTGGAGAGATCTGCAAATGGCTGTACACTGACGCTCCTCATCCAACCTGATGGAACTTGAAAGAGGAATGGCAGAAACCGCCCAAAAATAGGTATGCCAAGCTTGTAGCATCATACTCAAAAAGACTTGAGGCCTCTAATTGGTGCCAAAGGTGCTTCAACAAAGTATTGAGCAAAAGCTTTATTTTTTATTTTTTTTATTTTTTATTTTTAATAAATTTGCAAAGATTTCAAAACAAACTTCTTTCACATTGTCATTATGAGGTATTGTTTGTAGAATTTTGAGGAAAATAATGAATTTAATCCATTTTGGAATAAGGCTGTAACATAACAAAATGTGGAAAAAGTGAAGTGCTGTAAATACTTTCCGGATGCACTGTATAGTGCTCAGCATAAATCAGTATACCCCAACAGATTAGTCAGAAAAAGTTTACTTTCCTTTCAGAATAAACATTTTCTATTGGACACTATACTACAAAATATTCCCACAAATGCGGGCCATTGATTGCAACCCAGATTTGTTCATCTTTTAATTTCTTGCACACACAAAAAGTATTTTTCCTAACAAATTCATTCAAGACCATGTTGCAAAAATGAATACACCCTGATGAAAGCCTTAGGGGCAAAACTAAATTTTAGACAACAAAATTCTAATTAATAAGAATTTAACTACAGGTGAGTCTATTTATTCATTCAACAGCTGTCCAGCAGACAGTTGATTATACAAGGGTGTCACTTAACAAAGAAAACCCCTTCCCATTTCATGCTGTCAGCAATGGCACCACATGGAAGAGAAACGGCACAAGGCGTGAGAAAGAAAATAATTTCTTTACACAAAAAAGTGAAGGCTACAAGAAGATCAGCAAAGCTTTACTTATCAGTCAGAACACTGTAGCGAAAGTGACACAAAAATTTAACAAAGATGGAACTACAACCGTCTCCCAGAGACATCCAGGCCATCCACGGAACTTAACACCTTGACAGGTGCATCTTCTAATGAGAAGGGTTGAAGAAAATCGCCATGCAAGTTCACTGCAGTTAGCTAAAGAAGTAAAAAGCCAAACTAGGGTGATTGTTTCCCATGACACACAGAAGCCTCTCCTAAAGCCCATGCACAAAGAAGCCAACTTAGAATTTGCCAGAGCCCATGCTGAAAAAGAAGAAGACTACTGGGACTCTGTACTCTGGAGTGATGAGGCCAAGATAAATGTTTTTGTAACTGATGGCTTCAAAATTGTATGGCATTGCAAAGGTGAGGCATGTAAAGAAAAATGCATGATGCTTACAGTGAAGCGTGGTGGTGGCAGTGTCCTTTTGTGGGGAAGCATGAGTGCTGCTGGTGTTGGGGAGCTGCATTTCATTGATGATAGCATTAATTCACAGATGTACTGCTCTATATTGAAAGAGAAGTTACTACCATCACTCTGTGCCCTTGGTCGTCTTGCACATTTCCAACATGACAATAAACCAAAACACATAACTAAGGCCACTGTTGCATTTCTGAAGAAGAACAGAGTGAAAAAGAGATTCAGTGGCCAAGTGTGTCTCCTGATCTGAACCCAACCGAACACCTATAGGGAATTCTGAAGAGACAATTTAAGCATCACTCTCCATCCAGCATCCAGGCTTTAAAAGAGGTCATTCTTGAAGATTGGAAAAAGATAAATGTTGCAATATGTCGCCAACTTGTTAATTCCATGCCTAGAAGACTTGGGGCTGTCCTTGCAAATTATAGAGGTCATACAGAATACTAGATGTAGTCGTTTTTGTTGTAAGGATGTATTCATTTTTGTATCAACTAATTTGAGTAAAACTGAAGATTTTGTAATATAAGTTATATTATTAAGCTTACTTTCATGTAATGAGCTAAACAAATGTTCTATAAAACTGTTTTTTAAAAAAAATTTGGAAATTGTTCTTGTGTTCATTGAAATATTGATTAAAATCTTACTTTTTAAAAGGAGTGTACTCATTTATGCTGAGCACTGTATATATATATATATATATATATATATATATATATATATATATATATATATATATATATATATATATATATATATATATATATATATAATTTTGCATAATTTATTAGTACATTATAATATTTGAAAAGAAAGATACAAAAACCATATAAACTGAATAAAACCATTGCATTGATCTCTCCAGTGTAAAATGGAAATTTGATCTATTTGGGTCTCTTAGAAAATTTGAGACGAAAATAAAACTGTACAGAAATTATTCAACACAACTGTATCTTAAAGCTCCTACAATATATTAAAGCATTTTTTTTTCAGTGTTGACACTTTCAAATTTTATTAGGTCTGTCTTGCCTTGCTGGCAGAATTAAGTGCTGGGGAATTAGTTTTGTGTCTCTCCCATGTGCATCCTTCCTACCAATCACCAAGTGCCATTTTCTATCTTTGCAGAATTCAGCTAGCCTGGCAAATGTTGTCCTTTAGGGCTCGTTTACACTTGTGGTTAGGAGGCAATAAAAACATGCGCTTGTATATCCATCAGTAAAGCTAAAGTCAAATACTTTAAAAGGGAAGAAATATCGAAATGTGCTTGTGTAATCCTTCAGCCTTGTAAATGGAAGGGTCCATCATTAGCCCTTGCTGAGATCATGACTGTAAGGCCTCTTGCATATGGGAGTAAAAAGCATTACATTTTTTTACTGATTTGGATATACAGTGCATCTGGAAAGTATTCACAGCTCTTCACTTTTTCCACATTTTGTTATAATACAGCCTTATTCCAAGATGGATTAAATTCATTATTTTCCTCAAAATTCTACAAACAATACCTCATAATGACAACGTAAAAGTCGTGTGTTTGAAATCTTTGCAAATTTATTAAAAATAAAAAAATGAAAGAAATCACATGTTCACTTCGCTTTTGCCATGACACTCAAAACGGAGCTCCGGTGCATCCTGTTTCCACTGATCATCCCTACGACTTGATTAGAGTCCATCTGTGCTAAATTCAGTTGATTGGACATGATTTGGAAAGGCACACACCCATTTATAAAAGGTCCCATAGTTAACAGTGCACGTCAGCGCACAAACCAGTAAGTCCAAGGAATTGTCTGTAGACCTCTGAGACAGGATTGTATTGAGGCACAGATCTGGGCAAGGGTACAGAACAATTTCTGCAGCATTGAAGGTCCCAATGAACACAGTGGCCTTCATTATCCGTAAATGGAAGACGTTTTAAAACCAGGACTCTTCCTAGAGAAGACTGTCCGGCCAAACTGAGCGATCGGGTGAAAAGGGCCTTAGTCAGGGAATTGACCAAGAACCCGATGGTCACTGTGACAGAGCTCCAGCCCATTCAGGCCTGTATGGCAGAGTGACCAGACGGAAGCCACTCCTCAGTAAAAGGCACATGGCAGCCCGCCTGGGGTTTGCCAAAAGGCACCTGAAGGACTCTCAGGCCATGAGAAACAAAATCCTCTTGTCTGATGAAACAAAGATTGAACTCTTTTGCCTGAATGGTAAGGGCCATGTCTGGAGGAAACCAGGCCCTGCTCATCACCTGGCCAATACCATCCCTACAGTGAAGCATGGTGGTGGCAGCATCATGCTGTGGGGATTTTTTTTAGTGGCAGGAACTGGGAGACTAGTCAGGATCAAGGGAAAGATGAATGCAGCAATGTACAGAGACATTCTTGATTAAAACTTGCTCCAGAGCACTCTGGACCTCAGACTGGGGTGAAGGTTCATCTTCCAACAGGACATCGACCCTAAGAACACAGTCAAGATAACAAAGGAGTGGCTACAGCACAACTCTGTGAATGTCCTTGAGTGGCCCAGCCAGATCCCAGACTTGAACCCAATTGAACATCTCTGGAGAGATCTGTTCTGCCTCTCTCTCAAGAATGATCGTGGGTCCCGGCGGACATTGGGTCCCGGCGGACATTGAGTCCGCCGGACCCGCTGATTGGCTTCCACTGTGTCCAATCACAGTGGGAGCAGGTCGCTGGCAGCGTGTGTGCACACCCCAGACTGTACAGGTACATGATTCTGCACAGGGGAGCCGCCTTGCCGCCGTATACAGTGCCTTGAAAAAGTCTTCATACATTTTGACATTTTCCACATTTTGTCATGTTACAACCAAAAACATAAAGTGGCACATAATTGTGAAGTGAAAGGAAAATGATAAATGGTTTTAATTTTTTTTTTTACAAATAAATGTGTGAAAAGTGTGGCATGCATTTGTATTCAGCCCCCCTGAGTCAATACTTTGTAGAACCACCTTTCGCTGCAAATACTGCTGCAAGTCTTTTTGGGGATGTCTCTACCAGCTTTGCACATCTAGAGAGTGACATTTGTACCCATTCTTATTTGCAAAATAGCTCAAGCTCTGTCAGATTGGATGGAGAGTGTCTGTGAACAGCAATTTTCAAGTCTTGCCACAGATTCTCAACTGGATTCAGGTCTGGATTGGGCCATTATAACACATGAATATGCTTTAATCTAAACCATTCCATTGTAGCTCTGGCTGTATGTATGTTTAGGGTCATTGTCCTACTGGAAGGTGAACATCCGCCCCAGTCTCAAGTCTTTTGCAGACTCTAATGCCGCGTACACACAAGTGGACTTTTCGACCGGACTGGTCCGACGGTCTATCCGACGGACTTTCAGCGGACTTCCGACTGACTTTCCTAACGAATGGACTTGCCTACACACGATCACACCAAAGTCCAAAGGATTTGTACGTAATGACGTACGACCGGACTAAAATAAGGAAGTTGATAGCCAGTAGCCATTAGCTGCCCTAGCATCGGTTTTAGTCCGTCGGACTAGCATACAGACGAGCGGATTTTTCGACCGGACTCGAGTCCGTTGGAAAGATTTGAAACATGTTTTATTTCTAGTTCCGTCGGACTTTTGGGGAAAAAAAAGTCAGCTGAAGCTCACGCACGATCAAATTGTCAGACGGAGTCCGGTTCGCCGGACCAAGTCTGCCGGAAAGTCCGCTCGTGTGTACGCAGCATAACAGGCTTTCTTCTAAGATTGCTCTGTGATTGGCTCTATCCATCTTCCCATCAACTCTGACCAGCTTCCCTGTCCCTGCTGAAGAAAAGCATCCCCACAACATGATGCTGCCACCACCATGTTTCACGGTGGGGATGGCGTGTTCAGGGTGATGTGCAGTGTTGGTTTTCTGCCACACATAGCCTTTTGCTTTTAGGTCAAAAAGTTACATTTTGGTCTCATCTGACCAGTGCACCTTCTTCCACATGTTTGCTGCGTTCCCCCCATGGCTTCTCGCAAACTGCAAACAGGACTTCTTATGGCTTTCTTTCAACAATGGCTTTTTTATGCCACTCTTCCATAAAGACCATATTGGTGATCTGTACAACTAATAGTTGTCCTGTGGACAGATTCTCCCAACTGAGCTGTGGATCTCTGCAGCTCCTCCAGAGTTAATATGGGTCTTTTGGCTGTTTCTCTGATTAATATTCTCCTTGCCCTAACAGTCAGTTTAGTTGGATGGCCATATCTTGGTAGGTTTGCAGTTGTGCCATACTCTTTCCATTTTCAGATGATGTATTGAACAGTGCTCCGTGAGATGTTCAAAGCTTGGGATATTTTTTTATAACCTAACCCTGCTTTAAATTTTTCCACAACTTTATCCCTGACCTGTCTGGTGTGTTCCTTGGCATTCATGATGCTGTTTCTTCACTAAGGTTCTATACCAAACCTCTGAGGGCTTCACAGAACAACTGTATTTATACTGAGATTAAATAACACACAGGTGAACTCTATTTACTAATTAGGTGACTCCTGAAGGCGATTCGTTCCACTAGATTTTAGTAAGGCTCCTTTCACACTGAGGCGCTTTGCAGGTGCTATAGTGTGAAAAATAGCCCCTGCAAAGCACCCTGGAAGACCTGCTCAATTCACTGGAGCGGTGTGCTTGCAGGATGGTCAAAAAAGTCCTGCAAGCCGCATCTTTGCAGCGCTATAGGAGCGGTGTATTCACCTCTCCTAAAGAGCCCCTTCCCATTGAAAACAATGGGGCAGCGCTGCAAACTCGCCAGCAAAGCGCTGCTGCAGCAGTGCTTTGCGGGCGGTTTTAACCATTTTTTGGCCGCTAGTGGGGGTTAAAACCGCCCCACTAGGGGCCGAATAGCGCCACTAAAACGACGGTAAAGTGGCACTAAATATAGCACCGCTTTACCGCCAGCGCCCGCCCGCCCCAGTGTGAAAGTAGCCTTAGGGGTATCAGAGTAAAGGGGGATAAATACAAATGGAGGCCACACTTTTCAAATATTTATTTATTTCTCTGGACTCACTCCACCAGACCCAGTGGATGAAAAGGAGGTGGTGTCGGACTTCTCCTCTCCCCACAATGCACCTTCCAGGTACTGCCCACACCTCCCTCTCTTTCCACCTGCTCTTTCGAAATGCACTGCATTCGTCTTTTCTCTCCAGCTTGTCTGAGGGTCGCAGTCATTTATCGGCCTCCTGGACCAGTGCTTTCTGGATGACTTCTCTGCATGGCTACCCTATTTTCTCTCATCTGAAGTGCCTCCCATCATCCTAGGTGACTTTAACATTCCAATCAATGTTAATAATGCTACCACTTCTAAACTACTCAACTTAACCTCCTCTTTTAACCTAACACAATGGACACAAACCACCACTCACTCCAACGGCAACACTCTTGACCTTGTATTCTCCCATCGCTGCACTCCCTGCAATCTCTCCAACGCACCCTTTCCTCTCTCTGATCACAACCTTATCCGTTTCACACTCTCCTTGTCTCCTATATCCCATGCTGCCAACCCACAAACCACTACCCGCAGGAACCTTCGCAACCTCAACCCTTCCCTTCTTCACTCTGCTACTGATGGCCTTTATGACAAAATCGCACCCCTGTCCTGCCCAGACCTAACCACTTCCATCTACAACCCCACGTTGTCATCCTCCCTAGACGTACTTGCTCCTCTTTCTACACGCAGAACCAGGCCCCATCTGCCACAACCCTGGCAAACAGACGACACCAGAAGTCTCAAGAGACGCAGCCGTGCTCTTGAGCGAGCATGGCGTAAATCTAAATCCCTGCAAGACTTTACCCTCTACAAATCTGTCCTTCTCAAATACAACTCCTGCCTCCACACTGCTAAACAAACCTATTACAACACTCTCATCAAAACCCTCTCATCCAAACCTCGTCAACTCTTTTCTACCCTTAATTCCTTACTTCAACCCCCACTGCCCCCTCCCACCAACTTGCTTACCGCTCAACATATTGCCAACCACTTCAATAGCAAAATCAACACAATTCGCAAGGAGATATCCAGCATTAAAATTCCTCCCCTACCCAACATATCAGGTCCAACACCACACTCAATACTCTCCTCCTTTTGCCCAGTTACCACAGAAGAAGTTGATAAACTCCTCTCCATGGCCCACCTCACTACATGTCCCCTGGACCCTGTCCCCTCTCAATTGCTGCGACCACCTTCCCACTCTATCCTCAACTCCCTAACCCACATCTTCAACCTCTCCCTCTCCTCCGGCACCTTTCCTTCCCCGTTCAAACATGCACTGGTTACCCCCATACTCAAAAAACCCTCACTAGACCCCACCTGTTTGAATAACTTAAGACCTATCTCCCTTCTCCCGTTTGCCTCCAAGCTCATCGAACGCCTTGTTCATGACCAAATGAGTCGCTACCTCACGGACAACAACCTTCTCGACCCCCTACAGTCTGGCTTCCGCCTACAACATTCGACTGAAACTGCCCTACTACAAATCACCAATGACCTAATAACTGCCAAAACCAATGGCCACTACTCCATACTCATACTTTTAGACCTCTCTGCTGCCTTTGACACAGTTGACCACCTGCTGCTCCTCAGCAAATTACACTCCCTTGGCCTCCGTGATTCTGCATTATCCTGGTTCTCCTCCTACCTATCTCAGCGCACTTTCAGCGTCACTTACAACTCCATCTCCTCCGCTCCCCTTCCTCTTTCTGTTGGGGTACCCCAAGGCTCTGTCCTTGGGCCCCTCCTTTTCTCACTCTATACCTCTTCCCTGGGCCAGTTGATCACCTCCCATGGCTTCCAATACCATCTCTATGCCGATGACACACAGATCTTTCTCTCCACTCCCCAACTCACCCCCACTATCTCCTCACGGATCTCAAACTTGCTGAATGACATATCGGTATGGATGTCACACCACTTCCTCAAACTTAATCTTTCTAAAACTGAACTTGTTATATTTCCTCCTTCACGGTCCCCCTCCTGTGACTTCACCATTAATATCAACAACACAACCATTGGTCCCTCCACACATGCCAGAGTCCTGGGTGTAATCCTTGACTCTGACCTCTCCTTCAGCCCCCATATCCAATCACTGGCTAAATCCTGCCGCCTTAACCTCCGCAACATCTCCAAAATTCGACCCTTCCTGACTAATGACACTACAAAACAACTTATTCACTCCTTGATTATTTCCCGCCTCGACTATTGCAACTCTCTCCTTAATGGCCTACCCTTAAGCAGGCTATCCCCCCTTCAGTCTATTATGAATGCTGCTGCTAGACTAATACACCTCACTAATCGATCCGTGACTGCCGCCCCTCTCTGCCAATCCCTTCACTGGCTTCCCCTCCCCCACCGTATAAAATTCAAAATGCTAACCATAACATACAAGGCCATTCACAACATCGCCCCCATCTACATCACCAACCTCATCTGCAGATATCGCCCAAATCGCCCCCTCCGCTCCTCCCAGGACCTCCTGCTCTCTAGCTCCCTTGTTACCTCCTCCCATGCTCGCCTTCAGGACTTCTCCAGAGCCTCTCCCATCCTCTGGAATTCCCTGCCCCAGTATGTCCGATCAGCCCCTACCCTGTCCACCTTTAGGAGATCCTTGAAAACTCATTTATTCAGGGAAGCCTATCCCCCACCCACATAACTGTCCCTGAGCCACCCCCATCAAATCATTCTTTGCAGCTATTACCTTTTGTACCACCACCCCCTCCCTTTAGAATGTAAGCTCTACGAGCAGGGCCCTCCTGTACCTTTTGTATTGAACTGTACTGTAATTGTGTTGTCCCCCTTATACATTGTAAAGCGCTGAGTAAACTGTTGGCGCTATATAAATCTCGTATAATAATAATAAAACATTTTGAAAACCATTTAATATTTCCCTTCCGCTTCACAATTATGTGCCACTTTGTGTTGGTTTATCACAAAAAATCCCAATAATATACATTTACGTTTTTGGGTGTAACATGACAAAATGTGGAAAATTTCAAGGGGCATAAATACTTTGTCAAAGCACTGTATGTACAGTATACGGTCGGCAAGCGGTTAAAGCAAAGTCTTTATGAAACATTATACACATGATTTTTTAAATCAACAAGATCCTGAGCATAAACATCAGTAAATTTTATGTCCGTGTGCAACTCCCCTTAGGCTTCATTCACAAGGCCATAAAAAATGTACTGTCACTACACCTGTGTTTTCTAGGAGAAGTTTCTGCGTAGTGATCAGTAAAATACCTACATATAGATGCGTTTGAATGTGTAAAGACACAAAGGGGTTGATTTACTAAAGGCAAATAGATTGTGCACTTTGAAAAGTGCAGTTGCACTCTGTTCCAGAGCTTAGTAAATGCGCAGAAGCTCTGCTGACTTTTATCATCCAAACATGGCATCCTTTTCGGAAACCGGGCTCCTGAATTACAGCAGCGGGGGTGTTTTTTCGAAGCACCTGATTAGAGCCAGGCTCTAATAGGCTTCAAAAAAGGTGAACTCAGAGCGCAAAGCATTGCTCTCACAATTCATCCAGGTGTTAGAAAGGCGAATGAATATTCGCTTCTCTAACACTGAACCTCCTCTCTGTCAATCAGGAAGCACCGGTGTGTTACCCGTCACCTGATTGGCTGAAACGACAGACGCCCATCAGGGGAAGGGGAGGAGATGCAAGGAGGACACAGGAGCTGCTGTCTGACCCACTGCAAGGTCTCATAGCTCGTCGCTGTCGCCCACTGCCTGACCCGTCACCAAGATAAGGTAAGTTCCGGGCAGACGGCGAGTGGGAAGGGGACTCACAGTGGCAACTTTTGATGGACACAGTGGTGGCATTTGATGGGCACAGTGGCTGCAATTGATGGGCACAGTGGCTGCAATTGATGGGCACAGTGGCTGCCTTTGATGGCACAGTGGCTGCGTTTGATGGGCACAGTGGCTGTGTTTGATGGGCACAGTGGCTGCATTTGATGGCTCAGGGGCTGCGTTTGACGGAACAGTGGCTGCAATTGATGGGCACAGTGAGGCTACAATTGATGTTTTTTTTTCCAAAATGTTTCAGTTTGTTTGCGCACCCCCAAAAATTTTGAGCCCCAGCCGCCACTGGAGCAGTACATCCATGTACACAGTATCTAAAACTGAATGACAGTCTTAACAGGGAGGGTCTTGGTGGTGCACCATTCAGAACAGTCACAGACAAATCTCTTTGTATTTATATTCTTGGAGGAAGGTCTTCCAAATAATGGCCAGCTTTTGCATTTTTGGTTCAGGCTAGTGTTAGTTTTGGATAGAGTTGGGATCTGTTTAACCCCTTGGTGCCAGCTGCACAAAAATATGTGGCCTCTCGGTAGGTGGGCCTTGGCACCGAGCGACAGCAAATTTGCGTGAATTGCTGTAAATACCGATGTACCGAGAGGGTGCCCCCTGTGCGCTCCTGGCACAGTTACCAGCAGCTAACGGAAAATTGGGGAGCTTTCCAGTCATGTGACAACCAATCACGTCAGTCACATGATCATAAACCCCGCCTCCTGGCATCCTAAACCTCTTAAAGAGCCGGGAGGTGCCGGCGCCAAAAGGCTAAGCTGGCCACAAACTGATCAAAATTCAGCCTACATGCTGAATTTAAAAAAAAAACATTAGTGTAAGGCAAAAATTAGTCCCCACTGATGAGGTTCACCCTCTCAATTTGGCCTAATTACCACTGTCACCAAAACAGGAAGTCATAGGAAATACAAAATTTTAGAGTTGTCATTGGAACAGGCATAGGTGAAATCTTCCAGTGGGGTTTTCAGAATACTGTGAAAACATATACAAGAGGGCGCAAACGCCTAGTGTATTACCACAAGCTCTGAGGAAGGAGGTCTGTCCTCCAAAACTCATAAGCCTTTCCTCCATGTGGTGTTGACTGGGATGCCCATCTCACTTGCTGGAGTGGTGCTGTTGTCGAGCTTGATTTTATTCTGCTTTTGTGAGTATAACATTGTCTTATGATTTAAATTGTTTTTGTGGCAATGCACTAGGCATTTGTGCCCTCTTGTATATATTTTCACAGTATTCTGAAGATTGCCCAGTCTGAGGAGGGCTGCAACGTTGAAACCATTATGTGTTATAGTCCCATGGTGAAGTCTCTTGGTCTGAGCGCGGGATGGTCTTTGTTCTATTCTTCCAGTGGGGTCACCTGTTCTGATAACGCTTGTCTAAGAGGAAATTTGCCTTTACCTTTCTGATATTTCACTTTCAGTTGTGTCTCAGTAAGAGAAAGTGAAAGGAAGACTGCACACAGAATAAAAAAAATGGGTTACAGGTAAACTTTAAAAGTGGTTACTAAGCCAAAAACAGGATCTAACCCTAACTAAGCAGCCTTAATAAATATTTTCTTGTATCCACTTTTTATTTTCATGAAATAAAAAAAATTCCAATAATTTGGGCCTTTAACATTAGCTAAAATTTCTCCTTCCTCGAACTTCGTGTTAAGTACAGTCCTACAGTAATAATAATAATACAATGAAAATTATTTAAAATAATAATGAAATGAAGGACTGAGAAAAATTTATAAAATTATCCAGGTTCGGGGATTTCTGTTTAACTGCGGTATCATGATTCACAAAAGGCTGAGATCACCTTCATCATACAATAAACCAAAATAGCATAGGGATCATGTTCATGGAATAAATGATATAACTCTAATAACAGGCTAAAAACAGCCTAGTGTAAAGAGAATAAGGAAAGATCGGAACAGCGCCAGACTGACCATTAATCACACTGTGCGAGAGATCAATTCTGATGGGGGTGAAATGATCTCAGCCATGTGTGTTTCCTCTCGCTGACAACACATGTTATATTGGGATTTGAAATGATATTGATTTTAGCTGCCAGCTTTAGGCTGTGGGTAATAGTAAAAGGTTAGCTGTACTGTGGCCACATCAGTAACGAATAGTGAAGGCTTATTAAAGCAAATGTTAGAGCCAATGTTGAGACTGCAGTGACAACTGTAGACAGCGGCGAAACACAGCAAACATGTTCACATGGAACTCCCAAGCAATTGTTTGGAATCTGGGGCATGTTCTCTCCCAAGATCTTGCTGCTAATTTGATGGCAATGTATTTTAGGAAAAGAAACGTGAAGGGAATGCATGATATCTAGAAGTGTAACTAGGGAACAGTAACCAGGGCAGCTGACCATGGAGAAGAGGATACTGGTGCTACAACAACACTAGAAATAAAGGGCAATTACAAAAGGTTGTGAAAAACGTATGTGTGGCTAATAGGCACAGCTTATAGTTATCATACTGAATTTTTCCCCAGTCTCAGTTATAACTTTTATTAAAATATAAATATCTTGAGAGCAATTTGTTGGCTGCCATTGTTGACCTCCTTATGGAATTAGTATACTGACTGTTATGCTGATTTTTCGGCTGAATTACTAGAACAAATGTAGAGAGTAGGAATTATGATTTTTCGTTGGCCTTATATTTTCCCATGATAGGTTTACTTTTAGGCTTAACTCCAGACAGATATAATATATGAAAATTATCGCAGCTACAGTAGATGTTCAATAATAAACCATTTTACCGGATGTGCTTTTTAATGCCACTAGTATTAGTACCTGAATTTTATTTGGTATCATCCTCTTGCAATTCTCCATAAAGCAGAGCTCAGATTGAAAAAGTGAATGGCAGAGCTGGGAGTCAGTCAGGTTTGCTGCATGCAAATGAGCTGACAAAGAACATGCTGACAGAAGAAGAGAGCAGAGTAGTCATAGAGATGACTTCATCAGTCTCCTGCTTTTGCTTCACAGTTCAATCAGTAGGCCAGGGATGAAGAGAGAAAACACTATTCTATTCCTTCTAAGGTCTATTGTAACAGAGAAAGTGGTATCTTCTGGTTATCGGCCTGGTTGTGCTAGGTGGTTGTGCCGTGCAGAGACTCATGACCCTCTCCTTCTTCAAAGCAGGTTTGAGTGTGATTGGTGGCTTCAAGAAACCTAACCTAATCATTTTTTTTTCCACCAGGCTATTAGTATTTGAGAGATCCCAAGCAACATGTAGTGGGTATGTTTGGTAAATGTTCTCCAGCATCACAAACAATGATCTCAGATCAACAGATTAATGATAAAAGTGAGTGGGGAAACTGGTGCACTTCAGCACTGCCTGGATGCAAATCTAATGTACTGAGCAGAAGCTCTTTTAGCTATGAGTAAGCATCTTTGTATATGAAACGCGTTAGTAACTGCCACTCTGAACCTTTTTTTTAATGGCTATTTTTGGATATTAATTCATAAATAAAGATGTCCGTTTCCAGAGTGCAGCAGTCTGGGATTTTCTTGGTTCCCTAATGTACTGAGTAGGAAGGCTGTGCAATGTACACTTCTCAAGGCCTAGTCTTAAATTTTGAATAAAGTGTAAGGAAAATTACAACGGTGTGGTCCAAGTTTAGTAATTATTGCGACTTAAATGTTTTTTTAACTGAAGATTTATTTCTGTTGTTTACCAAATGTATAAAAAAGATTCCCAGAGCAACGTGAGTTATCAAAGGAGAGAGACGAGCAGAAGCCCATTGCCTTAAAGTGTATCTCTAGCCAAAACTAGTTTTGACTAGAGTCAAGAAAGTTTGGAGCGATAGATAAACTCAAATTTTGGACGATTTTAAATTCAGACCATTATTCATGGATTCAGGTTTCCAAATCCAAATATGGATTTCAGTATTATTTGTGATGGTTTAGAATCCAAATGGACTTTGCAGTGTTTCTGCCCTTTATCTGTTTTTGCATTGCCTGCGTATCTTTAGCTAGATCTCACCCCTCTATCTTAGTATCTTTGGTAAAAGATAGACAGGGCTGCCAGGAACTACCCAAGCCATTTTGCGCAATTTTTCATAATTTGCTGCTCTGCAATACATACTTCTTTGAAGCCTGGCTTTGACTCCTATTGACTTCAACAGGACTTCCATTTTGAACATTCAGAATTTAGGAGATTTGAGAATTTTTTAAATGCTTGGCTAAACCACCACTGATCAAACTTTTCAAAAGTTGACTAATCTCTAGTTAGAACCTCAGTCTGGTCATTGCTGTCTGTGTCCTCACTGGGAAGATTAACCCTCTCTATTTCTTCTGATGACCATTGCCATTGGGACAGAAAATAATGATTAATTCAAAATTTAGGAGGCGACAGAACAAGAAATGAGGGGAAATCTTTTACTGGGTACACTTGTTCTAGTCACAACTGTTAAAGTCATTCCTCTGACACATTCATATGTGTTTATATTTCAGCTTGAGCTATTGAGCTTAGTAAAGGCTTTTTTGGATCAAAAGAGCACAGGAAATAGCGGAAAACCTAAAAAAAAATGCCTTCATCTCCAGCTGCAGACTAACAATTAGAATGCAAAATATTAACATGGAATCTTTTGTAATTACCTAAAAAAAACTGTATATCCTATGTCTTATTGTTTCAGTCCTAGAAAATCATGGTGATTAATAGAACAGACTGAGATTCCTTTTACAGAAGAAAAAGAGAATCAAGGAAAGTTTATGCTGGCACTGCTGAAGCAGGCAAAAACAAGGACAAACAGAACTATATGCATGTACTGAGACGTTTACATGCTAGTAGTCTAACTAGCTATGCTGGGGGACATATACAAGGTAAATTACAATAAATAAGAACATCTGCCAAACACCACTGAAAAACACATATCCTGTCTTGTGAAGGGCATGTTTGTATTGCGCCCTTGCTACATCTTTGGGTTTTTACTACCCAGGTCACCCAATTATAATTCACAATTGGTTGTGTGCAAGACACAGGGTCCTATTTATATAGTTGTGTCATGGCTTTTGAAAAATGTAGGTATGTTTATAAGGCTTAGCAATGTGCTCTACCAATGTGCATTATTCTCTGCTTTCTCCAGGACTCAGAAGCAAGTGAAGCTCCATTTTTTTCCAATGAATGAAAGACAAAAGATGTTACCAGGAGAAGAGCCCAGTCACGTGACTTTGACAGGTGTTGTACCCAGGCTCTATTCTTCTTGCTACTCCAATCACAAAATGTTCTCTGTGATGTTAGCATGCCATGGGACACTGTAGACTCCACATTGCAGCTTGCATTTTATGAATGGCCGTAAAATGCACACGCAGTGTGGCATAAACCATGTAGTGTCCATCTGCTCTCACTATATAAGGGCAATTTAGAGAAAATGTCAGAGCCCTACCAGTTCGGCAAAACTCTGCTCGTTCTGCACTGCATTTAGACTAAACAATGGTCTAGTTTAGGATCCTCAGAACAGCTGTGTAATGTATATATGTTGAGGAATGATGTCTTCTCTACATCCTCCAAATTTATTTTCAGCAGTTTTCAGAATGATCAATTGTGCTGATGTAGTCTCCACTGCACAATGTCATATACTCCGCTCTGCGTTCTGTATTTTGTAAGTTTCCTTTTCTCTGTATGAAGTTGGAAAGCATGAATCCTCATATTTTTCACCCAGGAGAGCATATGTTCTACCACCAGGAGAGTGTCCAAGGGTGGAGATGAAACATTACAAGCAACATGAATCATGTTTTCCCCCGTAGCTCTGGCCAGCATCATACCAAAATAATATCCTGCTATTCTGAGTGAAAATGAGAATCCCACACAGAACACTCCGCATTCCAAAAAAAAACATTTCTTTTTTCCCAAAGCAAGTAATTACATTTCACAAATTATGATAATTATTATAGCAAAACAAAATTGAAAGGCCAGCAGTAAGTAAGCAGAAGGGGGTCTTATATCTCTGCGATACTAGATTTTATTGTCGTAAATTACAATTTACTAAGCATTGCATATATCTAAAATGAATAAAAGATTTCCAAAAGTATTGGGACACCTGCCTTTACACGCACTTGAACTTTAATGGCATCCCAGTCTTATGCCCCGTACACACGGTCGGACTTTGTTCGGACATTCCGACAACAAAATCCTAGGATTTTTTCCGACGGATGTTGGCTCAAACTTGTCTTGCATACACACGATCACACAAAGTTATCGAAAAATCAGATCGTTCTGAACGCGGTGACGTAAAACACGTACCTCGGGACTATAAACGGGGCAGTGGCCAATAGCTTTCATCTCTTTATTTATTCTGAGCATGCATGGCACTTTGTCCGTCGGATTTTCGGAATTTCCGACAACAGATTTTGTTGTTGGAAAATTTTATATCCTGCTCTCAAACTTTGTGAGTCGGAAAATCCGATGCAAAATGTGTGATGGAGCCTACACATGGTTGAAATTTTCGACAACAAGGTCCTATCACACATTTTCCATCGGAAAATCCGACCGTGTGTACAGGGCATTAGTCTGTAGGGTACAATATTGAGTTGGCACACCCTTTACAGCTATAACAGCTTCAACTCTTCTGGGGAGGCTGTTCACAAGGTTTAGGAGTGTGTCTATGGGAATGTTTGACCATTCTTCCAGAAGCGCATTTGTGAGGTCAGGCGTTGATGTGGACGAGAAGGCCTGGCTCACAGTCTCCACTCTAATTCATCCCAAAGGTGTTCTATTGAGTTGAGGTCTGTGCAAGCCAGTCAAGTTCCTCCACCCTAAACGCGCTCATCCATGTCTTTATGGACCTTGCTTTGTGCACTGGTGCGCAATCATGTTGGAACAGGAAGGGGTCATCCCCAAACTGTTCCCACAAAGCTGGGAGCATGAAATTTTCCAAAACATCTTGGTATGTTGACGCCTTAAGCGTTCCCTTCACTGGAACTAATGCCCTGTACACACGACCGGTTTTCCCATCGGAATAAACTCTGAAGGTTTTTCCGTTGGAGTTCCGAAAGAATTCCGCTCAAGCTGTCTTGCATACACACGGTCACACCAAATTCCGACCGTTCAGAACGCGGTGACGTACAACACGTAGGACGGGACTAGAAAACAGAAGTTCAACAGCCAGTAGCCAATAGCTTCCGTCTCGTACTTGCTTCAGAGCACCCGTCGTTTTTGGTCCATCGAAACAGCATAGAGACAAGCGGTTTTCCCGACAGGAATTGGTTCCGTTGGAAAAATTTAGAACATGTTCTCTTTCTAGGTCCGTCAGAATTTTCAACTTAAAAAGTCAGATGGAGCATACACACGATCGGAATATACGATGAAAAGCTCCCGTCGGACTTTTTCTGTCAGACATTCCGCTCGTGTGCATAAGAGGCCAAACCCAACTCCTGAAAAACAACCCCACATCATAATCCCCCTCCACCAAATGATTTGGACCAGTGCACAAAGCAAGGTCCATAAAGACATGGATGAGCGAGCTTGAGGTTGAGGAACTTGACTTGCCTGACCTCAATCTGATAGAACACCTTTGGGATGAATTAGAGCGGAGACTGCGATCCAGGCCTTCTCGTCCAACATCAGTGCCTGACCTCATAAATACGCTTCTGGAAGAATGGTCAACCATTTCCTTACACACACTCCTAATCCTTGTGGACGGCCTTCCCAGAAGAGTTGAAGCTGTTAAAGCTGCAAAGGGTGGGCCAACTCAATATTGAACCCTATGGACTAAGACTGGGATGCCATTAAAGTTCGTGTAAAGGCAGGTGATACTTTTGTATATTAAAATATTCCAAACTGGTAGTAGGGCATTCTGGATTTCAAGAACCTGTTACATAATGATTTATATTGAGTTTAGACATTATCTGACACCTGAATGATGATGACCATATGTGCAATCCCTGCCCCTTTGTAATCATTTTAGTAAAAACTAATGCTATAATATTTTATTTAAAAAAGTATACCATCAGCTTTATATTCACAGCTACTTTTTAGCTATACAAGCCAAAAACAAGAAAGAAGGTTTTTTTTCCCCTCGAATGTTAGTCTTCTGACTACCCTCATCATAATCTACACACACTGCCCACAATAGTTCAGTGGCTGAGCGGTATTAAACCCAAAAACAGAAATGCAATATATTGCAAATTACCAATTCTAAGATGTGCTTGTTGCATTAGTTTTCTTTCTTTTATAGTCTTTTATGCTTTATTTTTCTCTGTTGAACCTGGCAGTAAGTCTGTTATTTTTTGACAGACCAAGTTGTCCAGGAAAAGTGGCAGTGAGAGGGTTGGGACAAACCACTTACCACTGCTAAGGATGCTTACCATGGTCAGCGTGTATTAAATTATGTAAAACCTTTACATAAATCTGAATGGAGACAGTAAGGTTCTCCAGCCAGAGTGGAGACAGCCAAGCCCCGTACACAGGAGCTGAATATCTGACTAGGGATTAAAATAGCCTATAGTTAGGGATGAGCTGAACTACCCAGGGTTCAGTAACCGCAGCCTGATGAAGGCCTCGGAAACGTATTGCAGCCCCTCCCTTAGCTTGCCTGTTTCTTGACATTCTGACAGTGGTGTGTAAGAGCCTGTAGACACCACCGGTGGTTTTCCTTTGTAGTGGGTCCAGGCTTGTGCCTGCCGCCATTCTCCACTCCATCCTCACTGCTGCCTTTTCGATCTGCGCAAAACATTATCGCTGCATACAGTATGCAAGAAGCCTCTATGTAAGTGTATAGGAATTAAAGTGTTTGGAGTGTTGTTTTTATTAACACCGAACTGGTGCCCTCTCTCCTTTCTCATTTGTCCCTGAGGGAATCCCACACCCTGCTGAGGAGCTGCTGGCAATTGTGTTTTTCTCCCTCACTCACCCATGGATTTGTCCATCTGGCCATCTCCTTTTCCGCTGTGTTCCAGCCTTGCATTGACTACATAGACTATTTATCTTTGCATTCAATCTCTTGCCAGTGAACGCTGATTTACTCACTATTTATTAGTTTGTGGTTTGTTTGTTCAGTTAGCGCAGGGTTCTTCAAACTTCAAAGATGTTCAGATGCTGAACCCCTTTGAAATCAATAGGTGCCAAATCTGTCAAATCAAAAATGCCAACTCTCTGAGCTAATACACAAAAGGTTATCAGAAATATAGCATGGGGTTGGGCACTGCCCTGGGATACATGTACCAGTACAAAAAAAAAGTGAAGGACGGTGATTACACTTACAAAGGAAAATGCCAGCAAATGACCTTTCCTTGATGGGTTCCTATAAAAAAAAAAAGAAGCACACAGATTCTCTCAAAGGTCCCACAAAATACATAAAAGAGCCTTAAGAAGAATCCCGCTGAATATCCTTAAGGCTCATATCTAATCTGAACAGAAAATGTTTGGTCTGAACTGTCCGGACCAAACGTTCGGCTCATCCCTACCCATAGTGCCTTCATCTTATGGATCATTCCATACCTAATTAGGCAGGTTGAAAAGAGACACATGCCCACCGAGTTCAACAAATAGAAAAATAAAATAAAATAATTGAAAACCTGCATCCACAGAACCCTAAACCCACAGTTGATCCAGAGGATCTTACAATTCATGAAAAGGATATCGGGGAACTGGAGAGAGTGCAGAGAAGGGCAGTCAAACTGATAAGAGGCATGAAGGAGCTCAGCTATGAGGATTGATTAGAGGAACTGAATTTATTCTCTCTTGAGAAGAAGAGATTAAGGGGTGATATGATCAACATGTATAAATACATAAGGGGTCCATATAGTGAACTTGGGGTGGAGTTATTCACTTTGAGGCCATCACAGAGGACAAGGGGGCACTCTTTACATCTGGAGGAAAAGAGATTTCATCTCCAAATACGGAAAGGTTTCTTCACAGTAAGAATGTAGAATCGCTTCTCTCAAGATCTGGTTCTGGCTAGATCCGTACATTGTTTAAAAAAGGGCTTGGATTCTTTCCACATAATATAACTGGATACTAATATGTATGGGTAAAGTTGATCCAGGGAAAATCTGATTGCCTCTTGGGGGATCAGGAAGAAATTTTTTCCCCTGCTGGAGCAAATTGGATAATGCTTTATTGGGGTTTTGTGCCTTCCTCTGGATCAACTGTGGGTACGTGATTGAGTATATAGAATTGTATAATTTTTTCTTCCCTTGTTTTGGTTGAACCGGGTGGAAATGTCTTTTTTCTTGTACAAAAGGTTTTATTGAAAATATATATCAACAAAAAAAAAGAATACAAAACAGTGATGGATACATCGTGAATTAACTGGTATTCTGACATAACGGTATGATATCAGTATGTAATAATATGATTCCAGACATACATGGATAACTAAAAGTTACAATGCGAAATGTTGTTGCAATACATAACTTTAGATGAAGAAATATATACATACATATATACACATATACATATACATACATACATACATACATACATACATACATACATACATATACACACATACATACACATACACACACACCCACATATACATACATACATACACATATACACATACACATCTACATACATACACACACATAAAAAAAGCAAAATAGAGAGTTATAAAAAACCAGTATTAAATTCGGATTAAATGGAATAACCTGAGAGAGGATGAAATACCTCTGAATGCAATAAAATTGTTTGTTATGATAATTTTCTGATCATTGTAGAGTTAAGCCCGAGGGCCTGAATAAAGAGAAGGAGAAAGAAATTGAAAGTAGAAAAGGAGGGGGGAAGAAAGAAGAGAAGGGAAGGGAAGGAAGGACCCTGGGGTGGGGGGAACGAAGGCTTATTATAAGGAGAGGAGCGTTAGGTCAAATCTTGATGGGTGACTGTAAGTCACCCAGGGTTGCCATATCCTGAGGAACTTATCGTGTTTGTCCAGCAATATGGCCGTAAGTTTCTCATTTACCATGATATCATTCACGGTATTTTTAACTGCTTCAAAACTAAGGTTCGGGGTTTTCCAGGCTCTTGCTATGGTAAGTTTAGTTGCAGTGAAGATCTGTGCTGCCAGCTGACGTTCAGGACGAAGAAGTTCTACTATTGGTTTCCATAAAAGGGCTTCAAAAGGATCCCGCTTTATGTTAGTGTTAAAAAGATTACGTAATAGTGCATATACTCTAACCCATAGTCTGCAGACCCTGGGACAGGTCCACCAAATATGCGCCATCGTGCCCTCCTGTGAGCACCCGCGAAAACATAGGGGGGAGTAGGATGGGATGAAACTTGCTAATTTAGCCGGAGTATAATACCATCTGTAGAAGACTTTATACGCATTCTCTAAAAAGAGAACATTCTTGGAACACTTAGATAGCGCAGTAGTCATACTATGCCAGTCCTCCGGGTCTAGTTGCTTCCCAAACTCAGCCTCCCATTGGAGTTGGTAAGGTCTCAATGGTGTTGTCTTAGAATTAATTATTGCGGTATATATTAGAGAAATTAAACCCGAGGTTTGGGGGCGTGATCTACACAGACTTTCAAATGGTGTCATGACAAAGGGGGTAGAATGGGATGTTGTAAATTGTCTGAGAAAATGTCTAATTTGCAAATAACTGTAATGTTCCCTAAGGGGGATATCATGTGAAGAACGTAAGGCCGCGAAAGAGATAATCTTGGTTGGGGTAAAAAATGAATGAATATCTATGAAGCCATTATCCGACCACCACTTAAATTGTAGCGGATTATCACAACCTGGTTGAAATAAAGGACAGTGGAGGAGACGGAGTAACGGGAGATGAGGGGAAAGGAAATGTCTTTTTTCAACTAGACTAACTATGCAACTATATATATATGTAACAATACTAATATTTACATTTTGGGTGAATAGGGGCAGGTTGAATCATCTCTTGGGTTCATATATCACTCAGGAACTCTGACAAGATCTTTACCCAGCTTTACCAACCAATACAGGTATTAGAGGGTCATCCCTGTTAGATTTTAACATTGTGCTTTTTTATGTAACTAAAATTTCAGTGTTAGGTGGAATGACCCTTTAAACTAAAAGGCTGTTCAATTATTGAGATGCTGTGAGTTCTCTCATATGCTGGGGTGATGCAGGACAGAAGAATTATGACTGTAATATAAGGCAACTGCTTACTGTAAGTCAGTGATGCACTAGCTTGCCTGAAACACGGCCGATATGCCAGAAACATTGCATTCTGTCATTTGTTCCTCTTTGTCCTTTACATCAGTAAGGCACAATACACACGGTTTGTAAGCATTTTTCTATTAAACAGGACACAATAGATTTGTCACATCTGCTGTGTTTCTCCTAATTAATGATGCTAAGGTGAGTATGCAAGTGTCATTTAAAAGACGGAAAATGACAGATGTGACAAATTCAATGTGTTCTGCTTCGTTTATTAAAATGATAATTTTCTTTATTAATTACTTTACACATTCAATGAACATGCAATCAAAATGTAATGCTTTTAAATTTGTAATTGTTGTTTAATTAGTTCAAAGAACTGTATTTGTTTTCCTTTTTTTTTTTTTAAAGCGGAATTTCATCTAAAAAGGGAAGTTCCGCTTTTCCACCTCCTCCTTTCCACTTCCTCCCTCCTTCTCTAACATTCTTCAAAACTGTTATATTTTTTGGCGGGCCTAGTTTTGAAGGTACCTGCTCCCACTTCCTCTTCCTAGGCAATGGGGGTGGGACTTCGCCCCCCACCCTAGCCCGCAACCTTCTGGGACACATCAGAGGCGGCTGCAAGTACATTCACAAAGCGCAAAGTGGCTCGTGCATATGCAGAGGGAAGCCAGCTGCGAAGCCACAAGAAGTCACAGCTGGCTTCCCACAAGCAAGATGGCAGTGCCGGGGACCCAAAGACAGTCGAAGAACCGGCCCGGGTAAGGACAGCCCTGGACCCCTGGACTGGAAAGTGTGTGTTTTCTAAAAGTCAGCAGCTACAGTATTTGTAATTTTTAATGATTGTAGCTCCTGTTTAAGTAGAATACAAGGTGTCGGAAAACATCTTAACTTGGTATGCTACTTTTAACAACAGAATGCAGGTGGTCTAATGCCATATGTTAGTGGCCATCCTCCCAGTCCACTTAGGGCTCATTTAGACTTGTAGTTGGGGGTATTAAATGCATGGGGCTGAGACAAGTTTTTAGCTGAGGCAGAGGAGGGGGGTGTTCACATGTCGTGGTGGCGATGCTTTGCGTCCACAGTAAAAATGGTAATTCCTGGCACGTTCAGCCAGTACTACCACCATGCTACCCATTCAAACAAAAGGGGAAGTGCCACAAGTGCCCTGCAATTGCTTGCAATGTATTTGGTTTCAGCTGGTGCAGAATTTACAGGGTCAAAACAACATTTAGCCCTACACTGCAGCGATTTGGCATGCAATTTGACATGTCAAATAGCATGCCAAATCGGCGGCTATTGTCGGCAATGGCACCGTCTGAATCATTGCGACGCTGACTTTGCGGCGCCACACTGATCCCAAAAGTAGTTTCTGTACTACTTTTGGCGACTTCGGGGTGCAATTTCAATAGACATCTGTGCAGAAACCCACACAGATGTCTCTGAAATCGCCACCAAAGTCGGGATTGACATGCGGGAATGAAACGATTTAATTCCCGCTGTCAGTGTGAACCTAGGCTTAATAGCAGAAGTTATTTCTAGCACTAATAATGTCTTCTGTTAATAAATGTGTACACATATCCAGGTGTAAGAAGAGGGAAAACAGCAAATGCGCTCCAGGCAAATGCAAAAATAAATTGCAAATTAAATATATTTTAACTGCAACTAAAGAACGTTTCGGAATATGACTTTGTTTCAGGCCTGTGTTATACTATGAACAGCAGTACTCAGCCTGGAAAAGAGAGGGGAAGCTCTATGGCAGTGGTAGCCAACCTTTCCGACCTCACGGATCACTGAACTCACAATTTTGAATCCTGCGGACCACTGTATTTTATATGCCTTATACACACAATGCTACGGCTCTCTGCCCCCATCCCCCGGGATCATACTGCTGCTTTATACACACAATGCTCTGGCTCTCTGCCCCCCTCTGCCCCCCCTGCCCTTAGCATCACACTGCTGCCTTACACAGACTCATCATTGGATCCTCCTTATCCAGCCATGTGCTTGAGCTTCCTGCTCCCTATCACAGTCTAATCAGCTCTGTCATTGGAAGTCCCCTGCTTCTTTACCTCCCACTCTCTGCACTACTCCCGGCGCCTCCCTCTGAGTTTACAGGAGCCGGAACTACAGAGGAGGCATTTGGTATCAATGCGCACTGACAGTATTGACTGTCAGCACACATTAAAAAACAGTACTGGAAAAAAAATTGGGTGGTAAACACCTGCCCAAGATGTTGATTATCTTGGACCAGGATCACTGGTTGGAAACCGCTGCTCAAGGGGACAATCAGATGTGTTGCAGTGAATGTATGAAGACAAGGAACAAGCTGACAAGAGCTGTGCAAACCTCAGGGCTGGGAAGACAGAACAAAAATTATTTTACTATAGTAAACGAAATCAGTTCTTATTGATATTTAATCTATGTATTTAACTGTTTGCCTGGAATTTGACTTTGAGGTCTTCAACACAAGGATAAAAAGCATGTACTGCGTACTTACAATTTACCCACTCTAGTTTTGTACACCAGGATCCAGGATGGATTGGAGTGGTGTTCTGTGCTGGTGCTTACCAATCAGAATCACTCTGATCTGTCTCAGAAGCCCTGTTAAAGGGAGAAGAGCAGGGATTTCAAAACCCTGGACCGCTGCCCCGGCTGGGTGGGTACCAACAGCTCATCACCAATCACCAACAGAGGTAAGTACAGCAGGGACTGGGGTGGTGACTGTAGGGTGTTAGTTCACCTTTTCATTTTTTCTAAAAGGGTGGACTTTTCTTTTTTTCATTTTTTTTTTTTTTTTGGTGGTGGGAGTATGGCATTTACTAGAAAATGGATTATAAAATCAAACAAGAAGTCATTCTCTGGAGAAAACAGATCATGAGACAATTATTTTGTCTCTTTGTGATGTCCAATGATATCATGCTGTGAACATTTTGGAAGCTTTTAGTTTTAGTCCACCTAGGAGTCTAATTCTACTTGGTGATACAAAAAATATGCAAAGCTGTTTTGCGTTTTGCGTTTTTTTTTTTTTTTCTTAAATTCTCAGTTATTCTCATTGATTAAAAAACATCTTTCATTTTCCTCCAAAACAACATTTAATTAACTCTTGGTTTAAATAATAGCAAGAGATCTGCCATCTGTAACGTGCTAATGTGATAATTATCAGCTGGGATAGTTGCTTGCCAAGTGTGAAATATTGCAAAAATATATATGTAATCTTCACTTGGCTCTCTTAGAAAACTAATGAAGTAGTTGCTGATTACAATTAGATATGTTTATGTCAGCATAACAGGGTTCATTTCTCTCACACTAAGAGGAAAGCAAAGTCCTACAAAGGAAATAACCAACTAACCATTCTGGTAATATCAAACACACCTTTGTATGATTTCAACTGCTGGAAATATTCCCAGATTCCTTCCATATAAATCTTTTTGTTTTGTGTCGACATTTATCGTTAAGCGGATTTTCTAGTTTACGAGTAGATTTATCTAACCTAACTTATGAACATTAAGGTGTTACTAAATGCTTGGCGTTTTTCACCTTAATTTGGTCTCCTGCAGCTAGGCCGCATGAGAATAAAGGAGGTTATTTTAAATGTAACGCGAGTGTGGAATTCCTTCAAAAATCCCCCTGCCCTGGCCCTAAGAAAAGGTTTATTAGCACTTTAACCACTTGCTGTCCTGGGTAATATTTTTACATTTTTTACATACCTGTTAACTTGCCACCCGCTAACAGTGCATTTACTGCTAGTGGGCAGCACAACCAGGCACGGCAATGTAATGGTATGTCGTGATCCACTTCCTGGTTTTCAGGCGTGCATGCCTGTGCCCATTGCTGGTCTGTGCTGCGATTGGACACAGCACAAGTTTGTCAGCAGGTTACAGCCAGTGATTTGGGCTGTATACCTGCTGATCCGCTGTGGACAATCACAGCACAGAGTTCTGTGTTTACAAACACACAGTATCAAGAACACCGAACACAGAACAGCGTGCTGACCATTTCTTCTCCCTAAAATCAAAAAGACAGCCAGATTATGTGAGTAAAAGCAGCAAACATACACCTGCTAGGCATATGGTTAACCTCTTGATTGCCCTTCTGATCCCCCCCGTCACCCATTAGTGTCATTAGTACAGTGTACAGCAGGGTTCCACTGATACCACTTTTTTAAGACCGAGTACAAGTACCGATACTTTGTTTCAAGTACTCGCAGATATCGATTACCAATACTTTTTTTAATGTCATGTGACAGTGGCACTGAAAGGCAGCACTGATTGGTATAACTGATGGGCACTAATTGGCTTCACTGCAACTTCTAAATAATAATAAATAAAATATTTTATATTTTCCCAAGACAAATATGCCAGTGTTCTGTCAGAATCTGCGACCCATCAGATTAGACAAGGGAAGTGACTTTCAGTTAGAATACCATGGCATCCATCTTGGTACACCCAGCACTCGCCCGCAGTAAGCCTGCAGTTAGAAGGCGCCAGCGGGTATCTTGTTATACCCAGCCAAGTCTTGAATTTTAGACTTATTTTAGCAGCAAACTGAGCTTATATAGATAAATACAGTATTTTAAAAACTGTGAGACTGTTTTGATGTTGAATTTTAAAAGCAGCGGTGTTCTGTCAAATTAGCAAACCTGTCAGATCAGCAGGCTTGCCGCTGCTTTTCAAATTCAACATCAAAACAGTCTCAAAGATTTTAAAATACTGTATTTCGCTATATGGGCTGGGTGTAACAAGATGTCCGCAGCTGCCTTCTGACTGCAGGCTTTCTGCGGCCAAGTGCAGGGTGTACCAAAATGGGCATTGCAGTGTTCTGACGGAACATCACTTCTGTTACCGAGTCTGATGGGTCGCCGATTCTGATGGAACACCCGCATATTTGTCTTGGGAAAACATAGTGGCTGCGCCCCTGCTTTGGCCAGCTTACCTGCCAGCTGCCAGTGGGTTGTTGACTGTTGAAGCCGATTCCCTCTGTCTTCTCTCCGCCCACTAACTTCTGGGAATCAGCAAGTGATGCTGTTCTATCAGAATAGCACTACCCATCAGATTGTGTAACGGAACTGAGGTTCCAGCCAAAAAATACTTAATGCGCATGTGCTATGAGTTCCGACATGTGTTCCTGTAACGTACCTGGGATGTGAGCCTGACGTGTGGAGGTAGACCTCTCGTACCACCCTGGCTCGGAGACCACTGGAGTGGGAACAGTGGCGGTAAGAGCACAGCGGGGTAAGGGTGCCTGAGTCCTTACAGTCTGAAGTGGTCGTAGATGCAGGTCAGCAGATGCAGGTTTGCAGAGCAGCGGATGCAGATCAGCAGATGCAGGTTTGCAGAGCAGCGGATGCAGGTCAGCAGATGCAGGTTTGCAGATCAGCGGATGCAGGTCAGCAGATGCAGGTTTGCAGAGCAGCGGATGCAGGTCAGCAGATGCAGGTTTGCAGAGCAGCGGATGCAGGTCAGCAGATGCAGGTTTGCAGAGCAGCGGATGCAGGTTAGCAGGTGCAGGTTTGCAGATCAGCAGATGCAGGTTTGCAGACAGAAGCGGAGTCAGATGAGCCGGGTCATACACATCAAGGAATACAGCAGAAACGGCAAGCAGAGAGTAGTCAAAGTCCAGGCTGGGTCTTGGCAACAGGCAATCAGGCAGGTAACAGAGCTGGGTCAAACGAGCCGAGGTCAGGATACAGGAACAGAGTACGGGTATAATCAGGAACGCAGGGAACAGAAGCAGATCAAACCGCAAGGAGGCAGCGTCACTGAGCATCTTTTAAAGTCTATTGGGCGCCAAAGCGCGTCTTAACGAACGCGCATGCGCACGTTCGTACGAGCGGTCCGTGACTCGCGCATGCGCCTTCTGGAACGGGACGTACGTTCGTGACAGTGCCCCCCCCTTAAGGGCAACCTCCGGGTGCCCAAGAGAACTCTTTTCTGGGGATGATTACGGAAAAAGGCCTGGATCAATTCTTGAGCGTGAATGTTCCGCTGGGGTTCCCAGGAATTTTCTTCCAGGCCGTAACCTTTCCATTTGATCAGGAACTGTAGCTGATTCCTTCTTCTTCGGCAGTCTAACACGGCCTCTACTTCAAACTCCTCATCTCCGTTAATGATCACAGGTTCGGGTGGTTTTGATCCTCTGTCAGGAAAAAGGTCCGGCACTGTGGGTTTCAATAATGAGACATGAAATACCGGATGGATTTTCAAAGACTCCGGTAAGACAAGTTCATAGGAAACATCATTTAATTTCCGTTTTACTGGAAAAGGACCAATGAATTTGGGTGCCAATTTCCTTGCAGGGCAAGCCATTTTAAGATTAGTGGTGGATAACCATACTTGATCGCCCTGTTGCAGACATAACTCCCCCCTCCTCTTCCTGTCAAACATCTTCTTATTGGTTGCCTGTGCCCTGGTCATGGCTTCCTGTAATATCTTGCTATTACGGGTCAGGAAATCGACAGTACTCTGAACTGCCGGAACTGTTGAATCCGGGATGAGATCAGGTAGGAAGGTTGGATGGTACCCGTAGTTGGCAAAGAATGGCGACTGACCTGTAGCTGAATGACTGGCATTATTAAAGGCAAATTCTGCCAGAGGTAGTAATGACACCCAGTCGTCCTGAACAAAGGAGGTAAAGCATCGGAGATATTGCTCGAGCGTTTGGTTTGTCCTCTCAGTTTGCCCATTCGTCTGAGGGTGATAGGACGAGGACATAGACAGTTCAATCTTCAAAGCCCTGCACAAAGCCCTCCAGAAACGAGAGGTGAACTGAACCCCCCTGTCCGAAACAATGTCCGCAGGAATTCCGTGTAGCCTCACTATCTCTCTAATGAAGACTTGGGCAGTTTCCATGGCAGAGGGTGTGCTTTTTAATGGAACAAAGTGGGCCATTTTGGATAAACGGTCAACCACAACGAAGATCGCTGAATAACCCTCTGACAGAGGCAGTTCCACTACGAAATCCATGGCAATCATTTTCCAAGGACGGTCGGGAACTGGTAAAGGTCTGAGTAGACCCCAGGCCTTGCTTCTAGTGGTCTTGCTACGGATACAGGTGGTACAAGATCTTATATATTCTCTGCAGTTCTTCTCAAGATCCGGCCACCAAAACGTACGTTGGACTAGCTCCAGGGTCTTATGTATTCCGAAATGGCCTGCCAGAGGATGATCATGACACAACTTCAGCACTGCGACTCGGACCTCTTCAGGCACAAAGATCTTGCTGTTCCTCCACAGGAGACCATCCTTGAATAGTAGAGTAACTCCGGGAGGGCCAGACACACCTGTAGAGGCTTGCTTCAAGCTGGACATGAGATCAGTTTGCAGAAGAAGAAAGTTACCCTCCGATAGGATGGTGTCTGGAGCTGGTACTTCCTTCGGATCATCAAACATGCGAGAGAGAGCGTCCGGTTTGGTGTTCTTGGAGCCAGGCCGGTAAGTTATATGAAATGAAAACCTAGAGAAGAACAATGCCCATCGTGCCTGGCGGGGTCTCAGACGTTTGGCAGCTCTCAGATACTCTAAATTCTTATGATCTGTATAAATGAGTATGGGGTGCGCTGCTCCTTCCAACAAATACCTCCACTCCTCAAGAGCTGATTTAATGGCCAGTAGTTCCCTGTCCCCAACGTCATAGTTCTTTTCGGATGGGGTAAGCTTCCGAGAGAAGAAAGCTATGGGGTGCATCAAGTCCTTGAGACCCTGGCGTTGGGAGATGACAGCTCCAACCGCTGTCTCGGAGGCATCTACCTCAAGTAAGTAAGGGAGTGCAGGATCAGGATGACTCAGGATAGGAGCTGATGTAAAAAGTCTCTTTAAGTCTGTGAAGGCGGTCTGTGCCTCGGGGGTCCACTGGAACCGGGCATTCTGCTTGGTCAGCTGCGTAATTGGGGAGATGATAGCAGAGAAGCCCTTGATGAATCTCCGATAAAAGTTTGCGAAACCAACAAACCGCTGCACCCCTTTCTTGTCTGAAGGTGCAGGCCAATCCAGAACGGCTGCAACTTTTTGAGGATCCATCTTGAATCCCTCTGTTGATATCACGAGACCAAGGAACTGGATACTCTGTCGCTCGAACTCGCATTTTTCTGGTTTTGCGTATAGTCCGTGTTGACGAAGGCGACAGAGTACACTCTTGACATGAACTCGATGCTGCTCGAGGGAAGAAGAAAAAATCAAAATATCGTCTAGATAGACAACTACATAAATGTCCAGACAGTCTCTAAAAACATCATTAATCAGGTGCTGGAATGTGGCCGGGGCGTTACATAACCCAAAAGGCATTACTAGATATTCGTAATGGCCAAACCTGGTACGAAAGGCAGTTTTCCACTCATCCCCTGCACGGATGCGTACCAAGTTGTAAGCCCCTCGCAGGTCTAACTTGGTAAATACAGAAGCGGTTCTAAGTCTTTGAAAGAGTTCAGGTACCAGGGGTAAAGGGTAGCGGTTTTTAACCGTAATTTTGTTCAGTTCCCGATAGTCCACACAAGGTCGGAGAGAGTGGTCTTTCTTTTCCACAAAAAAGATTCCTGCTCCTGCGGGAGAGGTGGAAGGGCGGATGAATCCCCTCTTAAGATTCTCATCGACGTATTCCTTCAGTACCCCTAGTTCCCGTTCAGATAAGGGAAAGATACGTCCAAAAGGGATCTCAGCACCGGGAAGAAGCTCGATTGGACAGTCGTATGGACGATGAGGTGGAAGAACTTCGGCCCCACGTTTACTGAAAACGTCCAAGAACTCATGGTAATGTTTAGGTACAGCAGAGCAAGTTTCAGGATCTGGTTCCAGGCATAATAATGGACCAGAGGTACTGGGGCATGATGGTACGCAATGGTGTAGACAGTAAGATGACTGGAATCTAACACTTCCGGTTCCCCAATCGATCTGGGGATTGTGTGCCTGAAGCCACGGTAAGCCAAGGATGACTGGAAACAGAGGAGAGGAGATAGCATTCAGGCTCAGAAGTTCCTTATGATCCATAAAGGTGATTACAGGCAAAGGAGGGGTCTCCTGGGTCACTACTCCAGATTTAATGCGGGACCCGTCTGCCAAGAAGATGGAAAGTTCCTGGGCCTTGGGCTGAAGAGGAATGCGCTGTTGGACTGCAAAGTCTAAATCGATAAAACAACTGCATGCCCCTGAGTCTATTATTGCCGTCACTGGTATAGTTCTTTCCGGCAGTTGAAATGAAATTGGTATGGCCAGGTGAGTGCCGGTAGTAGAAGGTGCATGATTAGAAGAAGAGGAAGCCAGGAACTTGCGCATCTTAGCAGGACAAGAGGAGATGTAGTGACCAGCCTCTCCACAGTATAGGCATAGAAAGTTCTGCTGGCGACGAAGTCGTTCTCGGGCGGACAGGGAATGTCTCATCAATTCAGGCTGCTTTGATTTGATGGAGTGTACGGAAGTTGGCATCCGGGGTAGCTTCCGAGCTGGGCTAAACTGCTGAGAAGACCTCTCTGCTCTGCGTTCCCGAAGTCGTCGGTCTATCTGGATGGATAGCGTAATTAAAGTCTCTAGGGTATCAGGAACGTCAACCCGTGCCAACTCGTCCTTTAAACTCTCAGAAAGACCGAGACGAAACTGGTATCGGAGAGCCGCCTCATTCCACTGAGTGTCCGCGCTCCAGCGTCTGAAATCGGTTACATAGTCCTCGGCCGCTCGGCGGCCTTGCTGGAGCGCGTGGAGGGCAGCCTCGGCGGTGGAGGTCCGCTGGGGGTCGTCATAAAGTCGGGCCATGGCATTAAGGAAGGATGATAAAGAGTTCAAATCCATATGGCGGACTTCGAGTAGGTGGTGGGCCCAGGCCTGGGGTTCCCCTTGCAGCAGGGAAATAGTAAAACCTACTTTGGTAATTTCGGATGAAAAAGTCCGTGGTAGTAATGAAAAATAAAGTTCGCATGCATTGCGAAATGCCCGGAATTGGTTACGATTTCCAGAGAATTTCTCAGGAACAGGCACCCTAGGCTCGGGAGATGGGTCTGCCAAGATGGTCAATTCTTGTGTCCGCTCCCCCATTCGGACGAGACTGTTTTGCAGGGTCTCCATGACCTGAGTGAGGGCTGTGAGAGTTTGACAGACAAAGTCCATAGGCGAGGTCCCTCCTGCAGGCTCAGACATGGCGGTTTGATACTGTAACGTACCTGGGATGTGAGCCTGACGTGTGGAGGTAGACCTCCCGTACCACCCTGGCTCGGAGACCACTGGAGTGGGAACAGTGGCGGTAAGAGCACAGCGGGGTAAGGGTGCCTGAGTCCTTACAGTCTGAAGTGGTCGTAGATGCAGGTCAGCAGATGCAGGTTTGCAGAGCAGCGGATGCAGATCAGCAGATGCAGGTTTGCAGAGCAGCGGATGCAGGTCAGCAGATGCAGGTTTGCAGATCAGCGGATGCAGGTCAGCAGATGCAGGTTTGCAGAGCAGCGGATGCAGGTCAGCAGATGCAGGTTTGCAGAGCAGCGGATGCAGGTCAGCAGATGCAGGTTTGCAGAGCAGCGGATGCAGGTTAGCAGGTGCAGGTTTGCAGATCAGCAGATGCAGGTTTGCAGACAGAAGCGGAGTCAGATGAGCCGGGTCATACACATCAAGGAATACAGCAGAAACGGCAAGCAGAGAGTAGTCAAAGTCCAGGCTGGGTCTTGGCAACAGGCAATCAGGCAGGTAACAGAGCTGGGTCAAACGAGCCGAGGTCAGGATACAGGAACAGAGTACGGGTATAATCAGGAACGCAGGGAACAGAAGCAGATCAAACCGCAAGGAGGCAGCGTCACTGAGCATCTTTTAAAGTCTATTGGGCGCCAAAGCGCGTCTTAACGAACGCGCATGCGCACGTTCGTACGAGCGGTCCGTGACTCGCGCATGCGCCTTCTGGAACGGGACGTACGTTCGTGACAGTTCCACAGCGCTATGTGTTCCAAACACTTCATGATCTGAGGGGTAGCAGTAATCTGAGAGAACAGCGGCAGCAGACCTCTTACTACACCCAGCTATGCCTTTAATTTCAGAGTAATTTTAGCAATAAAGTGTGCGTTTATAAATAAATATAGTATGTCGACATCTGTGATGCTGTTTTGATGGTACATTTTGTAACAAGCTGGACGCCAGCAGTAGGAAGGTTGTTACACCCCGCACTGCTCAGCGCTAAACCTTTAGGCTTTCAAAATTAAACATCCAGATTCCAAACAGCATCACAGATGTCAATATTCTATATTTATTTATATACGCTCACTTTAGTGCTAAAATTTTTCTGAAATACAAGACCTAGCTGGTTGTAGTAAGTTTTCCGCTGACACTGTTGTCGAACAACCTGATGGGCTCTGTTGGCAGTGAAGTGGAGAAGTGTGTGGAATGCATAGCGTGCTGTGGTACTCATGTTGGAATGCATAGAGCATGCGCAGAAAGTATTTTTTGGGTTGGAACGTCACCTCCGTTACACAATCTGATGGGTAGCGGTAATCTGATTGAACATCATCTCAAACTCCCCCGCGTAACGTCTCTTCCTTCCTGGAGGAGAGCTGGATGTATCGGATTAAGCATCAAAGCATTTGCACAAGTACTCATACAAATGCTCGGTATCGGCACTGATACCGATACTAGTATCAGTGCCAAATAGTTGAGCACTGACTGCGTGGAGAGACTTCCAGAAGCGCTGACTGCGTGGAGAGACTTCCAGGAGCGGTGACTAGTACTAGTATCGGTATCGGTGCCTAAACTTGGCCTAAATTTATTAAGACATTTGATTTTATTGGATGTGTTTTATATCAGAAAGTAGAAAATATTAGTTCTTTTCTTTTTTGAGCTGCTTTTTTTCATTTATATAATAAAAAATAAAAAACCCAGTGGTGGTCAAATACCACCAAAAGAAAACTATATTTGTGTGAAAAAAATGATATAAATTTGGGTACAATGTTGCCTGACCGAGCAATTGCCAGTTAAAGTGGAATAGTGCTAAATAGCAATGCCCTGGTCATGAACGGGAGAAAACTTTCTGGAGGTCAAGTGGTTAAAATCAGCATTTTTTGCTAGAAAATTACTTAGAACCCCAAACATTATACATTTTCTGAATATCTCTCATATATACATGTTCTCTAGAGAAAGTGGGAAAATGTGTTGATTCCCTGATTAAAGATATGGCAAGTCATCTTCCTTCTTTTGTCAAGGATACAAGGGATGTTCTTCTCAAATTTTCACGTATGTTCCTGTCAGAGGGAATACTCTTGGTAGGGATTGATGTGGAAACTCTATATACATCTATCCCACACCCTTGGGGAATAAAAGCGGTAGTTCATTTCCTTGAGAAGGAATACCCTCTATTAGGAGCACATAATAAATATGTAACTGAACTTCTTGAATTCATGCTCAGCAATAATTACTTTCAGTTCCTGGGGGTTAATTATCATCAGCAAAGAGGCACTTGTATGGGAGCACTCTCTTCTGTGGCTGAGGTACATCGATGATGTCCTCATGGTGTGGAGTGGGACAGTAGAACAACTGACTGAATTTTTGTCACAACTTAATACTAATGAGAGAAACATTTGACTTACCTATTCCCATCATGAGATATCATTGCCCTTCCTTGATTTACTATTTACTATAAAGGGAAATAAAATCATCACACAAACATTTCGTAAGAAAGCTGGTGCGAATACGCTGGTTTTGGTCCAAAGTCATCATCCCAAATCCCTGATGGGACAATTCCTAAGGATGAGGTGAAATTGCCCTGAAGATTTCCGTTTTAAAGAGGAATCAAACGAAATGTATGAAAGTTTTAGGGAAAGAGGGTATAAACCGTTAAAAAATGCCAAAAGTAAAGAGGCAAAATGCAAACGCGAAACCCTATTAGTAAGTTCCAAAAAGGGAATTTCAAAAACAAAGGAATACCCTAGATTTATTACCAAATATGGCCCCCAATGGAATCAAATCAAAAATATCCTGGAAAAATACTGGCATGTGTTAACCACTTTAGCCCCGGAAGGATTTATCCCCTTAATGACCGGAGCATTTTTTGTGATACTGCACTGCGTCGCTTTAATTGACAATTGCGCGATTATGTGATGCTGTAGCCAAACAAAATCGACATCCTTTTTTTCCCACAAATAGAGCTTTCTTTCAGTGGTATTTGATCACCTCTGCGGTTTTTATTTTTTGCGCTATAAACAAAAAAATACCGACAATTTATAAAAAAAAAAAACATTTTTCTTTACTTTCAAAATGAAGTCTGTAAGCACACATTGGATCTCATTGACTTTTACCATATCATATAAGACCTACAGTTTTGGCAACTTAAAATTGGCTTAAGGCACACATTTGTATGTGACGGCACGGACGTCAACTTATATTAAGCCCACAAAAAAAACATACAGCTTAATAAACTGTGAAATGTTAATATTTGTGTACTCAATGGATGGAGAGCACTTTCAATATATGCAAAATAATACAAAACTTGAGTGGTTTTGAGATGTTGCCAGAGCAGTGATTACAAGAACACAGTAAATCAAGTACCATTTAATGAGGTTGTTACGATACAAGTTTAAATTGGTTTCTGTGATCAAGTAAAGCCGCGTGCTAAATCAAAACAATACGTTTCTTCAGCTTTCATTCATAAGTGTCATAAATTATGTGAGTTAGCAAAAGGAAACAGAAACTATTGTAATGAACATTTTCATGCTTGGCTGTTGTTAAGAAATATGTGAAAACCACAAATTATATTTAGAGAAGGAGTAGGGAGGACAGCTAAATGGGAATGTATTGTCTTTTTCGGTGATGATTAAAAAGACTCTGTTGATTCCCAAAAAAAACATTGTTCCTGCAATACAAGACACTGAATGTGGCAGGTGGCAACATGTCATAAAATCCACTGTCTTCAAGGGGTATGGCCTCCAACAATGACTTTATCATACCTGTGTCCCCTGTTTCACTCATCAGGGACGTAGATAAGGGAGGTTGACCCCCCCCCCCGAGCATCAGTGCAGAAGTAGTAACGTTATGTGTTCTTCAACTACATTGCCACACTTGGCAGGCACTGACTCACATACGCTGTTGTTGTGTGCTGCCTGAGCCTGCTGTTACACCGTCCGACCACCGGAGTATGCCGACCCGGGGTGTTGGGCTCGGCTTGGACTGAGGAAGGCTCTTTCAGCTGGGAGTCAGCAGGGAGGGGCGGGGCCAGGAGGTCCATTGACGCTCTGACCCTGCCCTGCCCCATGTAGCCTGTATGTGCTAGGAGGTTCCCCTGTACATCTGAGAGCCCAGCCATCGACCACTTAAACCCCCATCCCCCACCGCTGAAAGCCACGCCCCCTACTGTGAAAGCCCTGCCCCCGGACCTCTGAGAGCGGGAGGTGAGGCCGCTGGCCAGGTAGGTCTTTCTGCCAATATACACTGCCTGTAGATAGTAGACTCACTGCTATGCTAAACCCTCCCTGACAGTGTTGTTTACCCCCCTGTATAGCTGTGCATTGCTGAAAGTTAGAATATTTAAAATGGCTACTTGATTATCTTCTGTAGTATGTTGCATTCGCAGTCTCTGGTCATTTCCTGTAGTCTCAGCCGCAGTCTCTGGTCATTTCCTGTAGTCGCATCCGCAGTCTCTGGTCATTTCCTGTAGTCGCAGCTGCAGTCTCTGGTCATTTCCTGTAGTCGCATCCGCAGTCTCTGGTCATTTCCTGTAGTCACAGCCACAATCTCTGGTCATTTCCTGTAGTATGTTGCATTCGCAGTCTCTGGTCATTTCCTGTAGTCGCAGCCGCAATCTCTAGTCATTTCCTGTAGTCGCAGCTGCAGTCCCTGGTCATTTCCTGTAGTCGCATCCGTAGTCTCTGGTCATTTCCTGTAGTCGCAGCTGCAGTCTCTGGTCATTTCCTGTAGTTGCAGCTGCAGTCTCTGGTCATTTCCTGTAGTCCCATCCGCAGTCTCTGGTCATTTTGTGTTGTATGTTGCATCCGCAGTCTCTGGTCATTTCCTGTTGTCGCAGCCGCAGTCTCTAGTCATTTCCTGTAGTCGCAGCTGCAGTCTCTGGTCATTTCCTGTAGTCGCAGCCGCAGTCTCTGGTCATTTCCTGTAGTCGCAGCTGCAGTCTCTGGTCATTTCCTGTATTCGCATTCGCAGTCTCTGGTCATTTCCTGTAGTCTCATCTGCAGTCTCTGGTCATTTCCTGTAGTCGCAGCCGTAGTCTCTGGTCATTTCCTGTAGTCGCAGCCACAGTCTCGGGTAATTTCCCGTAGTCTCTGGTCATTTCCCGTAGTCACAGCTGTAGTCTCTGGTCATTTCCCGTAGTCGCAGCCACAGTCTCTGGTCATTTCCCGTAGTCGCAGCCCCAGTCTCTGGTCATTTCCTGTAGTTGCAGCCACAGTCTCTGATCATTTCATGTAGTCACAGCCGCAGTCTCTGGTGTTTTCCTGTAGTCGCAGCACAAGTCTCAGGTCATTTCCTGTAGTTGCAGCCGTAGCTACTATGTTCATTAAGAGGTAGGGGGTCAAGGGGTGGTTCTGTTTAATCATCCCCTGTGAGTCCCCGTTCACATTGATTGCGGTTTTGAAATCGTGCAACTTCATTTGAAATCGCACAATTTCAAAGTAGCATGTGAGCGCGACTTCAGGTGTGACTTGGAAGACATCTGTGCGGCTTCATGCACAGTTGTCTATGCAAGCTGCACCTGAAATCACCAAAAGTAGTGCAGGAACTACTTTTTCACATAAGTGAGGCATTTCGCACAAGTTGCTCCAATATGAACAGGGGCTTAGGCCATTCTTATACCCAATCTGGTCATGCCCACTACTCTCTGCGGCATGCTCAACAGAATTTGTTTTTCAACTGTATCCCAGGAGGGCTGGTATTTTGTCACACTGCTGTAATCTCTAGCAACCAATCAGTGAGCGGTAATGATAAGCAATAATCTATCACTACCAATCAGTGAGCAGTAATGTGCAGTAACCTCTAGCAGCCAATCAGCAAGCAGAAATGATGTGCAGTAACTTCTAGCAACTATTCAGTGAGCCGTAAAGTGTACTGTCACCTCTGGCAACCAATCACAATCGCTGCCTGATCTGCCGCAGTAAACTAATTTTGAAAATGTTTGCCCAGTGTCCATTTAATTTTAAAGAGGGTCCTGGCTTTCACTGCTCCACCTCCGCAGCTCGGTGCCTTCAGGCTCCTTTATATGAGATCATGTCTTCTTGACTTGTCCAGCCATAGCCACCAGGACAAGAGGAAGCACTGAGCAGAGTGGGAGCGGCCGACACATACCTGCCCACTGGTCCTCTCTATTTCCATTGGCTCCACCTTCTTGCAGTGCCGCTTCCCACCTTTGAGTGCCCCTTGGGTGAGGAGCTGGACCCTCAAGGGTGCTGTTAGCTGCCAGCCTGCCACGTGGACGTAGATGTGGATGATGTTCTGAAGTGCTGCTGGCTGCTGCTGTCCGTTGACCTACCCAGTCCACCCCGGGTCACCAGGTGTGTCCCTCTTTCTCTTGTGTCCTCCTTAGTCAGGCTAGCTTAGAACTGCAGTGCTGCAGAATTTCTTCCTGTCATTCTACTGGTATCTGAGATTGTGGCAACTGCTGGCAAAGTTGGTGGTTGAGGCGCTGGACTGAGTCTTCCATAATTGCTGCTGTGTTAGCCTGTTAGCCACATGTAGTGATTTGAGATCGTTGGCAGAATATTGCTGTGATTCTGCCTGCCACTGCACCCCGCTTACAAATCACACTGCAATGTTGGCAAAATGCAGCACATGTGTTTGTGGTCCATTCATTTTTACTGGCACCCCAATGTGGTGTCTTTTTGCTGTGATTGTTGAGCGATTTATCGTACAACATGCATCCAAAACCACACTGTTTTGGTATCACTAAAAATGAATGGAACACAAACATCACGTTCTGCGTTTTTCCAGCATTGCAGTGATTTGAAATTACGGACAGAATCACAGCAATTCTGCCCACGAACCCAAATCGCTGCATGTGAACAGTCAGGGCCTAACATGCTAACACAACAGCAATTATGGAAGACCCAGCCTCAGCATAGTTTAAGGAAGCCCTGGTTTTGTTTAACCGTGTCCCTTAAGACCCTCCCACTATCAGGTTTGGCCACACCCACTTTTTTTGCAGCTGCACGCGCCACAGGACACTACTTCCCTGTCATGACCCTCATTCTCAAGCTCCAAAGTTTCTAGGTACGTATGGACTCTACGCAGTACCACTTCTCTTGTCTAGTATCCTGGGTTAACAAAAAATCCGTGAGTGTGCTTCCTTCCATAAGATGGTGCCCTTTGCACCTGCCCAGTAAGATTGGCTATTACAGTGCACCACCCTGTGATAGGCAGTCCAATCCAGGTTCTAGACTGGACAATTGTCAACCTCACTGGGCAATGTTCATAAAAACTGTGGGAAGGCAAAACTGAAATCAGGTTTGACTTTCAAGAGGATCTGAGAAAACAGAATTAAGGATGTAATTACTTACTATGAGCAACACATAGCTTTTCCTTTTTCCAGTCTTTATGAATTTGGCGCAATTTGTTTTGTTTAAAAATACTTTTACTTTACTTGTACCTGCTGCTGAATCCCCCCCCCCCCCCCCCCCCCCCCCGAGCAAAAAATTATCTACGGCCCTGCACTCAGTGGTTCCTCCTAGTAATCTAGGGCTTGGCAAGAGAAACCACAGGGTGTGACAAGGGCAATAAATATTAAGGGAAATGTTAAATGCTGAAGACTTTGCTGTACCTCTTGAAGACAGGGGAGTTTGGACCCGCTGATCTTAGGAGTATTCACAGTCTTCTACTAAGGGAGCAATGTTTTCCTTTGTTTTTTAAAGTGTCATCTAAAATAAAAATGTAAAAAGATCAACTTGATGTAAATAATATTAACAATATAGGGTAATGCTGCACCATCCTCTACCTCCTCAGCAGCCAACAGGAAGATAGCTAAAGCCAAGCAAGCCCATAGACTTATATGCAGAGTGCTGAGAATCCTGTGAGTTGCAGTTTGAGATAGCAGCCATATAATGGTTATTATTCTACAAGCCCCCATTGGTTCTTTTGCACCCTCCGCTACCATCCTCTTTTTTTTTAGACAGTGCATACCCAGTTGGTCTAGGACTAGCATCGCCACCATGCACTTTGGCAGTATATTTCCAGCACTCGGAGAATTAAACTTTACTACTGCCTACTGCTGCACTTCGATAACCTTGCTACTGTTTATGCTGATCTTTATGCTGATCTGGACTCTAAATGTCATCTTATACCTAATCCTTACTGTTAGTCACTTTGAATGCTAAATTGTGTTATTACCATTGTTAATTCATTTTATGCTTGCCTCGTTACCAACCATATTGGGTGACAATATATTAGGCTTGCCTGCCTGGTTTGGTGCCTGTTTTCTTTGATATAGCACTACTATTGGGTACTAAGTTTTACTTTCAGTGATTTTTTTATGTTTATACACTCAACCTGGTGTGTCAGAAGGGCTAAGGTTCTTGAGAAAATCAAGGCAAAGAACAGAGGGCCCACCCTACCCAGTGGCTCCTATGGGTATAGCGCTACATATGAATTAACAAAAGAGACAGCACAGCAGTAGTCATCTACTTACAAGCAGATTGGCTCTCATGGAAATCCCGGTCCTCCAATGGCCACTTCTGTAGGTTGGTCAGAAGTGTATAAAAGATAGGATACACTATCCTGTATGATGAAAGATGAGAGTTAGGCTGCACTGTGTCTGGAATGGTTTTGATCCAGGCCTCTTGGTCACTTCTCTCTAGTGGTCGACACACCCTTCTCTTCTATGGTGGTCCAATTCCTTCCCTGATGGTCCATGTGGGACTTGCAGAGGGTAGAGCGGAAGGTGGGCCACAATATCTGTGCAATCTTTTATACACTTCCATCCAACTGCAGAAGTGACCATTGCAGGTCCAACTGCATTCAGGAAGACATTTGTCGAGCATCAGAGTGGTGAGCTGCCTTGTTGCTGCCCACTTTGTGTTTTCTTTGTTTACACCTATTTGGAAATACTAATAACTATGGCAACGCTTTCTGAAAGCGGAGTTCCACCCATTTTTTTGAACTTTCTCTATATTCCATCTCCTTAGCTCATCCTTTTCACATTGCCATTTTTATTTATTTTTTTCTGCTTAGAAATACCTTTTTAATTTTTGTTCTTCTTGACTTCTGCCCCTATTCGCCTAGGCGATTTGCAAAGGTTCCTAGGCGAATAGGGGCGGCCCTGTCACCACTTCGTTGATGGGGGGGAGTGGAGGGAGCTTGACAGCACCCACTACAACAGGCCGACGCCAATATTGCTATAGCAACTGGTCAGTAAGAAGGACAGTCTCGCTGAGGCATTACTGCGCATGCACAGAAGTCCAGGAAATGAACACAGGAGGGCTTCAGATGCCCACAGCCAAAATGGAACCTGCCTGCTTCTGAGATCTGTGAGTAACAAACTATTTTTCAAGATAGTAAAAGTGCAATAAATATGAAATGTTCATTTTCAAGTTTTGACAACCACAGAGCAGTCTTTAAAAAAAATGTTTGGGGGACTGGAACTCTGCTTTAAATGGGAATCTAAACACTTTCTCTGTTCATTATTTGAGAAACAGTAAAGATTCCTTTGCCATGGTGGAATACAAATATCTTCCTTTAAAGGTTTATCACTCCACAGTTGAGATCACCAACAGCAGATTTTGTGATCAAATTACCCAATGCCCAGTAGTTAGCTAGCCTCCCTGGCGGTATGATTCTTTCTGATTTTAGGTGCTGAAAGCGGTACAATTATTTTGCATGGAAATTTGGCGTTTTATATTGTAGGTCTGTAATTCTTAACAATAACACACTTAAATCTGTCCAAACAAGAGTCTAGTAGATATCCCGGGTATGATAAAGTTTGAAACACAAAAACATAAATTATAATATAATAAAAAAAAAAAATAATAAAAAAAAATAAAAATAAATAGTAATAAAATAAATTTCCACACGATTCACTATCGTTCAATTCTGCAAGTGTTCTAATTTACTATCACTGTTTTCTAGCTGGTCTAAAGCCATTTTTGACGTAAAGGGACACTTTTTGGTTGCTATGGACAATCTCCAGTTTCCAGGCAGAAAGAACAGTATATGCAATATAAAACTGCATGCAGGGCATGGGCCAGAGCACTGGGGACAAATGGGATGTGAAATGATTTCATACAGTACTGTAATCTGTAAGATTACAGTACTGTATGTGTTATGCTTTTTACATTTTTGAATTTGCCGCCAGGCTCCGCCCCCGTGCGTCGCGACGCTCGCAGGGAACGGAGTCTGGCACAGAGAGGCTTCGGAACAGGACACAGCCCGCGGACACTGCGGGGGACATTGCAGGATCCCGGGGACAAGGTAAGTAAGGAGGCACCAGGATCCTGCGATGCAATCCCGAGTGTGGCTCGGGGTTACCGCTAATGGTCCTGAATTTTAACCCCGAGCCACACTCGGGAAAACCGCCAGGGAGGTTAAGGTCTGTAAATGCAGTTAGGTCACTAGTAGTAAGCTGCATCCCTCTCTCTCCAGATATTTGTTGCACTATTGTTATTTATTATTGTTTGCAATGAGGTTCCCCACTCACCAAGTGCAATTAAGGCAAGGTACAGTGGGGCAAAAAATATTTAGTCAGCCACCAATTGTGCAAGTTCTCCCACTTAAAAAGATGAGGCCTGTAATTGTCATCATAGGTATACCTCAACTATGGGAGACAAAATGTGGAAACAAATCCAGACAATCACATGATTTTTGTCTGATTTTTGAAAGAATTTATTTGCAAATTATGGTGGAAAATAAGTATTTGGTCAATATCAAAAGTTCATCTCAATACTTTGTTAATATCCTTTGTTGGCAATGACAGAGGTCAAACGTTTTCTGTAAGTCTTCACAAGGTTGTCACACACTGTTGCTGGTATGTTGGCCCATTCCTCCATGCAGATCTCCTCTAGAGCAGTGAATTTTTGGGGCTGTCGCTGGACAACACGGACTTTCAACTCCCTCCAAAGGTTTTCTATGGGGTTGAGATCTAGAGACTGGCTAGGCCACTCCAGGACCTTGAAATGCTTCTTACGAAGCCACTCCTTCATTGCCCGGGCAGTGTGTTTGGAATCATTGTCATGCAGAAAGACCCAGCCACGTTTCATCAATGAATGGGGTCATGTATCATGAGGTTTTGAGTGCAAACCTCCTCCCATCGGCAAGGGCATTGAAGATGAAACGTGGCTGGGTCTTTCAGCATGACAATGATTCATTACATATACACACCGTTTTGAAAGGCCCAAGAGGCTGCAACACCTAAGCAAGAGGCACCACTAACCAAACACTGCCATGAAGACCAAGGAACTCTCCAAACAAGTAAGGGACAATGTTGTTGAGAAGTACAAGTCAGGGTTAGGTTATAAAAAAATATACAAATCTTTGATGATCCCTAGGAGCACCATCAAATCTATCATAACCAAATGGAAAGAACATGGCAAAACAGCAAACCTGCCAAGAGACGGCCGCACACCAAAACTCACAGACCGAGCAAGGAGGGCACTATTCAGAGAGGCAGCACAGAGACCTAAGGTAACCCTTGAGGAACTGCAGAGTTCCACAGCAGAGACTGGAGTATCTATACATAGGACGACAATAAGCCATACGCTCCATAGAGTTAGGCTTTATGGCAGAGTGGCCAGAAGAAAGCCATTACTTTTAGCAAAAAACAAAATGGCACGTTTTGAGTTTGCGAAAAGGCATGTGGGAGACTCCCAAAATGTATGGAGGAAGGTGCTCTGGTCTAATGAGACTAAAATGTAACTTTTTGGCCATCAAAGAAAATGCTATGTCTGGCGCAAACCCAACACATCACATCACCCAAAGAACATCATCCCCACAGTGAAACATGGTGGTGGCAGCATAATGCTGTGGGGATGTTTTTCAGCAGTCAGGACTGGGAAACTGGTCTGAGTTGAGGAAAAGATGGATGGTGATAGATACAGCATTATTCTTGAGCAAAACCTGTACCACTCGGTGTGATTTGATGCTAGGATGGAGGTTCACCTTCCAGCAGGACAATGACCCCAAACACACTGCTAAAGCAACACTTGAGTGGTTTAAGGGAAACATGTAAATGTGTTGGAATGGCCTAGTCAAAGCCCAGACCTCAATCCAATAGAAAATCTGTGGTCAGACTTAAAGATTGCTGTTCACAAGTGCAAACCATCCAACCTAAAGGAGTGGGAGCATTTTTGCAAGGAGGAATGGGCAAAAATCCCAGTGGTAAGATGTGGCAAGCTCATAGAATCCAAAGCGACTTGGAGCTGTGATAGCCACAAAAGGTGGCTCTAGAATTCTACGAAGTATTGACTTTAGGGGGGTGAATAGTTATGCACATTGACTTTTTCTGTTATGTTGTCCTATTTCTTGTTTGCTTCACAATAAAAAAAAAAAATCTTCAAAGTTGTGGGCATGTTCTGTAAATTAAATGATGCAAATCCTCAAACAATCCATGTTAGTTCCAGGTTGTGAGGCAACAAAACAAAAATGCCAAGGGGGGGGGGGGGGGTGAATACTTTTGCAAGGCACTGTAGACAAGTATGTCTTGCCTGCAGTCAAGCATGGTGGTGGGAGTGTCATGGTCTGGGGCTGCATGAGTGCTGTCGGCACTGGGGAGCTACAGTTCATGGAGGGAACCATGAGTGCCAACATGTACTGTGACATACTGAAGCTGAGCATGATCCCCGCAGGGCAGTATTCCAACATGATAACGACTCCAAAAACACCTCCGAGATGACCACTGCCTTGCTAAAGAAGCTGAGGAAGCTGAGGGTAAAGATGATTGACTGGCCAAGCAGGTCTCCAGATCTAAACCCTATTGAGCATCTGTGGGGCATCCTCAAACGGAAGGTGGAGGAGCGCAAGGTCTCCAACATCCACCAGCTTCGTGATGTCATCATGGAGATGTGGAAGAGGACCCCAGTGACAACCTGTGAACCTCTGGTGAACTCCATGTCCAAGAGGATTAACGCAGTGCTGTAAAATAATGGTGGCCACACAAAATATTGAAACTTTGGGCCCAATTTGGACATTTTCACTTGAGGGTGTACTCACTTTTGTTTCCAGTGGTTTAGACATTAATGGCTGTGTGTTGAGTTATTTTGAGGGGACAGCAAATTGACACTGTTATGCAAGCTGTACACTCACTACTTTACTTTGTAGCAAAGTGTTATTTCTTCAGTGTTGTCATATGAAAAGATATAATAAAATATTTACAAAAATGTGAGGGGTGTACTCACTTTTGTGAGATACTGTACATTGCCGTGTGAAGGCACATTTGCAGTGTCTCCTCCGCCTTAGTGATGAAATCCCTTCCAAAGAAATTGCTTAACCCAATATACGTCACAAAAGAGAATTTTCCCAGCATTTATTTTCATTAACAGCTGTGGTCTATGTATTGTGAAATACACAATGCACAAATTAACTTTTATGCACATACTTTATTACATGTGCACGTTCTATGGCTAGTGTAATATGGTTTCTTAAGCTCTGTATTTGGCTTTTTTAAAATCTTGACGCATGTATGCATTATTCCTTTTTTTCTGAGTTTCAACAACACAAATTAAAAAAAAAAAGTTAGAAATAGTTTTTCTATTGTTACATATCAATTTCCTGTAAAACATGAATATTCTACAACTAGGCAAATTTGTGTGTTAACTGAAGGTTTGTATAAAACATATCTTTTGTTATAAATAACAAACACAGTTAAAATAACTCCTGTGGTTTAGTGAATTGGGCCCAAGTGCAAAACTTAATGTTCAATCAAGTGTTTTAATCAGCCTGAAGAGGAAGGAAAAATTAAGTTCAAATCAGCCAGTCCTTATAACCAGGGTATGCAGGTGTGATCAACAATAAATTAGGTTGTGTAAAGCTTTCAGCAGGAATAGACATGTGAGAGTCCCAAATCTGCCAAAAGGATTGGCAAAGGCACAAACTACAAAACAAACACACATCTAAAGATGTTAGTCAAACAGCTCCAGAAAAACAAGCAATTCTGATAAAAACTGGCAATTTTGGGGCCGTTTCCAACCTCTCTAATTTGACATTATATATAGATTTAGGTCCAGAACCAGACACTCCAGTCAGAGTAAATACTAGATTGCCTCCAGGACTTAACATACAAAACTGTATACTACTGCTGTAGGATGTCTTTAGCTGACCCAAGGAAGGAGAAAGTAGACTTTCCATACAGGGATGTGGGAAGCAAGATGGAAGGCACTCAGGAGAAGTCAGGACTGGCAATTAACAGCAGATAATCTGTGGACATAGCAATGTTCAGGACAGATGGTAGACAGCAGAAGTATCTTTTAAATGTAGCTAAGGTCTGGGCAGGCAGCAGATAGTACATAGATTCCGTAACATAGTGAAGATCAGTAAAAGGGACAAACAGGCCAAGAAAAAGTTGTGCTTGGTTAGCAGGAAAATATTATTGCAAGCAATGAGGCACAGGTCAATTGTGCTTAAATAAGGCACCTTCTGCATCAGAGACCATTCAAGAATTTGGTAGCATGTGGCCAGACTCATTACACTACAACTGGAAATCCAGTGTGGCAGGTAGTAAGTGCTGGGGACATTTAGCCCCCATGCATAAGATCTGAGGGTTTAGGTGCGGGTGGAAAGCAGGTACAGGTGCACCATCCAGCCTTGCTGCCGGCAACCTGTAAAACTCTATGAGAGGCTGAAAGCTGCTGCAGCTGGACATGCTACTTACATTTATGGAAGTATGAACCCAGGGATGAATTCAATACAAACTGCTTGAGTTCCGGGCATTCCTCCCTGGATGCTTACACTCCTAAACCTAAGGCAGCATATAAATTAGTCATTTACTTTTGTTCAGCCAGTGGGTTGAATGAAAAAACGTCCTTGATTCTTTCATTTACACACTCAATGTGGATGGGGGAATCTGGGCTATTGTATTCTGACAGCAGGGAGACTTCCCTGCCGTCAGAATACACTGATTGGCACTGTTGGCTCAACCAACAGCACTAATGGAGCAGGGAAAATTTGAGAAGGCGGTTGTACAGAAGTTGATCGGTGGATCAATGTCTGTACAACCTCCCTGCCCATACATGGATAAAAATTCAGCTGGTCCCTGCGGTCTCCTTTCATGCCATGTATAGATGGCTTAAGTACTACTCATTGCACCTGTGCCTTCCACCCACATCAAAATGCCAGCATCTCCTGCACCGGGCCCAAATGACCAGTGTGCGTGAGGCAATAAAATCCCAGAAATAGAGGCATTTGTTAAGACTCATTACCCCACAGCTGACAAGGAAAATGGGAAGAACTGGAAGGCTGCATAAAAATACACACATAAGCTGGCCATACATGGGTCAAATCCTGAACGAATTTTCTTTCGCAAATCGTAACTAAAAATTTTAGTTCGAATTTTGCACCATTGGTGGGCTGCAGCATCAGCCGATTTTCATTTGGACACTGAATTTGAGTGATCGGACATGTTGGACTTTTTGAAAAAACAAACAAATGTCTATTCAAATCAATGATGGGAGAATTGTGCGAGAAATGCAATTGAAAAATAAATGCGCATGAGCTGTGACCTGGGAAGAAAAGAAGATTCCCAGCCAGGAAAAAAATATTTTCTGTGGCAACATGAAGTGAAATTGAAGGCTTGGTTGGTCAGATTTCGAAATCAATGGTGGCACCACTGGATCACAAAACACACAAAATTTCTGATTTTTCGACAGAAAGTTTGTTCGGAATTCTAATCATGTATGGCCTGCAAAACAAACACACTGGATATAAAAACGGAAAATTGTAACAAATACTTACCATAATTTTCATTTACTTATGCCAAACCATGGCAGCATACTAGTGATAGGCTCTGCCTCTCTTCCACTCTCTCAAGACCAGTGAATAGCATAAATTAAAAGCCTAGTTAGGCCCCACCCCATTCTTTGTAATTAGCTACATACCGAAATGTACAAGGGTTGGTCCGTATGCTGCCATGGCTTGGCGTCAGGAAAGGAAAATTACGGTAAGTATTTAATACAATTTTCAGTTTTCCTGATGCCACCATGACAGCATACTAGTGATAAATAACTAGCTGACAGGGTGGGTTCTACTTGTTGAATTTTAAATTAGAATGGGACAGAAGATGGAACAGTCCTTCCTCCGCAGTCCACTAATGGCAAGACCCCCGGATCTACTCCGTACCACTTGAAAAGGTATCCTGGGGTGACCATGATACTTCCCTGCAGATAGATTCCATGGACGCCTTTGAATGGGCAGCCCATGAGACCAAAACCGCTCTGGGAGAGAATGTATCCACTGCTGAAGGAGGTTCACGACCCCTCGCCCTATATGCACGACCAAACCTGCTAAGTCCAGGAGGTAACCTCTTTTCCCTGACGGATTCCAGCTGGAAAGCTGAAAGGCTTATTACATGATCTGAAAAGGGCAATTGTGGATAGGGACTTCAAGTTCTGTACACGTCCAATTTGTGTAACCCTCCTGAGTGATCCTCTGGGAAGTTAGGCAATGCCCAGATGGCTGTCGCTACCCTTGATACAAGATGATCTATCGGACACAAGACTACTCTTTCTGGAAAGAAAATACTATCTTTTTCTGAAGCTCTCGGAGCTTGAATCTCAGACAGCCTTCTGCTTGAAGATGTTGCGATAGATATTGCCTAGTAGATAATGTCACAAATTAAACACTGTTCTGTTGGAGCAAATGGTCGAACTGATTTGAAATCCAGCAACACTGATAGATTCCACTGGGAAAGATCCTCCTTCGTGGTGGTCAAAACCTCCTGTCTTCAAAATTTGTGCAAACAATAGGATTTCCGAGACATTTAAGCCTTGTTATTGCCAACCTAGTCGACACTTGCAATCTCAAGGACTATAGGCTAAAGCTCATGTCTAATCTATTCAATAGGAAGTCCAGAACAGCTGCCACCGGAGGTGCAGTAGTGTCAATATCTCTCCCTGCTGAGAAATAACGCAAACTTGTTCCAGATTTTGGTATAGATGTTGTTAGTAAAGTGCCTTCTCACACTCCACAAGGTAGAGATCATCCTGAAGCAGGTTAGGTTCTCAAGCTTCCCCTATCAGTCTTCCTGTTTGCAGCCACGGCCTGCGTATGTGCAAAGGGGAATTGGCTTCTGTCTCATGAGATGAATGGCCACGAAAACTCAAGGCCTTCATTGTCAAAATGGAGGAATGGATATGACTACCATGTTCACTCTCGACAGCCTTAAGAGGAATCTCATTACGAGAAATGTTGTTGGAAAATATATAGGCTAGATTGCAGATCCATGGAGAAAATCAAGGCATTTGTCCCCTCTGCCTTGGGGTGTGGAACTGATTCAGACATCCTCCTAAGTTTGAAATCGCTGTGAGAAGCAATGTAGTCTGTCTGTGATTGGTCCCAACTGTGGACCAGCTCATAGAAGACCTACAGTGTAGGGCCCGCTCATGCTCTGGAAAGTTTGCATGATGGTCAGTCTGTCTGTGTGTGTGTTCAAGTCCCCTAGTGTTGTAATATGTTTGTAGATTTATGTGGGATTTTATATTAATGTTGATGTTAATATGCAATACAGATTAGGGATGTAGGCATTCCAGGACAAGTCCATTCTACACATCAAAAGGGTGTTAAGGTGGTATCTGTTAATCTAATTACAGCTATCAAAGGGGACTTGTTGATCAAAGGGGAAGTGGCCAAACAAAATTTACTCCACATATCAAAGGGGACAGATAGTGACTCTGGGCTATGCTAATGTTAATATGCAAGAATGCAAATTAGGGCAGTTTATGACTACAGCTGTTTACGTCTAGGGGTCATTGTCTCACTCTGAAAGACAGAAGCAGATCAAAGGCCTAAATGGAAACAGTCAATCAAATTGCTTAGCCATTCAGTGTATAGGGAATATAATCTGGCGTTCAGTCTATTCACTCTCTGTGTGATTATGAAGGCACAGTTCTAGGAAACATGGGACTCTGAAGGCTAGTATTATATTTATTCTGTTGGATTTTGTCATCTGTTGCAAGACTTTGTTCTGTGTTAGAAGTCAATAAAGTGCATCTCTCTGGAAGAATTGGGTTGCTACGGAAAGATTACTTACATCATCATTATAATAACTACTAATTAATTATCTATACACTATAATATATCACTACACCTAGGAAGTAAACTGCTTTCAGAATTTGCAGGTGATTTCCTGACCCCAACAGCGTGGGGTTCACCTCTCTTAACAGCATATTGCCACAAGTTCCTCCTTGGTGAAGAATATAGGCAAATGCTGCCATGTTGTTCAACTGCAGGGAGACTGATCTTCCCTTGATTCTGTGTAGTAAGGCGAAAGGTGCTAAAGAAGCTGCCCCGCTTGGCTGGAAATCCCCCATTGGACTGACCTAACAGTTTCTCACAGTGTGCCTTCCAGGCTATCTTTGCGAGATGAATAGTTATTGTGACTTCATCAGATTCTCCCTCTTCAGCCACCACCGTATGCTCCTACTCATACTGAGTGAAGTTGATAACTGTGCCAGACTCTGTTTCCTCTATTGTGCTAAGAATCCCAGCTCAAACTGTCAGTCAGAGTGCCCAAGGGATTATTGGTATGACAACATTGTGCTCCAAAGATTGAGGCACTGAGAAATGGTCAAACAATGGAGATTACTGTCTTTAGCATTCCTTCTTTGACTGCCACTGTTTTCTCTGGTGGAAGCCGAACAGAGGAATTTGCAGAGTACCTCCCGGCATACAAACTGTTAAGTTAGAGAGAGTTAATAAACCGGCCATATCCCCGCAGGGTGTTTATGAGAATCTCTTGGTGCATCAGCAATTGTTTCAGACCTCTGGATAGAAGAATAATGTTGTCCAGGTAGCGACGCCCCTTAAGAACTAGAGACTGGAAATGCGTCTAGCTGATCGCAAGCTTCCTAATTATGGAAGAAAGAAATATTTTGGGATGTTAAGATAGCATTTTGCCATCTGGCTGCGCTGGTTTAATGGACTCCATTTTGAAGATCTCTAAGGGGATAAAAAAGTTTAACGTCTTCTGATTTACAACCAGACACTAGCCACCATCCCTTACAAACTACATACAGGATTGAATTGAAGCCTGTATATTCTTTTTGTGAATGGAATCAGGACAAAAACCCCCCTAGGTCTGATATGTATGTATTATAGCAGCCCATCTGCCTAGAAGAATGGAACCTGCTGAGAGGAGGAACATTTCTGTCACTCCTGGCATGGCCGTGTTAAGTTTCCTACCAACACAGAGATTTCCTGTTATAAGGTATCTTACACCAAACTTGCCTAAGAAAACAAAAGCAGCCCAAAATTTCAAACATTGTATCTACTGTAGACAGGGATTAAAGTAATGCTATCCAATCTCTAACAAGGATAAAACCTGTTTGGACAAATAAAGGAGATTTTCTCTCCGGACTTTGCCATTCTGAAGAAAGGGTGAATATGACTTTACCCATACAATTGGCCTGCTTGACTGTCTGGATACATAGTTCAATGGAGGGAAAACTGAAGCCAAGCAGTTCCGGGCCTTCCTCTGATGAAGAGGAGCTACTACTGTCCACAGGCTGTCCACTCGCCAGAGTAGCGGAACTAAGTGGGTTAACACCACCTGCCGAGGTGCCAGGATGCTCTTCTAGTGACAGGCAACTAGGAGGGGTCTGCCTGGCTGAGATAATTGAAATAAGTACAGCATAAAATCTCACGCCACCCTCTTCAATAACAATGATATTTGAGTGTTACCTGTCAACTGTGAACTTCTCCAGGCAGTCTCTACTCACCAGCAGGTGCTGGAGGACTTTTGCTGGGATGGTAGCATTGCTCTAGGAAGAAGCAATAAGACATCATCCTTGGAACTTTTACCTTGAATGGGAGCGGCTTCTAGGGCTACGTTCCTCCGAAGAATGTCTGCCTTCCGTGGTTCTCGAACTTAGAGAGCATGAGCATGCGGGGCTGAAAAGCAATTGCAAAGGGAGGCACTCTTTTCCTGAAACTTACCATACGATGGTCTCCCACCTTTGAATTTGAGGGTCTTTTGAAATGGTGACTGACTCATGGTTTGAGGACAAATAGGATGGCCAGCTGAAAAAAACAAGGATAGCTGAAAACGAAAATAGCATCAGAGAGTGAAAGGGAAAAGAGAAAAATATACATTGGTAACAAAAAAAATGAAAAAGTGCTCCTTTTTTTTATTTTTTATTATATTTTTATTTTTTTCTTTTAAACAAAAGTCTAAGAGAAATAAATAAATTATTGCCCATACATACACATACAAATATGTGTATACACACATACATACAAACACAGTTTTTTTTTTTGTGCCATACCTGAAACAAACAGCAGGGGGCATTGAAGGAAAGCTCACCTGTCCCAGGAAGCAGAGGGAAGAGCGATCCAGAGCCAGGCAAAGGAGGCTCTGCCTGACCAAACCTCTAGGGCCGTTTGAGCCCCTCCAATTATCCCTGGAGATCTATAGATCTACCCTGTGACTCTGACCCTCATTATTAACAAAAGGGCAGCTTTTCCCAAAAGAAAAATGGCGGTCGGTACTCCCGCCAGCCAGTGTGCATGTGTAGACCGGTGCAGCCCGATGATGTCATCAAGAGCGCCTCCAGCATGGAGAAAACAGTCCAGCACAGGATCCAAAGACATGATGGTAGGTTAATTGGATCCTGTCTAAATTGTCCCTAGTATGTGTATGTATGAATGTGAGTTAGGGACCATGGAGGGTAAGCTCCTTGAGGGTAGGGACTGATGCGAACATACAATGCATCTATAAAGTGTTGCATAAATTGACTGTGCTATATAAGTACCTGAAATAAATAAATAAAACAAGCAAAAGGGCAAACATAATCAAAAAATGGAGCCAAAGAAGGCACAGAAAAGGAAAAGATCAAGGTAAAAAAGGGGAAACATATAGGGAGACAGAAAAGAAAAACAAAAAGGGATAGACAGCCCTGTAAGATACAAGGGACCAAAGGAGTCAAATGAATGAACTAGCTGGCCCCCCCAAGCTTCAGCCTGCAGACACTTATGCCGCGTACACACGGTCGGACTTTCCGGCATACTTGGTCCGGCGGACCAGAGTGTGCCGGACAATCCGCCCGTGTGTGGGCGGCGGCGGACTTTTCCGGCGGACTTCTTCCCAAAAGCCCGCCGGACCTAGATTTAAAGAAAGTTTCAAATCTTTCCATCGGACTCAGTTTCGGGCGGAAAGTCCGCCCGTGTGTGTGCTGGTCCGACGGAAAGCCCGCTCGTGTGTAGGCTGGTCCGCCAGACCAAATACGACACGAGGGCAGGGTATTGCATCTCGCGCTCGCTGCAATAGGAAAAACAAATCTTCCTATTGCGGCGAGCGCGGGGCATACCAGGCCCTTAGGTCTGGTATGGATTATAAAGGGGAACCCCTACGCCGAAAAAACGGCGTGGGGCCCCCCTAAAATCCATACCAGACCCCGATCCGAGCACGCAGCCTGGCCGGTCAGGAAAGGGGGTGGGGACGAGCGAGCGCCCCCCCCCCCCCTCCTGAACCGTACCAGGCCGCATGCCCTCAACATGGGGGGTGGGTGCTTTGGGGGAGGGGGGCGCCCTGCGCCCCCCCCCCAAAGCACCTTGTCCCCATGTTGATGAGGACAAGGGCCTCTTCCCGACAACCCTGGCCGTTGGTTGTCGGGGTCTGCGGGCGGGGGCTTATCGGAATCTGGGAGCCCCCTTTAATAAGGGGGCCCCCAGATCCCGGCCCCCCACCCTATGTAAATGAGTATGGGGTACATGGTACCCCTACCCATTTACCTAGGAAAAAAGTGTAAATAATAAAACACACTACACAGGTTTTTAAAATATTTTATTAAACAGCTCCGGGGGGGGGGGATCTTCCTCCGGCTTCGGGGGTCTTCTTCCGGCTTCTGGGGTCCCTCCGCTTCATCTTCTCCCGGCGTCCGGTTGGTTCTTCTCCGCTCTCCGGCCTCTTCTCCCGGTGTCGCAGGTCTTCGGCCGGCCCCTCCGCTGTCTTCATGTAGCTCTATTGCGAGCGGAGGTCCGGACTTCTTGGCTTCTGGGCTTCTGGGCTTCTTGGCTTCTCTTCTCTTCTCTTCTCTTCCCCCAGATGTTGACACGACGCTCTCTCCGGCTGGACTGGTCTCTGAGGGCTGCGTTGTGACTTATATAGGCGGAGACCCCGCCCCCATATGATGTCACAGTCCCTGGGCATGCTGGGACTGTGACGTTTTAGGGGGCGTGGTCGACCACGCCCCCTAAAACGTCACAGTCCCAGCATGCCCAGGGACTGTGACATCATATGGGGGCGGGGTCTCCGCCTATATAAGTCACAACGCAGCCCTCAGAGACCAGTCCAGCCGGAGAGAGCGTCGTGTCAACATCTGGGGGAAGAGAAGAGAAGAGAAGAGAAGCCAAGAAGCCCAGAAGCCCAGAAGCCAAGAAGTCCGGACCTCCGCTTGCAATAGAGCTACATGAAGACAGCGGAGGGGCCGGCCGAAGACCTGCGACACCGGGAGAAGAGGCCGGAGAGCGGAGAAGAACCAACCGGACGCCGGGAGAAGATGAAGCGGAGGGACCCCCGAAGCCGGAAGAAGACCCCCGAAGCCGGAGGAAGATCCCCCCCCCGGAGCTGTTTAATAAAATATTTTAAAAACCTGTGTAGTGTGTTTTATTATTTACACTTTTTTCCTAGGTAAATGGGTAGGGGTACCATGTACCCCATACTCATTTACATAGGGTGGGGGGCCGGGATCTGGGGGCCCCCTTATTAAAGGGGGCTCCCAGATTCCGATAAGCCCCCGCCCGCAGACCCCGACAACCAACGGCCAGGGTTGTCGGGAAGAGGCCCTTGTCCTCATCAACATGGGGACAAGGTGCTTTGGGGGGGGGGGCGCAGGGCGCCCCCTCCCCCAAAGCACCCACCCCCCATGTTGAGGGCATGCGGCCTGGTACGGTTCAGGAGGGGGGGGAGCGCTCGCTCGTCCCCACCCCCTTTCCTGACCGGCCAGGCTGCGTGCTCGGATCGGGGTCTGGTATGGATTTTAGGGGGGCCCCACGCCGTTTTTTCGGCGTAGGGGTTCCCCTTTATAATCCATACCAGACCTAAGGGCCTGGTATGCCCCGCGACGGGGCTCGCAAGGTGTCAATCTCGCCGATAAAAGCGGCAAGATTGACATCCTTTTCTAGTCCCGTCGCACCTGAGTCACGTTCAAAATGAACGGACTTGTCCGTGTGTGGGCAAGTCCGTTCATTCTGAAAGTCCGCCGGAACTCCGGCGAAAGTCCGTCGGAAAGACGGGCGGACTTAGCCCGCCGGAAAATCCCGGCGTGTGTGGGCAAGTCCGTTCGTTTTAAAGTCCGGCGCACCTGGCGGACAAAGTCCGTCGGAAAGTGTGCCGGACCAAGTAGGATAGAAAGTCCGCTCGTGTGTACGCGGCATTACTTACTGGCAGATTTCGTTCCTAAAGAGGAAACACTGCAGGACCTCATCAAGACCCACAGAAGAGGTTCCCAGGCTGTTTAGTGCAATTTAGCGGCCCGAGCGCTGGGACTTCACACTGGGAGAGGCTGAACCCGGCCGGATGCTGCACGGAGGCAGAGTTGGGGACATAGTACTGCTTACTCTTCACTTGTGTGTGGAGGTATAAGGAAAAAAAAAGAATGGTGTGAGGCCTAACTAGGCCCTTAATTTATGCTATTCACTGGTCCTGAGGGAGTAGAAGAGAGTCGGAGCCTATCACTAGTATGCTGCCATGGTGGTGTCAGGAAAAGTATTTGCCTCCTTGCAAAATTTAGTTTTATTCCCAAAGAACACTGAATCCAAATGGATTTAATTTAATTTTTTTTAAACTGATCAACAGTAATATACCCTTTAATATCAAAGTGAAAACAGATCTCTGCAAAGTGGTACAAAGAGTTAGAAAAAGTAAATTACTTACATTAAAAAAAAAACACAGAATAAGTGACTGCATAAGTATAAGACCTTTTCAAATCAATATTTGGTATAGACACCTTTGGTAGCAATGGGAGCCTTGAGTCTGTGTTGGTGACGCTCTTTTCATTTTGCATATCTAGACACTGCAGTTTTCACCTGTTCCTCTTTGTAGAAATGCTCAAGAATTTTCAGGTTGCACAGAGATTGGAAGTAAATAACCTACCTTTTATAAGACCAGCCATTATTTCTTGATTTGATTAAAAGAGAAGTGCAGGCTTTAAAAACAAACAATCATACTCATGTAGCACTAACTCACGGTGGAGCTGCTGGTTTAAGCGGGTCTGTTACCTTCACTCTGCTTCCCTCTGTTTCACCGGCATCGGGTCTAGGGTTCCGTTGAGTTTACTTCTGGACGACACATACACCAACACTGGAGTACGTTTTCAATGCTTTATTAAACAAACGACTTAGGAAGTAGCAGGAAAGAGGTAGAGAGGAAACTCGCAGAAGAAACTCAAATATTCTCTGAAAGGGTTCTCTTGGCAAAAGGTCTTGGTATAATTCAAATACTATTTGAAATGCGCTCCCCTTGTGGGACACACTCCTTGCTTGTCTGGATAAGCCTCTCTCACCGGTCTAGCAGCCAGTACGCAGCACGAATCAAAGTCTCTGCCAGTCAGTCACAGTGCTTGAAGCTTTAAGCCGAGCCGGCAACACTATGCTGTATAGTTACTTTTGGATACGTCCTCCAACTGAGTCACCAGGCCCCTCTATAGACCAGCGTGCGGCGTGATCTCTCCAAGACGGTTCCTCCCCTGGGATCTCTGGACCCACCCCTGCGCCACTGTATCGTGGGCCTCCCGGACGGAGGACCACAAGGTAGCTCCTTAACGCATACCTGTTGGCCAGGAGGGCCAGCAGGTGGCTGTAAAACGAACCTTAAAAAATGGCATCTGTCCCATAAATACCCTCGCCCAGAAAGCAACTCGGAGGACCACCTCCACTGAGCGTGCCTCCGGGACAGAGGAGCATCCATACGCTTCAACACGTTGCCTTTCCAACCCTGACCAGTGGTAACAGCGACACCCACCGGTCAGCACGGAAACACCCATAACGTCAGCAAAGCTGGAACAGAGGCGAACTTTTAACCTTCCTAACACACAATTTACTAAATTTACCTAACATGCGGTAGATTGCAAATCTACCAGCGCTACACAAACTTAGGTGGATGCAGCATGGGTGCATCTGTCCCCCGTCCACTCTAAGACCAAGAACCGTGCAATCAAAGACCACTGATTGCTCTGTTCTTGGTCTTCAGTGAGCAGAGAACAGTGACTGTAATATGCAATTTGTATGTAAAATAATATATTATTAGTAATATATTGCTGCTTACCTGTAGATGTGTTAGCTGCATTTGTTTTTTGGGGGCTAAGAACTTTTTCAGCAAGTACAGAAAATATATCTTGCCCAAAAGAAGGTGTACTTGGCACATCCTGTGAGTTGAAAAGACAGTAAAAATGTCATCTTAATTGTGCAAACTAATAATCCCATCACTTCCCCTGTACTGGAGATAAACAAAGGCAGTTCAGCTTGGGTGGCAAATATGGCTACCTCCACAAATACAGTGGATGAATGAATGTTGGCACAAAGCTACAGAAGGTGTGTTATTTGGAGGACCCCAGGCAAAAATAAATACAAGAAAAAGTGCCTGAAAAAAAAAAAGGAATGCAGCTGCCTTGTCTGAGGACTGGTAGGTTGGGATATATTACATTTTAGGTTTGGGGTTTAGATACACTTTAACGTGTAGGAAGGAATCTCCTCACCACAATGCTAGGCAGAATAATTTATTAATCATACAGTAATTTACTGCTTAGCTACATTTTCATGTGAGAAAAAATGTGCGTTATTCTACTGGCAAGTATATAGATGTAAATGGCTACCTACTGCGTTATGTGAAGCAGCAATAAACGTCCCTGAGATTGCTATTATTTTTTATTGCCCTTTATTGCTGGTGTGACAAAATATTCCCCAGTGCTTTACAATTTATGAGGTTATTTATGAGTTGAATTTATGAGATTTATCTAAAAACTCTCAGGGTCAGATCCCGCCAGTTCCCAGGTACGGTCATTACCCTGCAGCCTGCAAACTGCTATTTGTGACAATTCACCCAGTTAAACACATGCTTCTCTTCTCTAGTTCACTGGTGTGATGAGAAGGAGTTTGCATTTAAAGACCAGTCTATCACCATTGACAGTGTAACATGTAGTACTGCTGTTTCCATGGTAACCAAGATGTTATGCTTAAGAGACCGGCTATAGAACATCAATTTAGTGCTCTACTAAACATGAATACATTCAGCAATAGTCTCTGATAGTTGAAACTCCTTCATCTCCAGTAAAAAAAAAAAAATAGTGAAAATTCAGGACTAATTATAAATTGGTCAGCATTAGCTGCAATGCCGAACAAAACCCTATTCATGATGGCTGGGAAACATTCTAAATACGTAGCTAGTAAAAGTGACTGGACACTTGCCACTTGGCAGCGGTCTCCTACAGATTGTCTGTGACAAACTAGGATACCACCAGAGCTTCAGAATTCTTACAAAGCTGATTTAAACCTACGGGACAGTTAAGAGGACGTCTTTTGATTCTACACACATCACAGCCTCGTTTTGCCTTTCAAAGTTGCAGGGATTAAGGGAACGTTAACACTGATACATTGTAAAATTACGTGCCCAATCGGGGTGGATTGCAGAATAACTGGGGCCCGGGGCAGCGATGAAGAATGGGGGCCTGCAGTGTGAATGCTGTTGGAGAAAATGCTTATTAATTCCAGCTTTAATGTGTCTTTCAGATCTGTCTGTACCCCAGTCATACATAAATCATAGCATCAATTTTATAAATATCCATGCCGGAGAAGTCTCAAGATTTGACACAGAATCCTTAGGTATGCCTTAGATTTTATGCCCAAGCGATAGGGTAGGTATAGCTCACTTGAGACAAGAAGTTTTAGCTTTAAAACTGAAGTTTGGGATGGCCGCTCGCCACTGGACCTAGAAGCTAAAGGAGATCGCTGTAGTAGTGGTGCCTACTACAGTGATTCCAGCTTCCACAGGGATTCCACAGGTATGGCACATGCATACTTTGCTCCAAGATGGACCAATGTAGCTATGTAAAAATTGCCATACCTAAACTTCAGCTTTAAAGGCAAATTCTACCTAAATCTTTCTGGGAAAAAAAACAAAACTTTGAGCACACCAAGTTGGCACCTGTCCCTATTTTATTATCTCTACTGGAGATTGTGAAGGCGAAATGACCAGGTGGTTTCATTACTGATCTCAACAGGAGATGGCCCGTTACCTTTGTTGTTGACAAGGTAAGCACATATTTTAAGTTGTTAACTAAGTATTAAGGGTTATGGTTAGGGACAGGGGTTAAAGTTAGGTTTCAGAGGAACAGGTGTTTGGTTAGATTTTAGGGTTAAGATTAAGTGTTATAGAATATCTCCGGCCGAAAAGCTTATTTGGCATAGAGTGGAATAGTGTTAGAATCACTGTTGGGTTTATATCACAGTCTCTGACCCTACTGGGGAGATTTACTCTTACATTCTGACCTGGTGATCTTTGTTACCAGGACAGTAAATGAGGTGAATTCTAAAATGTGGTGGCAAGAGGAATGCAGGGGGTGACAGCCTCCTGTCCCTCTGCACTGCTCTTGCCATTGCTTGTCTCAGGCTAGTGCTAGAAGCAGGATATATGAACAGACTATCAATGCATCCATCTTCTGTTAGCTTTGTGTGTGTGAAGGGGCCACACACATAGGTAATCTTTCACAGCATGTAGGGAGATGGGACAAAGTACCACATGTACTTTGTTCCCCGGGGGACAGAGTACTGTATTAAAAAAGGCAATAAGACTTATTTAAGGTTGTGCCATGACAAATTTACATACAGCATTGGCGTTCTAAGAGAATGTGACATACAGGGGAAGGTTTACTAAAACTGGTGGACACAGAATTTGGTGCAGCTGTGCATAGAGACCAGTCAGCTTCTAGGTTTTAGCCTAGGTTCACACTGACAGCTGGTATGAAATGATGCAAGTTCAGCTGACCTCGCACCATTTCATTCCCGCATGTCAATCCCGACTTCGGGGGGGGGGGGTGATTTCAGAGACATCTGTGCGGGTTTATGCACAGATGTCTATTGACATCGCACCAAAGTCACCAAAAGTAGTACAGAAACTACTTTTGGGAATCGTTGCGGCGGCGCAAATATGGCGATTCGGACGGTGCCATTGCCGGAAATAGCCACTGATTTGGCATGCGATTTGACATGTCAAATCACATGCCAAATCGCTGCATTGTGAACCAGGGCTAATTGTCAAAGCTTAATTGAACAATCTGAATTCAGAAGCCAATTAGTTACTATACACAGCTGCAACAGATTCCCTAGAGTTGATTTACTAAAGGCAAATAGAATGTACTTTGCAAAGTGCAGTTGCCCTCTGCAAGTGCAATTGCTCCAGAGCTTAGTAAATGAGGTAAAGCTTCAGTTTAGAGCAGTGTTTCTCAACTCCAGTCCTCAAGGCACCCCAACAGGTCATGTTTTCAGTATTTCCCTTAGATGGAACAGCTGTGGTAATTACTAAGGCAGTGAAACTGATCAAATCACCTGTGCAAAATAATGGGAAGCCTGAAAACATGACCTGTTGGGGCGCCTTGAGGACTGGAGTTGAGAAACACTGGTTTAGAGTACCCAATCATGCTCAAGGAAAATATAAAAAAAAAGCATTTTTGCATGCACATGATTGGATGATGGAAGTCAGCAGAGCTTCTGCTCATTTACTAAGCTCTGGAGCAACTGCACTTTGCAAAGTGCACAGTCTATTTGCCTTTAGTAAGTCAACCCTTATGTGCACCAGTTTTAGCAAATCTCCCCCACAGTATGTAATACATCCTTGGCAGTAAAAAAAGGTTTGTACACAAATGTCCTTTGATATATACACATATATGTAAATATATTACATTGCCATGTTTTACTGTACATTAGACAAGTCTAACTAGTGCCAAGTACATCTGCCCTGCCTGTGAACAAAGTAAACTGCCATTAGGTACGATGCTTTGCCAATCTTGGTGAGCAGTCCACAGTACACCTCCATATGTGTATTCTATGCTCACGGCCAATGCAGAAGAGAATTGCTGTGCATGGTCTGTAGAAACAAACATACGATGCATGTACAAAGAGAATAGACATTGCTTTTCATTTTTACATTTGTGATGCAAGCAGCATAATCAGAACTGCAAAAAAAAAAAATCTGCTTTCCTTTTGTATGATCTGCAATAGACAATTTGGGAGATCTTGTGAATGGTAGGACATCTCAACACTGCTCTCAGCCTGGTGACTGGAGTTTACAATGGTTGCATCCACAATGATTTTTGTAACATTATTATGGACACTGAAGTCCTTGGAAGAAAGATGTTACCTTATCTAAACAATAAAGTGTTGCTTGTACAAGGGCTGTTTGCTTGGTGACAAGTTATTTTTAATTAGAAGGTGGACCTCAGCCTGAAGCATCACTGAACATAGACATGTCCTGATTTACTGACTGCTGGTGAAGGTTTTGTATGAGCTGAATTGTATCGGTGTAGCCTGGTTTCAATGCCGACCAAAGTCCTAACTCAAAGCATAGGACACACAAAATAACTACAAGTAATAATAATATGATCCATATAGATTTGATGACAATGCCTAAAGTAGATGAGAACTCTAGTAAATTACACTAGGGTTGATTTACAAAAACTGGAGAGTGCAAAATCTGGTGCAGCTGTGCATGGTAGCCAATTAGTTTTGGTGAGATACTCCCCAAGAGTTAAAGAAGAGCTCCAGTCTCCTATGTAAAAATGAAAAGTCAGCTAACTTTTAATAAATAGCCACTCACCTGTCCCACGTTCCAGCCCTGGGCTTGGCCTAGCCTTTTTTATCCTGGGTGTTTTTCTCCCCGGTGCCAGTATCTTTATGGGCTCCCAGCTCCAGCTATGACAGCTTGCAGCTTCACAGCCGGGTGCCCACTGCACATATGCGAGCGCCGCTGCCAGGGCCGGTGCAAGGATTTTTGTCTACTTAGGCGAAGGTGCATTTTGGTGACCCACCCCCCGACTCTGTACTGTACGTTATATACACTGGTCTGTATATGATGTACAGTACAATGTCAGAGTATAAGACCAGTCTGTACCCTGCTGGCACCGTACTGTACATTATATACAAACCAGTCTGTCACCTGACACCACGCTGTACATTATTTACAAACCAGTCTGTCCCCTGACACCATACTGTACATTATATACAAACCAGTCTGTCCCCTGACACCATGCTGTACATTATATACAAACCAGTCTGTCACCTGACACCATGCTGTACATTATATGCAGATCAGTCTGTCCCCTGACACCATGCTGTACATTATATGCAGACCAGTCTGTCCCCTGACGCCATGCTGTACATTATATACAAACCAGTCTGTCCCCTGACACCATGCAGTACATTATATGTACAACGCCTAGGACAAAGGGGAGACAATTGGCAAGTAGGGAACCAAAATTTTACCTCCCCCTCCATGCTGGCACCATAAGGCGGCTGCCTAATCTGCCTTATGCTGGCGCCGGCCCTGGGCACTGCACATTGTGAATGATTCGGCAGTCTTCTTGGACCTGTCATGTGTTCCAGAAGACTGCGGGAGGGAGGGGGGAAGGAGAACTTCCGCTTCCGATCTCCTAGGCGGTCGGAATGGAAGTGGTAGTGAGTACCTGTCAAAATCAGGTACCCGCTCCACCCTCCTCCTTAAAAGCTCCATTTCGTAAACAGGAGTGGGGAGGAGGCCTTAAATCGAAACTTCCCCTTTTGGGTGGAGCTCCTTTTAAATACTACTAAAGGGATGCCAACACTGCAGCTTTTCTCATCATTAAGAGTGCACCAGGTGATTATAATGTACCACACCAGACATGCAGAATCAGTCTGCAAAGGATATGGTGAAACACATAGCAGAACAAGGTAGGACTCTACTACAAAGTTTATTAAAATCCTTGCAATGTACATTGATCACCCAAAGAGGTTGTTTTTTTTTCTTAACAAAATGTTATTACACTTTAACTTTGTACTTATCATACATATTTTTGCTGTTTTGCTGGAAAGCAAAATAAAATCTTCAGACAGGCAGCTGCAAATAAGTCTTTAAAGAGTAAAAATTTCCATTGCCCCATATACTTGGTTTCCTAATTATAGCACCAGATGACATTCCCTGTTAGAAAGGCATCCACTCTGTAAATCCATTTGGTTCATTTTGTGTCTTCACCACTTCCTTTGTTAGGGAATTCCACAGCCTTTCCATCTAATACAAGGAAGGATTCATATCCGTGCAGACAGTCAAATGTCATTATAAGTGATGAGCAAATCAGGATAATAACCAATGTATTGTTATTTGGTGTTCTTGAATATCTACATGCAGATCTGTCTGTTTTGAAAGAACAAAGTAATTTAGTAATCTAATCAATAGTTATTCATAAATTGCTGGCTTGAATTACCATTAGAAACAGTGGACATGTGGCTATAGGTGGCTGCGGCATTTCTTGAATCGTTTGGTTACAAAGGATGGAGAGATGGCAAAGGTATTGAATTTATTCTTCTCCTGAGTCTTCACAAGGGAATTGGGGGGCTTCAGTAACCAAAACTGTAGTGTTTATCCTCATGACACATCACAGGAAGCACCTCCATGGCTAACAGAGGACAGAATTAGAAGTAGACTTGGGAAACTTAACATTAATAAATCACCGGGACCAGATGGCTTGCAACCGAGGGTACATAAGGAAATCAGTCAAGTAATTGCCAGACCATTGTTTCTAATTTTTACTGACAGTCTACTGACTGGAATGGTACCAGCGGATTGGAGAAAAGACAATGTAGCACCAATATTTAAAAAGGGCCCAAAATACATCCCTGGGAATTACAGACCAGTTAGCCTAACATCAATAGTATGCAAGCTCTTGGAGGGGATGATAAGGGACTATATACAAGATTTAGTAATGAGAATGGTATCATTAGCAGTAACCAGCATGGCTTCATAAAGAATCGTTCTTGCCAAACCAATCTGTTAACCTTCTATGAGGAGGTGAGTTACCATCTAGACCAGTGGTCATCAACCCTGTCCTCAGGGCCCACTAACAGGCCAGGTTTGCAAGATAACTGAAATACATCACAGGTGATATCATTTGCTGCTCAGTGATTGCAGTATTCAAGTTTGCATCTCTCCAAGGTAATACATAAAACCTGGCCTGTTAGTGGGCCCTGAGAACAGGGTTGATGACCACTGATCTAGATAAAGGAAGGCCCGTAGACGTGGTGTATCTGAATTTTGCAAAAGCATTTGACACAGTTCCCCATAAACGTTTACTGTACAAAATAAGGTCTGTTGGCATGGACCATAGGGTGAGTACATGGATTGAAAACTGGCTACAAGGGCGAGTTCAGAGGGTGGTGATAAATGGGGAATACTTGGAATGGTCAGGGGTGGGTAGTGGGGTACCCCAGGGTTCTGGGCTGGGACCAATCCTATTTATTTTGTTCATAAACGACCTGGAGGATGGGATAAACAATTCAATCTCTGTATTTGCAGACGATACTAAGCTAAGCAGGGCAATAACTTCTCAGGATATGGAAACCTTGCAAAAAGATCTGAACAAATTAATGGGGTGGGCAACTACATGACAAATGAGGTTTAATGTAGAAAAATGTAAAATAATGCATTTGGGTGGCAAAAATATGAATGCAATCTATACACTGGGGGGAGAACCTCTGGGGTAATCTAGGATGAAAAAAGGCCTGGGGATCCTAGTAGATGATAGGCTCAGCAATGGCATGCAATGCCAAGCTGTTGTCTACAAGACTCTGGTCCGGTCGCACCTGGAGTATGCTGTCTAGTTCTGGGCATCAGTCCTCAGTAAGGATGTACTGGAAATGGAGCGAGTACAAAGAAGGGCAACAAAGCTAATAAAGGGTCTGGAGGATATTAGTTATGAGGAAAGGTTGCGAGCACTGAACTTATTCTCTCTGGAGAAGAGACGCTTGAGAGGGTATATGATTTCAATTTACAAATACCATAGTGGTGACCCCTCAATAGGGATAAAACTTTTTTGCGGAAGGGAGTTTAACAAGACACATGGCCACTCATTAAAATTAGAAGAAAAGAGGTTTAACCTTAAACTATGTAGAGGGTTCTTTACTGTAAAAGCAGCAAGGATGTGGAATTCCCTTCCACAGGCGGTGTTTTCAGCAGGGAGCATCGATAGTTTAAAAAAATTATTGGATAAGCACCTGAACATACAGGAATATACAATGTAATACTGACATATAATCACACACATAGGTTGTACTTGGTGGACTTGTGTCTTTTTTCAACCTCACCTATTATGTAACTAGGTTATCTTTATATCTTTTCCTATCCTCAGTAGAAATATGTCTCATAATATGTTATATTTTATACAAGGCCTGATCCAGCTGCTACAATGGTACTTAAAGTTTCACTAAACCCAGGACCCTGCATTCACTATATCTGGTCCCTCACAGTACACAGAACATGGAAATGCAATTGTTTTAGTAAATATAAACCACTAAATACCTTTTTCATCAGCAGTTAGAGAAGTCTTGTGACTTCTATCACTGTCTGGTTAAAGCTTGTACTAGGAGTTTTCATTCTGCTCTGACTGTCCTATTAGGCTACAGAACCCCTGACCCTCTGTCCGGACAGTGCTGATTGGCCCTGTGCTGATCGCTGATCACATGCACTCCCCAAAGGAAAAAAAAACTCTCTAGCAATACACACAAAACTGAGCATGTGCAGCTTGTCCCCTAGCCTCTGTTCTGTCAGGAGATCGGTTGGTGACAGTGGAAAAAAGGGAGGATCAGAGAAGACTGGATCAAACAGCCTTATTAAACAATGCGGGGGATTAACCCCTTAGGTTCCAGACTGATTTTACTGTTGTAGAATTTTAAACTCAAAACAAGAAGGTAAACCAGCCAGTAAGTCTGTTATTTTTATCAGACCAAGCAGTCCAGCAAAAGTGGCAGTTAAAGGGTTAAGGGGTGCATACAATGGTCAGCTTCTAATTTATCAGCTTTTAATGTATGTAAAACCTTTATCTCAAAAGAAAAAAATCTGGAAAAAAATACTGCGTTACAAGTGTTAGCTGAAGTTCAGCTTTAATTTGTTAGTCAAGTAAATCTAAACCTTCTTGTGCATCTCACACTACCTTATCCGCAGGTTGACAATGCTGCTGTCCAAGGGTGTCCTTGTTTCTCTTCCATCCAGAATGGAGACACCTGAAAACAGGAAGAAGAAAGAAAGCCTAAAAAAGAAAACTGCAGACACCACCTTAACCACTCCCCGCCCACCATATAACAAAATGATGGCCGGATAGTTGTTCCGTTATCCTGACTGGGTGTCATATGACGTCCAGCAGGATAAGCCACAATCGCGCGACAGTCTGTCACACCGCATCTCCGATCGAGGTAAAGAGCCTATGACATAGCCTCTTTACCATGTGATCAGCTGTGTCCGATCACAGCTGATCACAGTGTAAACAGGAAAAGCCATGTATCAGCTTTTCCTCTACTCGCACGGATAGGCGAAGAGAGGTGATTGGCTGCTCTCCTGACGGGGGGAGGGAGGCTGCGCTGATTGATTATCAGTGCTGCCCCCCAGGATGGCCACCCGCACCTACTAGGGACGCCCACCCATGGCCACCAGGGATGCCCACCCATGACCACCAGGTAAGCCCACTAGAGCCCACCAGGGATGTCAATCATTTCCCATTAGGGATGGCACTCTATGCCCATTAGTGATGCCTGCCAGTGCCTCCTGATCAGTGCTGCCTATCAGTGCCATCTATTAGTGCCGCCCATCAGTGCCCACAAGTGCCCATCAGTGTCGCCTACAAGTGCCCATCAGTGCCACCTATTAGTGCCCATCAGTGCTGCTTATTAGTGCCGCCTATCATTGCCTATCAGTACTGCATATCAGTGCCACCTCATCAGTGCCACCTCATCATTGCCAATCAGTACTTCCTCATCAGTGCCCGTGAGTGCAGCCTCATCAGTGCCCATCAGTGAAGAAGAAAACTTACTTATTTATCAAGTTTTGTAACAGAAACGAAGAAGAACTTTTTTTTTTCAAAATTTCTGTTTCTGTTTTTTAATTTGTAGCGCAAAGGTGAATAAATGCCACCAAAAGAAAGCTCTATTTGTGGAAAAAAATGATAAAAATGTTGTTTGGGTACAGCGTTGCATGACCGCGCAATTGTCATTCAAAATGCCATAGCGCTGAAAGCTGAAAGTTGATCTGGGCAGAAAGGTGTGTAAGTGCCCAGTATTGAAGTGGTTAAAGGTGGATAAGCTGCAATATATTACATTTTTGGGATTAGAAATGTTTAAAGATGAAATTATCCTTTAATTAATTCCCCCCACTTCCTGAGTGCAGCCCACCTGATAATATAATAAACTTCAACCCTGATCCAGGGATGTTAGTTGTGTAGCCCTGCCTGGCCTTCACAAAGAAAACTTACAGCTGGTTCCTTTTCACACTGCACATGCATACCATGGCCTATTTTTTCCTGCTGGATCACCATAGTCATGGTAGCTTTCAGTGGTCCTGCAGATTCCGGCCATTCCATAAGAATGTAAGGCTGTAGCCTATGTTGTCTCATGTGTCCCCAGTCCTCCCTGAGCTGGCATGCTTTTCATGCGCAACCTTTACCTTCCTAGGCCTTAATGGTGGGAGAATTATAGGATCATCTGTAATATATTTTCCATAAATGCTCCATGACAATCCAGACCAAAGATTGCAGACAGAAGACGGAAAGAGAAAAAAAAAAATATGTAAACCATCAACTTGTAAAACAACCCATTCAGTTTAAAAGAGACATTTTAAACCAGTCTTTCCCTTTTTTTATAAGTGATCACATACCCTCTGTTCTCAGCTGCATAAGGAGCTCAGAGAGCTGGGGGAGGAGAAACAGCAGCACACTGGTCTTCTTAGTGAATGGCTGTGCAGGGGGGCGTGTCTGCACAAGTTCTAATCATTGGAGAAGAGCAGACTGAGCTCCCAGCACATCTAGAACACAGAGCATGCTGTGCTCTCATGCCTAGTGTGGACAGTTTTTAATAGGAAAGAAGGGCGACTGGCAGGAGCCCCAGGGATTTCACACAAAGAAAACAATACAAAGGATACAGGATACTTTTTCATACATGTACATGGTACAGCAGGCTCATATCAGGAATATGAAATGTTGGGGTAACATATTCTTTAAACACTCCTCCACATCCTGTGCACTGCACGTGTCTCTGACAGTTATACTGTATGTGTAAAGGCCAATTTAAATGGGGAATACTGCCTAGGATATGACATCTACTGCACAAAACATTGGCTGACTATACATCTTATACACAAGCCATCCCAAATAAGTAGTACCAACGCCACTGGACCAAAAAAAACAACAAGGGAACTAGCTAGTAGTAGTTAGTCACACTAAACTGGACTTGTTCTTTAATGTTAATGACCTTTTTGTAGCTTGTCCAAGGCACTTCTTCAGTTTATCTTGAAGGATCTACGAAACGTCTTCAACATTACAGAACGAGTCCAGTTGAATGTGACAAACTACAACTAAATATTCCATGACTTAGATAAATGAGAACTTCGCAAGTGTAGCCACCTTTTTCTAAACAGGGCCTGCCAGTAAATTTAGCTGTGGTTGGTTATAGGTAACCTGGCTAATTTGTAGTCTTTGTGATCATTTGGGTTTTCCCCTAAGTTCAGTGTAGCTGTAGTTCCTACTTTTGTCAATAGGTATCACTGGTACCTTTGGCATCAGTATGATGAGCTGTAGTAAAACTGGGTTATGAATATGCATACTTCTCTCAGCCAACCAGTAGGAGTTTCCTAGCAGCTGGTCCTTGCTGGAAGATAGTATAAATATTTGGGTAGGCTCCTCCTACTCAGATCTTGGTCTGGTATGGGCATGTGAGAAACTGCTGTGCTGGGTAGGCCTGAAGCATAAGCCCTAGCAATCTGTTCCAGGCTCTGCAGTTGAAGGCCTGTCTGCGTGCATGAAGGAAAGGATGGAGACCTGACCTGAAGTACCAGAAGTCACTCTGCCATAGACCAGGGGAACCGTGAAGAGCATGGGGAACCACCCAGATGGCTTCATCTAGACAATTCCTGCATGCTACTATGAGTTGCTGTTGCTATAGGAGACAGCTGTTGCTACGAAAGAACAGAACACTGGGTACATCTTAAAGGCTCCTTTTCTGTACAGCTGTCTATCTTTCTATTGTTGTTTGAGGAGTCTGCTAGTCTGTTTGTCTATTGGGTCTAAGGTGTTGGGTGCCCTACCCTTCTCTTTCTGAATATTTTTTGTGAGCAATAAATTTACTGTTTTTCAGCATTAAAAGTGACTGGCGCCTATTTCTCTACACTTATCCACAACCCACCATGCCTAGCAACCTGCACCCTAAGGTGAAATGTCAGCCCACCCTGTCTCTGGGGGTCGCCAACACGCCTCCAGAGGTCAGGAGGAGACTACACAAACAACCAGAAATAAGTATTTTCATTGATGACAGCCAGCATACTTCTTCAGTCCAGGTTTCCCGGAAAAACTCATACATCAGCTCTCAACCAAAGTTTCAGATCAATGGCATGTGGGAGGTCCTTGTGTTGGACTACATTATAATGTATGCATTGTGTAGTATGCACTGGAGTGCATACAATATATATCATTTTGAACTGTTTCTTTCCTCCTTGGGTTATTGCTGCAGGTGTCCTCCCCATCGGATTGACCGTGGAGTCCGTGCCATAGTTAGGGGGTGCATCACAGTGTGATCTCTTGTAAGCCACACCTTTGGGATCCTCCCCTGGGATTGGGGGCTGCGGCGGTGTGCCATGGGACCTCTGGGGGAAGGTGAACAGGCAACTTTTTGATTTTAAGGGGACTTTTCTAACAGAAAGCTTTTCGCTCTAGGACACTCATCACTGGGTAAATATGCCATGTCAATGTGTGGTATACTTGTTTTCAAATATACATATTCAATTTTGACATATGCACCTTTGTGGTATAATTTTAGCAGATTGACCTTTGAAGAAGACCTGGAACATATAGGTCGAAACGCGTCAGGTCTACAATCCAGATAATTGTCAACACATATGCCATGTTGTTAGGAATACATGCTCACATTGTATATGTTGAGTGTCGTGTTATTTGTAAACACTCTGTATTGGAGCTCATTTTTTAACCAGTGTGTTGAAGCTACTCTTGTACAATAAAATTATTTACTTTTTTATATATTGGCCTCCTACCCTCCTCTTTGCTGCCTAAAAACCCCACTTGGGGAATTCTCTCTTTTTGTCTTTATCACCAGGGGTGAGCAGCACCTCCTTCCCTTCCCTGTGTCCCCCCCTTTTTTTCAGGGGTATTATGGGATGTCCACTTGCTTTAGCAAGGCTCTTCAGGGACAACCTCTTCTGTACAGTCTATGTACACACTCGTCAGCTTCCTCCATCACTTGATTGCAGCACAAAAACCCCCAGGACCAGCTGGCACACTGTTAGCTGATCTGACAAAAAGGGCTAAGTCAGATGAAGCAAAAGTCCTACTGCTCAGCTGTCCTTCTGTGGCTACTGATCCTTGCACCACGTCTTCAGGCACTGCCAGCTCACCTGGCGGCAGATGCTCCTTTCACTAACCCTCCTGGCTAATCTTTCACAGTCCTCCCAGACTGGCTCTGAAACCATTTCTGACTGCTCTCCCCAGTCCTTTCAGGCATGCCACTCAGTCCTCCCTGACTGTCTCACTAACCAGCCCTCCTGGCTGTCTTCTCCCTGGAGATTTCCCAGGCCCAAATTCATCCCCCCCCAGACTAGGGGTTATCCTTAAGGGCCCAGTGACAGCCTCCTAGCACTCTGTCTCCAACTTCCACCCAAACTCTCCTGCCCCTGCTGGCCTGACCCTGAGTATTTGAGGGGGCTGCCCCTTGCCAACCCATCAATTGGGGATTGGTCAGGTCCCTAACGAATACTCCAGACAGCTCCTCCTAACCTCCATCCCATTCTTCTGGACGTTTCTCACAAGTTCAGGAAAAGGGACGAAGCACCAGAGATGCTGAGTCATACCAGCCTCCCTGGATCATTCACCCGACCCAGATTCACACACAGGCTCGGCTGCCAGCCAAGCCAAAACATTTTACCTACACTAACAAAAATCCTAACATTACATACTACACTAGAGGGTGCTACACGTTGGATAAGTGTGCCCATAGCCCACCAAGAAATGTTGTTGTTTCTGGGTTTTATTTGCACAACACTCTGATGTAGTATCATGTCTACTGCCAAAGAGTGACATTGCCATATAAAAACAGACATAGGTACATTATTCATTGTGCATATCTATTATTAAATGATGTATGTGCTGCCTGAATTCTCTGCAAATACATGCTTATGTATTCAGGTTGGCTGCTTATGTGAGCCACAAGATTCTGCAGTGATTTATAAAACAACTCTGATAAAGAACACAGTTTAAAGAAAGGTACACCTTCCAAAAAATCAGCATGACCCTTCACCACCACCACCTGGGTGTCTTTATCAAACCCCATATGCATTAGCAGATACCCGGAGAGCGCTGTGCATAGGAATGGACGGTGTGTACAGCCTGTGCTTCCCTTCTGCAAAGCATCTGAGGACATCCTACAGAAGATTTGTTAACACATTCATTACACTGGTGTGTTAAGAATTGGACTCTGGCTATAAATAATACATTTTGTACGGCTGCCCAGATATATACCATAAGCAGCAAATTAGTAGGGTAAGTAAACACTCTCAGGGAAACAGGTGAACTGCTGGCTCTGGGAATCGCATTCACAAACAGTCGCCCAGAGCTTGTATAATGCTGAGAAGTGAAAGGCACTTGTATAGTTTCATTGTTATTGCTGAAAATTCAAGACAGACTGAAACTGGGGAGATGACATGGAATTCCTAGAATGCCGCAGAGCAGGTATTAAAGTTTGAGCTGCTGTTTAAATAAGTGGCGCAGACACCTGCTTAATTCTTACCACCTGGGCAGCAGCAGGAATATTTTACAAATCTGCATTGAAGTCTGGAGCGGTTGGAATTTTGGAATGCTTGTTTATCTCCCAGTTCTTTTTCCAGCTTCTTTTAATTAATAAGATGCTGACATCTAGTGGTGTCTTTTGTAACTACAGTGCCAGATTTATTAGAGAAAAGGCTCAGAGCCTAGTGACTGATACATCAGGGATTTCTGTAGGTTGCAGCAACATGCCTAAAATATACCTGACATTTAGAAATGATAATTATGTTTTAAAATGCCATTTGCTATAATCCTATTCACACACAACCTCATGTAGTGCTCAGTGCAACTCATAGGTCTATTGCATTAGAGTGTGCACCCCAAAGCTTAAATGCACGTGTGTGTGTGTTGTTATGGATATATATAAATATGCATACACACACAAAGAGCCCGTGTGAATTAGCCCTTACTTTTTTATAATTATTCTTTACATTTTTAATTATTTTTACATTTTTTTATTAGTTGCAATTTTTAATCTTTTTTACATATTTTTTCCCACAATGCTTTTTGGGATGTGGGGTGCTTTGGTGAGATATCACTGGACTAAATAGACACCTGAAGTCTCACTTTTGAGGCAGAGAAAGGGACTGGGGAAACACATTCCCTAGTTCCTTTCTGCAGCCTCAGCTGCAGAGAATCAATGAACACGAAGAACTCTGCCCAGCCTTCCTGTTCATTCATAAACTGAAGCATAGTAAACACAGCTTACCATGCTTCAGTTATGTATGAACACAGTGAGTAATCAGTACCGATCACTCACTGTGTTCATTCAGAAAAGGAACGGGCAAGTAAATGACATTGTTACCGTCCCCTTCCATGCTCTCCAACCTGAAGATCTCCCTGTATGTCTGCCGCAGCCGAAGTGGGAGGAGAGAAGCCGAAAGTGCTGTGAGGGGGGCCAGGCACTAATGCTAATGCACATAGGGTGATTGGGGTGTGCCCAAGCACATCGGGCACACCCTGTGCACATGCCTATGGTGCGACTGGCTTACAAAATATAGACTAAGGAGTCTATTAATCATTTTTTTTCTCCTAAGATTCACACAGCTTTCACCCAATATTAACACATTTTTACATAAAATTAAATTAAACCTAGGGCACAAAAACTTTAAACCAAATACATCTTAACGTCTTAAAGCGTTTGTTACCCCAACACTTCATATTCTTGATATGTGCCTGATGTACCATGTACTTGTATGAGAAAGTTTCCTGTTCTCTTTGTATTGCATCCTCTGTGCAAAATCCTGGTGTTCCTGCTGGTCCCCTTACTTTACCAATAAAAACTGACCACACTAAGCAGGAGAGCACTGCGTGGTCAGTTCTCTAGCTATGCTGAGAACTCAGTGTACTCTCCTCCAATGATCAGACGTGTCCTGATACACCCTTCCTGCACAGCCATTCACTTGGAAGCTCAGTGCACTGCTGCTTCTCCTCCCCCCAGTTTTTATGCAGCTGAGAATAGGGAGAATTTGATCATTTATAAAAAAGGGAAAAAGGCATTTTTAAAATATTTTTTAAATCTATACAAAAATGTTTTGCCTTTCATTTCTATTTTAAACTGAATGGGTTGTTTTACAAGGTGATCATTTACAATCACTTTAATATTCACAAAGGATATAAATCAACTGTGTGTTACCTGTAATATATATATAAAATTAAAATAAATGAATCCAGTTAGTAAAAGTAGTAGTGACATCAGCACTAAACAGCATACAGACAACTATGGGAGGGGGCGGATACAAGACCCATCGCCCTGCACAAGGAGAGAGAACAGCTGTGACCGGTCTGTAATACACTGTATTACAGGAAGCTCCTGCACAGAGGCAAAGTTTCACATTGGATTACTGCACAGATCTGGAAAAAATGCACAACAAGAATCAAGGAAAAATACACATATCTCTTGTATTTAGACAACATATACTTATCCCAGAGATCAGCTTTGACTAATTAGTCAGTTTGACAAAGGCGGTAAAACATTCATTCACAGCATTGTCTTTACATACACATATGTACCATACTGTAATGTTTAGACCAGATAAAAACCAAATAAAGTCACTCTATTCTGAAATGCAGATGCACAGTCTTGTAAAAATTAGTCCACCAATATAGCGCCCAACAATCATCCAATAGTGACTCTTGTGATCAATCCGTGATCCCCCTTAGTGCTCAAACACTCGCCAGAGGTTGTTTGACCCTCTGCAATATAGCATAAGAGTCAATCACACTTGTGGATACTTCCCCTCCTGGGTTCTTCTGTGTGCTCCAATGCTCCCTGGGTGTCGCTGTCCTGGATACTTCTCTACCTCCAGTATGGGTCTGTACCAATCAATTGGGATGTCAGCCACTCAAACAATGGTAAAGAAACAAAGGGGGGGGGGGGGGAAGTACCATAGTGTAGTAATGTTTTAATTATATTTAAAAGCTAATCTCTATTACACTAACAGGTATAATCATACCGATAACGTCTAAACCCAGCGTGCGCTTCACAGGCTGGAAGTGATGACACCAAATACCCTGCCCAATACGCTTTGGCCCATGTGACCCATGAACAGCAACAGTAGAATTCTCTCCTGCGCTCAGGTGTCCAGTAACTACGTATGTGGTGCGACCAACTTAGTGAAGTAATGCCTGACATCTTGCAGCCCTCTTTAGAACAATGGGTATTCATAGACTAAAGGGAAACAAAAAGAAGATGGAGGGTGCACTGACCTAGTGCATTACCACTGATAAAACTTTATTGTAGCATTAAAACAGCAAGATATATACTCACAAACGAGCATTCATAAAAGCTTTGACAAGGGAGCAGATTCGCTGTTTTGAAGATCGACACACCAGGACCAAATGTCGAGAGGGTCAAACCAATGGAATGACTGATGGCTGACGCATTTCGGGGGAGCACCCCTTTCTTCAGAGCCTAGGCGGGCAATGACTAGTCTCTCATAGTTGCCTCTACTTATGTTTGTCTGTGTCTGCAAGGCCCAATTTATAGCGACGCCTACTCCAATAGGAAACGCCCACCCATATGGACTTCTCCTCCCTGGCCCCATCCCTCCTAGATATGACCTTTACCCAACGGCTGGGAACCAATACTAGTGTTATTGTTTAGTATTAATATACTAGACCCATACATATGGTACCATCTGCATAAGTCACAAATATCCAAGCGCAACTGTTCGGCATAACCACCCTCTGAAAAGAGGGTGAACAGACATATCATACCTTCTGCATGTTGCCCCTAGAATGGTCCTTTGCTGTGGGCTGGTATGGGGAGGTGTTGAGGGGCATCGTAGGCTCCCAGGAGCCATGGAGGCGCTGTTACCAGTGGGTGGAACGCACGCCGCTCAAAAGACCAGGAAGTGAGGGTACTGTTGTGTTCCACCCGCAACTTCCGGCCATATCATAGGATGCTATGTGTAGGGGGGCGCGGCACGGAAGCGCGGGTGTGTTTACGCTCCACCTGTTGCTTCCGACCGCCGTGGGTTCGCCTTAGTAAAGCTAGATTGATAGTGATGCAGGGTGCGCGCACCATTACCTGTGTGTGCGCCTCACTCTAGCATCCCTGTCCACTCTCCGCTGTCCCCTCCACTGGTCTATATACGATCTAGTACCAGGCACTGATTATACAGGGGAGGCGGCATATCAATCAGGGCAGAACGCAGCTCACAGGCACACATAGACCATGGAATTTGCCCAAAAAAGATAAAGATTTAAAATTGAGAATTGAAAGTAAAGAATAAACATGTTGAATATCAATTAATTAATTAATTGATTAAGCTCAATGTAGTCCGCAGAAGCATCCATCCAAGGTGAATACATTACTATTGTGTAATGAAATTAGATAAATTATCAAAAAATAAAAAATATTTATATACATTATCATAATAAGGGGTCATAAAATGTAACCATATAAAGAAACTATAAGCCAATAATACAAAAAGAATAGACCTTAAAAATAAATAAATAAATAAAAAGGAAAAATTAAATGTATTAAAAAAAATAAATAAAAACATATAAATAAATATAAAAAATGGATTAAATCAAATCAAATTAAAAAAAAAGGAGGATCTAAAAGTAAATGCGGATTCTATAAAGCCTATATCATTTCTAACACCATTGGAGGACTTTTAACAGTGCAACATCCACATACCAACTATTCATGCTGGGTTTAGATGTTATAGCTCAAATATGCATAGCACATGTCCAAGGGAGCACCCTACTTCAAAATTGACAATAAGGTAAAACCACTAAAGGGGCTAGAACCGTCCCCATATTGATGAAAAAATATATATATAAAAAATATAAATTAAATAAATTCTACTATACATTATATATATATATATATATATATATATATATATATATATGTATATATATATACCTTACATATTAATTGTTGAATAAAGAGGGTATGCGTCAAAGCAAAGGCTTAGCTAAAACACAGTAATAGTATTCTCCCAAAAATATATACACACCAAAGGATACCTCTGCGGACTGTCGTACTACAGAGAGACCATTGGCCGCTAGCACCTAACAAAAATCTCACTATGAACCAATGGTGATAGTAAACAAAAAATAACACAAGATTGATAATATTACAGAAGTATTAATAAATTCCTGACAGACCCAACCCAAGACTGGAAACTAACTACTACACATAAACCTAAAAACTAACTACCGAATAAATCAAATCTATCTATCCCAGATCCTAATGACTGAAACTCATATACCCCGTAAGTGAGCCCCAAGGTGCATCTTGTAGTGAAAGGAGCAAACTAAAAGGATGGAAACATACGGTAGTTGTCCTGGCTGATACCGCAAGTGACTCAGGAGCTAGCTTTCACAAGGACTGTGAATGTCATACGACATTATGCAGTTCGATTTCTTCATTCAGGCCCTTCGGAGCCAGAGTTCCTAGGGAAAAAATCCAAAATGCCTCTCTCCTGCACAGCATTTGATACTTTTTACCGCTATCCAAGTCACTCGGCATAGCCTCTATACTGAACACTTTGAGTCCATCTGTACTACTACTATGGACTTCCTTGAAGTGTCTCGGTAATGAGTAATTGTCTTTCTCCGTCAGAATGCTGCTTCTGTGCTCATTCATCCTGGTCCTCATTGGTCTTGATGTTCGGCCAATGTAAAGGAGGCCACAGGGGCACAGGAGGCCATAGATGACATACGGGGTGCCGCAGCTGATAAACTGCTTCATCCTGTGAATCCTGCCATCTACTCCAACAACTTATTTCTTTCTATGGCACATATGCACACAGTTCCCACAGTTGTTACTCCCACATCTGTAACTACCTTTCTAGTCAAAGATCATACTCCAAGGATTACTATGCCCTCTATTTCTTAGCTTTTTCACCCTACTTTGGGGCAATAATGCTCCTTCAGTCTCCTAAATACCAACTTAGGATGCGAGGGAAGACTTGTCCTCAGGATAGGGTCTGATTCAAGGATCCTCCAATTCTTTTTAAAGATTTTTTGTATTAAGGAGGTCTTGTTGTTAAACCTAGTGCAGAACCGTACTTGTGGTTTTTCATCCATGTGGGGATCTATGATTTTCTCTCTCTCTACACCAACATTGTCGTACAGCACAAGGTATTTTTGGAAGGCCTCTTCTATATGTTTTTCTTCATATCCCTTTTCCTTGAATTTCTTCTTGAGGACAAGACTTTGTTCTTCATAGTCATGTTTCAGGGTACAAGTCCGCCTGAGTCTGCAGAACTGGCCAAAGAGGTCGTTTTTGATCCATCTAGGATGATGGTGGCCCCGGGCATGAAGATAAGAATTTCCAGCGCTCGGTTCAAAATGTGTTTTTTAATAAATGGCCCCAGTGCCGTCAACTTGTAACTCCAAGTCCAGAAAGACTAAGGACTTTTCATCCACCACATGTGTAAAGGAAATCCCAAAAGGATTCCCTGCACAATGTGCTAGAAATCCTTTCAGCTCTTCATCGGTACCACTCCAGATGATGAGAACATCGTCTATGTACCGTGAGTACAGTACTAGGTTCCTCCCAAATGGGTTATTAGCCTAGATGTAATTGAGCTCCCAATAGCCAATAAACAAATTTGCTTAGCTGGGAGCGAACCTAGCACCCTTGGCTGTACCCTTTACCTGCCTGTAGAATCTATCCATGAAGGTGAAGTAATTATGAGTCAAAGTAAACTCAATGCATTCATAAATGAATTGAGCTTGCATAGGATCGAACAAGTGTTCTTCTGCCAGATAATATTCAATAGCTCTAAGCCCAAATTCCTGCTGAATGGATGTGTACAAGGATGTCACATCAAGCGATAGCAATCTATATCCTTGCTCCCAAGTGTATGCACTGAGTACCTCTAGGGCATGGACAGAATCCCTAATGAATGATGGCAGGTTCACTACCAATCCCTGGAGAAAGTAATCAATGTAACTGCCAAGATTACTGGTCAAACTATCAATCCCTGCTATAATAGGTCTACCTGGGGGCTTCTCCATATCTTTGTGTATCTTTGGGATATGGTAAAAGTGGGGAACCACTGGGTGCTTAGAATACAGAAATTGGTACTCGTTCTTGGTTAGGACCTGATCAGATAATGCTTTATCTAGAAGCACTTTTAGTTCAATGTTGAAACTAACCGTAGGATCCCAAGTGAGTCTCTCATAGGTATTGGTGTCACCGATCAATCTATACGCTTCCTCTAGATATTGATCTCTGTCTTGTATAACCAGACCTCCACCTTTATCTGCTTTCCTTATAACGATCACCGAGTTCTTTTTCAGACTACCCAGAGGGCCCTCCAAACCTGCTTCATGGCCCTTAATGTACTTCCAATTTTTACTATTACTACACATCTTCCTAAATTCCTTCATCACTACTTCATAGAGTGTAGGTATGAAATTCCCCTTATTCCAATGTGGGTAGAAGCTTGATTTTGGTCTAAAGTTTGTATTGATGACCTTGCCCCCTAAGGTTAAGGGGGGGGAAAACTTCAATAGACTCTTGACCTCCTTCCAGGTATAGCTCTTCCAGAATTTCCAGTATCCCCTTGTCTAAAGGTTCAGCATGAGCAGTGGGAATAGTTGTTTCTGAACCCTCCTTAATTACTCCATTTATTTATTTTAACCTAAAATGGCTCTTCACGGTGAGATTACGCACAAACTTGTTGAGATCAATGAAGAACTCAAACAAATTGGGAGGACTCTCCGGAGCGTAATTGAGTCCCCTTCTGAGCAATTCAAGTTCTGTGTCTAGGAACTCGCATTTCGACAGATTGAATATTTTTATAGTGAAGTGGCTCTCTGATGTTTTTGATCTCTCTTTTGATTTCCGTCCTCCCCTACACAATCTTCTCGTTGTTTTAGTTGCCTCCAGGTGTTCGGGGGTGATAAAGGTCGAAATGTAATGCTTTTCTGTGCTGCGGGTTTCATCCTTCCTGCAGCTCCTTGCACAAAAAAAGAAATCTCATTCTAAGATTTAGTTGTTTTGGTGTTGATGACATTCCTTCCTACTCCCAATAGATCGTTGGATCTTAATTGTAAACGGGAATCCTGTTGCTTCTCTACTACATCCAAAGTAGGCTGTATCGATATTGCTAGATCCTTTCTTGCCTCTTGTATTATAATCTCCTTCTGTGGTGACGGATTTGCACCAATAACAGGGTCATGTCCAATAGGGTCACCAACCTTCTGATTCCCTTGATTGCTTTTATCATTGTGATCTAGGTCACCAGACCTAGGAGGGATGGGGCCAGGGAGGAGAAGTCCATATAGGTGGGCATTTCCTATTAGGAGTCGCTATAAATTGGGCCTTGCAGACACAGACACACATAAGTAGAGGCAACTATGACAGACTAGTCATTGCCCGCTTAGGCTCTGAGGAAAGGGGTGCTCCCCCGTAACGCGTCAGCCATCAGTCATTCCATTAGTTTGACCCTCTCAACATTAGGTCCTGGTGTGTCGATCTTCAGAACAGCGTATCTGCTCCCTTGTCAAAGCTTTTATGAATGCTCGTTTGTGAGTATAAATCTTGCTGTTTTAATGCTACAATAAAGTTTTATCAGTGGTAATGCACTAGGTTGGTGAGCCCTCCTTCTTCTTTTTGTTACCCATGAACAGCAGCAGTCTTCATAGGTCACAATTTATTTGTACTATTTTTCTGTTGAGAGATATATCTAAAAAGAAATGAAAAAGCCCCTCTCTTTTTCTCCCCCCTTCTTTCCTTCACCATTCTATTTTCCCTCCCTCTCCTTTTTTTTGCCACCCCCTTTTCCTCTTTTCTCTCTTTTTTACCCCCCTGTCCTCCTAACAATTCTTCCTCTACACCCCCCCTTCTCCCCTCTTCCCTCCCTAATTTCCTTCAGCCACCACCACACCCCCCCCCCCCCGCCTTTCTCCCTTACTTTTTTCCCCTTTCCTTCCTTCTTTGCTTTTAGTACCCCCCTGTATTCCCTTCATTCCTTCTCCTTCCTTCTTCCCCCCTTTTTCCTTTTGTCCCCTTCTCCCCCCCCCCCCGTTTCTCCTCTTCCTTCTTTTTCCCCTCTATCTTTCTCTTTTTATCCTCTCCTTCTCCTGTTATCAATCTTCTATTCTATATAACTGCTTGCATGATTGTTTACTCCTTCATTTTCTTTAGTAGCCTCGGGATATTGTACCAGTTTATATCCCCACCCCTTTTTGCCCCCCCTGTGCCTGCCGTGGGGGAGATTTGATGGGGTTGCTGTCTTGGTTGCCCCTGAGTTCTGGTCCTCACTGATAAGCGACAGTGGTTTTTTGCCCCTCTCATTTCTTCACTTGTTTTTTTGCTTTGTACCTTTAATTATTTGTCATCATGTTATCATGTTTCTGTTACAGACAATACCTCCTCCTGCAGAAGCGGTGTTATCCACGAAACAGGTCGAGGATGTTCTTTTCACTGAGGACTAACTATCCCTCCATTTTCAGCTGTGGAGGATTTACAATATTTGGTCCCTAAATGAGACCCATGTTTTTAAATTTGTATCTGGATTGTTGTTTTTTTATAAAATTTTGTATTAATAAAAAAATCTATGTTTTATCCTCAATCTGTAGTCATTGGGTACCGAGAGTACATTCACAGAAACTGTCTGGGGGACATATGGGGAATATGTCTCCTGCTGCTTTTTAATTGTTAATTTCAAGGATGATGGTACCCCTATACAATTAAATTTAATAGTTCTATTAGAGCCCATTGCTCCACTGTTGAGCGATATAATACACATAGCGTGGGTGACTTTGGGTTTTGGCTTGACAAAGGTGGTCTGAAAACTAGGAACCATAGTGATCTTCTACCAAGGTGAAAATACCACTCTCAAACCAATCAGCCAGTGCGTGTCCCAACACCAACTAAGGGAATGGCACACTCTGGTGGTAACGTCACATTGGTGGAAGATCATCACGGATTCAGGATTTCTTGCTGGATTTGTTCTTTGGAAATTTTTAATACTTGCACTTTATTGTTGTTTGTTTTATGATTTAATATCTCACATCTTATTTATTCATTTGTATTTAATCCTCAAAAACAAGGACTGTATAAAGGACTTTTTTATTGTTGTTGCACGTTTGGACACTTTCACTTTATTTAATAATTTTATATTTCATATTATCTATCAATTTTGTATATACTTATGTTTTAAAAGCACTATTTGGGTGGTAACCTAGATATAAGATATTGATATTGGTGCTATAATCATACTTACCAATTTTTCCCCGAACACAGGGGAACAAATTCACATGCAGTTTTGATGGATGAACAGCTATGCAAATGTATTATATATGTAGCCCTATGTGTGAATGGACCCTTGGCAATTATATCCCTGGCACCTGATGTGACATGGTCCTAATGCTAATGCATGGAATCAATGCAATCAATGAAATAGATTTAAGTAATGCTTGCAATGCTTGGCCTGTGTAGGGATTAACATAAGAGTGACTAAAACAGTTCTGCAAGGCCAAGTATTGATCATTTTCTTCTATAAAGAGGAAAGGAAACACCTTTCACATTGTACCATCATCTGAGTTGTGTAGAGGATTACAGAAAGTCCCAGAGGTGTTCAAGTCAAGCCAGAATGAGCCAATCTTTCACTGCTTATTATCTTGGTGAGCTTTAAATAAGAACTTTAATATTGTTGAGAAGAAAAATCCCTTCTGGGTGATTTAGGCCCCTTTCACACATACGTTCAGTCACCTCAAAACGGATGAAGTATTCATCAGTTTTTCACCTGTTTTTCATCCGTGCTCATCAGTTTTTCATCTGTTTTTTTACATCCACTACCAATGCAAAAACAGATGAAAAACCGACCATTTGTCAGTTTACATCTGGTTTGCATCCGATTCGTTTTTTTGACGGATGAAAAAATAGGGCTTTTCATCCGTTCAAAAAAACGGATGTTGACGGAAGCAGATGAAAATGGATGCAAATGGATGATCATCCGTTGCCATTCGCTTTTCCATAGGAATGCATCGATGTCCGTTTTTCATATGTCAACGGACGGATGAGAAACGGGTGAACAGTCCGTATGTGTGAAAGGGGCCTTATATACATTCCATGGATTTTAAAAGAGAAGTACAGGAATTGGGTTTTTTTTTCAGAATCATTCTCACCTAGGTGGATGCAGGATCGATCGGAATGCTGCATCTGTCCCCCACCAGCTCGAAGACTGAGAACCAAGTGATCAAACACTGTTGATGACTCAGTTCTCACAGCTTCCTGGGCAGAGAGCTGCTGACTGTCAGCCACTGGCTCTCTGCTCTCCTCTGTTCCGCCCCCGCGCTCACTGGAGCACTGGGCTGTGGAGGGGGGGCAGCATCTGGCTCAGGCTCTCAGCAGCTTGCTGAGAGGCTGGGCCAGGTGCCGGTCCAGGCATGTGGGCGGATCCTCACCACATGGTAACAATCTTTCCCAGGCCTAGACCAGCTCTGTGTTGTCAGCTGATAGTGGGCTTTAGCTAAAGATGGGTACCAGGAGTGCAAAACAAACTGCACTCCTGTGATCCACAGGAGAAGTACACCCAAACAGGCTTTAGCTGTACTTCTCCTTTAACAAACTGTGTTGCATATTCCTATCTTTCTTTATTCTAAAGAAATAGCTGTTTGTTTCTCTTATCAATCAGCTGCTGTGCTTGCAGGATTCTAATGGGAAAAACTGCAGGGTCTGCATCCCTTTAGACTTGATTTCCCTTTGGGAGTATCTCAACAAAAATTAAATTTTTGTTGCAGGAGATGCCCAACATCTGAATTGTATCTTGGTGCAGACTTCTAGGAAAATCAGTGAGCCAATCAGGAAATTATATTGCTGGGTGCCATCTGCATACAGAAGCCTCCAGGTTGCCATATTGCATTTCATTTTATAGAAAATTACAACGCTGCAGATTGAAAAGGGAAGATCATTTCAAAAAACATTCAATCACAATATGGCCTATATCGTTATTGTATGTGCTATATTATTTAATTTTTTGGCTATTATTTTTTTCCAGGAAAGTGGAGTTAACCCGTTAAAGCTGTAAGACATTGGCCCCATGGCATTATTTACTCCACACTCCCATTACAAATTGGATAAGCAAAAAGAAAACATTCTGCCTAAATTGCCTTTCAAATGGCATTTCCAACAATGGCACTTACTGTTCCCACGTCATTTAGCTGAGCTTTAACAGCTGAATCAGCTGGAATGTACAGTGATTATGGAGATGAATCCTGCAGCCAGGATTCCAGCAATAACATTGCGGGCCCACCGGTGGAAATGATGCTGTTTCATCGCAGATTAACAGATGGCCCGATATTTTATCCTTCAAAAATGGCCTCATTTGAATATAAATGTTAAGCCTGTTATTTCTCCCCTGGTATACCTGCTAGTTTAAATTAATTGCCGCTGGAGCAGAAAATCATATGTAATCAGTCACTGCATAATGAACAACCTGTTCCAGGGCACCGCACATAACTTTCCTGTTACATTGGTGCTTCTTCTAGGTTTAGATGTGTCATTACAATTCACCGGCTCTGCTGCTGTCTTCCCCTCTGTGATCCGTCAGGCGACAGATTTCACATCCGATGTGTTCTCCGGCTTTTTTCTTAGCTCTGAATTAGAACAGTGTGTAGCTCTTAAGAGCAAATTACATGAGGAATTAGACAAATCGTAGGTTATTCCAGAATTGCTGCTTACCTGCGTTCTGTTCTGTTTGACACAAAAATTAAAAGTCGACATGAAATCCCAGCCTACCATAGCACAGAGGTCTGCTTGTAAATGAAGGCTCTCTGTTCATGTTGTAGAGTGTGGACCAAACTAACCATCTCACAGATTTGTGCGATTTGCAAAGGTTATAACTACCCTTCATTTGGAGGGTCTGTCTCAGGGCCTGTCCCTCTTTAGGAACCCATTTTTTTCTTCTTCTTCACTCCTCACTTATTTAGCTCTTGTGTTAACAGCCCTGACTGGAAGGGCAGGAGACCTGTTTTTTCTCAGGGCATTTAAATAACACTTACAAGTCTTGTCCCTCCTGCAACTTGTGACCTGATACTAAAAAGAGAAGCAGCAGACTGAAAGGCCTATCTCTTGATCTCTCTTCTCTCTCCTCCTATCAGCATTTCCCTTGTTAGCAAATTTACAATTTATCACAAATGATTGGCTCCTTATGCTGCATTCTTTCTGCCAGTCTGAGCTCTACTGAGCTCTAAATATATATATATTTGTGGGTTTTTAGCTTGGTGTAGAGCAGGGGGAGGCAACCTTGGCCCTCCAGTTGTGGTGAAACTACAGATCCCATCATGCCTCTGCCTCTAGGATTTATGCCTGTAATTGTTTGGGTCTTGCAATGTCTCATGGGACTTGTAGTTTCAAAACAGCTGGAGGGCCGAGGTTGCCTACCCCTTGTGTAGAGCCTACCAGTGGGCTGAGTCCACACCAGTTGTGCTGTTTAAGAGCATATTGGCCCACTTTTATTAAAGGAAAATAAAAACAAGTCCATCCAGGATTGCCCAGTAATGAGAGCCGGCAAAACTGTAATCCTTGAAGTGTCGTTTATTGGTGCAACAGAGTGACAATAAAACAATAAATCTGACGCGTTTCGGCAATAGCCTTAGTCGTAGCTACGACTAAGGCTCCTGCCAAAATGCGTCAGCTTTATTGTTTTATTGTCACTCTGTTCTACCACTAAACGACACTTCAAGGATTACAGTTTTGCCGACTCTCCTTATTACTGTTGCATTGGAGTGTGTTGGGACACATCGAGCCTTGGCACCTGTGAGTGGACCTGGTGTATGGATTGAGTTGTCCCTGCGGAGAGCGCTGTTACCTTTCTTCTTTTCTATGCTGGATCATCCAGGATTCCCACACAGGGGTTTCAACTTCACACAGCAATAATGTAATAAACAAAAAATACCAAGCCTCCTGGCTCTCTGGTCATCAGTGCTGCTCAGGCTTTGGCCTCGGTGCTCTTGACCCTGTAACAGTGTCCCTATTTGGTACACACTTTGTACCTCTGCTGACACTCTCTCTTACAGCTTCCTTGCTGCTACAACTCACAGGCTTGGCCCTCTGTCTGTTCCTTCAGAATCTCCCCATGCAGACATGCAGGCTTCTCCCATGCATACCTGGACTCCTCGGAAGGGTGGAGCCCAGATCCCTGGTCCAGACTCTACTATTCAAAAAGAGTTGTGGTATGGTTGAGGGTCCACATCCCAAATAGTAGAGATAATGAAGAGAATGAGTGAAGATGAAAAAGGAAGTAAATGTAAATTTTTAAGATACTAAAGTAAAACAAAATTAAAATGATTCTAATTAATATGCAAGAAAAATTTATAATAAAGAGTATTGAAAAAAAAAAAAAAGTCTGCAAAACACTTGAGACTGGGACGGAGGTTTACCTTCCAGCAGGACAACAACCGTAAACATACAACCAGAGCTACAATGGAATGGTTTAAATCAAAGCATATTCAGGTGTTAGAATGGCTCAGTCAAAGTCCAGACTTAAATCCAATTGAGAATCTGTGGCAAGACTTGAAAATTGCTGTTCACAGACGCTCTCCATCCAATCTGACAGAGCTTGAGCTATTTTGCAAAGACGAATGGCAAAATTCCACTGTCTAGGTGTGCAAAGCTCGTAGTGACATACCCAAAAAGACTTGCAGCTGTAATTGCAAGGAAAGGTGATTCTACAAAGTATTGACTCAGGGGGGCTGAATACAAATGCATGCCACACTTTTCACATATTTATTTGTAAAAAAAAGTTGAAAACCATTTATAATTTTCCTTCCACGTCACAATTTTGTGCCACTTTGTGTTGGTCTATCACATAAAATCCCAATAAAATACATTTACATTTTTGGTTGTAACATGACTAAATGTGGAAAATTTCAAGGGGTATGAATATTTTTTCAAGGCACTGTAAATGGCACTACAATGCACCACACACATATTTTGCAGTAATGTGCAGTAAAACTTAATCCCTTGCACTTCCTGAGGACCTCTGGCCATAGTGACGAGCCTGGTGCGCTCCAGGACTGGGCTGTATAATTGACTTTTGCCTTAAATAGTACAAAAAGCACTGATTTTCACTAAAAAATCCCAATAATGTTGCAGCTGACAACATTTCTACCAAACCTCAAAGCTCAGAATGCCCAGAGCTCATATAGTCCTCAGACGTCTCGTGTTACACATGTACACACTTGTAAAATAGCCCAAACCACAGGCATGTAAACAAGGAAATAAGAAAATTGCTTTTAGCAAAGATTTTGCTGTTTCAGTTTTTACATACTCATGCATTTTTTTTTAAATGTTATTTAAAAACATTTATTTATAATGTTATTTGGAAATCAATTCCATAAGGTATATTTTAAATACACATGGATGGATTTGTTTGTTTATGTCAGTTTTTTTAAACTTTCGTAATCCTTTAGTTAAAATGTGATAATATAGTCACAGCATATGAATACTGTATGTTTAATGAAAGACAAATTGCTCCTAAAATGTACATTCTTGCCATAATTTTAAATGACAGTAGTTTTTAGCACAACAAAATTACTTTAAAGTAGAAACTAAAAGCCTAACTATAACAATTCCTAAAAATGTTTCCTCCCTCCTCCTCCTACATATCCTTCCTAATCCTTAAAAAAAAAGGTCTGTGTACTTACCTATTTTCAATCCACTCCAGTCCGGTCACATGATCCTGTAACTCTGTGTAAGGGGGTGCTTGGCAACAGCTGATAATACTATGAGATCACTCATAGGCTCATATGGCCCAGCCATTGTCAGCGCTCCCTCCTCTCCCCTGCAGTTGCTGCTCAATGACACAGCGGGGCTGGAGCTGCAGGCTCATGACCAGATCAGATTAAAAATAGGTAAAGTTAATGACTCACATGGCCATACATGTAATCGCCACCATCCCTTTATTAGAATATAAGAATAAACCTCAAAGAGTGGGATTATATGGGTGATTGAAAAAAAGATACTGTATTTATAAAACATATATATTTATTACAAATAGATTTGAATAAAATTTCAAATGGAAAATACAAATCATCACAACAATGATGATATCCCATTACGTAAGGAAATTGGTGTAAACCTGAAGTGGTAGTCCCCATCTACTTGCAGTTCCTTCATCGGTGAATTACAATGAGATAAAGTAGGTGGGGATAACCAACGCGTTTCAAACTATGCTGATATAAGCAAATCTTTTTCAGGGAATAATACCACTTCTGCAAAAACAATTTCAATTGAAGAACAAATAAGTATTGTATATGACGATGTATGTGATTACATCTGAAATTATACATATTCATATATATACTTACAATGTTTAGTGAGGAGTATACACTAAAGTTTGGTGAGGAGTACTGATACATTGATACATGGTTCTCTTGTCACCAGAAGGAGTGCTCTTGGTAGAAAAATCAAACATTGAAAGTGTATATATGAACATGTATAATTATGCCTGTATGTATAATTTCAGATGTATGCAAAGGAGGGGAGAAGGGGAATAAGGGAAAATGGGACTTTATATGAAACACAACACTTCGGTAGGTTGAATCACTCAAATATTATAATAAACATATTTATTAATAACACAATTGAGCATAGTGCAATAGATATCATGATAAGGTAAAAACATAGATAATACAAAATACAGATAAACATGACTAATGCCTCATATATAGAAAACATTTTAGGGGGTATTTAGGGTAAAGCACTGCTATGGAGCTGACAAAATACACTGTTAAGTGACTACATGAGGTGAATATAGGGCCAGGAAACCATGCTGGGGAGGTAAGTGAAGGCAAATATGTATGAAGGACAAAAAAAATAATTACAGAAAAATCCAGCATGCATGAGGACAAAGGGGACATTCACAGCATATTACAATCATGGTAATTAGGGAATGAGGAAAGAAATACAATATATTATCAAACATTAAATACAATAAAATGTGATGTTAAAGGATAAATCTTACCTTAATATAATCCTTCTGCAGGACCTGGATGATGACAGAACAGGTCTCTGGGATAATGATCCCCAGAGCCTGGGGGGAGATTCCTGTCGAGAACTTGAGGTCCTGCAGACTTCTCCCCCTCGCCAAATACCGCAGGGTGGCGACGAGCCTCTGCACCGGAGTGATGGCTTGCCTCATGCAGGTATCCTGCCTGCTAATATAAGGGGTCAGCAAAGCCAACAAACGGTAAAATACGGGGTCCGTCATCTGGAGAAAGTTCCTGAAATCATCAGGATTATTGTCACGGATCTCACGGAGCAAAGGCATGTGACAGAACTGGTCACGATGGAGCAACCAATTCTTGGTCCATGAACTCCTCCCCACCCTGTTCATGGAATGGACTTGTGTCAAGGTCAGGACCCCAACACCAAGCCCCCCGCACAGCACGAACTCTACGAGGAGTACGCATACGCAACATGGCTAGAAAACGGTCGGCTGCTCAGAACGAAGTAACAGAACGCACTGAAGTACAGCAAGGCCTGTGAAGAGCGACCTGAAAATCAGTAACGAACGAACAAGAACACAATGATAAATCAATGCAAACTCACTGCACGCACTGAAGACCAGATACAAACCCACAAGCACAAACTGAACAGCAGAAAACGAACTTAAAGCCAGGAGTCTGAAAAAGCGCGAATCGTCTCTCACCAAACTTTCACTAACACGAGATTAGCAAAAGGAGCCCAAAGGGTGCTGCGCTTGGTTCGGACCTGCCCTTTTCTAGTCTCGTCGTACATGGTGTACGTCACCGCGTTCTTGGCGATCGGAAATTCTGACAACTTTGTGCGACCGTGTGTATGCAAAACAAGTTTGAGCCAACACTTGTTGGAAAAAATCCATGCATTTTGTTGTCGGAATGTCCGATCAATGTCCGATCGTGTGTACGGGGCATTACAATGTTTGATTTTTCTACCAAGAGCACCCCTTCTGGTGACAAGAGAACCATGTATCAATGTATCAATACTCCTCACCAAACTTTGGTGTATACTCCTCACGAAACATTGTAAGTGTATATATGAATATGTATCATTTCAGATGTAATCACATACATCGTCATATACAATACTTATTTGTTCTTCAATTGAAATAGTTTTTTGCAGAAGTGGCATTATTCCCTGAAGAAGATTTGCTTATATCAGCATAGTTTGAAACGCGTTGGGTATCCTCACCTACTTTATCTCATCGTAATTCACCGATGAAGGAACTGCAAGTAGATGGGGAATACCACTTCAGGTTTAATTTCCTTATGTAATGTGATATCATCATTGTTGTGATGTTTTGCATTTTTCATTTGGAATTGTATTCAAATCTATTTGTAATAAATATATAGGTTTTATAAATACAGTATCTTTTTTCAATCACCCATATAATCCCACTCCTTGAGGTTTATTCTTAGATTAAAAATAGGTAAGTACACAGATCTTTTTTTATACAGGTTATGCAGGATAGGCAACAGGAGGGGGGTCTTTTTTATGTTCAGAACTGTGTATCATAAACAATTATGTTTTTATTATATATAACATACTGTTTTCACCCTCACCTTCCCTTCACCTTCTTCTCTTTGCATTTCAGTGCTGGTGACGATCCCCTGCAACCTCTTTGCACCCACATTCTGTCCAAATACATGCATTCTGGAGAAGACTTGCTCTTCAACCTGAAAACTGGACAAACTCCTGATGATAGGGTCAGAGAAAAAAGTATGAGAAAAGGACTCTGTGGCACCATTCTCACAATAACAAAGTTGCCAGTGTTTTAACATAATTTCCAGGGACCATTTGCTGCTTAGCTGGGCTATTTGTGCTTTGAATCTTGAACTCAGATGGATTCTTGCATTTTGAAGACAAAATAAAAAAATTACATATGCAGTCTGCCACTAGAATTAGAGGGTTGAGCTAAACCATTTACCATGGACAAGCGTGTTCAGTTTTTATACATCTATGTAAAACCATTATCCAATCAGCATGCTTCTTGCAATGCAGAACACCTGATTGGCTCGTTGTGTTGCTTCTACCTCCCACAGTCTTAGCTTTGCTGTACAGAGGCTGAAACAAAGTCAAATTCAAGAACCTAAACTACTTGCAAAAAAAAAGAAAACACATTTAAAAATGTGAAAATGAATTCAGAGCTGCAAAAATGTGTGTCTTTTATATCCATCTGGAGTTCAGCTTCAAAGAAGACATTGGGATGTTCTCAGAACTACTGTTTTAACACTGAGAGTTACTGGTAATGGATCAACTACATATAATAAGAAAACTGTTCCATTTAAAATATAACTAAAGGAGACGTAGCAGAACACCTATCAGTTTTTTTTCTTTTCTTATTGCGGTCTGTACCCCAATTAGGGAGTCGTCCTGTTTAATGTTGTCACAGAAAATGAAAGAAAATCACAAATTTTGGGTTGTCACCAGGACAGGAACAGACGAAAAACCCTCCAATGGGAACATTATTTCTAACCAGGGATTCCCTCACTTTGGAATTATTTCCTATGACTTCCTGTTTTGGCTATGGGACAAGAAGTGAAGGTAAATCTCTCCAGTGGGACACAGATGTCAAAGAAACTGAGAGGGGTTATAAACTTCCCTCACTCCAAAATAACAAACAAAAGTTGTAGCATTAGTTCTACTTTGATTTTTTCTTTTATTTATTACAATGATAAATGAAGAACACATGAAAATATAATTAACAACGCATGCACTGTTAAACCAAAACAAAAATAATCAAAATTCTCACAAAAATATATGTGCTCCAAATTACACAATACGCTGCTGCACACACCTCTAATGTGCTCCAACATCAAACATGTAAAATAATAAATAATAATAATGTTGCAATGCTTCGAGACAACTTACAAACTAGCTATTATATAGCAAAAAAAATAAAAATGATACAATAACATACTATAAAATAAAAATAAATATATATCTATAACATCAAAAAGTCCTTTCAATCTGGTGTAAACTAAAGCGGTGGTATAATAACAAACAATACAATTAAAATAACAATAAAATGATATCTGTGACTATAAAAATCCCTTCCAATCCAAATGAAAGTTTTCAGGTTTTTGACAGCACAACCCCAGTGCTGTATGACAACACATGTGATCGACCACCGTGTTTACTATGCCCTTACCTTCAGGCTTGGACCCATATAACATGTACAGGTCAAATATGCGTAATCCTTTTTCCTGAGGGCCACAAAAGGGTCTCTTCCACAAATGGGATTTGATCATCTAGCACTCCAACAAACAAAAGTGTGTTCCCCTTTAAGAGGTTTTACATCCGCCATGCAAAATATTATTATTATACAGTATTTATATAACACCAACAGTTTACGTAGCGCTTTACAACTTGAGGGTAGACAGTACAAATACAATACACTTTGATACAGTAGGAATCAGAGGGCCCTGCTCCTTAGAGCTTACAATCTAAGAGCAAATGGTACAGAGAGGTAATTACAGTGCACATAAATACCATCAGGGTCATAAAATTAACTCTTGGTGCCGCACTTGCGGTTTCCGTAATGACGTCACCTGGCTCCGCACAATGCGCTACATCATCAAATCACATTACTTCTTTAGAAGATCAAATGTGTGTTGTTGTACAGTGCTGGGGTTGTGGTTTCACAAACTTTCACTTGTATCACAGCTTCAGCTTGCACCAGATTGGAGATATAGTTTTATTTTTATTTTATGTTATTGTAACATGGTTGGTTTTGCTATATGATCACCAGTTTGTAAGTTGTTTTGAAGCAGAGCAAAACCTATTATGCAATATTATTATTATGAACAGTCATGGCCTTTTGAACAGCGGACGAAAATGTTCAGAAACAAATTTTCAAATCCAATCATTCAGGGCCAGGTGACAGTTGTATTTTACCTCTTTCTACACATCTTGGAGCTTATTGTCCTGATTTTGTTTTTTTCCTCTGGTTAAAAGTTAGCTGACAGCCTTAAAAAAAAAAGAAGAAAAAAACGTAAAAGCAATAACGGTCCAGAAAATGAGGGAAGATGAAAGGAAAGGTAGTGATAACACCACACAGGTATTCTGCTCTTGGCAAATGTTAAAGTACAGGATGTCTTCAGCCAAGAACATGAAGTTCCATCAGCATATAGCCGGCTTGACAATCACAAAGTTACAACATACTAAAACACAGGGATTGCGTAAATTACCAGGAGCCATTAAGTTGCTGGTATTGATAAAATGCTTCTTTAAGGCTTTTTACTTCCCTCTGGGCATTACTATCGCAACGTCTGCAAATCATGAATTTTTTTGAAAACAAGATGTCTCTGTAAAAATACATGATGAGACAGGAGAGCTGTCAAAAGTCAACACAAAGCAACTCAAGTTACCACTATATTCCATAATGATAGTCTGCTGCCATCTAGTGTATGTTATGGGAAATGTTCAGTCAGTCGGGGACACTAGGAATATTGAATTATTGTTGATATCAAGATATTGAAAATCACAGAGAATTTTTTGATTTAAAGAAAAAAGAAAAGAATCAAGTGTTTTTTGCTTTTTTACTTCCATATTTTACAGTAGTTGGGTAGTCTATTCCCTTAGATCTAAATAACACTTGTGCGGAGATCTGCTTTTTCTGCCCTTGAAAAATGCAGACCTCCACAAGGGAACACAGAAACGTCCCACTGTGGTGAAAAGAGTTAAGGAAGTGTGATTTTTTTGGGGTGACAACATGTACGCAGCTGTATTGTTGATAATAGAATAAATTATCAAGACATGCTAACATCAGGGCGTGAATCTCATCTTTTTTAAATTCTTATGTTGAAACAGAAAACAATTGTTTTTTATGTGCCTCACTGACACCAAAATGCAGACGGCAGCAAGCGGAGAATGCCTGTGCAGAAAATGTAACATATCAGCATTTTTCCGCAGCTATCTGCCGCACTTTGCATTTCTATGCACTGCAGAAATTTATGTAATATCCAGGAGCCATTAAGTTGCTGGTATTGATAAAATGCTTCTTTAAGGCTTTTTACTGCGCATTACAATTGCAACAACTGCAAATCATGATTTTTTCTGTAAAAATACATGATGAGACATTGATCCATGTCCCCTGGGGCAGGACCCAGCTCCCCAAACACTTGTTATGACAATACCATGCATATAAGCCTTTAAAATTAGCACTTTTGATTTCTTCCATAGACTTTTAAAGGGTGTTCCGTGGCTTTCGAATTTGCCACGAACACCCCAAATTGTTCGCTGTTCGGCGAACTGGCGAACAGCCGATGTTCGAGTCGAACATGAGTTCGACTCGAACTCGAACCTCATCCCTAATCCTAGAATTGCATTTGCTTTTTCCACTACCTGGTCACACTGTTTGCTCATTTTGCAATAATCTGAAATAAGCACCCCCAAATCTTTTTCTTCTGTAGTGCTGGATAACACTGTACCCCCAATGTTGTACTCTCTAAGGGGATTCTTTCACTAGGTGCATTATTTTACATTTAGAAATTTTTAACTGCTCACTATACAATCTTAAATTATTTAGTTAGACTTATACTTTTTGATTAAGAAGCTTAATTGCATATTCTTATTTTTTTGTACTAATAAATGCATTCCTAAAGCATACATTTATTATACCTTGTAAAACACAATAACATATTTGAAAGAAGAAATATCGAACTGCAATCTCCACTGCTTTAACCAATCTTCCAGCAATGCCAAATCATGTTCCATGTCACAAATACCTCCAGGGATACAAAAGTATTTCCCAAATTTAAAGAAGGAACCAGAGACCCTCCCATTTATAGATAATTTAGAGGACCTGATAAAAGACAAGTGGCAAAAAACAGAAAAGAAAACTAGCCTTAATAACAGACTAGCAAAGCTATATACATTAAAGGAGCCAAATGTAAACCCACTCATCTCGGCACCAGTCGTTGACGCATCCCTAATGTGCCTGGCTAGGCACCTGACCTTGTCGATTGAAGACACTAACTTTTAGGGAAGTACTTGACTGCAAGATTGACCTCGATCTCAATAGAACTTACTTAGCATCAAGGGGTGCCTGCAGACCAGAGATTGCCCTGGCTGTGGTAGGAAGAGCAACTGCTAGCTGGACTAACAGTGTCAAAAAACTGCTCCAGAAAGGAGCAGAGCAAGAAAAAAATAATAACCGCTCTTCAAGAGCTCAGTCTAGCCAGAGATTTTGTGACAGAAGCATCAGTGGACATAATCAGATCCTCGGCAAGAGCAATGCTGGCCTTGGTAATGTCAAGAAGAGCACTGTGGTTAAAACCATGGGTTGCAGATCCTACTTCCAAAACCAACTGGTGCAGAATACCCTATGACGGAACAAATTTGTTTGGTTCAAAACTAGTCTCCGCCATCTCAATGGTCACAGGTAGTAAGTCAGGTCTCATTCGTTCCAACAGAAGACCGAAGCAACAAAAAGCTCCATCCTATAGACGCAATCTCCCTCAGGCTGGGTTTACACTATTGCGAATTGGATGTGGGATCCCCGCATCCAATTCGCAATAGCAGGAGATTGTGACCGGCTCTCTATGGAGCCAGTTCAAATATCTCCGATGCGGCTCCAGTGCGAATTGCACAGGAATCCTGTGCGTCTTTTGGTCCGTTTCAGGTCAAAATTCAGCCCAAAATTCGGGTTGAAATCAGACCTGAAACAGTGAACCAGGACACAGACCACATAAAAGATCCATGGACCATATCCTCTATCCACATGAGTCACAAATGGAGATTCCAGAACAGATCTCCCAGGGACCATTTTCAACCTACCAGACTTCCGTCTTCTCTACAAATAGGAAATTATTGGCCAAGTATGTGCTGGGGTTGCTACAGAAACGTGCGTTTGTGGATGTTCCACTCTTTTAGAAAGGAAGAGGTTTTTATTCTCCACTTTTTCTCGTAAAAAAAGAAAATGGGAGACCTGTGTCCGGTCTTAGATCTAAAGAATATCAGCAAAAAAATTATAGTCAAATCCTTCAAGGTGGAGAGCCTCCAGTCGATCTTACTGGCAATAAATGGAGAAGATTGGATGCTGTTAATCGATTTGTCAGATGCCTATCTGCATGTTCCCATACACCTGACCTTTCAAAAATATATTTGTTATGCGGTGAATCACCAACACTTTCAATTCCAAAGTCTGCTGTTCGAAATAACGATGGATCCCAGAACCTTTACGAGGATTCCATTGCCAATGATAGCGTACTTGAGGGAGAAAAGACTGAGAGTCCACCATTATTCTCAATGATATCCTTCTCCTAGGCGACAACCAACAGTCTCTCCTCCACCATCGGGAAATACAGATATCCACACTACAGCAATTCGGTTCGATAATAAACTGGAAGAAAAGCAACCTGCAACTAACTCAGAAGATGGTCTTTTTTGGAGCAAAATTAAATATTACAGTGCCTTGATAAAGTACTCATACCCCTTGAAATTTTCCACATTTTATCATGTTACAACCAAAAATGTAAATGTATTTTATTGGGATTGTATGTGATAGACCAACACAAAGTGGCACATAATTGTGAAGTGGAAGGAGAATGATAAATGGTTTTCCATATTTTTTACAAATAAATATCTAAAAAGTGTGGCGTGCATTTGTATTCAGCCCCCTTTACTCTGATACCCCTAACTAAAATCTAGTGGAACCAATTGCCTTCAGAAGTCACCTAATTAGTAAATAGAGTCCACCTGTGTGTAATTTAATCTCAGTATAAATACAGCTGTTCTGTGACACCCTCAGAGATTTGTTAGAGAACCTTATTGAACAAACCACATCATGAAGGCCAATGAACACACCAGACAGGTCAGGGATAAAGTTGTGCAGAAATTTAAAGCAGGGTTTAAATTTATAAAAAAATATCCCAAGCTTTGAACATCTCACGGAGCACTGTTCAATCCATCATCCATAAATGGAAAGAGTATAGCACAGCTGCAAACCTACCATGACATGGCTGTCCACCTAAATTGATAGGCAGGGCAAGGATAGCATTAATCAGAGAAGCAGACAAAAGGCTCATGATAACTCTGGAGGAGCTGCAGAGATCCACAGCTCAGGTGGGAGAATCTGTCCACTGGACATTTACTCGTGCATTCCACAAATCTGGCTTTCATGGAAGAGTGGCAAGAAGAAAGCCACTGTTGAAAGAAAACCATAAGAAGTCCCATTTGCAGTTTGCGAGAATCCATGTGGGAGACACAGCAAACATGTGGAAGAAGGTGCTCTGGTCAGATGAGATCAAAATTGAACTTTTTGGCCTAAAAGCAAAATGCTATCTGTGGCAGAAAATGGACACTGCACATCACCCTGAACACACCATCCCCACTGCGAAACATGGTGGTGGTAGCATCATGTTGTGGGTATGCGTTTCTTCATCAGGGACAGGAAAGCTGGTTAGAGTTGATGGGAAGATGGATGGAGCCAAATACAGGGCAATCTTAGAAGAAAACCTGTTAGAGTCTGCTAAAGACTTGACACTGGGGTGGAGGTTCACCTTCCAGCATAACAACAACCCTAAACATACAGCCAGAGCTACAATGAAATGGTTTAGATCAAAGCATATTCATGTGTTAGAATGGTCCTGTCCTCCCAGGAGGACTATGGGCGGGGTCCTCAAGAGGGGGTGCGGGGGGGAAAAGAAAATACAAGAAAAGTGGAGTGGAGTGGACTCGGGGGATATCCCCTATATGGGGGGGTAGCGGCTCGGTCTGGGGCACAGCGGCGGAGCACCACCCCAGGGGGAGAACTATAGGCCTGAAGGAGTAGGAGTGCCTTGAGTTCGTTGATCATGGGGAGATCGATACCCCCGAGTAGGGGAGGGGGGTAGGTAGGGATGGGTTGGGAGGGGGTGGGGACACCTCTTTGATACAACATAAGCGTAGCAGTAGCAGTGATGATACACAGGGGACTGTTAAGATAAGGGGTAGATTAATACCAAGGGTAATCGGGTCCCAATGTCATACACCAACAGGAGGGCAGGGCCAAGATAAAAGATGGGGAGGGAGAGAGCATTAGCCAAGATGATAACATTGAATCTAGTGTCGTATAATGTACGTGGGTTAAACTCTCCAGAAAAGAGATATAATATATTAAGAGAACTAAAGCACTATAATGCAGATGTAGTCTTACTACAGGAGACACACTTCTCCCCCCGAATTGCAAAATATTGTCAAAAGATTACCCAGTATGGTATTATGGAGATTCCTCAATAAATAGGGCAAAGAGAGTGGCCATAGGATTTGCCAGGGGAGTAAGGTTTGTCCTGGAGGCGAGAGAGGTTGACCCAGAAGGGTGCTCCTTATTCCTGAGAGGGAAAATAAACAAAGTGGAGTGCTCCCTGGCAAATATTTATTGGCCAAATAAAAATTCAACAAAATATCTGATGGGCGCCATAGAGAAGTTCTTGGAGTTTAAGAGAGGTGGTGCCATCATGGTGGGGGATTTTAATTCATGTATGGAACCTGGTATTGATAGTACGTTCCGTGCGCAGTGGACTGGAAATGCACAGATGAAGAGGTTATTTAAGAAATTGCACCACTATCAATTAGTGGATGTATGGAGAATACAACATGCAAGAATACGTGACTATAAATACCACTCCTCTGTACACGGGACGTACTCAAGAATTGATCTCTTCCTGATCGAATATAGGCTGTTAGAATCAGTATCTAGTACGAATATCGAAATCATGACCTTCTCAGACCACGCTCCAGTGACAATGAGAATAAATAACGAGCAGGTTCAAAGAAGGACTAACACATGGAGATTAAACGAGGACTTGTTACAGGATAAAGCGATAGAAGATAGGATAAAGGAAGAACAAGAGCAGTATTTTAAAATAAATGATACCTGTGATTTATCGAAAGCCACAATATGGGAAGCGCATAAAGCCTATATCAGAGGTATCCTGATTGCAATAGGGTCAGAAAAGAAAAAAAAGAGAAGGGAGAAAATAGTAGTATTAACTAAAGAAATTTCGGAGCTAGAACAACATAAAAAAATGGGTGAACAAGAAATAAATTCGTCGCTCATCATAAAAAGGGAGGAACTGAAAGACTTATTCGAACAAGAAACCAGACCGGCCTTTAATAGAATCTAGAAAGAGAGGGCAATAAGACAGGGAAACACCTGGCTAAAATACTTAAAAAGAAAATATCGGTAAATTATATAGAGAAAATACAAACTAGCACTGGAGGAATAGCTTACACAACAGCAGAAATAACAAAGAATTTTCAGGAATACTACAGAAAACTATACTTGATTAACAAAAAGGATTCATCTGAAAAGGATAAAGAAAGGAAGGAAAAAATGGAAGTATTCTTAGATGATTTGGGATTAAATAAAATCTCGGATGAGAGAAAGCCCTAGAGGACCCCATAACTGAAGAAGAGATTAGGAAAACCTTAAAGATTCAGATGGAAGGAGACATAGAACGTGAAAGTAAAAGTCTCCTCAGTGAAGTTAGGAGCAGGACGCTCTGCTTTAGGTATTGCGAGTCCTCAGGGGAAGAAGTAAAGCTGTGGCTGCCGTTTTACTCAGCACTGTGGGTCTCTCTCCCCCAGCACCAACCAGCAACAGCCTGTGGGTCTCTCTCACCCCCCCCCCACAAACACCAGTAAAGCTGCTGCTTAATAAAAATAAGACATCCCCTGAAAATAAGTCATAGTGTGTCTTCTTGAGGAAAAATAAATATAAGACGGTGTCTTATTTTCGGGGAAACATGGTAATATATAAATATTTGAGGACCCATGGGGGTGCTTGTTCCATGGATGAATCCCCTTCTAAATTGTATATTAGGTCATTGGTCCCTCAGTTATTAAACGCAGCCAAAAGTTTAATCCCTAGACAGTGGCAAGAATTAGAATGCCCCACCATGAGGATCTGGGGCAACAAAATGAATTAAATGTATTACTTAGAATATCTCAGGTATGGTAGCGAGGAGAGTATGGAGGAATTTGACCTGAAGTGGAGAGACTGGATAAAATATAAGCAGACAACAAGATTCGCAGAAAGCATTGGAGCATTAGGGGGGGGGGGGGAGACAACAGGAAAGGACAGGTGCAAGCATGTCGGATGATCAGATCAGTCTCAGAGAGGTGGGGGGGTAGGAGGGAGGGGGGATGTTTTAAGAACTGATGTATTTTGTGATGTAAGGTCGTGAAGTGATTCTCTGCCTTTTTCTGTTTTCCTTTTGTATGACATAAAAAAATAATAATAAAGAAATTGAAAAAAAAAAAGAATGGCCCAGTCAAAGTCCAGATCTAAATCCAATTGAGTATCTGTGGCAAGACTTAAAAAAACTTGAACAGCACACAGACGCTCTTCATCCAATCTGACAGAGCTTGAGCTATTTTGCAAAGAAGAATGGGCAAAGAATTTCACTTTCTAGATGTGCAAAGCTGGTAGAGACTAGGGATGAGCTGACCACCCCCAGTTTGGTTCGCAGCAGAACATGCGAACAGGCAAAAAATTTGTTCGAACACGCGAACACCGTTAAAGCCTATGGGACACGAACGTGAAAAATCAAAACTGCTAATTCTAAAGGCTTATATGCAAGTAATTGCCATAAAAAGTGTTTGGGGACCCGGGTCCTGCCCCAGGGGTCCGACTTATCAATGCAAAAAAATTTTTAAAAAAACTAATGTTTTTTCGGGAGCAGCGATTTTAATAATGCTTAAAGTGAAACAATAAAAATGAAATATTCTTTTAAATATTGTGCCTGGGGGTGTCCTTAGTATGCCTGTAAAGGAGCGCATTGTTCCCGTGTAGAACAATACCACAGCAAAATGACATTTCTAAAGGAAACAATTTCATTTAAAACTACTCGTTTGCTGTAATGTATTGTCAGGTCTCAGCAATATAGATGAAAATCATTGAAAAAAACAGCATGGGTCCCCCACCCCAGTCCATTACCAGGACCTTTGGGTTTGCTATGGATATTAAGGGGAACCCCGCACCCAAATTTAAAAGACAATGCAATAGGGGGCCCCCAGGCACTATATACTCTGAACAGCAGTATATATACTATACGGCCTGCCCTATATAGAGCAGGGCCGAGAGAAGGTTGGTGCCATTGTCGCACACAACCATTCCTGGCTGAAGCTGGCGTGGCATCAACCACCTCTGAGCCTGCCCCAGTGTGTCTCCTGTCCCCTAGGCAGACCAACTCAAGCACCGCATGACATCTTTTAGCCTGACTGCTTGCGTAGCCCCTTGAACGCTTACAGAGCCCTGCTGGTTCAGAGGACAAATTTGCAGAAGAGGCCATAGAGGAAGAAGAAGAGGAGGGGGGAGGAGAGAGCTGTGTCAGAATCACCACTAGCATTTTGGAGGAGTGGTGGCAAAACAAGCTCCAACAACACTGAACCCTGTCCTGCATCCTTCCCAGCTGCCAGCAGAGTTATCCAGTGCGCCATGCAGGAAAGGTAATGTCCCTGTCCATGCCTGCTGGACCATGAGTCAGCGGTACCTTACTGCTGACCGCCCTGTCCAACGAGGCCAAAACATTGCCTTCCACATGCCGGTAGAGAGCCGGAATGGCCTTCCGTGAAAAGAAATGGCGTTTTGGAACCTGCCACTGAGGTACAGCACATTGCACAAATTCACAAAAGGGGGCAGAGTTTACCAGCTGAAAAGGCAGCAGTTGCAGCGCTAGCAATTTGGCCAAGCTAGCATTTAGACGCTGAGCATGTGAATGGCTGGGCCTTAATTTCTTTTTACAGTTCAACAACTGGGGTAGGGAATTTTGCCTGCTAAAATCAGATGGTGGTGTACTGCTAGCAGATTGGCTGTAAGTACTTGGGACACCTATTGCTATACCTTCATTCCTCAGTGCAGGTTTTTGAGAGGGCTGGAGGTATAGTAGGGTTGGAGATCCCAGATAAGGAGCAAGAAGAAATCCGCCTTTTTCTTTGATGTGGGTCTTTCAAGTGCTGTTGCCAATGGACTGCATTGCAGGTCGTCATATGTCTGGTCAAGCATGTGGTGCCCAAGCGGCTGCTGTTCTGGCCACGCTTGATCCACTTCAGACATAGGTTGCAAACAGCAACAGTGTGATCTGCTGCACACGTGTCGAAAAAGGCCCACAGCAAGTAACTTTTCAAAATCAGCAGTGAGTCAGCAGCGCCCTGCACCTGCAGAGCTCTGCGGTGCGATGCAATAGGGTGGCTGCCCTTAAGCTGCCCCCTAGAGGACATCCTGCCTCATTGTAGTTGTGCCTCTGCCTTTTCCTCCTCTCTTCTCTCAGGCACCCAAGTACAGTCAGTGACCTCATCATCCCCTCCCTCCTTGTCACTGGAGCAAACTTGGCAGTATACTGCAGCTGGGGGAAGATGACTGCCAGTTTCTTGTCCTTCTTGGCACCTCTTCTCTCTAGGCTCACGTTACTCCCTTCCTCACTGCGCATCATCCAGCAGCATGTACCCAACCCTGATCGAATAATTCTGGGGACTCCTCCATGTATGATGGTGGGGATATGGAAGGAGTGACTGTGGACAAGGAGCCTGTGGAATAGGCCGCTTTGGCAGCTGCGTTGGAAGGCAAGCTACTCTGAGCCTGGGTGACAGAGGATGAGGATGATGAGGACGCTTTTGTTATCCACTCTACCAACTCTTCTGCATGTTCTGGCTCAATAACACGACCAGCAGCAGAAAAAAAGGACAAGCGTGCCCTACGGCCACCTGCAGAGGATGCACCATGTCCACGACCAGCACTGTTGACTGTAGACACAGAGGCTGATTGCCCTCTTTTAGTGGCCTGTGAGTGTCTGATTCTCCTTGGTGGCCTTACGGACATGATATATATTTTATTTTGCAACATCACACTACACTGTATTAGATACTGTGTACACGACTAGAAATGTAGTAGAAATTGTACACACTGTATTAGATACTGTGTACACCGCCTGCACTGTATTAGCAACTGTACTACGGCTGCACTGTATAGTGTGCACGACCAGAAGTGTAGTCAAAACTGTACACACTGTATTAGATACTGTGTACACTGCCTGCACTTTATTAGAAACTGCACAACGGCTGCACTTTATTTTATACTGTGTACACCACCAGAAGTGTAGTAGACACTGTAAATTAAAATGTGTACACATTTTATGTGTATACGAGTTATACACACATATATATATATACACATATACATATATATATATACATATACATATACATATATACAGGGCTTTTTTTCTGCTGGAACGCGGCAGAACGGCATTCTGCCACCTCTGGCAGCCCTGTCCTCTCCATCCAGGACACTTTTATATGTCAGTGAGTGCCCCGAGTCCCACGCCGCGACCACTGCTTTTTTTTTCCTGAGCTTCGGGAATTGTTGTTCCCATCCAGCCCTGCCCAGGAGCACATGTCCTGCCCAGCAGCTCACGTCCCGCCCAGAGGCTCACGTCCTGCCCTGCCCAGCGGCTCACGTCCTGTTCAGCGGCTCCAGTCCCGCCCAGCCCCGCGGCTCTCGTCCCGGCCTGCACTACCTTCCTGTCAGACTTGTGCAGCTCGTGAAGTGTTCCGCCGGAACCGCACTGTGGAAAAAAGCCTGAAGAGGAGGTGAGTGCACTGGAATCTATGGAGGGGAGTGGAGGGGTGGAGGGGAGGGGAGGCGGGCGAGTGGCACCTGCAGGGGAAGGTGACAGCTGTGGACCGCAGTGGGGGTGAATTTGTGAAGAGGGGGGTGAAGTTGTTAGAGTTGGAAAGGGGGACAGTTTGTACAAAGTGCTGAGTAATGGGGAGGGGGGGCAGGTGGTACAATAGCAAGAGCAGGTAAGGGGGGGTTGGCACGTTGTTTGAAGGTGACAGGGGGTGAGGAGGTGAAAGTTGGAGAGCTGAAGAGATGAAATGTGGAAGGGGGGTAGAGGCAAGCTGTAGTTGTGGACTGGGGCTGTAAGCTGTAGATGTGGGGGCTGCAGAGTTGAGTTGTTTACAGGGGGTACAAAGGTGAGTTGTGGGGGGTGCTAAGATGACATGTGGACAGGGGTGCAGAATTGAAGAGGGACAGGGGAAAGAAGAGGCGAGCCGTGGACAGGAGGGAAGAAGAGGCGAGCCGTGGACAGGAGGGAAGAAGAGGTGAGCCGTGGACAGGAAGGAAGAAGAGGTGAGCTGTGGACAGGAGGGAAGAAGAGGTGAGCCGTGGACAGGAGGGAAGAAGAGACGAGCCATGGACAGGAGGCAAGAAGAGGTGAGCTGTGGACAGGAGGGAAGAAGTGACCTATGGACAGGGGAAAGAAGAAGTGAGCTGTGGACAGGGGAAAGAGCTGAGCTGTGGACAGGGGAAAGAAGAAGTGAACTGTGGACAGGGGAAAGAAGAAGTGAGCTGCAGACGGGGGGGGAAGAGGTGAGCTGTGGAAGGGGGCATAGGTCATCTGTGGACAAGGTGAAGATTGAATGGGGGCACAAAGGTGAGCAATAGATGGTTACATTGGGGGAGGTATGTAAGTGCTGTCCGCCGATTTTTTTTTTCTGTGCCATGTGTGATACACACACCTAATCACTGCAGAGTACACTTTTTTGAGCCCTGTGTGTTATGCACTCCTAAGTGCCGCACTCTGTGCCTTTTGGGCCTATGCGGATTTGGCGCCGCTTTACTTCTCTCCCCATGGAACGACAGAATTGGAGGTGGTGAGTTGGGAGGGTGATTTCCTGCACCTATTTTCTGAGAAAAAAAGCCCTGCATATATATATATATATATATATATATATATATATATATATATATATATATATATATATATACACACACACACACACACACACACACACACACACACACACTAGACTGAATATATATATATATATATATATATATATATATATATATATATATATATATATATATATATATATATATATATATATATATATTTTCAATCAATATATCAAATACACTGCCACTAGCTGAATAACCTGCCTGCTTAATGTAAATCACGGCCGTCATGTAAGCAGCCTTATTTAGTGTGGGGCGTGGACTTGGTCCCCCTGAGCCATGATTGGCCAAAGGCACCCTGCCATTGGCCAATTGTGACGCTCTGCTAGCAGAGGGAGCCGTGTTAAAAAAAAATGTGCTTAAAAAAACTTGCCATGCCTCTTACTAAATATATTGCACTGTCTATTTTCCACAGAGGGGTCATATGGGGGATATTTGTACTGTCCTGGCGTTTTTGGGCCTCAAGAAATTAGATCAGTACATTAGGAATGATCAATTTTCAAATATGTACCATGGTTTGTGGACTCTATAACTTTCACACAGACTAAATAATATACACTGATTTGGGTTTTTTTTCACCAAAGAAATGTAGCAGAAGAGATTTTGACCTAAATTTAGGAAGAACAATTATTTATTTGCAAAACTTTATAATAGAAACACTGAAAAATATGGGGGTTTTTTTAAACAATTTCAGTCTTTTTTCATTTATTTAGCAAAAAGTAAAAAACCCAGTGGTGATTAAATACCACCAAAAAAAAGCTCTATTTATGTGAACAAAATGATAAATATTTTGTTTGGGTACAGTGTTGCATGACCGCGCAATTGTCATTCAACGTGTGACAGCAATGAAAGCTGAAAATTGGCCTGGACAGAAAGGGGGTAAAAGTGCCTGTTACTGAAGTGGTTAAAAAGCACCAGGTATTTTCTTAGCATTCTTTCACTACTCAATCCAAAACTTTAAAATGTGTTGCCGTTTATACACTTTAAACACACTCCATCAATTGCATGGCCTATTACTGACCTCTAGTGGTCGATCTTAATACCTTCATCTCGGGAAACTGCAAGAAATATATTTAATTACAAATGTTAATTAACTCCTCATATAAAACCAATAATTTGATGGTCTTCCTCACAGCCAGGATTGCAAACACCATTAGGAAAAATTGATGCAGCCTGCATACTATTTAAGAAAATTAACTCAATCGAGCTGAAAAAAAATGTGTTTATGGGAGTTAAAGAGGAGGGCCAGACAAAAAAAAAAAAAATTAAAAGTTAGCAGCTACAAATACTGCAGCTGCTGACTTTTAATTGGCCACTTACCTGTCCCAGGGTCCAGCAATGCGGGGGATCGAAGCCCCGCTCGTCTCTCCCTCCGTTCGTTCAGTGGCGCCGGCATTGCAACTGTGAGCGCCGGGCTGTGGCTTCACAGCCTGGCACCCACTGCGCATGCGCGAGCGGTGCCGCACGCCGTGATTGGCCGTTCAGTCACCTGGGACCTGTAATGGGTCCCAGGTGATTGACAGGAGGGAGGGAGCAGAGCTGAGCCCTTCCTGTGCCGAGGGGGAAGTGATGTCACCAGCCCAGGCACTGGAAGAGGCAGACTATGAGGGACCCCCTAGCAACAGGCATTTAGAGGTAAGTAAAAAAAATATATATATATCCAAATGTTTTTTTTATTTTTTGTTAGGCACAATCATGACTTTTTTTTTTTTTTTTAGGGTGGAACACCACTTTAAGCCTTCTTTTCTGTGAGTAATGTACAGGTAACATCAAATGTCAAAAGTCAGAGTTACCTGGAAAATACCAGATACCACACCTAGATGTTTGTGATAAGGCATTTCAGACTCTTCTCTCATATAATTAATAATTCAGGCAAATAATTTCACAAGTGATGCCTTTAGTACTGGCCACATAACTGATATTCACAAGGAGAAAAAAGAACCTGCTGCAATTTCAGTGATAACGACCCATACCTTTATTAACTACTGATACTTAGTCCTGGTTCACATTGCAGTGATTTGGCATGCGATTTGACATGCCAAATCGCATGCCAAATCTGCGGCTATTGCCAGCAATGGCACCATTTGAATCGATGCAGCGCTGCATTTGCGGCGACGCACCGATTCCCTAAGGTAGTTTCTGTACTACTTTTGGTGACTTCAGGGGTGCGATTTCAATAGACATCTGTGAAGTCGGGACTGACATGCGAGAATAAAATCGTCCGAGTTCAGCTGAACTCGCACAATTTCATTCTCGCATGTCAGTGCGAACCTAGGCTAAATGTACATCACATGTTTAACTAACAGACTTAAACAATGTCTTCCTTTAAGTAAACTTGTCACTTTACTAATTCAGGAGAATTTAGGAGAACCTGTCACTTGAATGCCTCTGAATAGGCAAGTTACAAATTCACTTTAATTGGTACTCCTGGACCAAGTGATTTTTAGACTTTAAAGCACACATTGCACTAAAGCTATGGGATGATCATTTGTTCCATCTAATATATGTATTCATTCTAGAGCCATTTCTTCAAAAAATAGGAATCCAAGATATTCTGGATAAGACTGAATGCAGATGTTTATGGCCTTACTAATAACAAAATTGTTTATTGTTTTTTTGTATCCCCACTGCAGATTATTTTTTCTAACTCAACGAATTGGAAACTTTTGGGTCAGTTGCTGTTTCCATCAATCTGTCCTTAGCTTCTTGTAGCAATCAGAAGCCAAGCTATATGACTTAATGCTTAAACTATTGTTAAAAAAACTTCAAACCTCTTTTAATAACAGGTAAAGTTGATATGAATGCAAAGCTTTTTGTGACATAATCTTCCCCCAGATTCTCCACCTTACCCAATCAGAGAACACTGCTTTTATTCAGGAAATGCAACCGCTGATTGGGCAACGTTGAGGACTGTAGACGCAGTAGTTAGCCAAGGAAACTTAATGCAGCAGAAGAAAGACACATCATGCTTACTTCCCTTCAACATAGGAAGATGTCCAGCAGTGCCAACAGAACAGAACTGGTGGAAACCAGTGGGACCCAGGTACACCCAACTACTGTCCGGAGACGTCTGGCCAGAAGTAGTCTTCATGGAAGAATTGTGGCCAAAAACCATACCTCCAACGTGGATGCAAGGCTAAGCAACTCAACTGTGCACAAAAACATAGGAACTGGGTGGCAGAAAAATGGCAGTAAAATTTTTAAATATTTGGCTGTAGCAGGAGGCAGTTTGTTCGCCAAAGGGCTGGAGAGCGGTACAATAATGACTGTCTGCAGGCAATAGTGAAGGATAGTGGAGGTTCCCTGTAAGTTTGGGGCTGCATTTCTGCAAATGGTGTTGGAAATTTGGTCAGGATCAATGGTGTCCTCAATGCTGAGAAATACAGGCAGATACTTATCTATCATGTCATACCACTAGGGAGGAGCTTGATTGGTCCCCAATTTTTTTCTGCAGCAGGACAATGACTCAAAACATGCAACCAATGTCATTAGGAACTATCTTCAGCGTAGAGAAGAACAAGGGGTCCTGGAAGTGATGGTTTGGCCTCCATAGAACCCTGATCTTAACATCATCGAATCTGTCTGGGATTACAAGACAGAGGATTTGAGGAAGCCTACATCCACAGAAGATCTGTGGTTAGTTCTCCAAAATGTTTTGAACAACCTACCTGCTGAGGTCCTTCAAAAACTTTGTGCAATGTATCTAGAAGAAATGATGCTGTTTTGAAGGCAAAGGGTGATCACACCAAATATTGGTTAGATTGGGATTTTTCTTCTTTTCTTTTTTTTTACTCATTTTATTAATTGATAACAACAAGCTATTAACACTTCTATTTCTGAAAGCTTTCTTAATTTACAACATTTTTTTTTCATACCTACCTAAAACTTTAGCACAGTATTCTACATAGTTACATTGGTCCAATGTAACTATGTATACAAATATACCATGCCTGGAATCCCACTTTAATTTATTTAGAAGTATAGTATAATGTACCTGGAATACACTGGACATACAATTGCAGTCAAAAGTGATGTGTCTCAGTGGAGCCTTAACTGAATAGCACAAACATGAAAGTTTTTATGTAACTTTGGGGTGATTTTCAAATTTGTGTAGAGACTCATCAACTGTCAGCTGAAAAGTAAACAAAAGAATGCCGGCAATGAAAAGTGCAGGAAAAAAAACAGCACAGAGCCCCCCCAATACATATGAGGCCTTTTATGTCGGATATGGATTTTAAGGGGAGCCCAACGGCAAAATTTGAAAAAAAATGTCCCTTCCAGATAAGCCCCCCACATGCAGACTCCCACAACAACCGGCCAGGGTTGTGGGGAATAGGCCCTTGTCCCCATCAACATGGGGACAAGGTGCTTTGGGGGGGCTAGCCCCCCTGCTACAAAGCACCCTCCCATGTTGAGGGCATGTGGCCTGGTATGGTCCAGGAGGGGGGGTGCTTGCTCTTCCCCCCCTTTCCTGGCCTGCATGCTCGGATAAGGGTCTGGTATGAATTTTGTGGGGCACCCCACAATGTCTTTTTTTTATTTTGGCCTGGTATGGATTGGGTGGGGGCCCAATGCTGTTTTTTTCTGCATTTTTCATTGCCAGCATTCTTTTGTTTAAATTTATCTGTCAGCGGGGAAGCCCACTGGCAACTAATAAGTCATCGGTTGTTAAGGATATGGTGGGCGGTGGACGTGCTCCTTAACAACTAGCTATTCTTCACACAGAATTCAAATCAATCGCTCATTTTTCAATCCGAATTCGAATTGTTCACAAAATTTGTGACTCGTTAGAAAACCAATATATGAAACAAAATTAAACTAATTTCAACTAAATTTGTTACTATTTCATACAGAGATTCAGATACATCCAATTCTCCAAATAAACAAAAATTTGGATTTTTGTATTGAGACCGAAACCAATTGCACATGTCTAATCATGAGTCAATTCATGCCCAGTTTTCACCCTGAGGAAGAGGGAGACATTTTCCCTGAAAATGCATTAGCTTTATCTGACACTTGTTCAATACTTTGAATTGACCTTCCTCTATCATTAATTTTTGTACTGAGTGCCCCTCAATACCCACCTCAGAGTTTTGACATCCACTGAGTGTTCTCCAAGAGGCCATCAGAGAGGCAGCAGACCAAGACCAGAACAAGGTCCATCTACACAGCACCTTCACTGCACATCAGTCCCTGTGAAGGAGGACTGAATTCTATAACATATCAAATAACATCAACACTTCACTCCTATCAGTCCAGTGCTATCACACCTACACATCAGCATTACTAAGTCAATATGAAACTTGTACCTAATGCCATATTATGTTTACAAGTACTTTCTTCCATGCTAGAACAGCTATTCTACTGAATTAGAAAGGCTGTGTCTCCTACGGGGCTGCAACTATATTATCAGGTGAACAGGGCCTATCCAAAAAAAGTTTACTTACAGTTGGTAATGCTGGGGTGTTGATGGCTGTATCTTTACATGTTCTAACCACAAATTACTTAAATAAACATATATTTTAAAAAATTAATGTGAAACTTGGGCTGGGTGAATTAATGCAGTTTTTTAGGTCAGGCTTCACTGCCGAAAGTGATAATTAAAATACAGTTGCACAACAACTTATCCAAATGAAACCTAATTCTAAGAAGTATGACATGTAAAATGCCATAAATCTTCCCTTCTCTAAAAGTTGTGATAACTTTTTGGAAATTGCACTGTTTACCCAAAGAAAACGTCTGTCTCTATTAAAACCTGCTTATATTAGTCTGTAGTTTGATGATCAGTTCTTGCAATGTATCATCAGCTGAGGGGCTCCATTGCCTCTGGCAATGAGGCATGGCTCCTTGTCTCAAATATGTGTCCTGGGACAGTAAACAGTGTAATTTCTGGCATCAAAGAGACAATAATTGCATTCTAATACACTTTGCTGTCTGTGGCACGTTGGCATGTGTCGTGACATCCCTGTTACGTGTTTTCTACTTGTTGGCTGCTTGAAGTGTACTGGGGGCCTCAAATGAGCCTTAAAGTGTTTGTAAAGGCAGAAGGTTTTTTTTTATCTTTATGCATTCTATTCATTAAGATAAAAAGCCTTCTGTGTGCAGCAGCCCCCCTCATACTTACCTGAGCCTCCTCCAATCCAAAGGCCAAAGCGTGTTGGGCACTGCCACGGGGGACATTTATTATACTTAACAAAAAATATATATTTTAAAACACTGTACAACAGACACAGGGTAATCCTAATGTGACTATGAGGGTGAGATGAGCAAAGTAACAATCACTTAGCCCTTTTACTGCCACTGTCATATGTCAGTGGCAGCAGGAGGTTTTACACTTGCAGCTAAAGGGTTAAATTACAAAGATACCTTTACGTTGTATTTGTTGTTACAGAACAGTACCATTTTCATGGACATTGTCAACAACACCATATTCTGCAATCCCATATCTTGAATGCGCACTATAGGAAATTTTACTATTAAAAAATAAAGCTAAAGCCTTCAACTATATGCAAATTTGGCAATGGCAAAACAGTTTAATGTATAGTTTGTGTGATTTTTTTTTGGCAGTTCAACAATCATCAGGATGTGTCTTAATGCCTCTTCTTTTAGGTGAATTCCCCTTCCGTCCATGCCCCCTTCGACCCTGACCACTGAAACCATCACCCCAATTGCTGTAAACTTCCTCTGCGGTGGGGTTAATACAACTAAAGGGCTGTCACAGGCTCTCATCAAAAGAGCCTGACTATGCCCACCCTTTCTGCCTAGCTGCGCCATTTATAGAAGCCATTCTAAAACTTCTATAAATAAAAAATGATTTAGGAAGGGAGGATAGGAGCTGTAATATAGCTTCTATGAATGATGCAGTTAGGCGGTGTGAGGGGGTTAGCTCGGCAGCGGGTGTGTGTGACCCCCTGGAAGAGTTCACTACACAAAAATTAGGCACAGCAAACAGCAGTGAAGGTGAAAAAACAAAGGTGCAGTTTATTTACATTATATACAATGGTCAAAAACAGAAAAGAAACACAATGGTCAAAAACACAAAAAGAAACATGAAAATAAATCCTTGCCAACTTGGCCACTTATTAGATACACAGGTTCCCTGGCTATCAGCTAGGTGCAGCCTTGTGCTGTCCCCAGCACCTATCTCCCTGTTAAAGAAGCTTGCCACACAGGCGTTGTCTCACTGCACAGACAGGTATCACAATTCCCAGTCTAAACAGGCACAAAACTGGTTCCAGGATGGAGCACCTCCCTAAGCATGCTGGGAGTTTTTATAGAGGTCTTAATGAGCCAACTTACTTAAGCTGGGCTCATTAACTCTACCCCTGCGGGACTCTCAGCACTTCCCCCTAGTGGTACAAATCTGCATAGAGCCTGAGTCTGGGACACACATACCTGCCATCCTGGACACAACCAGGTGATTTTACCTGCCTGCTGTCACAGTGGAAAGAGTGGACATACAAGGTATGTCTATTAAATAACAAGACTGTGATCCCACCTAGTAAACAAAGCAGTCAGAACCGGTTATAACTGCATGCGTGGTGACCTTGAACACATTTGAACCTACATGACAAGCAGCAATGCTCTATGACGTCCAGTTGATTGTGAGTTGCCATTTAGTTTGGTTGTGTTTTCTGTAGTGTTGACATTCTGCAGCAACTTGACGCAGATCCAAATCTGTTTCGTAAAGTATTCACTAGTGACGAAACCTGGATCTTCCAGTATTTGAACGCTTGAACATCCTCCATATTTGCCCAATTTAGCACCATGCGACTTTTCTCTTTTCCAGAAACTTAAATCAGTGCTTCAAGGAACATGTTTTGAGTCAGTTGATGCTGTAAAGAAGAAAATGGCAGATGGGTTGAAACAGCTGACAGAAATTGATTTTCTCCATGCCTTCGACCAGTGGAAAACAAGACTGCAGCAATGTATTGATGCAAATGGGGAATATATCGAAGGGGACAAGCATTAAATTTGTATTGTATATAAATAAAGGTGAGTTATTTAATCAGTTTCATTATTTACACACTCCATGGTCAGGCTCTTTTGATGAGAGCCTGTGACAGCCCTTGTTGTATTAACCCTTACGGCAGCAGAAGATTGTGGGGGTGGGGGTAGCCTGACCGGAGGAGGATTTCACCTAAACAAAGAGGAATCAGAAAAGGGACAGATCCTACTGACTGAAAGCTATGTCCCTTGTGTTGAGTTTTCTGTGTTTAATTTCAAGTTTGGGGACCTGGGTCCTGCCCCAGGGGACAAAGTTTTAAAAATGGGCTTTTTCAGGAGCAGTGATTTTAATAATGCTTAAAGTGAAACAATAAAAGTGAAATATTCCTTTAAATTTCATGCCTGGGGGTGTCTATAGTATGCCTGTAAAGTGGCTCACGTTTCCCGTAAACAGGTGTCCCTCCCACCTCTGATGCTCCGGGAAAGCCATAGGGAAGTTCCCGTGCGTCAGAGGGGGCGGGGTCACCCGAGAACATCACGGTGTGGCCCCGCCCTCAGTTATAAAAGAACTGTCAAAGCGAAGATGCGTCGTACAGCGGGAGCCTCCCATGGTGGCGTGTCGGTCGCATTTTTTTTCTCTTTCGGTACCTCGGCGGAGCAAGAGAAGAAGAAGAAGACTTCATGGGACATTTTTATTTTTCTATTTTTTAATAAAGGACTTGTCCCAAGCCGTGTCATGTCATTTTTATTATTTTCACACTTTTTTTGTGAAATGGTAGGGGTATTTGTACCCCGTTACCATTTCACACGGGGGGAGGCTGGGATCTGGGGGACCCCTTGATAAAGGGGGTTTCCTGATTCTGATAAGCCCCCGCCCACAGACCCCCACAACCACTGGGCAAGGGTTGTGGGGATGAGGCCCTTGTCCCCATCAACATGGGGACAGGGTGCTTTGGGGGTCTACCCCAAAGCACCCTCCCCATGTTGAGGGCATGTTGTCTGGTGCAGTTCAGGAGAGGAAGCACTCTCTAGTCCCTCCCTCTTTTCCTGCAGCCTGCCAGGTTGCTGCTCGGATAAGGGTCTGGTATGGATTTTAGGGGGGACCCCCATGCCATTTTCTAAAAACTTTTGACGCAGGGTTCCCCTTAAAATGCATACCAGACCTGAAGGGTCTGGTAAGGATTTTGAGGGGCACCCCCACGCCATTTTTTTTTTTAAATTTTGGGGTTCCCCTTAATATCCATACCAGACCTGAAGGGCTAGGTATGAAATTTGGGGGGACCCTCATGCATTTGTTTTTTTTAATTTGAAATTTAATAATGTGTATTGCCGGGATCGGCAATTCATTATAGGCGAGAGTAATTTTAAATGAATTTTTTTTTTACTTTAGAAATGTAATTTTGTGCAGGGACTGTTGTAAACACGGGAAACATGCGCCACTTTACAGGCATACTATAAAAACCCCCGGGTACGAAATTTAAAGGAATATTTCACTTTTATTGTTTCACTTTAAGCATTATTAAAATCACTGCATTGATACATGTTCCCTGGGGCAGGACCCAGGTCCCCAAACACTTTTTATGACAATACCATGCATATAAACCTTAAAAATTAGCAGTTTTGATTTCTCTCATAGACTTTTAAAGGGTGTTCCGCGGCTTTCGAATTTGCAGCGAACACCCCAAATTGTTTGCTATTCGGCGAACAGGCAAACACCCAATGTTCAAGTCAAACTTATGTTCGACTCGAACATCGGGCTCATCCCTAATGACAAAGCTCGCGTGAAGCACCTGAAGCTTTGAAAGGCTTTTATTCAGCTTTAGCTTCACCTTATTTTGGAGAAATTGCAGGTATGAGATATCAACACACACACAGGGCATCTACCAAGCTTCATTAACGGGTTCCTGACTGGCTCATGCATATTTACTGAAGCACAATGGCACCACTGCACGAAACCCCGTACGGGTAGGGGCTCCCCTTTAAGAGTCGCCAAAGGGCAGGGAACCCGATGCGCGTGGCCGGCGAGCGTGATCGCTGCCAGCCACGCACGATGGTGTGCACGAGTGTCAGGATAGAGGAAACATATTGTGTGTTCCTACTAAGTAGGAACAATGATTTGTCTCCTCCTCCAGTCAGTCCTATCCCCTCACAGTTAGAACACACTGAGGGAACACACATTTAACCCCTTGATCGCCCCCTAGTGTTAACCCCCTCCCTACCAGTGAAATTTACACCGTAATCAGCGCATTTTTTTTAGCACTGATCACTGTATAAATGTCAATGGTCCCACAAATGTGTCAAAAGTGTCTGATTTGTCCATCGCAATGTCGCAGTACCACTAAAAATCGCTGATCACCGCCATTACTAGTAAAAAAAAAGATATGCCATAAAAATGCCATAAATCTTTCCCATAGTTTGTAGACGCTAAAACTTTTGTGGAAACCAATCAATAAAAGCTTATTGCGATTTTTTTTACCAAAAATATGTAGAAGAATATATATTGGCCTAAGCTGATGAAGAAATTTGTTTTTTAACCACTTGCCGTCCGCCTAACGCAGATATACTGCAGCAGAATGGCACGGGCAGGCAAAATTACGTACCTGGTATGTGATTTGCCTCACATGGGCGGGGGGCGCATCGCATCTACTGAGGCCACTCATAAGTGGCTACCCCCTCGCGATTGCTCCCAATGAATGACAATTTTCCTCCGCTGCTGTAATGTAAACAGCGGCAGAGGAAGTGATGTCATCTCTCCTCGTGTCGGTCTTTTTGTTCCGGCGCCGAGTAGAGAAGACATCCAAGTAAGTCTGCACAACACTACACTAACAGTAGAACAATCTAGGCACACTTTTCACCCCCCAATCACCCCCCTGTCACAGTGACACCAATAGCAGTTTTTCTTTACTGATCATTGCATTGGTGTCATTTTGTGACAGTTATAAGTGGTAGGGCAGTTAGTGTTAGGCCCCTTTAGGTCTAGGGTACCCCACTAACCCCCCTAATAAAGTTTTAACCCCTTGATCACCCCCCGTCGCCAGTGTCACTAAGCGATCGTTTTTCTGATCGCTGTATTAGTGTCACAGGTGACGCTAGTTAGGGAGGTAGGTATTTAGGTTCGCCGTCAGTGTTTTATAGCGTCAGGAACCCTCATATACTACCTAGTAAAGGTTTTAACCCCCTGATTGCTCCCTAGTTAACTCTTTCCCCAGTGATCACTGTATAACTGTTACGGGTGACGCTGGTTAGTTAGTTTGTTTTTTATAGTTTCAGGGCACCCGCCGTTTATTACCTAATAAAGGTTTAACCCCCTGATCGCCTGGCGGTGATATAAGTTAAGTTTTAGAGTCAGATAGGGTCTGCGTCACCCCAGGCAGCGCCAGGTTAGTGCCAGTACAGCTAACACCCACGCATGCAGCATACACTTCCCTTAGTGGTATAGTATCTGAACGGATGAATATCTGATCCGATCAGATCTATACTAGCGTCCCCAGCAGTTTAGGGTTCCTAGAAATGCAGTGTTAGCGGGATAAGCCCAGATACCTGCTAGCACCTGCGTTTAGCCCCTCTGCCCAGCCCAGCCCGGCCCACCCAAGTGCAGTATCGATCGGTCACTGTCACTTACAAAACACTAAACACATAACTGCAGCGTTCGTAGAGTAAGGCATGATCCCTGCGATCGCTAACAGTTTTTTTGGTAGCGTTTTGATACAGTCGCTAACAGTCAGGAGCTTTTTTACCTGTGAGGCTCACTAGTGTACTACTAAATTTAGAGCCCAAAATGGCAAATTGAAGGTTCACTAGTGAAGAGGCCAACACGTTTCTGAGCATGACAGATAGTGAAGAGGAAGTCACTCATCTGTCAGATTCAGGCTCAGAATATGATCCTGTAGAGGACAGCGGCTCCATGACAGATAGCTCTGACGACGGAGTTGTGGTCCCTGCCAAGGTCAGGCGTACCAGACCCCAATCTTCTTCTTCTGTCGTTGATGTGCAAGAACCGCAGGTCCCTCGTAAGGAGCAGAGCAGAACTGGCGCCGCTATTCCTTCTGGTGAACTGGCAAGCACCAGCGGCCTAGTATACCCTGGTCGTAGTCAATCCAGCACTGCAGTATCACGTGGTGACTTGGCGAGTCCCATAAGTGCAGTTCAAGCTAGTAAGGTGGCAAGCACAAGTAGTGTCCCACTGCCACCAAAAAGATGAACACAGGCCCATCGTACCCATAGTGCCCTTCCTGCTGCATTCGCCAATCCTAATTGGGAACCCACCACTTCTGCAGCACCCGCACTTCCCCCATTCACTGGCCAACCCGGCATTCAATTGGAAACAATTGATTTTACGTCACTTGATTTTTATTCGCTGTTTTTCACCGAAGATCTCTATAGATCTATTGTGGACCAAAGCAATTTGTACGCTGGTCAACACATCGCCACTATTCCCCAGTCCTCCCTTGCCAGAGTTCGGAGACCAATTACGGTTTCCAAATTTAAGCTCTTTCTGGGACTTTCCCTCAACATGGGCATAACTAAAAAGAGTGAGTTGCGGTCATATTGGTCCACTGACCCAATTCACCATATGTCCTTGTTCTCTGCCTCCATGACCAGGGCACGATATGAGCAGATCTTGCGGTTCATGCACTTCAATGACAATGAACTCTGTCGTCCTCGTGGAGACCCTGGATACGATCAGCCCTACAAAATTGGGCCCCTTGTAAACCACTTCACCCAACATTTTGCAGACTTGTTTACTCCCCATCATGTTGTCTGCATTGATGAGTTGATGATTAAGTTTTCTGGCTGCTTGTCATTCAAACAGTACCTTCCCAGCAAGCGTGCCAGATATGGGGTCAAGATGTATAAGCTCTGTGACAGGGCCACAGGCTATACATGTAGTTTTATGGTTTACGAGGGAAAAGATAGCCACATAGAGCCGACAAACTGCCCTGACTACATAGGAAGCGCTGGCAAGATTGTGTGGGACTTGGTGTCACCCTTATTCGGAAAGGGGTACCACTTATATGTGGACAATTATTACACGAGCGTGCCACTTTTTAGTCACTTGTTTGATCAGCAGATTGGAGCATGTGGCACCGCGCGACCTAATCGCCGGGGCTTTCCCCAGCGGCTTGTAGATTCCCGCCTTAGGCTGGGGGGAGAGAGCCTGCTTCAAGTGTAATAACTTGCTCGCTTTGAAGTGGAGAGATAATAAGAATGTTTTCGTTCTTACCTCCCTTCATGCAGACACGACGGTTCAAATTACTACAGCAACTGGTGTTGTGGAAAAACCCCTCTGTGTCCACAAATTGACCAAAATATGGGAGGGGTGGACCTCAACGACCAGTTGTTGGCGCCATACCTACTTGCCTGTAAGGCCAGACGCTGGTACAAGAAAGTGTCTGTTTATTTATTTCAATTGTCTTTGCTGAACGCTCATGTGCTATACAGGGCTTCAGGATGGACTGGATCCTTCCTTAAATTCCAGGAAGAGATCGCCAGAGTCCTTCTGTTTCCAGACAGTGCTCCACCTCACCTTCCCCAACCAAATGCAGTAAGCCAGCTGCATGAGAGGCAATTACTTTATGTCCTCTGGAGTACCCCTACCCAACGAGCCCCCCAAAAAAGATGTTGTGTCTGCAGCAAGCGTGGATATAGGCATGACACCCGCTATTATTGTCCCTCCTGTCCTGACAATCCTGGTCTTTGCATTGGTGAATGTTTTGAACGATACCATACACTAGTTGAGTATTAGCGTAGGGTAAAGCACTGCACAGACTATGCACACTTTATTCTAATGGTGGGTATACCCACCAATTAATCTCTTTTTTTCGTTCAGTCCACAGGCTGCATGAAAAAAAAGTTTACAATATATGCCCAAGAAGGACCAGCAACTTACTGGTATGTTGCTGGACTTTGAGTGGTTATACCAGAATGATGCCTGCAGGTTTAGGTATCATCTTGGTATCATTCTTTTCAGTCAGCGGTCGGCTGTCATGTAAAAGCAATCCTAGCAGCTAATTAACCTCTAGACTGCTTTTACAAGCAGTGGGAGGGAATGCCCCCCCACCCCACCGTCTTCCATGTCTTTCTCTGGCTCTCCTGTCCCAACAGAATGCAGCCAGTGATTCGGCCAGCTGACCATAGAGCTGATCAGAGACCAGAATGGCTCCAAACATCTCCAAACATCTCTATGGCCTAAGAAACTGGAAGCTATGAGCATTTTATGACTCTGATTTTGCCGGATGTAAACAGCACGATTGGGAAAGCATTTTATCACACCGATCTTGGTGTGGTCAGATGCTTTGAGGGCAGATCTAGGGTCTAATAGACCCCAATTTTTTCAAAAAAGAGTACCTGTCACTACCTATTGCTATCATATTTACATTCTCTGAGATAACAATAAAATTATTTTAAAAAATGAAAGGAACAGTTTAAAAATAAGATAAAAAAGCAAAAAAATAACTAAAAATTTAAAAAGAAAAGCACCCCTGTTCCCCCCTGCTCTCACACAAAGGTGAACGCCTCTGGCGTCAAATGCAAACAGCAATTGCACCATGCATGTGAGGTATTACCGTGAAGGTCAGGTCGAGGGTAGTAATTTTAGCAGTAGACCTCCTCTGTAAATCTAAAGTGGTAACCTGTAAAAGCTTTTAAAGGCTTTTAAAAATGTATTCAGTTTGTCGCCACTGCACGTTTGTGCGCAATTTTAAAGCATGTCGTGTTTGGTATCCATGTACTCGGCCTAAGATCATATTTTTTATTTCATCAAAAATTTGGGCAATATAGTGTGTTTTAGTGCATTAAAATTTAAAAAAGTGTGTTTTTTCCAAAAAAATGCGTTTGAAAAATCGCTGCGCAAATACTGTGTGAATAAAAAAAATGAAACTCCCACCATTTTAATCTGCAGGGCATTTGATTTAAAAAAATATATAATGTTTGGGGGTTCAAAGTAATTTTCTTGCAAAAAAAAAATAATTTTTTCATGTAAACAAAAAGTGTCTTCAATTGATTAGAAGAGTGGGTGATGTGTGACATAAGCTTCTAAATGGTGTGCATAAAATGCCAGGACAGTTCAAACCCCCCCAAATTACATTTTGGAAAGTAGACACCCCAAGCTATTTGCTGAGAGGCATGCCGAGTCCATATTTATATTGTGACACAAGTTGCAGGAAAAATATTACTCAAACATGCCATGAGAATATGTGAAATTACACCCCAAAATACATTCTGTTGCTTCTCCTGAATACAGGGAAACCACATGTGTGAGACTTTTTGGGAGCCTAGCCGCGTACGGGACCCCGAAAATCAACCACCGCCTTCAGGCTTTCTAAGGGCGTAAATTTTTGATTTCACTTTTCACTGCCTAACACAGTTTCGGAGGCCATGGAATGCCCAGGTGGCAAAAAAACCCTCCAAATGACCCCATTTTGGAAAGTAGACACCTCAAGCTATTTGCTGAGAGGTATAGTGAGTATTTTGCAGACCTCACTTTTTGTCACAAAGTTTTGAAAATTGAAAAAAGAAAAAAAAAACACATTTTCTTGTCTTTCTTCATTTTCAAAAACAAATGAGAGCTGCAAAACACTCACGATGCCTCTCAGCAAATAGCTTGGGGTGTCTACTTTCCAAAATGGGGTCATTTGAGAGGGGTCTGTGCTATCATGTCATTTTCTGGCCTTCGAAACTGTGATAGGTAGTGAGGAGTGAAATCAAAAATTTACGCCCTTAGAAATCCTGAAGGCGGTGATTGGATTTTGGGGCCTCGTATGCAGTTAGGCTCCCAAAAAGTCCCACACATGTGGTATCCCTGTACTCAGGAGAAGCAGCAGAATGTATTTTGGGGTGTAATTCCACATATGCCCATGGCATGTTTGACAAATGTATCATTTAGTGACAACTTTGTGCAAAAAAAAAAAGTTTGTCACATTCCCGCAACTTGTGGCAAAATATAAAATATTCCATGGACTCAACAGGCCTCGCAGCAAATAGCTTGGGGTGTCTACTTTCCAAAATGGGGTCATTTGGGGGGGGGGGTTGTGCCATCTGGGCATTTTATGGCCTTCAAAACTGTGATAGGTAGTGAGGAGTGAAATAAAAAATTTACGCCCTTAGAAATCCTGAAGGCGGTGCTTGGTTTTCGGGGACCCGTACGCAGCTAGGCTCCCAAAAAGTCCCACACATGTGGTATCCCCCTACTCAAGAGAATCAGCAGAATGTATTTTGGGGTGCAATCCCACATATGCCTATGGCCTGTGTGAGCAATATATCATTTAGTGACAACTTTGTGCAAAAAAAAAAAAAAGTTTGTCATTTTCCTGCAACTTGTGGCAAAATATAAAATATTCCATGGACTCAACATGCCTCCGAGCAAATAGCTTGGGGCGTCTACCTTGAAAAATGGGGTCATTTGGGGGGGGTTTGTGCCATCTTGGCATTTTATGGCCTTCAAAACTGTGATAGGTAGTGAGGACTAAAATAAAAAATTTACGCCCTTAGAAATCCTGAAGGCGGTGCTTGGTTTTCGGGGCCCCGTACGCGGCTAGGCTCCCAAAAAGTCCCACACATGTGGTATCCTCGTACTCAGGAGAAGCAGCAGAATGTATTTTGGGGTGTAATTCCACATATGCCCATGGCATGTTTGAGCAATATATCATTAAGTGACAACTTTGTGCAAAACAAAAACAGTTTGTAATTTTCCTGCAACTTGTGTTAAAATATAAAATATTCCATGGACTCAACATGCCTCTCAGCAAATAGCTTGGGGTGACTACTTTCCAAAATTGGGTCATTTGGGGGGGTTTTGTGCCATTTTGGCATTTTATGGCCTTCAAAACTGTGATAGGTAGTGAGGAGAGAAATCAAAAATTTACGCCCTTAGAAATCCTGAAGGCGGTGCTTGGTTTTCGGGCCCCCCGTATGCGGCTAGGCTCCCAAGAAGTCCCACACATGTGGTATCCCCATACTCAAGAGAAGCAGCTAAATGTATTTTGGGGCGCAATTTCACATATAACCATGGCATGTGTGAGCAATATATCATTTAGTGACAACTTTTTGTAAATTTTTTTTTTTTATCATTATTCAATCGTAAAAAAATGTAATATTTAATGGGCTCAACATGCCTCTCAGCAATTTCCTTGGGGTGTCTACTTTCCAAAATGGGGTCATTTGGGGGGGGGGTTGTACTGCCCTGCCATTTTAACACCTCAAGAAATGACATAGGCAGTCATAAACTAAAAGCTGTGTAAATTCCAGAAAATGTACCCTAGTTTGTAGACACTATAACTTTTGCGCAAACCAATAAATATACGCTTATTGACATTTTTTTACCAACGACATGTGGCTGAATACATTTTGGCCTAAATATATGACTAAAATTTAGTTTATTGGATTTTTTTTATAACAAAAAGTAGAAAATATAATTTTTTTTCAAAATTTTCGTATTTTCCGCTGGCGGAAAAGCGCAAAAAATAAAAAACACAGAGGTGATCAAATACCATCAAAAGAAAGCTCTATTTGTGGGAAAAAAAGGATGCAAATTTTGTTTGGGTATAGCCTTGCATGACCGCGCAATTAGCAGTTAAAGCAACGCAGTGCCAAATTGTAAAAAGTGATCTGGTCAGAAAGGGGTAAATCCTTCCGGGGCTGAAGTGGTAAAAAAAATTTTTGGGGATATTTATTATAGCAAAAAGTAAAAAATATTGTTTTTTTTTCAAAATTGTCGCTATTTTTTTTTTTATAGGGAAAAAATTAAAAACTGCAATGATCAAATACCACCAAAAGAAAGCTCTATTTGTGGGAAAAAAAAGGACTCAAATTTTGTTTGAGTACAATGTCACACGACCGCGCAATTGTCAGTTAAAGCGAAGCAGTGCCAAATTGTAAAAAAGTGCTCTTGTCAGGATGGGGGTAAAATCTTTCGGGGCTGAAGTGGTTAAAGCTTCAAAAAAGCACCACCGAAGTATCAACGAAGCATCATCGAAGCACCACCAAAGCATCAACGAAGCAATGCAAAAGCATCAAAAACACATCAAAAAAGCACGTTGAAGCGGTAGGCACTTTAATGTGTGTTGCAGTCCAAATAAGTGTACATGAGCCCCTAATGGTCACAAATATGTATGAATATGTGTTGCTCATGAAGGAAGTACTTACTAAGGTTTATTCCAGGTGAATAATGGTATAAAACTACTGGTGTGTGCTCACTGTGGTTGTGAATGGCTGGTGGCCGGTATGGGTTACTAATGCCTCGTTTCCACCGAGCGGATCGGTTCGGTTCGGTACGGTACGCTATTTTGGGTGTTTCCATTACAAAAGCGTTCCATACAAACGAACCGTACCGCTCCATTCAGGGTCATGCTTCAGATGGGGGCAATAGAAAATGGAACGGTTTGGTTAGGGCGGAGTTACCGGCATCATACAATCTTTTCCACTGATTGGCTGACACAAAACCCTGTGCTGTGCTCTGATGATGTCAGAGGAAAGCGCCGAGCAAACCCATGCATAAAAGGAGAATTAAAGGAAAAGGATGCCTGCTAACAGCCGTGTTTGGTCATCACAGGAACTATCTACTTTCCTTAGCATAATTGGTGATAGCGTTATTCAGAGTGAGCTTGATGGATCAGTAAGGAATGAAAAGGTGTACAAAGATATTTCTCAGCGGATGGCAGCCGAGGGATTTGAACGCACGTCGGGTCAGTGTAGGGCAAAGCTTAAGAAGCTTAAAGGCCAATATAAAAAATTTAAGGACGACAACAGCTGTAGTGGAAACAGTCGGAGAACTTGGAAGTGGTACGACGCCATGGACACCATTTACGGTCATAGGCCAGCAAACCAAGGCAGGGAGGGAGGTCTGGACTCTGCAACTTCAATGCTCGAATCCATGATAGACCCCTTTGGTGAGTTTTTTTTTATTATACATAGGATTTTGCTCTGCTAACCATTTAAAAATATATATATAACCATATGTGCATTTTTAGAAACAAGTGATGGAGTCTCCAATGATGCATCAAACGTTTCCGACGATGGACCTTTAACCTCTTTCAGCAGCACCAGTACTAATTTCTCAAGCCAACCACAGAGTAGCCAACCACAGAGTAGCCAACCACAGAGTACGCCCAATGCACCCCGGCACACTGGTAAGACATGATGATAGTTGTAATTGTGCATTTTATTAAAATAAATCAGAATTGTGGCAGATGTGCAGGGGGTACAGTGGTGGAACAGATGAGAAGGGGCTTCAGCAGTGTGGCAGATGTGCAGGGGGTACAGTGGTGGAACAGATGAGAAGGGGCTTCAGCAGTGTGGCAGACGTGCAGGGGGTACAGTAGTGGAACATATGAGAAGGGGCTTCAGCAGTGTGGCAGATGTGCAGGGGGTACAGTGGTGGAACAGATGAGAAGGGGCTTCAGCAGTGTGGCAGATGTGCAGGGGGTACAGTGGTGGAACAGATGAGAAGGGGCATCAGCAGTGTGGCAGATGTGCAGGGGGTACAGTGGTGGAACAGATGAGAAGAGGCTTCAGCAGTGGACAGAAGAGCAGTAGGGCAGATGTGAAAGGAGGTGTATTGCCGGGGCAGATGAGCAGGGTGAACAGAGTTGGGGCAGAATATCAGGGGTAACAGAGGTGGGACAGAATATCAGGGGTAACAGAGGTGGGACAGGAGAGCAGGGGGTACAGTCTGGTGGGGTAGATGAGAAAGGGGGTTACAGTGGTGACACTGATGCTTCCAAAAACTATTCTGGTCTTTTGTATATTACAGGTGAAAGGAGACAGTTGCAGATGGATCTGCACACAGTCATGGAGGATATGCGGACATCAGAGGAAAGGCAGCTGGAAAGGATTGAGAACCTTTCTGAGAGGCGATTTCAGGCACTGCGTCAGGATGCACAGGAAGCTATGCGCCAGGAGGCAGAAATCACCCGGCAGCAGATGGAGCAGCTGTCTACCTTCAACCAGGCCTTCCTTGGTGTCCTTGGTCAGCTTGTTCAAGTGCTTGGAGCCAGTCGTGATCCCAGGTTACCACCCAGACAGTAGGGCCTTTCATGCAGCACAGAATTGTACACTTGTACACGTTTCGTTAAAAAAAACATTTAAGTTAAGTTTTTATAAAAAAAAGCTTATTTTTAAATATATTTTTCACACTTTGACTTTCTAGAATATATAGAAATTTTTTTTTGTCAAAAAAAAATCACGAGAGAATTTTTTGAGTATGTCTGATTTAATGTAACAGTTTATTAACAATACAATAATACTTTATTAAAATTTGTAAAAATTAATGTTAGGAAATTAAACGTTGAGGTGCCGCATCAGAGCCTGACGTATTTCACTGCACTCTTCTTCCATATCCTATCACTACTGGCTCTTCTGAATCTGTATTCCAATCCTGGTGGAAGTCTTCTCCATGACTTTCACAAAGATTGTGAAGAGCACAGCAAGTTAGCACCATGGATTTGGCAAGTTTAATGTCACTGTCATTCCTCTTCATAAGACACCGCCATCTACCCTTAAGTCTTCCAAAAGCATTTTCCACTACAACCCGTGCTCTGGATGTTTTCTTGTTGTAGATTTGCTGTTCTGGTGTCAGGAAATGGTTTCAGGAGCCAATTTTGTAAAGGGTAGGCAGAGTCCCCGAGCACATAATAGCCAACATTCACCCCACAAATGTTCTTAGTGCACACAGGGTACAGGCCTCCCTGGCCAACCCAATCCCAAAATGTGGACAATCTTAGAACCCGGGCATCATGCAAACTCCCAGGCTTTCCTACATTCACATTCCAGAACAGTCCTTTTCCATCCACTACTCCCTGGAGGATGATGGAATGCCAGCCTTTTCTGTTGAAGTAGTCGGTGTGGTATTCCTGTGGTGCTATTATTGGTATGTGTGAGCCATCAATAGCACCAACACACTGTGGAAGGCCCCACCTGTTCTCAAAGTAGTCAGCCATGTCTTTAAGTTTTTCCCTGTCCGGAAAATGTACAATTTCAGGAGCTAGCAATGTGCAGACAGCCTTACAGAAGTCCTGCACACACCGGCACACAGAGGATTTACTGACACCAAAAAGATGACTTATACTTCGGTATTCACTGTTGGTAGCCAGCTTCCACAGTGCAATGGCAACTCTTTTCCTCACAGGCAAACATGCTCTGAAGTTGGTGTTTTGTTTCTCCATCGCTGGACGTAGCTTTGTACAAAGGTAAGAGAAGGTTTCCTTAGACATTCGGAAATTGTGCACCCACTGTGTGTGTGTAAATCCCGGGACGGTCACATCCCACCACTCATTGGCACGGGGAAGAGCCCAAATGACTGGTCGGCGGCGCTGCTTTGCCAAGAGGAGAAGCATCTAAAAAAATAAAATACACAAATGGTAACAGATCATAAAATAAAAAAAATATTCATACAACATATACATTTTTCATTATTTTTGGTAAGTGTGGCAGGTAGGTGGGTCAGTGGGTCAGGTAGGTAAGTCAGTGTGTGGGTCAGGTAGGTAAGTCAGTGTGTGTGTGTGTGTGTGTGTGTGTCAGGTAGGTAGGTCAGTGTGTGTCAGGTAGGTAAGTCAGTGTGTGTGTGTGTCAGGTAGGTAAGTCAGTGTGTGTGTCTCATAGGTAGGTAGGTCAGTGTGTGTGTCAGGTAGGTAAGTCAGTGTGTGTGTGTGTGTGTCAGGTAGGTGGGTCAGTGGGTCAGGTAGGTAAGTCAGTGTGTGTGTCAGGTAGGTAAGTCAGTGTGTGTGTGTGTGTGTGTGTCAGGTAGGTAGGTCAGTGTGTGTCAGGTAGGTAAGTCAGTGTGTGTGTGTGTCAGGTAGGTAAGTCAGTGTGTGTGTCTCATAGGTAGGTAGGTCAGTGTGTGTGTCAGGTAGGTAAGTCAGTGTGTGTGTGTGTGTGTCAGGTAGGAAAGTCAGTGTGTGTGTCAGGTAGGTAAGTCAATGTGTGTGTCAGGTAGGTAAGTCAGTGTGTGTGTCAGGTAGGTAGGTCAGTGTGTGTGTCAGGTAGGTAAGTCAGTGTGTGTGTGTCTCATAGGTAGGTAGGTCAGTGTGTGTGTCAGGTAGGTAAGTCAGTGTGTGTGTGTGTGTCAGGTAGGTAGGTCAGTGTATGTATCAGGTAGGTAAGTCAGTGTGTGTGCCAGGTAGGTAAGTCAGTGTGTGTGTGTCTCATAGGTAGGTAGGTCAGTGTGTGTGTCAGGTAGGTAAGTCAGTGTGTGTGTGTGTGTGTCAGGTAAGTCAGTGTGTGTATGTGTGTGTCAAGTAGGTAGGTCAGTGTGTGTGTCAGGTAGGTAAGTCAGTGTGTGTGTGTGTGTGTCAGGTAGGTAGGTCAGTGTGTGTGTCAGGTAGGTAAGTCAGTGTGTGTGTGTCTCATAGGTAGGTAGGTCAGTGTGTGTGTCAAGTAGGTAAGTCAGTGTGTGTGTCAGGTAGGTAAGTCAGTGTGTGTGTGTCTCATAGGTAGGTAGGTCAGTGTGTGTGTCAGGTAGGTAAGTCAGTGTGTGTGTGTGTCAGGTAGGTAAGTCAGTGTGTGTGTGTGTCAGGTAGGTAGGTCAGTGTGTGTGTGTCAGGTAGGTAGGTTGCTTACCCTATAGCGCTGCCGTCTTTGTCTTTGCCGCATAAAGGTCTCCTCTCTGCTACATATCCAAGCTAGAAGTTTTCTTTTCTTTTTTGCTGTGTTTCTCATTGCCGCTCGCAACCTTCTCTCATACAGTGCAGCATGTTTTTTAAATATGAAGAACCAAAAGGCAACTAGAGAAAAGATGAGCTGCTGGATGATCTCCATTGCTGTTGATTCTCAGGTTTCCTGTCGCACAAATATGACATCACACTAGCATTTTTTCTAAACCCTGTATGGCCCCCTTGTGGTCCCACTTGCAGTGGAAACGCTCACCATAATAGACCGGACCATTCGAGGCCATTCAAACTGTACCGAACCGAACCGATCCGCTCAGTGGAAACGAGGCATAACAGAATATGACATTGGTTGACATTGTCAAGGACCTGATTTTAATGGTTGTATTATAATTGTTGTTTGTTTTTGAAGAATTGGTGTCTAAATTATGTTATCTTGTTATTTAATAAAAGCTGTGGCCACAATACTCCAACGAAAATAAATTGTGTCATAGTGTGTTATTTATGTTGTTTAATGTTTTTGGCTTCCATTCAGTCAGTATCATTCCACCTTTTCAGCCCTACCAAAATGGGGTCAGAAGTTTTATTATGTGTTTATTGTGGTTAAGATTACAACTATTTATATTAATTAAGTCTCTTGTTACGTGAACCTTTAATAAGAATTTGTTATATTGTTACAGGCCACACCTACTCCTGATTCTTTTTTACCGCAGTAAAGCTCAGACATGAAGAGATAGTAGAGAAGTATTAACATTTTTCCAGGGATGATTCCATCAACTTGTTCAGGTTCATCACTGTTTCCCAAACTTGCTGGATGGAGAATATTATTCTGTTATATCTGTTACGCGCAACTTTCATCTATTCATACCCGTTTAAATAAAAACATTTATCTATCACTGACATGAACTGCAAAACTTTCTGTGTTCCCGAGCTGATGAAAATTTGATTTCAACATGTTTAATTATAATTTGATGACTGGGCGGCTTGAGCGGGAGTTTTTTTTTACAGTAGTTTGTCATCCTGTTCTTTTCTGTTTTAATGTAGGCATCCCTAATACAGTCCTGCTGGCAATGCGTTGCACTGTTTAGGTTTTTTTTTTAATCTGTGATAATAAGTCTTGACTTGCCTTTTCCTAATTTGAAGGCTCATAAAGCACCAGGCTTTTTACTACTACAGTTTAAAGTGGTTGTAAACCATAAAAAAAGAAGAAAAAAACCCTGCAAGACAAAGGCATAATGAGCTAGTATGCACAGCATACTAGCTCATTATGAATTACTTACCTGAGATGGAAGCCCCCGCAGTGGTCCTTGTTCACCGCTCCGGTGGCCGACATCGCTCCTGGGGGTTACTTAAGGGCAATCGCGGCTCCGGCGCTGTGATTGGCCAGAGCTGCAATGACGTCACTCCCGCGCATGCGCACGGCAGCCGCCGGTAATGGCACAGTCTAACTGAAGCAACGGGACGTATGAAAATCTGAGAAAAAAATACTGCTTTCAAAGCGATCCTACGATAATCTGGTCATCAGTACACAGCTTTCGAGAGCCAATCATGATAGTTCATGAGGAGTTATCCAAAGGGACAAACACAAAAAAATTTCTTGTATGAACAGATGATTTTCATTTAATCAGGACAATATTTGTCCGAAAAAATGGGAAGACCAAGACCACGTATGCTCGGAAACTAAAGAATGCACAACACATCATATCACTTCTGATGTTGTATTCTGTCGTACGAGAATTTTTGTAAGTTTAGTAACCTACTGGTTTTCGATATGAGACTCAGACTAGTATGCAAAAAATAAATAAATAATTGACAATCATTTGTAAAAAATGGATGGTAGTAGAGAAGAATTTTGCTGTGTTCTAATGCCAGGTCGGGGCCCACAGGATTGCCCCAGCAGGAAAAGACCAAGCGGGGGTCAAGTAGTAGATGAAGCAAATAAGGAACAAGCAGAAGTGTAGTCGACGAACAAGCCAAAAGGTCAGTAAGGAGTAGAAGCTGAATGGGATCAGATGGAAAAGTAATCAATGAACAAGCCAAGGGTGAATAATGAGTGATAGTGAAGATAAGGATAGTTGCTGGAGAGCACACAATAATTTGGCGAACAGCAAGTGCAGAGACATGGCTTTAAATAAGGAAGTTCATATGAGGAGCAAAGAGTTCAAGGTTCACCAGAATCAAGATACAAGGCAGGATCGTCAAAGGGATCAGGCAGGAAGGTCTAAAGGATTAGGCGGGCTACAGCCAGACACTGTAGAGGTACCAGGTTCCGATCTGCACCTTGTTGGTATGCTATCCTATACCATGCTAATACTTCACTCCTTCCACTGGGTCCTGCTGTTTCTTTGGAGACCAATGTCTTTTAGTGGGGGTTGGGGGGGGGTGGTGGTGTAGCCTCAGTCTGGCAGAGAGGAGTGGTTGCAGTTTCATTGTTTCTGCTGCTGTCCTTGCTTGCGTTTACAGAGGCCTTGTAATTGGAGACTGTGATTACAGAACTTGTGTAGCCTGCTAAGTCTACCCACCACCATGAGCAAAGGGATGTGGACTCCTTGAATCAATGTGGATGCTGGGAGGAATGGAGAATAGGGGAGAGAGTTAGTTCCCTACAGTAAGATTTGTTTTGGAGTGAGCAAAAGATCCCAGAGTTATTAGAGTTTTGGGAAGAGAGGAAGAGGAGGAGGGTTGTTCCAAGCCAGAGGGAGGTGCAAGAAGGACATTAAGAGAGTGTGTCCCTCAATGCTGGTGAAATGCTTATATCCACATCTGAAACAGAGAGAGGCTATACCAGGGATTGTCTCTGATGCTGCCCAGCTGTCAGGGAAGAGAGTCACAGACCAGATGAGTTGCCCATGGGGAATGGAAAGAAGCCATCCTCTGTCCTCACAAGAGTCATGAGAGGCCACTGGCCAGCCCCATTACACCCTATTAAAGAACAGCATTGTTTTTTGGGCCATAGCGAGGGCGTCTTTTATCAGTGTATGGAGGAACATTTCTAAGCATTCCAACATCAGTTTTGGACCCAACGTGCTGGCCAGTGGAAAAAATGGGTTTTCAAATAGACTGTCGAACTACTGTTGAGGTACCACCCCCTTTAGGCAGGGCTACCCTCAGTATTGGGTTCTGGGGCTGTTCTTTATCTAATGCCACGTACACACGAGCGGACTTTCTGGCAGACTTGGTCCGGCGGACCGGACTCCGTCGGACAATTCGATCGCGTGTGGGCTCCAGCGGAGTTTTTTTCCCGGACCTAGAAATAAAACATGTTTCAAATCTTTCTGACGGACTCGAGTCCGGTCGAAAAATCCACTCATCTGTATGGTAGTCCGACGGATAAAAACTGATGCTAGGGCAGCTATTGGCTACTGGCTATCACCTTCCTTATTTTAATTTGGTCGTACGTCATCATGTACGAATCCGTCAGACTTTGGTTGATTGTGTGTAGGCAGGTCCGTTCGTTCGAAAGTCCGTCGGAAGTCCGTCGGAAAGTCCGTCGGAAAGACCGTTGGACCAGTCCGGTCGAAAAGTCCGCCCGTGTACGTGGCATTACTTGTTGTCACCAACTGTATATCTTACGGTGTTAAAAAAATGTATAATGTTTGGTGATTCTAAGTGATTTTCTAGCAAAAAAAACTGTTTTTAACTTGTAAACAACACATCTCAAAAAGAGGCTCGATCCTTAAGTGGTTAAAGAATTTCTTGGCATTTTTTTTGCTCTCCTTTGCTATGTGTCTTTCGTGTTCCATCTTTGCCGCCGTAATTGCACCCTTACATATCTTGTTGCATTCTTTGTAAAGTCTGAATGCTGATGATTTTCCCTCAGCCTTGTATTTTTTGAAGGCCTTCTCCTTTGCTTTTATATACGTTTTTACATTGGAGTTAAGCCATTCAGGACTTTATTTTTCGCTCTTTTAAATTTATTTCCCAATGGGATGCACTGGCTAATGCCCTTTTTTAATATGCACTTAAAGCAAACCCATCTCTCCTCCATGTTCTTTGTTTCTAAGATTTTATCCCAATTTATATTTGTTGTAAGACATCATTATTGTGCCACTTGGGTGACCCTTCTCATCTAACATAACAGTGCTCTAACATGCATAGTTCTCTGTTTTACTGCAATTTCTGCCCATAGGTATGTTGTTCTTCCATAACAAGTGGTAAGAACTGTCAAAATGTAAGTATGAATTCCCACCCCTTTGATTTTAAAATGGTTGCTAGTTATGATGGACTCTCCCTCATTGTTTAACTCCAGGTCAAAGCATTAACAACATATGTAAATGTGAACTTAAACATATTCGCATTGCAATATTCCAAAAAGGGAATTAGGGTGCTCTCATTCACATCTCATTATCTTTATTTCTTCCCTAATACATCATGTGTTTGTCATAGGGGTTGTTGTGCCCAATTAAAGGCTCCTCCCAGAGGTTCATTGTTAAAGCAGTAGTAAACTACAGCATTAAAAAAAAAAATCCCCTGCAAGGCAATGACATAATGTGCTTGTACGCATCGTATACTAGCACATTATGAAATACTTACCATAGAACAAAGCCCTTCATAGGTGCGCTGTCAACATTGACAGGGTGTCAGGGCTGGGCTCAGCCCTTCCTTCTTTGAGCTAGCCGCTCAGCTGTCGGCTTATTGCCAGGTTCCTATCTCCCCACAGTGACTCACCTGTTAATGATATCCTGCTCGTCAGTCCTGCCTACTTAAGCCGTCCAGTCCAGATGATCTCTGCCTTCACCTTGGTCACATCTCTAGAGACGCTCTCCTGTGTTCCTGTTAAAGACTTGCTTGGCTGACATTCCTTCTGGCTCCAGATCCTGCTTGCTGTTCTGCCAAGCTCATCTCTGGCTCCCTGATGTTTTGGCTTGCCTGACTATCCGTTCTGGTTCCTGAACTCTGGCTATGTTTTGACTACATTTACTCTGTTTACCTTTTTTTATTATTATTAAACAAGTGTGATTTAACTGTGCTTCTGTCTCAGTCTGATTCGTGGTTTCTGCAACAGGGCTTCCATATTCCCTTGCTCTTCCTTCCAGGTTTGTGGGCTCCGGCTGTATGAGTGGCCGGGGCCGTGATGAAATCACTCCCACGCATGCGTGTGGGAGCCCTCAGCTGTGGCACGGAGCTCTGAAGGTCCGCCATACTGTGCATGCGCCGGTGACGTCACCAGCTGCATCCAGTGTTAATATCTCCTAAACACCGCAAGTTTAGGAGATAGTAAATTGCTTTGCCAAAAAATGTTGGACAGCACAGCATGAGGAATAGACCTGCAGTGTGAAGTCATGTCTAGGGATGCCCAAAGATGACCTGGATCCCAACTGTAGTCACATGAAACTTTGATCAAATGACTTTTATAAATGAAGGTAATGCAAAAAATAACGGCTTTAATGGTCGATTATATTTTGGATAACTAGGCTGCCACCGTTATCAGCCTGTTATATAATGATGTTCCTATTTGCCTCCAATTGTTTCAGGGCTTTGATGTCAGCAATGGTGAGGTTCCTCTGCTTTTTAACACATCAAATGTGTATCCAGATCATCAAAGGGTAAAATGGCAAATCTGTTGTTTCAGGCATCATTGAAAATAATATTATCGAACAAAGCTTTGGTTAGTTTCCTATGGACACAGAAACTGCCCCGGTTAGCACAATCTACCTTGAGATTACCCAAACTCAGGGGTGGCATGGCCTTCCCGGATGCTAACCTTTACCATGTGGCATGCCATTTGACCAGGGTCCTAGACTGGTGTCGTCATGAACTTAAAGAGTGGGTCAAGTTGGAGCGTGCTCTGTCGGGCCTGCCACTCGAGTCCCTACCATGGGGCCAAACGGACCTACCATGGCAGACAATGGATCCCCTAAGAAGATCAGCCGGAAGGCGTTCCAGGACTTCTCGTTAGTGCCTCTGCGAACGCCGCTCTTGCCCATAGTGGGGAATCAAGCTTTTACCCCTGGACTCTAAGACCCCAGATTTCTGGATTTGAAAATAACAGAGCGGTCACAGGCTTGAAACTTCACCCCAGGGGGACGCTGGATGACGAGACAACAAATTATGTCTGACACAGGCCTGTCAGGGTTGCCCTTCTGGCAAAAGATCCAGCTATCACACTTTCTTGAATCTCTTCCTCCCCCCGCATTGTTTAAGAGGTCTCTCACTACCTTCGAACAGCTCTGCCAATCTACATTTCCCCCACTGTCTCTCTAACCTACCAATTGTTGACATCACCACCAGCAAAACATAGACCTTCATATATCACAGGATGGGAGAGAGAGTTAGGGTTAGAACTGACTGAGAAGCAGGTGGACAGACTCTACCTATTTTCCTACAAGATTTCGATCTGTGGTAAATACCAAGAAGCGGGTTTCAAGATACTAACCCGGTGGTACCACACCCCTGTAAAAATCCATAAAATTTTTCCCCAATGCTTGGATTTATGCTGGAGATGTGGAGAGGAGACTGGCTCCCTCCTCCACATTTTTTGGTCCTGCCGGCTCTTGTAACCCTACTGGACAGAAGTTCATCGAAATATCCAAAAATGTACCGACAGAGACATTCCAAAAGATCCGGCCTTTTTTCTCCTACATCACCACAACATCCCCAGTAAAGCATATAGAAAGTCTATTCTGCCCCTCCTGATCACAGCTGCCAAGGGTTGCATCTCACTATACTGGAAACAGACGCAGCCTCCGTCGATTGCCAGGTTGCCGATATAAGTTCGATGGAAGACCTGGTAGCTACTGAGAAAGGCTTCCACGAGAAATATACTAAAAATGGTTCTACTGGTGTAAATTCGTGTACTCTGAGGGGTATGCAGGACTAGCTCTAAATCCCCCATGAAGGGAGGTCACAACCAAAGAATTTCTTTGCCTGGATGGTGGGTTAGACGGCTGGACTCCTAACCCCCCTTTTTTTTTCTTCCCACCCCCCTTTCCTGTTTCCTGCTTTCTTTCTCTTCTTTTTTGGACCCCCTTGGGCCATCTCTGACTCTTTGAACTTTGTATAACGTGGGTTCCCCACTGAAAAATGGCACACGGGGTACGGAGACTCTTCGATCTTGACGTTAAGCATTTGCATCTATGTGAAAAGTCAAGACTAGAATTGCATTAATTCAGATGTAATGATAACCTCTTCTGTATTGTTGTGTAAGTCTACTGATCCCAATATCTGGGGTATGTCTCTGTACTATACCATGTTTTTCTCTCATTTTGCAAAAATAAAGTATTGGGGGAAAAAAAAAGAAAATAACATTATCATTGACCATGTCCAGTGCCTCGCTATGTCAAAGGATTAGCCGAGTGGACCATTATTTGGTCTCACTCGCATGGGCACACGGCTGCCTTCTCCAATATAAAATAGTTACATATAAACTAGTTAGCATGGTAGCTTATTAGTAATAGGGTACTGTCTCTTTAAATATTTCCACCTCACCTGTGGGCTCAGGTAAAGTGACCAATCAGGTGAGGTGGAGAATTCTAGAAGTGGTGTGAGACTGTATATAAGGATGCTGCATCCCTAGGGATTTTCCTGATTATTATCAAGCAGAAGAGCTTCAATACAGGAGAGAATGGAGTCCCTGCTGAGAAAAGTTCTGGAGAAGGCACAGGCAAGCAGGGACTGGCTGAAGCAATATTTGCAGCTTACCACAGAACAACAGCGGCCAGAGATGGAACAGAGTGCCGTTTGAAGAAGAAGAGGCAGGCTTTCTCCAAATCTCCAGCTGGGAACAGCAGGGAGAATTTTTGTGAAAAATTCAACCTCAAGCTAGAAAAAGTGCACCACCCTCCAGCTCAAGAGAAGTTTGTAGGCAACCTATACAGTGGTCTAGGCTAGGAATTTAGCCTGAGAGAGAACACATGCAGCAGACGACTGATAGTGCTGTTTTACCTTAGCTGTAGCCACAGCTGATTGAGGAGTTAATGGGATCCTCTGCGATGCAAGAGGGTGAGTCGTGCAAATTAAACAAGCTGTCTGAACTTGTGGGTTCTTTAGCAAAAAATTGTGGGTTCTCTTGCAGGTTCATCCCCTAATGTTGTTTCTCAATCAGCCAGAGTATGGGCAGATGTTAGAATTTCAGAACTGGGGCCTAAAAATAAAAAATGGTACTTCAGGGATCAAACATGATCATGTAGTACTTGCTGAAACTTTGGTGAGTTAATTTGTTCAAAAATCTAAAACTGATCAGTTAGGAAAGGGAACTTGGTTCAAGCTTAGCAGTTTGGGTAACTCTGAAATTTGCCCAATTTTGGCAGTTCGTACAATTTTGGGCATACGACCTGTCGGTCCACTGAGTTTAAAAAACGCTTTCATCCATATGGATGGTTCCCCTCTTACACAATTCCAGTTTAATGCAATTCTTAAGAAGTGTTTGACATATTTGGGTTGAAGTCATCTCCACTTCACATCACAATCCTTTAGAAGTGGAGCAGCTTAGGAGGCTGCTGGGATGGGTCTGGATGATGATTTAATAAAGAAGTTGGGTAGATGGGGATCTCAGAGGTATCAGTTGTATATTCATCTTAATTTGTATGTTTCAATCTTTCAGGTTTCAAATGCTGTATTTGGATTGTCGGACATTCATACGTTTATTGGGCCTTTAAAGAGGAAGTAAACCCTGAAGTAAACCCTGTAGGGTTTTACTTCCTCTTTATTACCCTGCAAAGTAAAAGCATAATGGGCTAGTATGCATTGCATACTTTTTATTGCACATAAAAATAAACATGGAATCCCTACTAACTCCCAGGCACAGTCTGGAAATGACCTGATACTTTGAGTCAGATGTAAACAAAAAGGACCATGGCAGAAATACTTTTCAAGGCAAGACTAGTGTATGTTACTATGTCCATCCTAACGAGATAAAGGCACAAGGTACCTCCCACACAGTTATCCCCAGGGACGTACCGCGTACGGAACCACGTGACTAGCGTGACATCACCCGTTTGATACTACCTTTGTATCAAACGGAGAGCACTATATTCTGCTGCTTTTATTCTATGTACGTGTGTACCAGAGCCTATGATCAGAATACAAGGGATATCATACACTCAGTATGAATTCATCTGCAGCATCCAGTGGCCCAGCTATCTTACCCTTGTGAGGGAACTGCTTGCATGACCTGTCTGATTTACTCAGGGGTCCATGTCGTGAGGTGAGCGGCTAGGATTACTGCTGGTGGAGGTTGTCACACGATCACTTTATGTATCATAGGAGCACTTATTCAGACACTTGTTGCTGTTTTTGAATATGAACATTATGGAATCTTTCATCATTTAATATTGAAGTTCATTGATTGTGTCATTGTATGTTTATGCGCTGCACTGCTTTTTTATTATAAATATTATTTTGCTTGAGTTTTTGATAATTAAGCTATTACTGTTATTACATGATGGTTTGATATGCAAGTTTGTTTATGGTTATTATATATTTGTTAAACAAAAATAAAGTGCTGTGGCCAAAATATTGACAAAACTTATGTGTGGTATTCGATGTTCCCTTCCCCCCACCCCCTTTTCCATGTCCCTCATCATCCCCCCCCTTATCCATAATCCTCCCTTTCCCCTTTCCTCTCCCCTCCTCCCCCCTTTCCTTCCCTTCCCCCTCCCCCCTTTTCCTTCTTCGTCTCTTTCATAGATTATATAGACCCACACTAGCATATTTTTTACAGTGCATCAAACTGTGCCATCTGGTGCCCTTTCTTGGGCTTCCACTGGTAAGCTATGCTTGACTATAACACTCCAATATTATCTAATTTATTGTATCTATGTAAATTGTACTCCTTGTCTTTTTTACTGTTCGTATTATCTATGACTATATAATTATAAGACTGTATTTTTCTATAGATGTTTATGGTCGACTCCTCCTGAAGAAGTGACTTTTGTCGCGAAACATGTAGAGGATTATGTTTGGACCTACATCTTTACTCAACATATACCAGTGGGGTTTACCCGTTCTCTTTCTGAACCACCTGTAACTGTATGCCATAACTACTTTATGTATTGTTGTATTTAATGTCTTTTATTCATGTTCTCTCTTTCAATAAATTTTTATTTTTATATTTACCTTGTCTAAATCCCTGGGTACCGAGATAGTCCACAACAAATTTTGTTGTCGTGGGGTATTTTTTGGAGTAGCCCCTGACACACCCACTTTTCACTATAACTTGTATACTTACCTGAATCCTATCCCATCCAGCGCTGTGCCTGTTTGTAGCACTGCTGGTCTCTTTCTTTCTCCTCAAAGGCAGCATGTGAGGAGGGAGCATGTCCGAGCCCTGCTGTGTGTGTCAATGGATGCACACAGTTTGGCTTGGAAGCGAGCCCACACATGCTCCCCCATAGGAATCAGTTTCCTATTGAAGGTGCAAGGAGAAGAGGAGGAGCCAAGAGTGCCTCCAAAAGGACTATAAATATTAATATCTAAAATATTTAGTGTGCTGTGTGTGATATCTTCATTTGTGGTCCCACTACTCATAACTTGTTCATAATCCAAGTAGGCATTAGTTGGACCCAAAGTATTAATTTATCATTATTCTTATGTTGATGTGTATTGGTGGACATTGATTGGTGGCTTGATTCATTAGCTATGTGTTTCTTTTTAGAATTTTGGCAAACATTACCAGCTGCCCTGGGGACTGAAAGTAGAACCAGTGGGAAGGGATTGGGGAAAGGGGAATGACCCAGGAGACTTTTTGTTACTTGAACTTAAATTCTTACCCGTTGCATATTCTTTTTTTATCTCTATCTAGCTTATCTATTTTCTTGGTAACACTAATATTGTCAAATTTCTGTATATTATTTTTTGTTTGTTGTTGCAATTTTTTACATAAACAAGGAGGCTGATATTTGTCTAGAAGAGGAGAAGCCAAGAGCGCCAGTAGAGGACCCCAGAAGAGGAGTACCAATACCATTGTACAGAGCAGGTAAGTATAACATGTTTATTATTTTAATAAAAAAATTTCCTTTTACAACCACTTTAAGGTATGACCATTACCTTACAATGAATGCACCATCCTCTTAGAGCACCATTATGGACAGTACAGCCAGGGTCAAAACTAGGATGGGGGGCAGGGGGGTCATGTGCCCCAGGCACCGCATTGAGAGAGGTACCGACCCTCCTAAAGCAGCTGAAAGCACGCTGCATCTCCTCTCCCTCCTGTCGGCATTCAGCTGCTGTAGCGGATCGGTATCAATAAATGCCTCCCCTGCCACCCCCCGTCCATTCCCCTTCTTCTTCTGCCGCTGCCCCCCACATGCTTCCCTGGTGCCCCCACAATGCTGTCAAATCCTTTCCTCTTCCCTCCTGCCAGATACTGCGGGGGTGGAGAGTGTAGGAATCCCACATTCTACTGTCCCAACCATCTCTCATTAACCCCACCCCCCCACCCCCCGGTTGGTGTTGGGTGTCGTCTCCCTGGGCACTCAATGACCTTGTCCCGACACTGAGTACCAGAACAGCCATCTGATCTAATGTTATCAAGTATGTATGGAAAGGGTTATATTACAATTTGTATGTGCATGTCAACATGCTTATCCTGCAGTTCTAACAAGTAAAAGAAAACATTAATTACAAAACAAGTGTCTGAGTCGGTTTCTGAGGAATAATTAAATGCACTGTGGGAACAAGGTGTATCCAAAGTATAACAATGATGTATTATAAAGAACATCAATACTTGGATAGCAGCCATGTTAACCCTTCAGGTTAAGCAGAGACAGTCACACATGCAAGTTAACCCTTGCGATTAAGTGAAGTGAGTGTGCAGTGCAGTTAACCTTTTTGGTTATAGAGTGTAAAGTCAAGAAGGAGTACTGGCCAGCCCACAGAGGAAAGAGGTAACGGTGGCAGGTGAAGGGAATCATAGTGGTGTGGGTCAGGTGCATTTCATATCCCCTACCTAGTGATTCTTGAATCTTGAAGCCTGCTACAGTACAAGGTTCGCCTAGGGACCCAGCCTGGGGTCACTTTATGCTAGGTCTTGCTAATAAGAAGTACAGTGGCTTCCCTGTGTTCCTAGTGGGTAATGAGTCAAGTCACATGCACAGTGAAGGTGTTAGCAGGCTGATGGTGTATAATATATGCTCAGCATTAAAGAAGATGTTTGGGGATCACAAAAAAACATACATACTCAACCCATGCCGCAGCATCCGTCTGTCCCCCACTGGCTCTAAGCCTTGAGTGATCACATGACCACAGATCATTCAGTTATCAGTCAGCTCCGAGTAGAGAGCAGTGGCTGTCAGTCACCACTCTCTCCTCTGCCCCCATCCCCACACTGGAGCAACGGACTGGGAAGAGGGCTTCGGCTCTCAGCAGCGCACTGAAAGCCGGAGCCAGTTGTCAATCAGGCATCTGGATGGATCCTTACAAAATGGTTGGGATCCTTCTAGAGCCTGGAGCAGCTCTGTGACATTAGCTGACAGTGGACTTCAGCCCACTGTTGGCTGATTCTTGGTCATGGGAGAGCACATGTAAGTACACTCCTGTGACTCACAAGAGAAATATGGGCGGAAACTTTTGGCCATACTTCTCTTTTAACTAATCAAAGCGCTATGGGGTCTGTGTGTTGGGGCAGATAGGAACAGATCCAGCCGATGGCTGAAGAAGTGGGATGCAGCCATTTTGTGCGTGAGTGTATGGGGCACAGGTGTAAAAGGGGCCTCTGGCCTGAAAGTGTAATGCCCACATGAAGTAAGGAGTTAGAGTGTTACTTTAGTAGTTTGCAGTGGCCCTAGGGGGCAAAACAATCTCTCATACCATCAAAAGATGTGTTTTAAAGCTGAACTCCGCGCAGATTTATTTTTTCCCATGCAGTGGGGCTGTGCCCGCACTACACTGGTTAACTGCTCGCTTTTGTCTAGGGGTTCGGAGAGCTGAGATATACGCACCGAATGTTATGATCCTCCCAGTGCAAGACTGGTCCCTTCAGCCCCTGCACCCTCCCCTGTGGTCCTGCGATCTTGTGTAGTGTATTGTTCCTGATGTCATCATGCCCATAGACCAGCTCTGGATGTGAAAAAATCAGGAACATTCCACCACTGGACGTGGAGGTGAGTGAAGTTTCCTGGAGGATCAAAGGATCAGGTGAGTATGGGCTCTGTGTTCGCCCCTAGACAAAACGAGCAGTTAACCCATGCAGTGCGGGTACAGCTCCAATGCACGGGGGAAAAAAAGATTTGTCCAGGGGTGGGCTTTAATAATAGCATTTAAACAGTGGTTCCCCATTTGTTTGGCTTCCTGTGTGAATTCCATAACACAAGAAAACAAAAACCTAAACCAATGAAAACTCTTATAAATGGATGCTGTAGACCATCAAAAGAGCTGTGGCTGACAAAAAGATTTCAATACATGTCAAAAGGGGCCGCCCAGAACCCTTTACATAAGACAAAACCAAAACAGTAGACGCATGTCCCCAGGATCCATATATCTGTAGATATACAGAGAGAACATAGAGCTTGGACTTTGTAAGCACAACAGTACACAATATAATAAAATATAATATCTTTAATACAAAAAAGAAAAAACAATGAAGTTTAAGATTCATGATAGTAATCTGTGCATAGCGTAGACAGCTCTAACATAAACCTGCTGCACTACACAGAATATACAATGATTTATATATGCAGAACGAAAAAATTTGTTTTGTTTTGTTTCAATTCATTATTTACATTAATTCGTTTAGGTAAATTTGTTTCATTCGTTTAATTCATTTTCGGAATTTGTTTTGTTTATTTGTTTTCAAATCAATTCGAAAAGTTTTCAAATCAATTTTCGAATAGTTTTCAAATTTGAATAGTTTTCCAATTTCCACAAAGAATAAAATAGAATAGAAAATAAAGGAATAGAATAGAAAAAAAGTATTTTTCTATTCTATTCCTTTATTTTGTATACTATTTTATTCTCTTTGGAGATTGGAAAACTATTTGAATTCGAAAAGTTTTCAAATTCGAATTTGAAAACTATTGGAATACAAAAAAATTTCGAATTCGAAAAGTATTCGAAAACTATTTGAAAATGATTCGAATTCGACTTTCGTTTGAATTTTTTTTCGTTATTTCAGATACGTTCAAATTCGGATACATCCGAATTTCCGAAATACATTTGAATTTCCGAATAACGAAAATTTGTCAGAATGAAACAAACTGCACATGTCTAATTTCTATAGTACGGTTGATCCCAGAGTGCTGGTTATGATGTAGAGTAGTGTCGTAACTTGCTCTTGCTCTACATGTTACGCGCCAAGCAGTTCTTATACATATATTGGCAAAATGAATTAAACCAACTGTGACAGACCTAGCTGGAAAAGAGGCTTTTGGAGGGGACTGATGGCTAGCCTCCTGCAAACCGATTATGGGCCCTGGCATTTGGGGGGACGGTGCTCTTTGTGAGCTGTATGTCTGGGGACCCTGGAGGTGGCGTTACTTTAGATTCAGGTCCATGTCCCCCAAGACACACAGACTCTGGGGACCCTGGATATGCCATTGTGATGGGAGTCACTAATAGGGGCACAGGGTGAATGAGAACCCCACTATGATCTGTGCTAGTTTGGGGTGGGGCTGTATTCCAATGTTCTATTGTGTTTGTCTGCCTTGGATCACAGGATGTGTATTGCTGTGAGGAAAGAGGGAGGGGGGATTCCTCCAGCTGCCCCCCTGTTAAGACTGTTTACTGATGAGAAGTTAAGCACACCTGACCTGTGTGTCCATTGTCATTGGACAGTTTAACCCGCCCTGTTTTCCAAGGGTGGGGGGGGGGGAATGTTTTGAAGTGGGATCTGTATAACATGTGTTTTTTGGAATAAAGATTCATTCCTGCTTAAAACCTGAAGACAGAGCCGTGTCTCGTTTTTGGGGTGGATTATTTGTATGGGTTCCTTGTTTGGCTGATTGGAGTGTTCGGTAGCTGCCTTTGTGTTTGGGTTTGAAATGTCCTAAACGACTTTAACCCCTTTCATACTCGGGGTGTCGTTACACTGGTGGCAAGCAGCGGGATGATTCCCACAGCCCAGAAGGACAGCTACAAGAGGACACAGGACAATGGAAGCACAGTATGGACGGCTAAAGCTCTCTTCCCTCAAGGACTTACTGGAGAACCGGGGCCGACCGGCCAACAACCGTAAGAAGAGGGACATTATCGCAGAACTAGTCGAAATGGATAGTGCTGAAAGACCCAACATAACCAAAAGGCCCAGCATAGCAGACTTTAGTCACCCCAGCGGAGATATGGATCTGGCATCAAAGTTCCCCGGGCTGCTGCAGATTGTCCTTTCAGCAATCCCCAGGACTGTGTCTGTGGATGAATACCTGGAGCTCAGGCAGAAGATCCGGGTAAGACACTGGATTAGAGCCCTCCAGTTTGCTGCAACACAACAGGGCAAGTGCTTTCCAACCCCAGAGCAGCAGGCCAGTGCACAACGGGAGTTACGGATGCAATTCCTGGGAGAGCGGCCCCAGGAGCAATGGGTGACTGAGTTGGACAGGCTGGTCCAGCAAGAAATAGAGCTGGACAATCGGTATCGGGCTCTGCAATGGCACGTGGAGGAGGAATATTTAGGGGAGACAACAGATTGCTCTCCTGAGGGATATGACTTTGGTGGCGCTGGAATGCTGTGGGAGAGCCTTTCAGATTGTTTTGTGTATGGCGATGAAGGGGAACCTACCCTGGAGGACCTGCGAGAATACAGAGAGGCTATGTTCAGTCTTGCAAGGGTCTCAGAGCTTAAACCTGATCTAGACTATTTGCTAAGGAAGGAACAGCATCTGGAAAGGGCATACAGGAAACTGCTAGAATGCGTTCAGCAGCATGCCAGAGAATCGGCAGTGGAAACTCCGGAGATTGCCATCTCCAAAGCTGAAGTGCTGACAACAGGGCAGAGTTCTGCTAACCTCTGCCCAGCACTGATAGCATCTTCTGGGTTCCACGGACATGAGATTGTGAACTTCTATCCCCAGACACCAGTTGCAGACACAGGGGATTTGATGGACTTTTCTGCTGGGGAGGAACGGCCAGGTGAGGCTCCGGTGGGGGAGCTGGTGTTAAGGCCGGGCTTCACTGTGCTCTGCCCAGCACCAACAGCAGTATTTGTGGAGTTACAAGGAACTTCCCCAGCTGAAGTGCTGGTCACCGGACAGAGGGTCCAAGACCTCTGCCCTACACCTGCGGCGGTTCCGGAGGCCCAGGGTGAGAAGGAGATGGTCCCTTCCCAGCAGCATAGGGCACCCCAGAATGATGCCACCAATCCAGCAGAAGAGCTGGCAACAGAGCAGAGTGCTGCAAGCCTCTGCCCTCACCTAACAGAAGAGGGAGCTCTTTTGGTAGTGGAAGGGACTTCGGTCTTTACTGACACAACCCCAAAAATTGGTGCGGCACTAGGACAGTTGGATGTCAGCCATGCTTTGCAAGCACTGGGGGATTTTCACTTACCAAAAGTGGATGGGACTTCAGTGTCCACTTGTATACCCCAGGGATGCTGGACGGTCGGCCCAGATCCCCAACAGCGTGACGGAGTGAGCCCAGTCACCCTGTCTTCTCTCCAGCGGCTGAACAGACTCCAGGGAGAAGGGCCAGTCCAGGCCTCTCCCCAGCGGCGGGGATGTTCTCTGAGAGATGCAGAGGTTGGCTGGGTGAGTAATTCTCTGTTTGGAACAATTTATTTGGGGTACTTTGTGGATACCGGCATTGGGGGACTGGAACTACTGACTAACTTCGGAGTCAACCCGTCTGGGGTCTCCTCCTGTGTTAGTCTCCTGCCGAAAGGGGAGAAATGTGACAGACCTAGCCGGAAAAGAGGCTTTTGGAGGGGACTGATGGCTAGCCTCCTGCAAACCGATTATGGGCCCTGGCATTTGGGGGGACGGTGCTCTTTGTGAGCTGTATGTCTGGGGACCCTGGAGGTGGCGTTACTTTAGATTCAGGTCCATGTCCCCCAAGACACACAGACTCTGGGGACCCTGGATATGCCATTGTGATGGGAGTCACTAATAGGGGCACAGGGTGAATGAGAACCCCACTATGATCTGTGCTAGTTTGGGGTGGGGCTGTATTCCAATGTTCTATTGTGTTTGTCTGCCTTGGATCACAGGATGTGTATTGCTGTGAGGAAAGAGGGAGGGGGGATTCCTCCAGCTGCCCCCCTGTTAAGACTGTTTACTGATGAGAAGTTAAGCACACCTGACCTGTGTGTCCATTGTCATTGGACAGTTTAACCCGCCCTGTTTTCCAAGGGTGGGGGGGGGAAATGTTTTGAAGTGGGATCTGTATAACATGTGTTTTTTGGAATAAAGATTCATTCCTGCTTGAAACCTGAAGACAGAGCCGTGTCTCGTTTTTGGGGTGGATTATTTGTATGGGTTCCTTGTTTGGCTGATTGGAGTATTCGGTAGCTGCCTTTGTGTTTGGGTTTGAAATGTCCTAAACGACTTTAACCCCTTTCATACTCGTGGTGTCGTTACACCAACAAAAAAATTATTTCTGCTTCAGGAGCCAGATAGAGATTGGTAAAAAGTGTAGTTTCAGACAACTACAGCAGAATCAGCACAAGGAATGCAAGTAACAGTCAGTACATAGGATGTGTCTCTTGGGCTGATGCATCTTTTTTAGGTGAAATCCTCCTCTGCCCATGCCCCCTTCCACCCCCACCAATGCAATTTTCTGGTCCATTGTGGGTTAATCGAACTAAAGGGCTGTCACAGGCTCTCATCAGAAGAGTCAGGCTATGCCCATCCTTTCTGCCCAGCTGCACCATTAACCCCCCTGGCGATATTCCCGAGTCTTGCTCTGGGTGGATTTTCAGTACCAAAAGTGGTAACCCCGAGCCAGACTCTGGAAAGCATCGCAGGATCCATGTAGAGGTTACTTACTTTGTCCCCTGGATCCTGTGTTGTCTCCCTGCTGTGATCTGTGAGCTGCCGTGTCTCGCTCGATTCAGAGTGCCGAGCTCCGTTCCCTGCGAGCGTTACGACGCACGGGGACGGATTTCGGCTCTGCCCAGTGTCCTGCATGAAGTTTTATATTATAAATACTATTCTTTCTGCCTGGAAACTGGTGATTGTGCATAGCAACCAAAAAGTGTCCCTTTACGTCAAAATAGCTTTTAGACCAGCTAGAAAACAGCGATAATAAATTAGAATCACTTGCAGAATTAAGCGATAGCGATTTGTGGGGAAATTCGTCATCAAACACTAAAAGTAATGACAGTGACAATTCTGCAACTGAGGAAATTTCAGTGTTTTTGATTTGATTACTTTATTGAATAATTTTTATTATTATTATTATATTATTATTTCTTATAATTATTTATAGTTATTTATTATATCATCATTTTTTATTTCATTTTTCAAACTTTCATACCCAGGATGTCTACTAGACTCTTGTTTGAACAGATTTAAGTGAGTTATTCCTAAGAATTACAGTCCTACAATATAAAACGTCAAATTTCCGTGCAAAATAATTGTACCGCTTTCAGCATCAAAAATCTGAAATAATCATACCGCCAGGGAGGTTAAGAGAAGCTGTACTAAAGCTTACATGAACAAAACATGAACTATGAATAAAGAAGCCAGACCTATCAATCATCCACCCATCCTCCATTCATAGATCCTCTTTTGAAAAAATATATATCTGTGCTATAAAACATACAATAAAAAAACATGTGGCTGCCCTTCCTATGTTCCTGCGGTTGGGCTTCCAATGTATCATACTATATACTCTCAGATTGCTCAAATGTGACCTTTCTGTGTTGTACGGTTTTCAACACACTCTATTTCTCTATGGGAGGATTCCAAATCTATTTGAAGAGTATTATGCCCCGTACACACGGTCGGATTTTCCGATGGAAAATGTCCGATCGGAGCGTGTTGTCGGAAATTCCGACCGTGTGTGGGCTCCATCGGACATTTTCCATCGGATTTTCCGACACACAAAGTTGGACAGCAGGAGATAAAATTTTCCGACAACAAAATCCGATCGCGTCAATTCCGACCGTGTGTGGCCTGTTCCGACGCACAAAGTGTCACGCATGCTCAGAAGAAATTCCGACACGGGACAGCTCGTTCTGGTAAACTTAGCGTTCGTAATGGATAAAGCACTTTCGTCACGCTGCAATGTAAAAAATGGTTTAATACAGCGCACTCTCTTCTTTATAATGTGACAAGAATTAAGTCGTTTTGATGCTCATATTCACACACACTTCTCACAAACTTTTTTCGTTACTATTTATCGGGATTCCCTCAATATATTTTGATTTCTCACATCTGACAACATATTTTTTATTTTTGTTTTTTTTACTTTAATGTAGAATCTTTTTTTGTGTTTCTCTTTTTATTTTTTATTTTTTTGGTGATTTTGATTTGTATTCCCGAAAATGTTTGTGTGTTTTTTGTGACAAGTTCCCACAACACCATTGATATGTTGTTCTATTTAATCTGTAGGAGGAGATTGTTTGGTGTTATTGTCCCTTGTTAATTTCACATTGTACTTTAGAAATGTACCTGAATACTCACCAACAAACTGTCCTTTTTGGATGAAAACACACACAGGAGAGTAGAATTTACCTAAAAATATTTTATTAAGGGGTCACAACTATAAAAAAAAAAAGAGGGAGGCAACGCTGGAGAAACTGCAGAAGTGAGCGAAGCCTTGGACTCCCAGGGCAGACATCAATTATTTAAAAGCAAAATTGGTGGCCTGAGGAGTCCATATCTAAGGGAGGGCAGTCTGGTCCAGAAGTCCCAGAGATCCGGAAAGCAGCAGATGACATCTGTGTCCCCAGGCTGTGGTCATACGAGAGACTGCATCTTCTGTCAGACCAGACTGAACACAGGGTCATCACTCTCAGGTCTTCCTTCCACGCTTTCTTCCGGGCTTTGGCTGTGGTGGTGGAGTTGTGGCAGCAGGAGGAGGAGGAGGAGGAGGATCGTCCCTCTCCATGACATCCGTCTTGTGTGTCAGTTCCCCACTCTCCCCCTTACGAAGGACTTTATAAATCAGGTCCTCAGAGATCTTGCGTTGGCCCTCCTGCATGCCCTGCAATTTGGTGGCAGCCATGCAGGCAAAGGCCTCTTCAGGACTGGGGAAGGCTCTGAGGGACGCCGAAGCCTCCTGGATCAGCCTGTACACTGAATCCTGCACAGGACTGGGAGTGGCCTTCCTGGCCCTTTTATATGGCAGGCGGAGGGGAGGAACCTGAGACTCAGTCAGGCTGCGACTTGTCCCTGGCTTCTCTTGGCTGACACTTAGCCCCGCCTCCTCCTGGCTGCCACTAATCCCCGTCTCCTTCTGACTGCCACTAATCCCCGCCTCCTCCTGACTGCCACATTCCACAGCCTCCTCCTGGCTGAGGTCTTCCTGTGTATGAAAAAAGGACATAGTTTTAGTATTGTTTTCATCAATCACACACAATTTTCACCTCCTGACTGCTGCAAATTCAATGTTAACAAATATAACAGACTATCCTTCTGAGCCCAGCATTTTGCATTCTTGTCCCAATTTTGGGTGCCCACTACTGTCTATTGATATGTAAAACACTTTTTTTAATCAGCAATTAGTGATCAATAATAACATCTAGTAAACATCATTTCTTTATTGACCAGAAATCTGTAGAAGAATGCTATACCTGACTCCAGCTGGGCTCCTCCACTTCTTCCTGGCTGGAAGGCCCAGGTTGGACATCAGAAGCCTCAGCTGGGATGGAAGGAAGAGTGGAAAGACGAGTAGAGAGGGATTCCCTGACTTCAGTGTGGTCTGACAGAAATCGCAGTCTCTCATAGTACCACAGCCTGGGGACATAAACGTCATCTGCTGCAGCTCCGGACCTCTGGGAATCTGTGACCTTCTTGCGCTCCCTAAGATATGTGCTCCTTAGGCCACCATGTGGGGACCACCGGCTTCACCAACTCCAGCAGTTTCTCCAGCGCTGCCTGCCTCTTCTGTTTGTGGTTATAGTGGGGGTGTCTGACCTGCCACAGACAGGGCAGCTCCCTGTACTTGTCAATAAACAGGGGCAGGAAATTGTGGTCGTTGAACCCATCCATTTTCTCTGCAAGACACAACACAAGACAAACCCTAATGTCAGGCCAAACTCCCCTAATCTTGTTACAATATAGGCTTCAATTTCGAAGCAGTATAGGCCCAAGTTTAGATCCTACCTTCGTTAGCATGATCGGCGTCTCCGATGCTCCTTCCTCCGCTCACAGATCGTACATAAGACGCGCGCGTTACGATTTATACACACTGCGCATGCGTATAACTCCGCCTGCCCCTGACGTTCTTTCTATTCTATTCCCCGCCCCTTTTTGTTCGGCGCAGTGGAGGAAGAGCACATGGCGGAGAGACAGCAGGATAGTGCTTATTACAGCAACGAGGAGGAGGAGGAGGAGGAAAGGCCGGAGCCTGAAACGTCCCGATCCAGAAGGAGATTAAAGGACTCAAATATGTCCTTTGGGGAGATGTTGGAAATGGTGGACATCCTGAAGAAGGCCGACTATGATGGAAAGTATGGGCCTTACCCCAACCACAATGTCCGAAAGGCCAAGATCATGGCGAAAGTGGTCAGGAGTCTGCACCGGAAATTCGGGGTACGACGATCGAAAGATCAGCTCAGGAAGCGGTGGTCGGACCTGAAATTACGAGAACATGAGCAGTACAGAAAGATCCGGAGAGTGCTGCAAAAAAGTAAGTAGTTGTGCTGTGTTCCTATTGTTCTTGTGTTTATTACGTTCGTGCTGCTCCATGTGCTTTTAGGAACTGTTGTACAGTTTAAAATGGCAACTTTCATGTTCATGGGCACATTATTCGTTCGGATCACACATTTTTTTTTAGGACTATAAAATACCATTGTTTAGCCCATATGCATTTGGCCACCATTTTGAGGCCCTATACTTGTCTTCAAAGAATTGGGTTGTGTAGATGACTTTGTTACTAGAATGAAATGCAAACTGGATTGTGTGTAAGGAGAGGACACTGAGCAGCTGTTTTCACATCTGGACACTGGAGCACTAGTGTGGGACCCCAGAACACCCTTTTTATTAGGGGGGCCACACAGGTGCTCCAGTGTATACTATAGGGGGGTCTCCATCTGTGAAGCTTGTACAAAACAGGTAAAGTATTGCAGCTTGACAAAGGACACTAAAAAAGCTACATCTTGGAACTCTGCTAAAATAGACAATTGTACCCCACTTCCAAGCAATGTTTCATCTTTATAGTTCTGACATTAAATATCTGTGTGCTAAATATACAATTTTTGTTTTACATAGGGGAGAAAAGACTCGGAGGACACCCCTCATCCGAGGAGACCAGAGCCCCCCCCCCCTCTGGAAGAAGGGGAAATACCCCCAACACAAGATGAGCAGGAGGAAGAAGACGTGGTGGAAGTAGTCACCACAACAGGTGAGTGTCTGCAACCACAGGCTCAGATAAGAGATGGATGGTGGCATTTTTTTGCCACTGAAGAGCAAATACAAACCCACAAGCACAAACTGAACGGCAGAAAACGATCTGAAAGCCACGAGTCTGAAAAAGCGCGAATCGTCTCTCACCAAACTTTTACTAACACGAGATTAGCAAAAGGAGCCCAAAGGGTGCCTCGCTTGGTTCTGAACTGGCCTTTTCTAGTCTCGTCGTACGTGCTTGACGTCACCGCGTTCTTGGCGATCGGAAATTCCGACAACTTTGTGCGACCGTGTGTAGGCAAAACAAGTTTGAGCCAACATCCGTAGGAAAAAATCCGAGGATTTTGTTGTCGGAATGTCCGATCAATGTCTGACCGTGTGTACGGGGCATTAGGCTTAGAACGTGCTTTAGACACATCATAGACTTACTTAAGTGAGCCATAGTGGAATATTTCATATTATACTCATGATTTTTCAGATGGCAAGTTTTTGCCTATGACCTTATTGAGAGCCTTCACACATGCTCTTCAGCCATTTAATATCTGTACCGTGATTCTGCCTTTGTTTTTCCATTTATGATATCACAAATTTTAGTAGAGAAATTATACACAGTCTCCTAAAGAAGCGGTTCCCACGAAACATGTAGAGCTTGCTCGATTGCTACGTACCTTTCTATAGCCGTGTCCCTTGTATCTGGGCTCATTGGCTCGATACTTCTGATACCAACGGCTATCATTGGAGATATCTATGTCACGTACCTGGTAGTAGAGCCCAGAATGCAGGGAACGGCCTCTCGTTTACCTCTGACTTGGGAACCCATGATAGTGTTGACAGGGACTCAGGAGTACAAAGGGGTACAAGTGCCTGACTGGAAGGCTGATGAAGAGGGCTGGGTCCTGTAGTGAGCAGGGAGGTGCACTGTAGTCCAGCAGCAAGGTGCAGGCAGAAGACTGGATGCAGTAGACAGCAGGAAGGTGCACTGTAGTCCAGCAGCAGGATGCAGACAGGAGGCTGGATGCGGCCGACAGCAGTAAGGTGTACTGTAGTCCAGCAGCAGGATGCAGACAGGAGGCTGGATGCGGCAGACAGCAGGAAGGTGTACTGTAGTCCAGCAGCAGGATGCAGACAGGAGGCCGGATGCGGCAGACACCAGGATGTAGACAGGCCGGGTCAAATACAGTCGGGCAGATCAGGTACAGAAGGGCAATCCAAAGAATAGTCAAAGTCCAAGCCGGGATCGGGGCAGACAGCAAGCAGAGAAGTCAGGAACAGGCCAAGTCAGATAATAGATCAAGTAACAAGATAACAGGGCAGCAGGGGTCTTCAGGAAACGATGTAGACTGGACAGCAGGGCAGCAAGGCATCGGTCCCCTTTAAATAGCGCATCTTGGCACCAAGTGCTGTCACAAGGAGCGCGCGCACCGTGCACTGCTATCCGCTCTATTGCTCATGCGCGTGCGCCAGACGGTCTTTCTGCGCTCAGGCATTCTTCTACCACCCAGATTGCTAGAACGTTTGCTGGAAAGCCTTTCCCGACAATCTAGTTTTCCACTGCAGATGGCTAAAGTGTTGCTTTTAAATCTTGTGTATAAATTGTTATAAATAAAAGTTGTTTTTTACCAGTGGTGCCTAGAAAGTCAATTTTTCAACTTACAACCTCTATTGTTCAGTGGTTGTACAGTATGTAAGCAGCTTTGCTAGGTCACAATATAAATGACAGTTTATTATTATATTATTATTTACAAATATTGTATAGGGGCTGGACAGTGTAGCTATAGACTGCAGTGGGTATGAGCTGCAAAAACTAGCTGCACTATACCTCCAAGTCTAGCAGCCCCACGTTGTCCAAGCTATTTAGACTACAGCCCCTCCTCTATATAATCTATTGGAAGTTTTTTATATATGTATTTATATCATAAACACGTGAAAATATGCAGCCAGCATAACTATGCCAGAAAATATTTGTCAACACATCTTTTTCTCCTCCCAGGCACAGGTTGTATGACTGTGTACTGAAGGCATAGTTTCTGGGAAAATGAACAAAAACAAGAAGTGCAAATAACCTGATGTCAAGTGCACACTGTCACAAGTGTAGTGGTACCCCTGTAGGGGCTGCTAGTTGTTGTGGTCCGTCTGTTACCCTGCCCAGCCAGGCACACCATATTCAGACATTCAATGCGTTACTACAAGTTTAACACCGTATATTTCAGTGCGTTACGGGCCATTTAACACAGTATAATTCTGTGTATTAGTGCACGTTTAACGCAGTATACTTCAGTGCGTTACTGCAAATTTAACGTTGTATATTTCAGTGTGTTATCTTCTGTTTAATGCAGTATAGTTCAGTGCGTTACTACAAGCTTAACAACATATATTTCAGTGTGTTACTGCAAGTTTAGCACCGTATATTTCAGTGTGTTAGATGCCATTTTACGCAGTATATTTCTGTGCATTAGTGTACGTTTAACGGAGTATACTTAAGTGCGTTGCTGCAAGTTTATTGCTGTATATTTCAGTGCATTACCTTCCGTTTAACCCAGTATAGTTCAGTGCATTACTGCAAGTTTAATGCCATGTATTTCAGTACGTTACTGCAAATTTATTGCCATATATTTCAGTGCGTTACTGCAAGTTTAATGCAGTGTATTTCAGTGCATTACTGCAAGATTAACACAGTGTATTTCAGTGCATTACTGCAAGTTTAATACCGTATATTTCAATACATTACGTGCCATTTAACGCAGTAATTTTTCTGTGCGTTAGTGCACGTTTAACACAGTATATTTCAGTGCCTTACGAGCCATTTAACACAGTATATTTCTATGCATTAGTGCACGTTTAACGGAGTATACTTAAGTTTAATGCTGTATATTTCAGTGCATTACGTGCCATTTAACGCAGTATATTTCTGTGCATGTTTAACACAGTATATTTCAGTGCATTACTGCAAGTTTAACACCGTATATTTCAGTGTGTTACCTTCCGTTTAACGCAGCATAGTTCAGTGCGTTACTGCAAGTTTAACGTATATATTTCAGTGCGTTACGTGCCGTTTAACGCAGTATATTTCTGTGTGCTAGTGCTTGTTTAACGCAGTATATTTCAGTGTGTTACATGCCATTTAACGCAGTATATTTCTGTGCATTGGTGCACGTTTAACACAGTATATTTAAGTGCGTTACTGCAAGTTTAACACCCTACATTTCAGTGCGTTCATGCACATTTAATGATGTATATTTCAGTGTGTTACTGCAAGTTTAACACCGTATATTTCAGTGCATTACTGCAAGTTTAACGTTGTATACTTCAGTGCGTTACCTTCCATTTAACGCAGTATAGTTCAGTGCATTACTGCAAGTTTAACACCGTATATTTAGGTGCGCTAACACAGTATAGTTCAGTGCATTAGTGCATGTTTAATGCAGTATATTTCAGTGCGTTACTGCAAGTTTAACACCGTATATTTCAGTGCGTTAGTGCACATTTAACGTTTAATTGCTGTGCGTTACTGCGCATTTTACACAGTATATTGCAGTGCGCCAGTGCAGTTTTACTGCAGTATATTGTAGTGTGTCTGTGGATTGTGTCTGTGTAGTGAGTACTCAAGTTAAAGTGCACCAAACACCCCTTTCCATTGATTAAAGTACATCCACGTACACATTTCCACATCTTTGTTACATTTTGTTAATAAGCCCTCCCCCCATTATGTCTGGGAGGACAACAGGGAGAGACAGACGTTCCCATGTGAGGGGGCAAGCAGCGTATGTGTCCACAGGCAAAGGTGGACGTGGTCAGTCCTCAGGCAGGGCATAATTTCCTCTGTTTAGGGATGTTTAATGGCATATATTTCAGTGCGTACGTGCCGTTTAACGCAGTATATTTCTGTGCGCTAGTGCATGTTTAATGCAGTATATTTCAGTGTGTTACATGCCATTTAACGCAGTATATTTCTGTGCGTTGGTGCACGTTTAACACAGTATATTTCAGTGTGTTGCTGCAAGTTTAACTCCGTATATTTCAGTGCGTTAGAGCATGTTTAACGCTGTATATTTCAGTGCATTACTGCAAGTTTAACGTTGTATACTTCAGTGCATTACCTTCCATTTAACGCAGTATAGTTCAGTGCATTACTGCAAGTTTAACACCGTGGGAACAAGGTGTATCCAAAGTATAACAATGATGTCTTATAAAGAACATCAATACTTGGAGTGCAGCCATGTTAACCCTCCGGGTTAAGCAGAGACAGTCACACATGAAAGTTAACCCTTGCGGTTAAGTGAAGTGAGTGTGCAGTGCAGTTAACCTTTTTGGTTATAGAGTGTAAAGTCAAGAAGGAGTACTAGCCAGCCCACAGAGGAAAGAGGTGACGGTGGCAGGTGAAGGGAATCACAGTGGTGTGGGTAAGGTGTATTTCATATCCCCTACCTAGTGATTCTTGCATCTTAAAGCCTGCTACAGTGCAAGGTTCGCCTAGAGACCCGGCCTGGGGTCACGTTATGCTAGGTCTTGCTAACAAGAAGTACGATGGCTTCTCTGTGTGCCTAGTGGGTAATGAGTCAAGTCACATGTACAGTGAAGGTGTGAGCAGGCTGGTGGTGTAAAATACATGCTGAGCATTAAAGGAGATGTTTGGGGATCACAAAAGAACAAACATACATACTCAACCCATGTCGCAGCATCCGTCTGTCCCCCATTGACTCTAAGCCCTGAGTGATCACATGACCACAGATCATTCAGTTATCAGTCAGCTCCGAGTAGAGAGCAGTGGCTGTCAGTCACTGCTCTCTCCTCTGCCCCCACCCCCACACTGGAGCACCGGACTGGGAAGAGGGCTTCGGCTCTCAGCAGCGCTCTGAAAGCTGGAGCCAGTTGTCAATCAGGCATCAGGGTGGATTCTTACAAAATGGTTGGGATCCTTCTAGAGCCTGGAGCAGCTCTGTGACATTAACTGACAGTGGACTTCAGCCCACTGTTGGCTGATTCTTGGTCATGGGAGAGCACATGTAAGTACACTCCTGTGACTCACAAGAGAAATATGGGCGGAAACCCTTTGGCCATACTTCTCTTTTAACTAATCAAAGCGCTATGGGGTCTGTGTGTTGGGGCAGATAGGAACAGATCCAGCCGATGGCTGAAGAAGTGGGATGCAGCCATTTTGTGTGTGAGTGTATGGGGCACAGGTGTAAAAGGGGCCTCTGGCCTGAAAGTGTAATGCCCACATGAAGTAAGGAGTTAGAGTGTTACTTTAATAGTTTGCAGTGGCCCTAGGGGGCAAAACAATCTCTCATACCATCAAAAAATGTTTGTTAAAGCTGAACTCCGCGCAGATTTACACACCTAATCTTCTGATCCTCCCAGTGCAAGACTGGTCCCTTCAGCCCCTGCACCCTCCCCCTGTGGTCCAGCGATCTTGTGTAGTGTATTGTTCCTGACATCATCATGCCCATAGACCAGCTCTGGATGTGAAAACGTCAGGAACATTCCACCACTGGACGTGGGGGAGTGCAGTTTCCTGGAAGATCAAAGGATTGGGTGAGTATGGGCTCTGTGTTCGCCCCTAGACAAAACGAGCAGTTAACCCATGCAGTGCGGGTACAGCTCCAATGCACGGGGGAAAAAAGATTTGTCCAGGGGTGGGCTTTAATAATAGCATTTAAAAAGTGGTTTCCCATTTGTTTGGCTTCCTGTGTGAATTCCATAACACAAGAAAACAAAAACCTAAACCAATGAAAACTCTTATAAATGGATGCTGTAGGCCATCAAAAGAGCTGTGGCTGACAAAAAGACTTCAATACATGTCAAAAGAGGCCGCCCAGAACCCTTTACATAAGACAAAACCAAAACAGTAGACGCATGTCCCCAGGATCGATATATCTGTAGATATACAGAGAGAACATAGAGCTTGGACTTTGTAGGCACAACAGTACACAATATAATAAAATATAATATCTTTAATATAAAAAAGAAAAAACAAAAAAACAACTAAGTTTAAAATTCACGCTAGTAATTTGTCCATAGCGTAGACAGCTCTAACATAAACCTGCTGCACTACACAGAATATAGAAAGATTTATATATGCAGAACGAAAACATTTATTTCATTTTGTTTCAATTCGTTATTTACATTAATTAGTTTAGGTAAATTTGTTTAATTCACTTTAGGAATTTGTTTTGTTTATACGTTTTCAAAACAATTCGAAAAGTTTTCAAATCAATTTCGAATAGTTTTCGAATTCGAATAGTTTTCGAATTCGAATAGTTTTCCAATTTCCAAAAAGAATAAAATAGAATAGAAAATAAAGGAATAGAGTAGAAAAAAAATATTTTTCTCTTCTATTCCTTTATTTTGTATACTATTTTATTCTCTTTGGAAATTGAAAAACTATTTGAGTTTGAAAAGTTTTCAAATTCGAATCTGAAAACTATTCGAATACAAAAAGTTTTTGATTTCGAAAAGTATTCGAAAACTATTTTAAAACGATTCGAATTCGAATTTCGTTTGAATTTTTTTTTTGTTATTTCTGATACGTTTAAATTTGGATACATTCAAATTTCTGAAAGACATCTGAAATATATTCGAATTTCCGAATAACGAAAATTTGTCAGAATTTTAATTCGGAGCAAAACAAACTGCACATGTCTAATTTCTATAGTATGGTTGATCCCAGAGTGCTGGTTATGATGTAGAGGAGTGTCATAACTTGCTCTTGCTCTATGTGTTATGTGCCAAGCGCTTCTTCTACATATATTGGCAAAATTAATTAAACCAACAAAAAAAATGATTGCTGCATCAGCAGCCAGATAGTTTCAGACAACAACTACAGCAGAATCAGCACAAGGGACACAAGTAACAGTCAGTACTAGGGATGAGCCGAACACCCCCCGGTTCGGTTCGCACCAGAACCTGCAAAAGGACCAAAAATTTGCACGAACATTAGAACCCCATTGACGTCTATGGGACTCGAACGTTCGAAATCAAAAGTGCTCATTTTAAAGGCTAATTTGCATGGTATTGTCCTAAAAAGGGTTTGGGGACCCGGGTCCTACCCCAGGGGACATGTATCAATGCAAAAAAAAACTTTTAAAAACGGACGTTTTTTCGGGAGCAGTGATTTTAATGATGCTTAAAGTAAAAAAAAAAAGTGAAATATTCCTTTAAATATCGTACCTGGGGGGTGTCTATAGTATGCCTGTAAAGTGGCGCGTGTTTACCATGTTTAGAACAGTCCCTGCACCAAATTTCATTTTTAAAGGAAAAAATCTCATTTAAAACTGCTTGCGGGTTTAATGTAATGTCGGGTCCTGGCAATATGGATGAAAATCAGTGAGACAAACGGCATGGGTACCCCCCAGTCCATTACCAGGCCCTTTGGGTCTTGTATGGATATTAAGGGGAACCCCGCACCCAAATTAAAATAAGGAAAGGTGTGGGGCCACCAGGCCCTATATACTCTGAACAGCAGTATACAGGCGGTGCAAACAAGACAGGGACTGTAGGTTTGTTGTTAAGTAGAATCTGTTTGTAATTTTGAACGGGTACATTTTTAACGTGTTTAGCTCCAGCCAAAAAATCCTTTTTAAGCTTTTTGGAAAACATAGGGAAGGGTTATCACCCCTGTGACATTTGTTTTGCTGTCTTTCCTTCTCTTCAGAAGATTTCACCTCACTTTTTGTCCCAATGACAAATGTTTTTTGAAAATTTGGGGTTTTTTTGTGGAACAAGGATTGGAAAGCATCAGTGGAAAGGAGAAATGTTTTTCCCATATTAACTCTTACAGGAGACAATTTCCATTCCTAGGGGTAGATTTCATCTCACTTCCTGTTGTCTCCTTCCGTTTGCAAGTAGGAGTCGTTTGTAAGTTAGATGTTTGAAAGTAGGGGCCTGCCCTATATACTCAGCAGAAATTTGGGCCTTAGGTGTTGTTGTGGCCACAACACTGTAAGCCCTCACAGGGCCCTGCTGTGAAATATTAGATCAAGAATTGTAATTACATGCCCCTGTTGAACAAGGGCAGAAAAATTGGGCCTTTGGTGGTGGTGGTGGTGGTGCTGGTGCCACAACACTGTAAGTCCTCACTCGCTCTTGGTGGGTGCAGAAATGGGCCCTGCTGTGAAATATTAGATCAAGAATTGTAATTACATGCCCCTGTTGAACAAGGGCAGAAAAATTTGGCCTTTGGTGGTGGTGGTGGTGGTGCTGGTGCCACAACACTGTAGGTCCTCACTCGCATTTGGTGGGTGCAGAAATGGGCCCTGCTGTGAAATATTAGATCAAGAATTGTAATTACATGCCCCTGTTGAACAGGGGCTGAAAAATTAGGCCTTAGGCACTGGTGCTGGTGCCACAACACTGCAGCCCCTCACAGACACTCTAGTTGGAACGCAGGAACAAGCCCTGCTGCAAAGTATTGCATCAAAAATTGTAATTACACACCCCTGTTAAACAGGGGCAGAAAAATTGGGCCTTAGGCACTGGTGCTGGTGCCACAACACTGCAACCCCTCACAGATACTCTAGTTGGAATGCTGAAATGAGCCCTGCTGCAAAGTATTGCATCAAAAATTGTAATTACACGCCCCTGTTAAACAAGGGCTGAAAAATTGGGCCTTAGGCACTGATGCTGGTGCCACAACACTGCAACCCCTCACAGATACTCTAGTTGTAACGCAGAAACAAGCCCTGCTGCAAAGTATTGCATCAAAAATTGTAATTACACGCCCCTGTTAAACAGGGGCTGAAAAATTGTGCCTTAGGCACTGGTGGTGGCGCCCAGAACCAAAAATGATCTTACAAGCTATCAGCGTGATGATTGAGGCGGAAGAGGATAATTTCTCAGGGATAGTCATTCAGCATCAGTATAGGCAGTCTTTGAAGGGATCTGAGATTTCAAAAAAAATTATTCGGTTACATCAGCATCAGGTGCTTGGTAGCTGGTGGTGATCCAAGACTGATTCATTTTTATGAAGGTCAGTCAATCGACTGAGTCGGTGGACAGATGCACCCTGTGATCGGTTACAAAGCCTCCAGCAGCACTGAATGTGCGTTCCGAAAGAACGCTGGATGCAGGACAGGCCAGTAGCTCAATTGCATACTGTTCAAGCTCTGGCCAGTGATCCATCCTCAAGACCCAGTAACCCAGAGGATTTTCGGTGGGAAAGGTGTCCAAGTCAGATCTTGCCCCTAGGTATTCCTGCACCATGTAAAACAGACGCTGGCGATGGTTGCTGGAACGCATCGGTCAGACGGCCACCTTCTCCACCGCTCCTTCTTTGACTGACCGAAGCCTCAGCAACACGTTGTCCAAAAACAGGAGTTTGTAACCTCCCAGTCTCTGGGAATGCGTTGCACAGACCTTTCTGCAAGGCCTCCCGAAGATGTTTCATCCTCTGCTCCCTCTGCGATGGCAAGATAAGGTCCGCAACCTTACCCTTGTAACGTGGATCAAGGAGGGTTACCAGCCAGTATTGGTCCTTCTTCTTGATACCACGAATACGAGGATCCTTACGCAGGCTTTGCAGGATCAGGAAGGCCATGCAGCGTAGGTTTGCTGAGGCATTCGGTCCGGAGTCCTCTGGGTCACTAAGGACGACATGGTCCGCAGCCACCTCCTCCCAGTCACGTACAAGTCCATGTGTTTCTTGGGACTGATCCCTTAAAGACTGCTGCTGATGCTGAGTGCCAGGCTCCACCTCCATACTGACACAATCTTCCTCCTCCTCCTCCTCTTCCTGTGTGATCGGCGGGCACGCAGGAACACTGTCTGGATAAAGGGGGCCTTGAGAGCTAAGGAAGTCCTCCTCTTCCTGCCTCTGTTCTGCCTCAAGTGCCCTGTCCATTATTCAATGCAGTGTGTGCTCCAACAGGTGGACAAGGGGGACAGTGTCACTGATGCATGCACTGTCACTGCTCACCATCCTTGTGGCCTCCTCAAATGGTGACAGGACGGTGCATGCATCCCTGATCATGGCCCACTGGCGTGGGGAAAAAAAAACAAGCTCCACTGACCCTGTCCTGGTGCCATAGTCGCACAGGTACTCATTGATGACCCTCTGCTGCGTGTGCAGCCACTGCAGCATGGCCAACGTTGAGTTCCACCTGGTGGGCATGTCACAGATTAGGCGGTTCTTGGGCAGGTTAAACTCCTTTTGGAGGTCCGTCAGCCGAGCACTGGCATTATATGACCGGTGGAAATGCACACAGACTTTCCTGGCCTGCCTCAGGACATCCTGTAAGCCCGGGTACCTGCCCAAGAACCGCTGCACCACCAAGTTAAGGACGTGAGCCAAACAGGGCACATGGGTCATTTGTCCCTGTCGGAGGGCAGAGAGGAGGTTGGTGCGTTTGTCGCAAACCACCATTCCTGCCTTAAGTTGGCATGGCGTCAACCACCTCTGAACCTGCCCCTGCAGAGCTGACAGAACCTCTGCCCCAGTGTGACTCCTGTCCCCCAAGCACACCAGCTCAAGCACCGCATGGCATCTTTTGGCCTGCTTACTTGCGTAGCCCCTTGAATGGCTACGGAGCACCGCTGGTTCCAAGGACAAAGCACAGGAAGAGGTAATGGAGGAAGAAGAAGAGGAGGGGGTGGAGGAGAGAGGTGTGTCACAATCATTAGCATTTTGGAGGCGTGGTGGCGGAACAACCTCCAACACTACTGCACCTTGTCCTGCATCCTTCCCAGCTGCCAGCAGAGTCACCCAATGCACCGTGAAACTTAGGTAACGTCCCTGTCCATGCCTGCTGGACCATGAGTCAGCGGTAATATGCACCTTACCGCTGATTGCCCTGTCCAGCAAAACATGGACATTGCCTTCCACATGCCGGTAGAGAGCCGGAATCGCCTTCCGTGAGAAAAAGTGGCGTTTGGGTACCTGCCACTGAGGAACCGCACATTCCACAAACTCACGGAAGGGGGCAGAGTCTACCAACTGAAAAGGCAGCAGTTGAAGTGCTAGCAATTTTGCCAAGCTAGCATTCAACCTCTGCGCACGTGGATGGCTGGGAGCAAACTTCTTTCGGCGGTGCAGCAGCTGGGGCAGGGAAATTTGCCTGGTACCTATCTGACGTCGGTGTACCAAAAGCAGATTGCCCACAAGTACTTGGCTGTGACACACCTAATTCTACACCTTCATTCCTCTCAGTGCAGATCTCAGAGAGGACTGAAGGTATAGTGGGGTTGGAGATCTCAGCTGATGAGGAGCAAGGAGAGGTCCTCTTTGTTCTTTGGTGTGGGTCTTTTAGATACGCTGGCCAACGAACTGCATGGCAGGTCAACATATGTCTGGTCAAGCGGGAGATGTTTTGGCCACGCGAGATACGCTTGAGACATATGTTGCAAATAGCAGCGGTGCAATCTGAAGCACTCATCTCAAAAAAGGCCCACACCAAAGAACTTTTTGAATAACGCGCAGAGACTGCAGCGCCCTGCACATGTGGAGCTTTGGGGTGTGATGCAGTCAATGTGCTGCCCTTAGGCTGACCCCTGGAGGGCATCCTGCCTCGTTGGTGATGTGCCGCCTCCTCCTCCTCTTCCGCTCTCCTATCAGGCACCCACGTTGAGTCAGTGACCTCATCATCCCCTCCCTTCTCATCACTGGAGCAAACCTGGCAGTATGCTGCAGCAGGGGGAGCATGACTGCCAGATTGCTGTCCTTCTTGGGCACCCCCTCTGTCCATGCTCATGTTACTGCCTTCATCGAGCTCAGTATCAGAGCCTTCCAAACGCTGGGCATCCTCCTGGAGCATGTACCCAACACTGTGGTCAAACAGTTCGAGGGACTCCTCAGGAGGACATGGTGGGGCTAGGGAAGGAGTCACTGATGACATTGAGCCGAGGGAAGAGGCCGCTGCTTTGCCAGACAAAGTACCCTGGGCATGGGTGAGAGAGGATGAGGAGGATGAGGACGGCTTGGTCATCCACTCGACCAAGTCTTCCGCATGTTGCAGCTCAACACGACCAGCTGCCGAAAAAAAGGCCAAGCGTGTCCCACGGCCACGTGCTGATGAGGATGCACCGTCTTCACGACCAGCACTAGACACAGAGCCTGCTTGCCCTCTCTTATTGGCTTGTGACTGTCTGCCTCTCCTTCTTGGCCTTCCAGACATACTAATGGCTGTATCTGGGATATATATATATATATATATATATATATATATATACTGATACTGCAGCTAGTAAAATCAACTGCCTGCCTGTAGTATGAGAACACCACCAACCTTCTACAGGTTGCTTTAGCTGAACACTGTGCAGAGCTCGCAAAAAACGAACTTGTAGCTTTTTTTGCTGCCTGCGGTAGTGATAGGATCAGGAAAACACCTCCAACCTTCTACAGGTAGCTTTAGGTGAACACTGTGCAGAGCTCGCAAAAAAATAACTTGTAGGTTTAGCTGAACACTGTGAGGTGGACGCACTGCACTAACTTGTAGGTTTAGCTGAACACTGTGAGGTGGACGCACCGCACTAACTTGTAGGTTTAGCTGAACACTGTGAGCAGAACGCACCCCACTAACTTGTAGGTTTAGCTGAACATTGTGAGCAGGACGCACCCCACTAACTTGTAGTTTTAGCTGAACACTGTGAGCAGGACGCACCCCACTAACTTGTAGGTTTAGCTGAACACTGTGAGCAGGACGCACCCCACTAACTTGTAGTTTTAGCTGAACACTGTGAGCAGGACGCACTTCACTAACTGTAAATAGTCTAGCTGCCTGACTGTGGTACTAATAGGATCAAAAGAACACCATTAATTTTCTTCAGGTAGCTGTATATACTGTAACAAGACAAGTCTGCCTGTCAGTAAGAAAATAACAGGAACGGATCTAGCTGAACACTGTGAGCAGGACGCACTGCACTAACTGTAAATAGTCTAGCTGCCTGACTGTGGTACTAATAGGATCAAAAGAACACCAGTAATTTTCTTCAGGTAGCTGTATATACTGTAACAAGACAAGCCTGCCTGTCAGTAGGAAGATAACAGGAACGGATCTAGCTGAACACTGTGAGCAGGACGCACTGCACTAACTGTAAATAGTCTAGCTGCCCGACTGTGGTACTAATAGGATCAAAAGAACACCAGCAATTTTCTTCAGGTAGCTGTAAATACTGTAACAAGACAAGCCTGCCTGTCAGTAGGAAGATAACAGGAACAGATCTAGCTAAACTGAATACAGTGTATATATATATATATATATATATATATATATATATATATATATATATATATATATATATATATATATATATATATATATATATATATATATATATATATGCAACACCTGGGATGCATATATATATATATATACACAATACATTGTAAGTGCAGCTAACTGACTGACTGTTCTGCCTAATCTATCTAACTCAAATCAAATGACACTGTCTCTCTGTCTATCTCTTTCAACGCCGGAACACACACTACACAGGGCCGCCGTGCAGGCGGCCTTATATAGTGTGGGGCGTGTACTAAATCCCCTGAGCCATAATTGGCCAAAGCCTCCTTGGCTTTGGCCAATTACGGCTCTCTGTTCAGACGGCGCTGTGATTGGCCAAGCATGCGGGTCATAGTGCATGCTTGGCCAATCATCAGCCAGCAATGCACTGCCGCAGTGAATTATGGGCCGTGACGCGCCACGCGAATTTGGCACGAATGGCCCATATCGTTCGCAATTCGGCGAACAGATGATGTTCGAGTCGAACAGACGATGTTCGAGTCGAACATGGGTTCGACTCGAACACGAAGCTCATCCCTAGTCAGTACATAGGATGTGTCTCTTGGGCTGATGCATCTTTTTTTTAGGTGAAATCCTCCTCTGCCCATGCCCCCTTCCACCCCCACCAATGCAATTTTCTGGTCCATTGTGGGTTAATCAAACTAAAGGGCTGTCATAGGATCTCATCAAAAGAGTCAGACTATGCCCATCCTTTCTGCCCAGCTGCACCATTAAGAGAAGCTGTACTAAAGCTGGCTTTGGCCAATTATGGCTCTCTGTACACACGGTGCGGGTCATAGTGCATGCTTGGCCAGTCATCAGCCAGTAATGCACTGCGATGCCGCAGTGAATTATGGGCTGTGACGCGCCACTCAAATTTGGCACAAATGGCCCATATAGTTCGCAATTCGACGAACGGTCGAACAGGCGATGTTCGAGTCGAAGATGGGTTAGACTCAAACTTGAAACTCATCTCTAATCAAGAGCCTTCACACATGCTCTTCAGCCATTTAATATCTGTACCGTGATTCTGCCTTTGTTTTTCCATTTATGATATCACAAATTTTAGTAGAGAAATTATACACAAGTTCCTAAAGAAGCGGTTCCCGTGAAACATGTAGAGTGGTTATTTTTTACCAGTGGTACCTAGAAAGTCAATTTTTAAATGTCAACTTCCAAACTCTATTGTTCAGTGGTTGTACAGTATGTAAGCAGCTTGACTAGGCCACAATAAAAGAGGGAGAGGAGAGACTAGTTTTATCTTAAAATAAAAATGACAGTTTATTATCATGTTATTAGGTACAAATATTGTATAGGGGCTGGACAGTGCAGCTATAGACTGCAGTGGGCATGAGCTGCAAAAACTAGCTGCACTATACCTCCAAGTCTAGCGGCCCCACATTGTCCAAGCTCTATTGGAAGTTTTTTATATATGTATTTATATCATAAACACGTGAAAATATGCAGCCAGCATAACTATGCCAGAAAATATTTGTTCAGCACATCTTTTTCTCCTCCCAGGCACAGGTTGTATGACTGTGTACTGAAGGCAAAGTTGCTGGGAAAATGAACAAAAACAAGAAGCGCAAATAACCTGATATCAAGTGCACACTGTCACAAGTGTAGTGGTACCCCTGTAGAGGCTGCTGGTTGTTGTGGTCTGCCTGTTACCCTGCCCAGCCAGGCACACCATCTTCAGACATTCAGTGCATTACTGCAAGTTTAACACTGTATATTTCAGTGCATTACATGCCATTTAACATAATTCTGTGCGTTAGTGCACATTTAACGCAGTATACTTCATTGCGTTACTGCAAGTTTAACGTTGCATATTTAAGTTATCTTCCGTTTAATGCAGTATAGTTCAGAGCGTTACTACAAGCTTAACAACATATATTTCAGTGCATTACTGCAAGTTTAACGCTGTGTATTTCAATGTGTTACTACAAGTTTAGCACCATATATTTCAGTGCATTACATGCCATTTTACGCAGTATATTCCTGTGCATTAATGCTCATCTAATGCAGTATATTTCAGTACATTACTGTAAGTTTAAGGCCATATATTTTAGTGCATTACGAGCCATATAACACAGTATATTTCTGTGCATTAGTGCACATTTAACGGAGTATACTTAAGTGCGTTGCTGCAAGTTTAACGCCATATATTTCAGTGCGTTACTGCAAGTTTAATGCCATATATTTCAGTGCGTTACTGCAAGTTTAACACAGTGTATTTCAGTGCCATTTAACGCAGTAATTTTTCTGTGAGTTAGTGCACGTTTAACTCCATATATTTCAGTGCGTTACGAGCCATTTAACACAGTATATTTCTGTGTATTAGTGCACGTTTAACGGAGTATACTTTTAACGGAGTATACTTAAGTGTGTTGCTGCAAGTTTATTGCCGTATATTTCAGTGCATTACCTTCCCTTTAGCGCAGTATATTTCAGTGCGTTAGTGCAAGTTTAACGCAGAATATTTCTGTGCGTTAGTGCACTTTAACACAGTATATTTCAGTGCATTACTGCAAGTATATTTCAGTGTGCCTTCCGTTTAACGCAGCATAGTTCAGTGCGTTACTGCAAGTTTAACGGCATATATTTCAGTGCGTTACGTGCCGTTTAACGCAGTATATTTCTGTGCGCTAGTGCGCGTTTAATGCAGTATATTTCAGTACATTACATGCCATTTAATGCAGTATATTTCTGTGCATTGGTGCACGTTTAACGCTGTATATTTCAGTGTGTTACTGCAAGTTTAACACCGTATATTTCAGTGCGTTACCTTCCGTTTAACGCAGTATAGTTCAGCGCGTTACTACAAGTGTAACACCGTATATTTAAGTGCGCTACCTTCCGTTTAACACAGTATAGTTCAGTGCATTAGTGCATGTTTAATGCAGTATATTTCAGTGCGTTACTGCAAGTTTAACACCGTATATTTCAGTGCGTTACTGCGCATTTGACGCAGTATATTGCAGTGCGCCAGTGCAGTTTTACTGCAGTATATTATAGTGTGTCTGTGAATTGTGTCTGTGTAGTGAGTACTCAAGTTAAAGTGCACCAAACACCCCTTTCCATTGATTAAAGTGCATCCACGTACACATTTCCGCATCTTTGTTACATTTTGTTAATAAGCCCTCCCCCCATTATGTCTGAGAGGACAACAAGGAAAGGCAGACATTCCCATGTGAGGGGGCAAGCAGCTTATGTGTCCACAGGCAAAGGTGGACGTGGTCAGTCCTCAGGCAGGGCATCATTTCCTCTGTTTAGGGATGTTGCTCGTGCTATCCAGCCACAGCATTTAGAGGAGGTGGTGAACTGGCTTACTAAACCATCCTCATCCTTCATCACCCAAGCAGAGACTAGTGTGCAGTCCACTGCAGCTGCCAGAGTGGCTAAACCTGCCTCCTTGTCCACAGCTATTCCTGCCATATCCCCAGCATCAGGCATGAGGAGTCCGCTGAGTTATTTGAACACAGCATCAGCCACTTGCTCCTTGATGATGCACAGCCATTACTTGATTCAAATGTTGGTTCTGAGGTTGAAGGCAGGAACACAAGCCTACAGAGAGGGGAGAACACTGGTACACAAATTGACAGTCATGTTTCCCCAGCCACAGCGTATTGCCAAGTTGTCTCCAGTGGTAATGAGGATGGAGGAGGTGATGAGGTCACTGATGTGACTTGGGTGCTGGATAGAGAGGAAAATGAAGGTGAGGGTAAGGCACAACCCCAACGTGGCAGCCATCATGGAAGAGTAGAGAGCAGCCACCCTATTCCATCACATTGTGGAGCTGTTATCTCCCAGACCACTTCCCACAGCTCAGCTGTCTGCTCCTTTTTTAGCACAAGTGCAGCCGATGGCATTGTTGTAATTAGCAAAAACACCAGGCATTTGGGTACCAAATGCTTGACAGGGCATTTAACCTCCAACCACTCAACCCGTTTGCAAGAGCACCTGAAAGCCACACAAAAGGGGCTCAATTCTGTTCCTCCCCCTTACTCGCCTGAGTCTGCCCCCTCTATACCTCATGACCTGTCAGCAGCCTCCACTGACAGGGATGATGGTATAGCGCAGAGTGTCCCAGGTCCTTGCAGCACATCTGCCAGTAGCACACCACCAGCTTTAGACTATAGCCGGCAAATTTATCTGCCCCATCTGCTGCAGCGGAAAAAAAAAAGATCTGCTAAACAGGCCAGAAGAGTCTGAAGCCAATTAAGGCAGTCATACAAAGCCAGTGCTCGGTTGGCTGACATTCAGCGGGAATTCCACCTACCTGTAAACCGCATGATTTATGACATGCCTACCAGGTGGAACTTGACTTTGGCAATGCTGCAGCTTCTACACATGCAGCAGAGGGACATCAACGAGTACCTGTGTGAGTATGGCACAATGACAGGATCAAGTCGGCTCAGCTTTTTTTCTCACGGCTGCTCATAAGGGATTCATGCACTGTACTCTCACCATTTGAGGAGGCCACAAGGATGGTGAGCCGTGACAATGCATCCATCAGTGACACAATCCCTGTTGTGTTCCTGCTGGAGCAGACTCTGCGTGGCATTATGGAAAGGGAACTTGAGGCAGAGCTGCGGGAGGAAGAGGAGGACTTCCTTTCATCTCAAGGCACACTTTATGCAGATTCCATTCTTGCGACGCCGTACAACACACAAGAGGAGAGGGAAGAGGAGGAGGGGGATTCTAGCAGTTTTGGAGGCATTGAAGCAGAGGAAGACATAGGAAGACATACATCAATCCTTAACAGATGGTTTTCCATCCCTAGAACCCTTGGGAGTTGTACGTGGCTGGGAGGTGGCAGTTCCAGATACTGTAATCCTGCGTAACCCCGAGGAGTCGGCGTCTCATGCCTTCGCAAATTTGCAGTGCATGGGCTCCCTCATGCTTCAAAGCCTGTGAAAAGAGCCAAGAATACATGGCGTAAAGGAGAAGGATCACTATGGGTTGGCAATTCTACTTGACCACCATTACAATAGGAAAGTCTCAGAACTCATCCCATCCCCATGTAGATTGCAGAAGATGAAATCTCTTGAGGACACCTTAAAGAGCAGTTTATCTAATGCTTTTCCTGACTCTGGTAGGTTACAGTGTTGTGGAAAACGTAGTTTGAAGGCTTCTTTTGGTCAAGAGAGGAGCGGTGGAGAAGGTACCCACCTAAGTGATGCATTTTACAGTTTTTTTAATCCTCGCCGCCCAGGGCTGTCAGCTTCCACATCCCATCGGCAGTGTCTGCATCGCTTGGTGGACGATTATCTAGGGGCGAAAACAGAGATGGAGAGCTTTCCAGACGACGATCCACTAGCTTACTGGGTCATGAGAATAGACCATTGGTCAGAACTTGCCCGGTATGCAATTGAGCTGCCGGGCTGCCCTGCATCCAGCGTGCTTTCCGAACGGGCATTCGGTGCTGCTGGAGGTTTTGTTACTGATAATAGAACACGTCTGTCCACAGACTCCATGGGCTGTCTGACATTTATCAAAATGAATCTGTCCTGGATTACCAGCAGCTATGAAGCCCCTGATGCTGATATCGCGGATTAAATGTTTTTGGCATGTGGAATCTCTGCAGGACTTCTAGGCTGCCTAGCGTTGTGGGTGTTGATTTCATCTGGAAGAATTTTTTGGTGTAGGTTTTTTCGGGCACAGTTAGAGGTGTTGTAAACCCTCATGTTTTTCACCTTAATGCATCCTATGCATTAAGGTGAAAAAACTCCTGACAGTGACCGGCCCCCCAGCCCCCCATTTTACTCACCTAAGCCCTGGGATTGGTTGACGGAGATGAGCTGTACCTCTCTGCCCAGGGTTCTCAGCTTCTATACACAGTACAGATGTGCCCCTTTACAGGTAGACTAAGAGGACCCCAGCCCCCATGCACTATATTGAAAGTTATTTTTCATTTTCATGCTTTCACTTTAAGAATCAATATATCACTGCTCATTTAAAAATTACGTTTTTACAAACTTTTTTTCATTGATACATGTCCCCCAGGGCAGTACCCGGACCCCCATAACCATTGTATGCCCAATTACTTGCATATAAGCCTTCAAAATGGGCACTTGATTTTTCCAGTTCGGGTCCCATGGACTTCAATGGGGTTCGTTATTCAGTTCCAAACTTTTGCGATGTTCGAAAGTTCTGGTGCAAACCGAACAAACAGGGGATCGTTTGGCCCATCCCTAATCAGTAGTAAACCAAAAGAGTAGTGGAGTGTCACAATTCCCCTCTCTGTGGCCAGCAGTGGGAGGATAAGGCACAAGATCTAGGAGAGAAGCTGATATATGTCCTGTAAAACAGCAACCTGACAGGCCGCAAAGTGCATATACAGAACCGGAGTCTAATCCAATGAAATCACAGCCCTAACAACATATCAGAGCTTGTTCCTATCCCCATGGCAACGCGTTTCAAGGTCCTGCCTCTTCACTGCTGGTGGACAACCTATAACTGTAGGCTGCCTGCCATTTCACAATGCAGGGAAAGGCATGCAGCAGCAAAAAAATAGAATCCTGTGGAATAGAATCCCAAAATAAGGAACATTTTAAAAAAATGGCAATTGGTGCCAGAAGAATTTAGTGGATGGCAAGCCTTTGCTAATATGATCTATTTCTCCTCCCCCTCTCCTCTTTCTCTTACAATGTAATAATGGCACAAGGAAACGCTCTGGGGAGCAGAGATTTGTTTTCCCTGCCAGTGATTCATCACACAGGACGTAGTAAAATGGCCGACAAAGCTTTTCTCTTTTAGTCCTCCCAGGCGCAGGACAGCCACATGCCTACATATGCGGCTAACGCATCCTTTTCCTCCTCCTCTTCTACAAATCCTGCCAGAGACCCAAAAAGTTACTAGGAGTCACATTGCAGGGCCAGTCCAAAAAGCTCTGTAGTGTGGGCATTTTATCAAAGCATCTGTAGCTGGAATTGAATAAGTAAAAATTAGTCCAAAGACCGCTGATCATTCTCCAGTCTGCTCTAAACACAGAGTGGTGGTTATGAGTCACCGCTCTGTGTCTTCTCCCCCTCAGCCCTTACTGGAGTGCTGGACTGTGGAGGGCGGTGGGCGTGGCTGGCTCAGGCTCTCAGTGGTGCACTGAGAAGCTAAGCCAACTGTCCTTCAGGCATCTGGATGAATCTTGACATCATTGCTAGGATCCCTGCAGAGCCTGGACAGGCTCTACCCCAATGTCAGCTGGATTTGAGCCACAGGAGTGCAGAACTAAGTTCATTCCTGTGACCCACAGTAGAAGTATGGCCAAAAGACCTTTGGCCATACTTCTCCTTTGATAACATCACACGGAAAGCCTATTTGTATTTTAATTGCTAGTTTTCATGAAAATAACAGCTGATGATGCTGATATAAAGGGCCTTGTTTTGGACACCAAGGAGTCTAAAAAATAAATTGCAAAGCCATTCAAGGCTGCAGGACATCAGCAGATGTTACAAAGGATAAAAAAGGTACCCCCCCTTTCCCAAATTCTGCATGCACACCCCATTTGCTATCTACAGGACATTGAGTAAAGGTTACATGTTCCTGCCATCTGTATGCATATATGCAGCCATTGGGCAGGTAGACTTTAACGTTGAGTGGCTGCATATATTATGTATCTATGAGGAACAGTTTTTCTGTGCTGAGAGAGCACTCACTGCACACTTCCACCACAGTACCTACATTAATATGCCACCGAGAGGGGGGGCGTGGCCAAGCAGGGCATGTGAGCAGCCGCTTTTACAGAGCTTCAGCATATCACCCGGATATCATCCAGTTTCCAGCGGCATAAACTTCCTTGTTTGGCCCCAGCACAACCCTGTACACCTGCAGCAGTTACTGGACCACTTTTCAGCCACTAAAGGAGGATGTTGACCCAGGGAAACAGAGGAGAAGGTACGAGGTAGGATTCCCAACATGGAGCTACGGTGGCTGCCACACAGCGCAATCGCGGACCAGAAAAGTACAGGGAGAACGTGAGTATACCGCCCAAAGCCCTTAAAGAGCAGGAGGGGGACCCCCGAAGGACATGAAGTATTATGCCCTAAAAATGGCTGAAATATATGACTGCATCAGCTCCTCAGACGCTGACAATGTTGTAGAGGCCCCCAGTGCAGAGATGGCAGATGAGGGGGAGGAGCAGGGGGCTGCAGCCATACTTATTAATGCTGATGACTGCCCTGATGACATGGAGGAGGCTGACGAGCCTGGAGAGGAGGGAGAACAACCAACGTTGGTGGCAATTTTAATAAGTGCACTGCCTCAGTGAACACACTGCAAGAATGCTTTGGGGGCCTGAAAGGGGAGGTCAGCTTAATAAGGCAGGATCTGCAAAAAAATAAGGGAGAGAACCACTGCTGCAGAGAGCAGGATCAGCGACATAGAGGATAAACTCCCTGCTCTCACAAGAGACACTCAGTCTACTGCCCGCTTAGCCAAAGCCACTGACCTGAGAGCTGAGGACTTTGAAAATTGCCACAGGTGCAATAATGTACATATTGTGGGGTTACCCGAAAAGGTGGAGGACTGTGACCCCACTGACCGATATTTTTGGAAAGGAGGCATTCTCACACTTATATGCAGCGGAAAGAGCTCATAAGTTTCCCCTGCGCCCATTGCCACTGGGATACCAGCTGCGTCCTATCCTGGCACGATTACTGAATTACAGGGACAGGGAAATTATCCTGCGGCTGGCGTGAAAAAAACAAAACAAGAATTTACATTTACCTGGACTTCTCGGCAGAGGTGCAGAAACTTAGGTCACATTTCACGGATGTCAAAAAACGGCTGCAGAAACTCCAGGCCTCGTATTCTATGCTATACCCAGCTAAATTACCCATCATCTCTGGGGGGCAGGCCCGCTTCTTTGAGTCAGCAATGGAGGCAGCGGCTTGGATTGACGCAAACGAGCAGACTCTTTGCCGGGCCCAGGGCCGGCGGCTAAGAAAGACTGAGAATACAGCTCTATGGCTATCGTAACCTGCAAATACTAGATAGGGTTGACATTACCTGCTCACACTTAAAGGAATGACTGGAAACATACAGTGATTTGATCTAAAAAATGCAAGTTCAGAACGGAGTTTGCTATCTAGCAATGATTTCATTCACACCTGATCGAGCCTTGGAAACCGCAGTTGGCGGTCAGGCAAATGGGGAAAGGGACCTGTTGTCCCATACAGTTCAAATGTTTTTTTGTTTTACTTTGTGCCTATCTATGGTTGCTAATCTGGATATAAAAGATACATGCTAGTCAGGGCTTACTTTGAAGCTCGTTCAACCGTGGGCATTATACCACGTGAAACTGCATTTGTTTAAAGCATCGTTGTGCTCCCTAGTTAAGGACTTTTTGAAAATTCTCACCAGAGCATTAGACATTTTCAGCTTAACTCCTGAGGGGTCTGAGGGGTATTGTTTCCCCCTGGACTGTATAGAACTCAGAGGACTTCGGATGACTGTACAAGGATAGTGGGACTATATGTCTTGCTACTTTCAACTCTGATAGGAGCACCTTCTTGTCACATTGCAATGCCCATGGGTATCCTCTTCAAATGATGACGGTACCGGTGCTAACGTGGAACATTAGGGGGTTACAGGAGTGGACCCTTTAAAGCGCACCATGGTTTCGACTTCAATGCACACATGCTTACCTGCCATATGTGCCTCGCAGGAGATGCATCTTACAGGGGAGACAGTCTCTAGCTTGAACTTTGCCTGGGTGGGGAGGGCATATCACTCCACTCAGACTTCGCATTCCAGGGGGGTGAGTGTATTGGTGCACAGCTCATTGGATTATGAGGAAATTATTGCATGCTGGATGATAAGGGGAGATATGTATTTCTACTATGCCGACTGTTCTCATTAAAATGCGTAAAACAGTTAGGGCACTTCTTGAATATCAATTGAGATACCCGGATGTACCTCTGCATGTGATGAGAGATTTCAATTGCTATTTGGACCCTGCGATGGATAAACACACTTCCGCTAACGCGGGAGGCGCGCATCTTCGTATCAGCCTTAAAAAATGTATAGATAAAGTGTGGGGTAGATGGATCCATGGCGGGTGAGACACCCAACAGACACACAATTCTCATGCTTTTCTAAGACCCACTCTTCCTTATCCCGTATAGACCTCTGCTTATGCTCATTCGCTGCAGACAGATATATTACAGAGGTTAAATATGAAATTAGAAGTATCTCTGATCACTCACCAATAATTATACGACTGGAGGTTCGTCCACCATCTACCTTTGTAAAGGCCCCATGGAAATTTTATGCTTTTTGGTTGCATCTCATCCCTTCTCATGACCGCTTAGTATGACAAATTACAGAGTTTTGCAGGTACACGCAGGGGACTCGAGTGCATGTAATAATTGGGAGACCTTTAAGGCCTTTCTTAGAGAGGTCTTTACTACAGAGGTTGAAGCTATTAAGCGAAATACAGGGGCTCAGAGGTAGGGACTGGTGCGATTGGTGGGTGACCTAGAGGCTGAATACATTGCTGACTCCACTGACGACTGCAGGGAGGCTGGGGAATCTGCACAGGAGGCTCTCAACCGCATCACCACCTCGGCGGCAGAACGATAAAGATTTTTTAACAAGATGACCTTCTATGAGGAGGGTGGGAACACTGGTCGCCTACTGGCAAAAATTGCACACTCTCAACAAACGTTTTTCTCCATTGGAGCATTGAGGTTACGCACAGGAAGGGTGATGAATTCGCCCGACCTTATTATGTCCACATTGGTGGATTATTACTCTACCCTTTATCTGTCCAAACAAAACTACTCGATGTAAACACTAAGTGCTTACCTTGGCAATGTTAACTTGCCCAGTATGTCTACTGCACCTAGTAGACAGCTGGACACTCCTCTGACTTTGGAGGAACTGAAAATGGCGACAAGCTTGTTCCCCAATTCAAAGGCCCCGGGTGAAGATGGAATACAAAATAAAAAAAAAAACATGAATCCAATTGGCCAAGTGATGAGTGTGCTCAATCGCTTATAAAAAATGGGGACCGATTCGTCCTTAAGGACGGGATACCTCCAAAACCTGGTGATCACAATACAAAAAAGTGGGGGAGGATGGAGCAAAGAAATGCCCCTGGAAAGCAATAAGGAGGGTCAACAACGGTATACCATTTAAAAAAATTGAAAATAAGTTTATTGTAATCTTAAAGTAGTGGGTAAAAATTGTCCAGCAGGGTGGAAAATAACATCAATTGTAGAGTATTTCCCCAAATAACCCATAATGTAAAAAACACACACACATGACAACGTTGTTACATATAATATACTGGTACCGAAAGCTTCATGCATACATACCCATGTATACCCAGAACAATGGACCTAAACGGAGCTGCTATAAATGGAAAGATATAGCCAGGAAGCTGATCATAATTAATCTGTAAACATATGGCTTTTCTAAAACAGAATTGATATTGCTGCAAATGTTCATTGATTAAAAAGGTTCCTGGTAAAAGTAAAGATTACTGATTAAACCGAGTCCGTAGTGAAAAAAACGCACACTGTTAGGTCCAATGTTGTTCATGATTTAGACCCATGTCCTGATATAAAGTTAGTAACTGACCAGTAAAGAGACTGAGTATCCTGTTGGAACACAATGATTAGCTTTATTGCAAAGCTGCAGCATCATGCGACTTGGTTAGCATGGTATAATGCACTATGGATTGAAATACTCACTTTCTGCAGTATATGGAGAGGAACAAACAAATGGAGATGGTATCATTTATTACATAGCCCAAAGGCTCTCACCAATCCGTCATGGGAAATGGAACCATCAAAATGCTATCCAGTCCGTGCTTGCTCAGGTGATCTTTTCACTGTGTGTATCCGTGCTGCCAATGCTTATAGGACGTGGAGAGTATCAAATTGATATACACTCATAGTCCAGTGTGTCTCTGCTGTATTCCAAGGTTTTTCCGGTCATGTGATCAGGACTCTCACTACAGTGGCTCACCTAGTCCAAACAGTCCAAGCTTATCCTGGTAGGGTCAGGGGAGGAGAGGTTAGTGCGGGAATACTATGCACATAAGCTGGTATGCATTAGTAGAGCATGATGCTTGTCCGGTGCAGCCCATGTCGATGCATTTTGTGCACTAGATCGTGCACTTCTTCAGAAGCTGGAATACCCATAGAAGTCTATAACAATGGAGAAAACACATAAGCGAGAGCCCCCAAGGCTGCACAACCCAAAAGTATAATACAAAAAAGACAAAGATTCCCCAGGGGAATCTTTGTCTTTTTTGACCCATAGAAGTCTATAAACAATATGCAGAGCACATTCTGCCTAAACTACTAATGGTGTTCAATGCAGCAAGGAGGTCGGCATGTCTCCCTTTATCTATGACGAAGGCCAATATAGTGTTGCGGCTGAAGCCAGACAAGGATCCCCTTGACCCAGGGTCATATAGACCAATATCTCTCCTTCAGACTGATATAAAGATTCTGGCGAAAGTGTTAGCTTTAACATTAAATACAGTTATCTCCTCTATTATACATTCTGATCAATCAGGGATTATGCCCCAAAAATCTACAGCTATTAACTTACGCAGGCTTTTACTTAAGCTGGCCATACACCATACAATTTTCCTGTTCAATTTTCTTTAGATTTACCTTCAACTATGTAGTACAAGGGCCTGCCTGATTGCATCCAAATTGAAAGTGTTTAGGTTTGACCTCCTATTATATGGTTTTGGTAAATCTAAAGGAAAGTTGAACAGGAAAATTGAATAGTGTATGGCCAGCCTTAATATACAGACCCCGATCCGATAACACGGGGGATCGAGCATTGCTGTCCCTGGATGCCCATAAGGCTTTTGATAGCATTGAATGGGAATATCTTTGGGCAGTTATGCGTAAATTTGCGTAAAGAGGGGTGTGTATAAGGTAGGGTGGCCACCCATGTTCCCTGTAAGACGTCTGTCTTATTTTAATCATTGGCTGGAGGGAGGAATAGTATTTTTTCATTTGTAGTTACTTTGTTTATATATGTATAGTTATACTTGAGGGTTCATCAATAAAGAGAGTTAACAAAAACATATCAGTGGGTCCTCATTGAAGAACTGCTGTCTGGAATCTTTTTCCAATATTTTTTTTAATGTTGTTAGTGTAGTTCAGAGGACAATCACCCCGTGATGAGTGATATGATTACTGCTCACAATCAGGGATGAGGATACAGACAGGTGCTTTATTTGAGCAGGTAGGAGGTAAACCTTTCAGACGCTCATATCCACCTGTGTTAATTAGGCAGTTTTATTGGTCTTTTTCTTGTTGTTTTCATTACTCTAATCAATAGATGCAGAGATAGGGTTAGAGTATGGACAAGATTGAAACTCTCACCAGTGGGCAGGATCAACCTTATCAAGAAGATCCTGATGCTACAGTTACTGTATGTACTTCATAATACCCCTGTAATCATCCCTCTAAAAAGGTAATTCATTAAAATTAAATTGATTAAAAACATAATTAATTCCATTTTTAGATCCCTCATCTGGAAATCTAAACCAGCGAGAATAAAATTGGAGCAGCTACTGCGCCCAAAAGACACTGGAGAGTTGACCCTTCCCAATCCATGGCTCTATTACCTGGCTTCCCAACTACAGCATATAGCGAGGGCCATAAACCCACAACAAGAATGGGAGATTAATCTTTTAGACTCATCCACGCAACTTCTCAGTTTTACAGTTGGTATGGAGGTGGTAGAAGGCGTGAAAGCACTGATTTTTAGCAAATCCAATAGGCTCTACCCTACATATACCCTAATGTAGAAGAAATGGAAAAGATATGGTATCACACGCATTTCTCATATCTTTAGAGATGGGAGGCTGCAGGCTTTTTCTGAACTTCAGTCTGCATTTTTACTCCCTTCATCCATGCACTTCCACTATTTGCAACTTCAGCATGTGGTAAAGGCTCAATGGGGGGGTAGATCAGTGGGTATTAAAACCTGCCCCCATATTTAATCACATGTATGAGGTCACCACGTATAAAGGGTTTATATCGAGTAGTTACGTGATGCTGCTGAACCTGGAATGGAAGGGGGATTTTGGAACTTTTGAGGAGGAACAATGGGAAGAAGCATTGCGGGCGGTTACACTATGCTCCCTAAATGTGTCTCAATGTCATTCACAACTATACATAATCATGCAGGTACACTAGACAAGTTGGCCCGCATGGGGGTACGATCAGATCCCATATGCACTAGGTGCTCTAGGGACCAGGGGGATTTGATACACCTGCTATGGCAATGTCCGAAGCTACACCTCTATTGGTAAAAGGTGGTAGATACTCTCAATTGGGTCTTCCAGACTCAGATCTCAGAAGACCCCAAATACTGTCTATTAGGTATATTAGTCTCCAAATGGAAGATCCCAAACACAGACTATTGCAAAAGCCCTTTTTTCAGGACTGTTTGGTAATACTGAGACACTGGAAATCCACTGAACTCCCCCACCTTGCAGGAGTGGATTGCTCAAATGGGGGATACTATCAGACTGGAGAAGTTTATTTCCCAGCATATGGGGTAGTGGGGGTAAATTTGATAAATTATGGTCGCCGTGGCTGGATGTTCTGGGCTTAGCCTCGGTTGATCTAGTTATGGACCAGATCAAAGTGACCGATACACTCAATGGGTGTGACTTGGTGGTGGAAATTAGGTTGTGACCCTAGGATGATTCCATGTAGGAATGCGTATTGTACAGGATATTGAAATGAAAACTGTTGTCAGTATAGCGATGTGAAGTGTATGACAATATATTTACTAATATCTGATGTACCTCTGGTTCCATTTTGCTTTGAAATTTGAATGCTCTGTAAACTTTGCCCAATAAACACTTTTTGTTTGAGAAAAAAAAAAAAAAAATGTCACCAGGAGATTCCGATGCATACTTGTGCTCAGGATATTCTGATTATGTAATCATTGTGACAGCAAATCCCAGTGGTCAAAAGATCTGAAATCCCGCCTCTGCTGCCCGGCATTTATCCTCCTAAAGGGCCAGAGGGCAGCGGCAGCAAGGGGTTAAGAGACCTGCCAGTGCCTAGAAGCTCCACACTAATCTTCGCACTTTATCAATAGTACCCCCAATGCTTTCCCTATCACCGCCAAAGCACATTGTCAATATGGCTGCGGTGACCTCACCCTTTTATGGACAAGCAGTACATTATGGTTACTATCTTGAGTTCCTGCATTAGTTTACTGGGTCGGCAAACCACAAGCACAGAGGATTCGCTTTAAATCCATGGTATTGGCAAACCTGAACCTCGTCCTTAGTCACCAGTCAGTAGAGTAATGGCAGTCAATGGAGAAATTGGTGGGGGTCTAATCACTTGTATCTGGCAGTAGTGGCCGAAAATGTTGTCTATCCAGGATTCATAATCTTTGCAGGTTTGTAGTGGACAATTTGGTATATCCTTTGGATAACAATTACCACATGATGTATTATATAAGATAAAACACTGTTAGGGGGTAAGGGGGCAAGGGAGTGCCTAGATGACAAACTGTGCCAGCACAAGCCTCTAGTACAGCCTGCATACTCAGAAAACCATCAAGCAACTGCAGCTGGTTTTGCCTGAGGACAGGGAACAGTCTTCAATTCAAAATTCTGTTTATCTTTTAGGTGGTGAATTCCATTGTGCTGGCAATTCCAAGTAACAAAAGAGGTATATCCTGCCCGACAACAACAATAGTGTGTTCTTTATTTCTTTAATCTATTTTTAAAACATGTGAATTTGCCACAGGGTGAAAAAGATATCACAGAAATCTTGGCTCGTTGGAATTTTGGCACAGTGGATTTGTAGGTGTGGTGTATCAGAACACCGTACACTGTACAAAAAAAATCTTTAAGTTTTATCATTGCTTCTTAACAGTGTAGCAACTTTATCTGTATTTTTAACCACTGACGTCCAGCAGGATAACATGCCGGCGTGCACCTGTGGGGGATCGCAGCGTGGCAATCGCGAGTGCGGCGTGTCATTCTGACACCCCGCATCTCCAATCGTGATAAGAAGCCTCTGTCAGAGGCTTCTTACCACGTGATCAGCTGTGACCAATCACAGCTGATCATCGCGTGAACCAGGAAGTTCCGGTAAACGGCATTTCTCAGTTTGCGCTAACAGGGAGAGGCGATCGGCGGCTCTCCCTGTCAGAGGGGGGGTCTGTGCTAATAATCAGCACATTGATTATCAGCACAGCCCCCTCAAAAAAAAAAAAAAAAGTGTGCTAGAGCCCACCACAGTGCCAATCAGAGCCCACCACAGTGCCAATCAGAGCCCACCCAGTGCCAATCAGTGCCCAGCAGTAACACCTGTCAGTAATCTCTCAGTACCTCATCATCACTGCTGCCCATCAGTGCCACCTGTCAGTGCCAATTATTACCACTTTTTAGTGCCAATCACAGCCGCCTGTCAGTGCCCATCACAGCCACCTGTCAGTGCCCATCACAGCCGACTGTCAGTGCCCATTACAGCTGACTGTCAGTGCCCATCAGTGCTGCCTGTCAGTGCCCATCAGTGCTGCCTGTCAGTGCCCATTAGTGCCGCCTATCAGTGCCCATCAGTGCTGCATATCAGTGCTGCCTATTGGTGCCCATCAGTGCTGCATATCAGTGCCGCCTATCAGTGCCCATCAATTCTATATATCAGTGCCTCCTCATTAGTGCCCATCAGTGCCACTTTATCGGTGCCAACTCATCAGTGCCTATCAGTGCCGCCTCATCAGTGCCCGTCAGTGAAGGGGAAAACAACATTTTATGACAAAAACTAAGAAAAACTTTTTTTTTCAAAAATGTTGGTCTTTTTTAGTTTGTTTAGCAAAAAATAAAAACCCCAGAGGTGATCAAATACCACCAAAAGAAAGCTCTATTTGTGGGAAGAAAATTATAAAAATTTAGTTTGGGTACAGTGTTGCATGACCGCTCAATTGTCATTTAAAGTGTGACAGCGCTGAAACCTGAAAATTGTCCTGGGCAGGAATGGCCGAAAGTGCCTGGTATTGAAGTGGTTAATAAATTATTTCTTTAAGTCAAGAGTAAAACAGCCAGGAACAATGTATGTCACAAAATTCTGACAATATAACAGATGAAAAGTTCCAACATGACAAAAACAAGGTGTGTATTTATGCATAAAAGCAGCTGATGCAAAATAAACCTGACATATCAAATGTACAGGCAGTCAGGTGTCATGATCCACTTTGTTATTTTTTATTTTCTTTAGCAGCAGACAAATATTTATTGAAGACAGAGTTTCTGAATTTTGATTAATGATAATCTATAGTTTTTCATGTTTACTTTAAATAATATGTTCAGTACTGAAAAATAGCAACTGTAAATATCATCATTCAGCAGATAGAGTAAAGGGCCGGGTGGAAATAGTCAGTTGCATCAGTGGCTGCATCCATATTACAGCCAAAAAAAAGTGCACTTTTTTTGCAAATAAACCTGAAAAGCATTGCAATCGTCATCAGTGAATGGAAGGTGCAATGCCAGGCTCCTACAGACTCTTTCTCCATCTCTATGTCCATACCAACTTATGGGATTTTAGTTACAGAACTGAAAGAGGTTTCAATGGACTACGATTGTGCTGAACACTACACTAATTACAAGTATGCGCTGGCAGAGAGGTCTGTATTCAGGAGGACGATCACTGCTGTGAGGGGTGAATATGACCATCTACAGCTGTGACAGGCAATCGTAAACTGTTGAGTATTGCAACTCTTTCTGTCCCCTCTATTTATAGAAGCTGTACTATTGCTAATTAGACATGGGCTAAATGACCCAGATTCGGTTTGTGGCAGAACTTTCGAACATTGCAAAAGTTGCTTAAAGTGAAACTATAAAAATGAGAAATAACAATAAAAATGAAAAATTCATTTAAATATAGTGCCTGGGGTGTCCCCTTAGTCTGCCTGTAAAGTGGCACATCTGTACCATGTATAGAACCTGCTGCAGCAAAAATTATAAAGCCAACAAAAATGTATGATGAAGCCACAATTTAGTGCATTCGGAACAAGACTCAAGATTTTTTTTTTTTTTATAAATTCTGGTGTCTCTTTCGCAGACTTTAGATAGAAATAACAGGTGCAGAAAAACTGGACTTTGGGTGTTGTTAGTGCCTTCACACCATAACCCTATAGAGATACTCTTGAAGAAAGCAAGAATTGGCCTTTCTGTCAAAAATTTAAATGATATGCCCTAGCCAAACAGTGGCAGAAAAATTTGTCTTTGGGTGTCTGTGGTGCCTTCACACCGTAACCTTATAGAGGTATTCTTCATGAAAGCAAGAATTGGCCTTGCTGTCAAAAATTGAAATGATATGCACCTGTCAAACAGGTGCAGAAAAATTGGACCTTGGGTGTTAATTGTGCCCATGAAACCTATAACAAAAAGTTTATTCATGATAAACTAAACACCCACAAAGCTAGGCAGCCTAGACAGCCTAGACAGTCTTGCACAGATTCCAAATCCCAAAAACACTTAATCGGCAACATCGGCATTAGGGGCTTGATAGCTGCTGCTAATCCAGGACTGATTTATTTTGATAAATGTCAGCCGGTCTACGGAGTCTGTGGAGAGACGCGCTCTCTTATCTATCATAAAAAACCTCCGGCAGCACTGAATGCCCGTTTCGGAAAGAACGCTGAATGCAGGGCAGCCTAGAAGCTCAATTGCATACTGGGTAAGTTCTGGCCAGTGGTCTAGTCTCATGACCCAGGAACCCAGTGGATCGTCAACTGGAAAGCTCTCCATGTCTGTTTTGGCTCCTAGATAATCTCCCACTATATGATACAAACGCTGCCAGTGGTAAGTGGAAGCTGACAGCCCTGAGCGCCGAGAACTAAAAATTTTTTGAAAAGCATCACTTAGGCGCCCCCCCTTCTCCACCGCTCCTCTCTTGACCAACAGAAGCCTCAAAACAAAGTTTTCCACAAGACTGTAACCTACCAGAGTCTGGAAAGGCGTTACATAAACTCCTCTTTAAGGTGTTCTCAAGAGATTTCATCTTCTTCTCCCTCTGTGGGGACAGGATGAGTTCTGAAACTTTCCCCTTGTAGCGGTGGTCAAGGAAGGTTTCCAACCAATAGAGATCCTTCTCTTTGATGCCACATATTCTCAGGTCCTTTTGCAGTCTTAAAAGAATGAGGGAGCCGAAGTTTGCCTAGGCATGAGAAGCAAACTCCTCTGGGTTACGCAGGATTACAGTATCTGGAACTGCCTCCTCCCAGCCATGTACAACTCCCAAGGATTCTGGGGATGGAAAACCTTCTGTTAAGGATTGATGTATGTCTTCCTCTGCTTCAATGCCTCCAAAACTGCTAGAATCCTCCTCCTCCTCTTCCCTCTCCTCTTGTGTGTTGTGTGGCGTCACAAGAATGGTGTCTGCATAAAGCAGTCTTTGAGAGGAAAGGATGTCCTCCTCTTCCTCCTGCTCCTCTCCCTACTGTGCCCTGTCCATAATGCCATGCAGATTGTGCACCAGCAGGAACACAACAGGGGTTGTGTCACTAATGCATGCATTGTCACGGCTTACCATCCTTGTCGCCTCCTCAAATGGTGACAGTACAGTGCATACATCCTTTATCAGCAGCCATTGGTGTGGGAAAAAAAAGCTGAGCCATCCTGAGCCTGTCGTTGTGCCATACTCACACAGGTACTTGTCGACGGCCCTCTGCTGCATGTACAGCCGCTGCAGCATTGCTAAAGTCGAGTTCCACCTGGTGGGCATGTCAAAAATAAGGCGGTTTACATGCAGGTATAATTCCCGCTGAATTTCAGCCACTGGCTGTGTATGATCACCTTAATTGGCTACGGACTTTTCTGGCCTGCTTTAGCTTGATCTTCCAATCCTGAGTACCTATTTAAGAAATGCTGCACCACCAAATTGAAGACGTGCCAGGCATGACACATGTGTCATCATTTCTTGTCTAAGGGCAGACAGGAGGTTTGTGCCATTATCGCACACAACCATTCCTGGCTTCGACTGGCATGAATCACCTCTGGGCCTGCCCCTGCAGAGCTGCAAGAATCTCTGCTCCGGTGTGGCTACTGTCCTCTACACAGACCAGCTGAAGCACTGCATGGTACCTTTTAGCCTGACTCATTGAATAGCCCCTTGAACAGAGCCTTGTCACAGTACCCTGATATCTGTGGTCCTAACACTAAAATATGAGTGTCCCCACAGTGGAGGCACATGCATTCTGAAGGATAAATGTGGGCAGGTGGACTGAAGGGCAGCCCACCCCTTCTTAAAGGTACAGGAGCACACCAAACACCCAGCAGATAGCACTATGGCTGCAAAGGTTCTGGTGCGTTGCTGGACCAATACACACACCAACGTGATCTAAAAAAAAATTGAAAGAAATAGGGACTGGGAACCTACCATTGGTGTACAGCACATTCTGCAAATTCATGAAAGGGGCAGAATCCACCAGATGGAAAGGCAGGAGTTGTAAAGCCAGCAGCTTTGACAAGCTTGAATTTAGACACTGGGCATGTGGGTGGCAGTGACTATATTTTATTTTTGCTGCAGCAGGTGGGGCAGAGGAATTTCCCTGCTATAGTTTACAGCTGATGGTGTGCTACTGGCAGACATGCTGCAAGGACCTGTGACACCCTTCCCTATACCTTCATCCCTGTCAGTGGAGGCTGCTGAGAGGTCATGATGTATATCGGTGGTAGACCGGAAAGGTGAAGAGTGAGGAGGAGCAGAATTGCGTGGGCTGAGTGGTGGGAGGTTAAATGCCTTGTCAAGTACGTGGTACCCAAATGGCTAGTGTTTTTGCCATGTTTGATCTGCCTGGGTAAAAGTTTGCAAATTGCAACAGTGCGATCGGCTGCACATGTGCTAAAAAAGGCCCAGACAGCTATGAATCAAGCAATAGCTGTACATCGCCAAGGAGTAAGTGTTCAAATAACTCAACTAACTCACCCATGCCTGATGCTGGGGCTATGGCAGGACAAGCTCTAGCTGTGGACAAAGAGGCAGAATAAGCCACTCTGGCAGCTGTGGTGGACTGCACATTAATCTTTGCTTGGGTAATGGAGGATGAGGAAAGTTTAGTAAGCAAGTCCACCACCTCCTCTGCATACTGTGGCTGGATAGCACGGCAACATCACTAAACAAAGGAAATGATGCCCCGTCTGAGGACGGACCACGTCCACCTTTGCCTGTGGACACAGATGCTTCTGGCCCCCTCACAGTGCCATGGGAACGTCTGCCTCTCCTTGTTAACCTCCCAGGCATGAGGGGGGAATGCTTATTAAAAAATGTAATAAAGATAGGGAAATGTGTACGTGGATTCACTTTAATCAATAGAAAGTGGTGTTTGGTGTACTTTAACATGAGTACTCACTACACAGACACACTCCACAGACACAGTACAATATACTGCAGAAAAACTACTCTGACGCACTGCAGTATAATGCAGTAAACATACTGAAATATACTGTATTAAACATGCACTAACGCACTGCAATAAACTGCACTGAAATGTACTACATTAAACATGCACCAACGCACTGCAATATACTGTGGTATACGTGCACCAATGCACTGAAATATACTGCATTAAACATGCACTAATGCACTGCAATATACTGCAGTAAATGTGCAATAACGCTCTGAAATATACTGCGTTAAACGTGCACTAACACACTGCAGTATACTACAGTAAACGTGCACCAACGCACTGAAATATACTGCGTTAACCTTGCACTAAGACACTGTAATATACTGCGGTAAACTTGCAAGATTGCACTGATATATACTGCACTGAAATATACTGCGTTAAACCTGCACCCACGCACTGAAATATACTGTCAGAAACATGCAGTTATGCACTGCAATATACTGCTGTTAACATGCAGTAACTCACTGAAATATACTGTGTTAATCGTGCACTAACGCATTTCAATATAGTGCGATAAACGTGTAGTAACGCACTGAAATGTACTGCGTTAAGCGTGCACTAATACACTGCAATATACTGCAGTAAACTTTTGTATGAGAATCAAGGAATACTAAATGATGCAGATATATGGTGGAGTTATATGAAACAATTACTGCTGCATCCGCTGGGGAAACCTTTGGTGCATCTACATAGAGAAACAACTGAACCAGGCATTGTTGAGGCTTTTTGATTACTGCTTTCTGGTGAGTGCAAACTTTGGAAGGTGGCTTTGGAGTGTTCAAATACAAATTTATATTTGGACACGTGGGATTATTTTGTGAATCACAAGCTTTGGAGTGCTCAAACACAAATTTATATTTGGACACGTGGGATTATTTTGTGAAGAAATATCACTGGAACTTTTGTTGAATGGTGGTGTAATGTAGGGTAACATTTTTGGTAATTAAAAAAAAAGTTTGGGATTCATGAAAAAAAAATTATACTCACCTAGGTGAAGGCAGCCTTAGTCCGATGCTGCATATGTACCCCAATAGCTCAAGACTGAGAACTAAGGCGATCAAACATCGCTGATTAATCAGTTCTCGGTCCTTAGCCTGCAGGGCACCGGTGACTGTCAGTCAGTGGCTCTCTGCTTTGCCCCTCCAGTGCTTACTAGAGCAATGGGCTGTGGACAGGACAGAAGTGGCTTTCTCAGGCTCTCAGCGGTTCACTGAGCTAGCTGCCGGACCAGGCTGGACCAGCTCTGCGATGTCAGCCGACAGCTTTAGTTCACTACTGGTTGAAAACGAACTACACGCATGTGATCCATAGGAGAAGTACAGCCAAAATGTTTAAACTATACTTCTCCTTTAAGTGTTTATTATAGAGGTCTACACATCTGTCCAAAAAGGAGTGATTACTGAAGAGAAAAGGGGGACAGGGTTATTTAGTTCCAAAAGAGGGGCATTTGGGAGGTATGCAGTCTGCACACTCTGATCACTGTCTCTGGCCCCTCCTGAGGACAGGGAACTTTTGTGCACTGAATCACATTTGTTTGAACCATTAGAATTTTTCATAATTTATTTATGCTGATATAATTGATTGAGCACTAGATAAGAATATACAGATTGGGGTTGGCGCAGCTTCCTATTTATACCAACATACTGCAGTAAATGTGCATTAACGCTCTGAAATATACTGTGTTAAACGTGCACTAATGCACCGTAATATACTGCGGTTAATGTGAACCAACGCACTGAAATATACTGCATTAAACATGCACTAACGCACTGCAATATACTGCGGTAAATGTTCACCAACACAGTGAAATATACCGCAATAAACATGCAATAACTCACTGTTAAATACTGCAGTAAACGTGCAATAACGCATTGAAATATACTGTGTTAAACATGCACTAATGCACTGCAATATACTGCAGTAAACATGCAATAACGCACACTGAAATATACTGCATTATATGTACACTAAAGCACTGCAATATACTGCGGTAAACACTGTAATATACTGCCGTAAACGTACAGTAAATATACTGCGTTAAACATGCAATAACGCACTGCAAAATACTGTTTTTACTGTTATTGCATGTTTAACGCAGTATATTTCAGTGTGTTACTGTTACTGTACTTTTACGGCAGTATATTACAGTGCATTAGTGCACGTTTAACGCAGTAAATTTCAGTGTATTGCAATAACGCACCACATCTAGGTGGTCTAGGTGTAACAAATTTTTTCATGTATGTATATGTTGGGGTTGAATATAAACCAGGGTTTTTTAGTACTTTATGGTCTACTTCCTCATATCTCACCTGCCCCCCTCATACCTGATTTGTCCCTAGTGAGTCACCAGGGGGACCCACCATGTGACTGTATTTCCATGATTGCTCATGTATCCTAACAACGTATTTTAAGAAAAAAACATGAGGTTTGTGACCTGGGGAACTCACCAGCAAATGCAACACAATGCCATGTTCCAGTGAGTACAATTCAGGGAGGGAGGGGGAATATGTGCTGTTTGTATTGGGAAGAAGGAAGCATTTTTGCTTGGGAGGCACTCTGTGCATTCAGTACATTTGACCTTTGCACGCTATACACTACTTACTCCTGAACCCTGCACTCTGCATGTTGCAAACTTTTGATCCAGAGGAGGCTCAGGTTCTATTTAATTGTACCCCTTTATGTGTCATCCTACTGTTAGCACAATTTGGCCAAACTAATAGCTGCTCTATTAGCCTCATCCCTTACTCCATCCCTGTAGCATTCTCCTAGATAGAGTTCTAGGATGGTTAGGTAAATTTAGTTCTTTTTAGCTTCTATGTAATTATGGGAGAAATTTGTAATTGCTTTGGACCGCTCTGGGTTCCTCGGCTGCAGGTTTGATTGTTTCCCCATGCCTTCTGAAGAATTCTGGAATGTAGTTGGCTAGAAAAGGCAAATTAGCTGTTTGAATGTTTATGTTGTCTCTGCTAGGTGGCTGGGGAGTACACAAATAGCATGGGGCCTGGGGCAGCCCTGTTCTTTTCCAGTAGGAGAAGTTCCCAGCCTGAGGGGCTGCAGCTAGGGAAAAGCTGGGGGCCTAATTTTTCAAGAATCTATGGAACTAATCAAAGGATTTAACTAGGAATCTTGTTTGAAGAGCTCATGGGTGAATGTCTGGCTGATATTGGAAGGAGGCATCCAAGTATCCAAGGACATTGTGAGTAGTCCTGAGTCTAGGATCAGCGGCCCTTGCAGTGGTTAGCTCTACATACCTTACCCCTTTAAAAGTGGGTGTGGACACTCTATTATACTGGCTTTTTTTAATAATGTGAAAATAAAAGGTTTAGGTGAATGGTGGTGTAATGTAGGGTAACATTTTTGGTAATTAAAAGAAAAGTTTGGGATTCATGAAAAAAAAATTATACTCACCTAGGTGAATGCAGCCTTAGTCCGATGCTGCATATGTACCCCACCAGCTCAAGACTGAGAACTAAGGCGATCAAACATCGCTGATTAATCAGTTCTCGGTCCTTAGCCTGCAGAGCACCGGTGACTGTCAGTCAGTGGCTCTCTGCTTTGCCCCTTCAGTGCTTACTAGAGCAATGGGCTGTGGACAGGACAGAAGTGGCTTTCTCAGGCTCTCAGCGGTTCACTGAGCTAGCTGCCGGACCAGGCTGGACCAGCTCTGCGATGTCAGCCGACAGCTTTAGCTCACTACTGGTTGAAAACGAACTACACGCATGTGATCCATAGGAGAAGTACAGCCAAAATGTTTAAACTATACTTCTCCTTTAAGTGTTTATTATAGAGGTCTACAAATCTGTCCAAAAAGGAGGGATTACTGAAGAGAAAAGGGGGACAGGGTTATTTAGTTCCAAAAGAGGGGCATTTGGGAGGTATGCAGTCTGCACACTCTGATCACTGTCTCTGGCCCCTCCTGAGGACAGGAAATAGTCTGCTTTATATATCAAAAGTAGTAAATCCTGCTTGACAACAACAGTGCTGTGTTCCTTATTTCTTTCAGCTGTTTTTCAGGCGTGTGAATTTGCCACAGGAATATAATTTTGGCACTGTGATTAGTCGATGTGGTGGATCAGAACATATTAACCTTTTCAGAAAGTTCAACTTAAAGTAAAACTAAAAGTAAAGCTTTTTTCATTTTGGTTAGAGTAATGGAGCATTATATTGAGATCGCAGTGCATTGACGTCTGATGATTGTCCAAAGCATGCACCTGACCTGCCTGCTTTGGCCAATCACAGCGCTCTCTGCTGCGAGAGCCATAATTGGCCAAAGGCAGGGTGCCTTTGGCCAATTATGGTTTAGGGGGACTAAGTCCATGCCCCACACTATATAAGGCTGCTTACATAGCGGCCATGTATAGTGTGTGGACGGAGATAGATTGGGCTAAATTAGGCAGGCAGGTTAGTTAGTGGCGTGCAGGCAGCGTATTTCATATATATACATATACACAGTCCAGTGTATATTTTATATATATATATATATATATATATATATATATATATATATATATATATATATATATATATATATATATATATATATATATATATATATATATATATATATATATATTTACTCTGCATTTAGTGTAGACTAGATATTCACTGTAGACTCTATATTCAGTCAGTGCAGGCAGTGTAGTATATTGAAGTGGTTATGGGGAAACCCGCGCCAATTTTCTTTAAAAAAATGGCGTGGGGTTCCCCCCAAAATCCATACCAGACCCTTATCCGAGATAAATATAGGCTTTCACCATGTCAGATTGTAGTGAGTTTGCCACATCCCTGTATACATAGAAAAGGTAGTTTGTAAACCCCCCCGAAAAAAGTGGAACTTTAAATTGGCAAAGACACCAATAAATTGGTTAAAATAATATAGATTTATTAAACAAAAAAGACAGAAAGACTATGCTAAAAAATCATCTTCACATGATGATTAATAAAACAAACACTGACGATAGCACAATTACACATAAAATGATATCTTGCAAATGAAATATGATGGTACATATACAAAGTAGTTTCACTACAATGTCCGATAGTACTTTCCGGCGTCCAACATCCGGGATAAGTCCTAGGGGTACCCAATGCGTTTCAGGTTCAAAATCATTTCATCAGGGGTAATTATATAGGAGGATTTATATTCTGATAAACAGAAAAGTACTATATAGCTTATGATGCAAGACCACAATTTAAACAGGCATAATGAGCATAGTGCAGCTAAATTCAACAGAGACAAGGGAAGGGCAGGGGTAGAGAGGAAGGAGAGGGAAGGAAGGTGGGCCCAAAGGGAAAAGAGAAGACAACTTACCTAAACGAGGTGAATGGCACCGTAAACCGTAAAAAATAGTAATATTGCAGCAAGAGTAAAAAATGGCGTTGTCAGCGTTGATCATTGATTTGTACTAATGCTAGTTCAATTCCAACCACAATACATCAGGAGATGGTTTAACCAATATTTATACCAGTTTAAAATATATTTGGACAATTTTTCTAGAAGTAGTTTGTAGTTTAAGTCAGCTAACAATAATATTTTAGGTGTTAAGGTGATGTCCAGATATGGGACCCCTCAATCAATCCAGGTATATGGTTAAAGGGTAAAGGATGTTTGCAAGTAACATTTAAAGGAGTGATCAATACCTGAGTCGAGTATCAGTGACCTAGAAAAGTTCATAATAGGATAAACTGCTAAAGAGTGTTAGGACCTGGATATCGAGATAACATATTTGAGGTGTAAACTTGGGTGCAAGAGTATAAAGCTAATTAAGCCACAAATATATGTCCAGTAAATCAAATTTGAATACTTAAGTCATACAGGCCAAATAGATTATATTGAATGCCTTCTCTGCATCGAGAGAGAAGCAGAGGAAGTACACAATTGATCGCAGCAAACTTAATTATCTTCAGGATTCTCCTAGCACCATCCAAGGCTTATTTGGTTTGGTTTGATAAAAGTGGGCAGGATATCAAACAGACATTTAACTATAATCTTTGCATAGATTTTAATATCTATATTTAACACTGGAACTGGCTGAAAGTTTTGTGGCGCCAACGGCTCCTTTCCAGGCTTAGGGTTGATAGTAATGAAGGCCTTCAACATTTGGGGGGGGGGGTAAGACGTTGAGGCTGTTTTAGTGCATAAATCATTAAGATAAGGGCTGGGGAAACCTGTCTAGGCCTGGACATTTACCATTTGGGGGGAAGTCTATAATTTTGTACATTTCTACAGTTTTTGTACACGTAAATAGTGCATTGATATTGAAGCTGAATTTTGGAGAGTTTAGGCAGATTTAGTGTAGCTACAGATGTAGCTATACTTGTGTGTGATGGTTGGAGAGTCTGAGTGTCTTCCTGTAGATTATAAAGGGAGATATAAAAGTCGACTATCTCCTTAGGGTTCATAATATTATGTTTATTAACACGATGAATAAAATGAGAGATTGTAATCTTGGTTCTCTGGGTTTTAACTCTCTGAGCCGAGAATTTTCTAGCTCTGTTGCCTCTGGCATATTAATTAAGTTTTAAATTTCAGGAGTATTTGTCATACTGTTCACACAATAATGTGCACAATTCATGCCTAAATTTAGTTAAGGTAGAAGGTGCTGCCTGGTCATTCACTTCCTTATTCCTTTTACCCAAAGCATATATTTCTGATAGAAAACTATTAAGGATATGTAAACCCAACATTTCATATTCCTGGTATGTGCCTGCTGTACTATGTACTTATATAAAAAAATATTTCTGTTCTCTTTGTATTGCTTGCTTTGTGTGTAATCCCTGGTATTCCTACTATTCCCTCTATATTAAAAACTCACCACACTAGACATGAGAGCACAGCCCGGTCAGTTCTCTAGCTGTGCTGGAATCTCAGAGTGCTCTCCTCCAATGATCAGACGAGCTGATATGCCCCCTTTGCACAGCCATTCACATCGAAGATCGGTGTACTGCTGTTTCTCCACCCTCGCTTCTCTATGCAACTGAGAAAAGAGGGTATATACCGTATATACTCGAGTATAAGTCGAGTTTTTCAGCGCATTTTTTTGTGCTGAAAGTGCCCCCCTCGACTTATACTGGAGTCAAGCACTTTTCTGCAGCAAAAAATTTCATTTTCCGAACCAATTTTGGGGCCCTGTATCTCAGGGCCACTTGGTGGTAGGAACCTCAAATTTGGTGTGCAAACCCAGTGGAGTTTCTAGCACTAAGTGGCTCCGAGATACAGGACCCCAAAATCGGTTCGGAAAATGTCATTCTCTGCTGCAGAAAAGTGCTTGACATTTTCTGAACCGACTTTGGGGCCCCGTATCTCAGAAACGCTTGGTGCTAGGAACCCCAAATTTGGAGTACAAACCCAGTGGAACCACAACATATCCAAAGATGGAGTTCCTAGCACCAAGTGGCCCCGAGATACAGGGCCCCAAATTCGGTTCGGAAAATGTCATTCTCTGCTATAGAAAAGTGCTTGACATTTTCTGAACCGATTTTTGGGGCCCTGTATATCGGGGCCACTTGATGCTAGAAACCCCAGCTTTGGATATTTTATGGTGCTAGTTCCACTGGGTTTGCACACCAAATTTGGGGTTTTTAGCACTAAGTGGCCCCAAGATATGGGGCCCCAAATTTGGTCAACTGTGTCAATCTGCATCAATGTCATTTTGGGACCCTTTGGGTTCAGAGACCCCAAATTTTGGCTGCAGCCAGGGGGCATCTAGGAACCCTTAACTACCGAGTTTGAAGTTCGGGGGACCTATGGCTGCAAATAGGCACAGTGAGGCATGCAAATGGGCACAGCGAGGCTGCAAATGGGCATTGTTGACCCTCTTTTCCACTTACAGTACCTGTGTATTTCTCACCCTTGTCTTATACTCGGGTCAATAAGTTTTTCCCATTTTTTTGTGGTAAATTAGGGCCTCGACTTATACTCGGAACGACTTATACTCGAGTATATACGGTAATCACTTATTACTTCTATTTTAAACTGTATGGGTTATTTTACAAGGTGAGGGTTTACATATACTTTAATAGTTTGTTTGTGTAGCACTACCCCCATAGGAGCCACTGGACATGATAAGTTATCTCATTCTTTGCCTTAACCTCCTCCAGAACCTCAACTCCTCTGACACACCTGGTTGAGTGTACAAACATATGGTACCAGTTCAGTTCCATATCAAAGAAAAAACCCAGGCACCGAACCAAGTAGCAAAGGTAAACCTAATATACTGTATTATCACCCAATATTGTTGATAAAAAGGCATGTAAAAAAATTTAAAATATATGTAGACAGCGGTATTATTATTAACTAGCATATGAGATTATCAGTAGAGAATAGGCATAAGGAGGCATTTAATGTCCACATCAGCATAAACAGTAACAACACTACCTGTAGTGCAACAGCAAGCAGTAATAAGAATAGATCTAACAAAACAGCAGGAACTGTACTGCCAGCGTGCACTAATAGTGACAATGCTAGGCCTAAACTGACTGGGTAGGTACTGTCTGTGTTTAAATAATGGGAAGGGGTAAAGGGGACCATAGGGATGTGCAGGGTGATTAATAGAAAGGGGCAGTCTTTAGAGACCTGCCTGCAGTGTAGTGTGAAGTGATGTTGTACAGCTCTAATATGAAATGCTGTGGATGAGGACCAGATGTGATGACAGGTCAATATAACTGTGGCTCGGGATTGGTACTAGGTGCGTTATATAATTAGTTGAAGAGCAGCACGGGTTTGGTGAAGGTGCAGTATGAACTTAGTACACTAATGCCTCGTTTCCACTGAGCGGATCGGTTCGGTTCGGTACAGTTTGAATGGCCTCGAATGGTCCGGTCTATTATGGTGAGCGTTTCCACTGCAAGTGGGACCACAAGGGGGCCATACAGGGTTTAGAAAAAATGCTAGTGTGATGTCATATTTGTGCGACAGGAAACCTGAGAATCAACAGCAATGGAGATCATCCAGCAGCTCATCTTTTCTCTAGTTGCCTTTTGGTTCTTCATATTTAAAAAACATGCTGCACTGTATGAGAGAAGGTTGCGAGCGGCAATGAGAAACACAGCAGAAAAGAAAAGAAAACTTCTAGCTTGGATATGTAGCCGAGAGGAGAAGTACACCTTTATGCGGCAAAGACAAAGACGGCAGCGCTATAGGGTAAGCAAACTACCTACCTGACACACACACACTGACTTACCTACCTGACACACACACACACACACACACACACACTGACTTACCTACCTGGCACACACACTGACCTACCTACCTGACACACACACACACACACACTGACTTACCTACCTGACACACACACTGACCTACCTACCTGACACACACACACACACACACTGACTTACCTACCTGACACACACACACACACACACACACACACTGACTTACCTACCTGACACACACACACTGACCTACCTACCTGACACACACACACACATACTGACTTACCTACCTGACACACACACACACACACACACACACACTGACCTACCTACCTGACACACACACACACACACACTGACTTACCTACCTGACACACACACTGACCTACCTACCTGACACACACACACACACACACACACACACACACTGACCTACCTACCTGACACACACACACACACACACTGACTTACCTACCTGACACACACACTGACCTACCTACCTGACACACACACACACACACACTGACTTACCTACCTGACACACACACTGACCTACCTACCTGACACACACACACACACACTGACTTACCTACCTGACACACACACACACACACACACACACACACACACTGACCTACCTACCTGACACACACACATACTGACTTACCTACCTGACACACACACACACACACACACACTGACCTACCTACCTGACACACACACACACTGACTTACCTACCTGACACACACACTGACCTACCTACCTGACACACACACACACACACACTGACTTACCTACCTGACACACACACACACACACTGACCCACCTACCTGACCCATTGACCCACCTACCTGCCACACTTACCAAGAATAATGAAAAATGTATATGTTGTATGAATATTTTTTTTATTTTATGATCTGTTACCATCTGTGTTTTTAATTTTTTTAGATGCTTCTTCTCTTGGCAAAGCAGCGCTGCCGACCAGTCATTTGGGCTCTTCCCCGCGCCAATGAGTGGTGGGATGTGACCGTCCCGGGATTCACACACACACAGTGGGTGCACAACTTCCGAATGTCTGAGGAAACCTTCTCTTACCTTTGTACAAAGCTACGTCCAGTGATGGAGAGACAAAACACCAACTTCAGAGCCTGTTTGCCTGTGAGGAAAAGAGTTGCCATTGCACTGTGGAAGCTGGCTACCAACAGTGAATACAGAAGTATAGGTCATCTTTTTGGTGTCAGTAAATCCTCTGTGTGCCGGTGTGTGCAGGACTTCTGTAAGGCTGTCTGCACATTGCTAGCTCCTGAATTAGTACATTTTCCCCACAGGGAAAAACTTAAAGACATGGCTGACTACTTTGAAAACAGGTGGGGCCTTCCACAGTGTGTTGGTGCTATTGATGGCTCACACATACCAATAATAGCACCACAGGAATACCACACTGACTACTTTAATAGAAAAGGCTGGCATTCCATCATCCTCCAGGGAGTAGTGGATGGAAAAGGACTGTTCTGGAATGTGAATGTAGGAAAGCCTGGGAGTTTGCATGATGCCCGGGTTCTAAGATTGTCCACATTTTGGGATTGGGTTGGCCAGGGAGGCCTGTACCCTGTGTGCACTAAGAACATTTGTGGGGTGAATGTTGGCTATTATGTGCTCGGGGACTCTGCCTACCCTTTACAAAATTGGCTCCTGAAACCATTTCCTGACAATAGCCGCCTGACACCAGAACAACAAACCTACAACAAGAAAACATCCAGGGCACGGGTTGTAGTGGAAAATGCTTTTGGAAGACTTAAGGGTAGATGGCGGTGTCTTATGAAGAGGAATGACAGTGACATTAAACTTGCCAAATCCATGGTGCTAACTTGCTGTGCTCTTCACAATCTTTGTGAAAGTCATGGAGAAGACTTCCACCAGGATTGGAATACAGATTCAGAAGAGCCAGTAGTGATAGCAGCACAGGATATGGAAGAAGAGTGCAGTGAAATACGTCAGGCTCTGATGCGGCACCTCAATATTTAATTTCCTTAAATTCTTTTTTACAAGTTTTAATAAAGTATTACTGTATTGTTAATAAAGTGTTACATTAAATCAGACATACTCAAAAAATTCTCTCTTGATTTTTATTTCACAAAAAAAAATTTCTATATATTCTAGAAAGTCAAGCTTTTTTCTATAAAAACTTAACTTAAATGTTTTTTTTAATGAAACCTGTACAAGTGTACAATTCTGTGCTGCATGAAAGGCCCTACTATCTGGGTGGTAACCTGGGCTCCAAGCACTTGAACAAGCTGACCAAGGACACCAAGGAAGGCCTGGTTGAAGGTAGCCAACTGCTCCATCTGCTGCCGGGCGATTTCTGCCTCCTGGCGCATAGCTTCCTGTGCATCCTGACGCAGTGCCTGAAATCGCCTCTCAGAAAGGTTCTCAATTCTTTCCAGCTGCCTTTCCTCTGATGCCCGCATATCTTCCATGACTGTGCGCAAATCCATCTGCAACCGTCTCCTTTCACCTGCAATATACAAAAGACCAGAATAGTTTTTGGAAGCATGAGTATGACCACTGTAACCCCCTTTCTCATCTACCCCACCAGACTGTACCCCCTGCTCTCCTGTCTCACCTCTGTTACCCCTGATATTCTGTCCCACCTCTGTTACCCCTGATATTCTGCCCCAACTCTGTTACCCCTGCTCAGCTGCCCCGGCAATACACCTCCTTTCACATCTGCCCTACTGCTCTTATGTCCACTGCTAAAGCCCCTTCTCATCTGTTCCACCACTGTACCCCCTGCACATCTGCCACACTGCTGAAGCCCCTTCTCATCTGTTCCACCACTGTACCCCCTGCACATCTGCCACACTGCTGAAGCCCCTTCTCATCTGTTCCACCACTGTACCCCCTGCACATCTGCCACGCTGCTGAAGCCCCTTCTCATCTGTTCCACCACTGTACCCCCTGCACATCTGCCACACTGCTGAAGCCCCTTCTCATCTGTTCCACCACTGTACCCCCTGCACATCTGCCACACTGCTGAAGCCCCTTCTCATCTGTTCCACCACTGTACCCCCTGCACATCTGCCACACTGCTGAAGCCCCTTCTCATCTGTTCCACCACTGTACCCCCTGCACATCTGCCACAATTCTGATTTATTTTAATAAAATGCACAATTGAAACTATCATCATGTCTTACCAGTGTGCCGGGGTGCATTGGGCGTACTCTGTGGTTGGCTACTCTGTGATTGGCTACTCTGTGGTTGGCTTGAGGAAATAGTACTGGTGCTGCTGAAAGAGGTTGAAGGTCCATCTTCGTTTGATGCATCATTGGAGACTCCATCACTTGTTTCTGAAAATGCACATATGGTTAAATATATATTTTTAAATGGTTAGCAGAGCAAAATCCTATGTATAATAAAAAAAAAAACTCACCAAAGGGGTCTATCATGGATTCGAGCATTGAAGTTGCAGAGTCCAGACCTCCCTCCCTGCCTTGGTTTGCTGGCCTATGACCGTAAATGGCGTCCATGGCGTCATACCACTTCCAAGTTCTCCGACTGTTTCCACTACGTCTGTTGTCGTCCTTAAATTTTTTATATTGGCCTTTAAGCTTCTTAAGCTTTGCCCTACACTGACCCGACGTGCGTTCAAATCCCTCGGCTGCCATCCGCTGAGAAATATCTTTGTACACCTTTTCATTCCTTACTGATCCATCAAGCTCACTCTGAATAACGCTGTCACCAATTATGCTAAGGAAAGTAGATAGTTCCTGTAATGACCAAACACGGCTGTTGTTAGCAGGCATCCTTTTCCTTTAATTCTCCTTTTATGCATGTGTTTGAGCCAATCAGTGGAAAAGATCGTATGACGCCGGTAACTCCGCCCTAAGCGAACCGTTCCGTTTTCTATGGCCCCACATCTGAAGCAGGACCCTGAATGGAGCGGTACGGTTCGTTTGTATGGCACGCTTTCGTAATGGAAACACCTAAAATAGCGTACTGTTCCGAACCGAACCGAACCGATCCGCTCGGTGGAAACGAGGCATTAATGTCCTGCTCTCAGTAGCTCTGTTTCTGCTAGCTGAATAAAGACAGGCCAATAGCCCTCTCACCAACTTCCAGGAGGTGGCGGCAAGCTCTCACAGTGTAAGGGGCCCCCTCAGTCTTGTCCTGGCAATTCGGTTATTTAGGGATCTGAAGTGAAGAATGAAGTTAACACTCTGCTCTCCTGGCGACACTGTGTCAAGTAAACAGTGCTGACAGGGCTGTTGGACCTCCAGTGTGTCTGCTCTCGACCTTGGGCCTTGCTGGCTTATCCTGTTGACAAACAAGTGCCTCACAGCATGGACTCCTGTGGCACCAAGAGAGCGGGCTTCTCTGGGCAGTTTAATAAAAACAAAAAGAGGAAAATCTTGCGAGCCACAATGATCCAGTGCTCAATGTGCATAAATGTGAAACTCCAAAACAAAAAAAATATAAATATAAATAACTGTGAATATCTAGCCGCAAACGCAGTTCACGTATTCATATCCGTGCACAAGTATAGAAAAAATTGTTTGCGCTGCGCTTGATATAAAAAAAATATTATAAAAATGGTATCAAAGGTCACTCATATATAGATATCGAATACAACTTGCAAATTTCCTATATATAGTGTGCACCTTAACCTCTATAATATGCATACATATCAAACAATAAGAGTGCAATATGCATGTACACTCACGCCAAAGCAAACTCAATCAAGTGATATATCAGATAACATGCAATATCTTGCATCTAGTGTAGCATGCAAAGAATCAAATCGCATAAACATGAAATAGCATAAAAGTGCTCAGTGCTTTTTAAACGCAGTCAAAACAATCTGCGCTTAGTGATCTCTTCATAATAAAGTGTCCATAAAATGTCCAAATTAAAAGTGCATCTGTGTTCAACGAAATCCAACACATCCAGTGCAAATAAATCCGAGTGCTGCAATCAATCGTGATGAATCCTGGAAACCCCCCCAAAGTGATTGTGCTCACCTCAGAGCGTGTGACACAGTGGCTAGCTATGTCAAATCACGCTTGGTAGCCACTCATTGGGCTCTGCAAGGTCATATAGATACGATCTCCACTCACTCTAGGTTGACAAGGCTCCATAGACATCCATATATAGAATGAAGAGAGACTACATAGTGTAATACTATCAACCACTATTTTATTAAAATATAAAATCGCTTCCCACAAAGGGGTACTCACATTCTCCTGGTGCTACTGTGCACCAGACAATAAAGCGCCGTGTAAAATCGCTAGTTAGTGTGCCGCAGGGTATGTTTTTCCTCCCAGCTCAGCTGTGTGCTTCTCGTCCGTCCTGGCCCCTCCCCAGGACGGACGAGAAGCACACAGCTGAGCTGGGAGGAAAAACATAGCCTGCGGCACACTAACTAGCGATTTTACACGGCGCTTTATTGTCTGGTGCACAGTAGCACCAGGAGAATGTGAGTACCCCTTTGTGGGAAGCGATTTTATATTTTAATAAAATAGTGGTTGATAGTATTACACTATGTAGTCTCTCTTCATTCTATATATGGATGTCTATGGAGCCTTGTCAACCTAGAGTGAGTGGAGATCGTATCTATATGACCTTGCAGAGCCCAATGAGTGGCTACCAAGCGTGATTTGACATAGCTAGCCACTGTGTCACACGCTCTGAGGTGAGCACAATCACTTTGGGGGGGTTTCCAGGATTCATCACGATTGATTGCAGCACTCGGATTTATTTGCACTGGATGTGTTGGATTTCGTTGAACACAGATGCACTTTTAATTTGGACATTTTATGGACACTTTATTATGAAGAGATCACTAAGCGCAGATTGTTTTGACTGCGTTTAAAAAGCACTGAGCACTTTTATGCTATTTCATGTTTATGCGATTTGATTCTTTGCATGCTACACTAGATGCAAGATTTTGCATGTTATCTGATATATCACTTGATTGAGTTTGCTTTGGCGTGAGTGTACATGCATATTGCACTCTTATTGTTTGATATGTATGCATATTATAGAGGTTAAGGTGCACACTATATATAGGAAATTTGCAAGTTGTATTCGATATCTATATATAAGTGACCTTTGATACCATTTTTATAATATTTTTTTGATATCAAGCGCAGCGCAAACAGTTTAATAAAAACTCCCTTCTGGCTCCTCCTGCTGCCCACAGTCTATTGGGACCTGTTAGAAAGGGCAAATATATTTAAAAGACGATCATATAAGGTGTCCAGATGCAGTTAACACTGAACATAGGCTCTGATGAGGAATAAAGCAAGGTTTTAGCAACTCTAGTCACTCCCAGAGCAATATAAAGTAGTATAGACATAAAGCTGTCAGATGCTTCCTTGGGGAGATTTTTTGACTTCACATGACATCATGTGACATCACATGATGTCATGTGATATCACATGACGTCACATAAGGTCAGAAGGGGGCAGGGTCACCCAGTTATGTCACTGGGTGGCCTCGACCTTGCCTATATAACAGCTGTCACAGCCAAGAGACAGCAGTCGGCAGGACACCTCCCATCGAGGTGGAGCTTTTTTTTTTCCATTTTTCGATCCGTTGGCGCTGTGATTGAAGATGGATGGACATCGCGGGACCCTTTTTTTTCTTTTTTAATAAAGGAAACTGTCTTCTGTCGTTTTTACTTTTTTGGTGAATGGGTAGGGGTACAATGTACCCGCTACCCATTCACATAGGGAAGGCGGGATCTGGGGGACCCCAAAGCACCCTTCCCATGTTGAGGGCATATGGCCTGGTACGGTTCAGGAGGGGGGCACTCACTTGTCCCCCCCTATTCTGACCTGCCAGGTTGCATGCTCGGACAAGTATTTTGTACCCCCTGGAAAAAAGTGGGACTTTAAATTGGCAAAGACATTAATAAATTGGTTACAAAATATAGATTTAGTAAACAAAAAAGACAGAAAGACTATGCTAAAAAAATCATCTTCACAGGATGATTAAAAAAACAACACTGACGATAGCACAATTACACATAAAATGATATCTTGCAAATTAAATATGACGGTACATATACAAAGTAGTTTCACTCCAATGTCCCATAGTATTTTCCGGTGTCCAACATCCAGGATAAGTCCTAGTGGTACCCAACGTGTTTCAGGTTCAAAATCCTTTCATCAGGGGTAATTATATAGGAAGATTTATATTCTGATAAACAGAAAAGTACAATATAGTTTATGATGCAAGAACATGATTTAAACAGGCATAATGAGCATAGTGCAGCTAAATTCAACAGAGGCAAGGGAAGGGCAGGGGTAGAGAAGAAGGAGAGGGGAGGGAGGTGGACCCAGAGGGAAAAGAGAAGACAACCTACCTAAACAAGGTGAATGGCACCGTAATCAAAACAAAAAATAGGATTTTTATAACAGCTTACCTGTAAAATCCTTTTCTTTTGATGTACATCACGGGACACAGAGCCTCAGTAATTTCTGATGGGTTATATAGGGTATCACTAGGTGATTGGACACTGGCACACCCTAAACAGGAAGTTCAACCCCCTATATAATCCCTCCCCTTACAGGGATACCTCAGTTTTGTAGCAAAGCAATATAAGTGTATTAGAAGAGGGGCGGGACCTCTGTGTCCCTTGATGTACATCAAAAGAAAAGGATTTTACAGGTAAGCTGTTATAAAAATCCTATTTTCTTTCTCGTACATCACGGGACACAGAGCCTCAGTAATTACTGATGGGATGTCCCAGAGCAATGCCACTTGAGGGGAGGGGACCACACAACGTAGGGTGTAATCAGACCTGAGGACCTCGTACTGCTGCCTGCAGCACACTACGCCCAAAGGCGATATCCTCATGCCTTCCCACATCCACCTGATAAAATTTGGTGAATGTATGGACTGAAGACCAAGTTACGGCCTTGCAGATTTGAGCCATAGAGGCCTGGTGATGCACCGCCCAAGAAGCACTTGTGGAGTGTGCCTTGATTTGAAAAGGTGGAATTTTCTGTTTCAAACTGTAAGCTTGAATAACCATTTGTCAAATCCATTTTGAAATGGTAGACTTTGACGCTGCCTGTCCTCTATTGGGACCTTCTGGCAGTACGAACAAAACATCCGTTTTGCGAATTTGAGCAGTTGCTTTCAGATAGGCCTTGACTGCTTTTACTACATCCAAAGAATGTAGTGACCTTTCTTCCATAGAACAGGGATCTGGAAAAAAGGAAGGCCGAACAATATCTTGGTTTAGATGTAAACCTGAAACCACTTTCGGTAGAAAGCTAGGATGAGGGCGCAATACCACTCTATCCTTGTGTATGATTAAATAAGGCTCTTTACAGGAAAAAGCTGCTAATTCTGATACTCTTCTAGCAGAGGAAATGGCTACCAGAAAAATTAACTTTCTTGTCAATAAGACTAAGGGAATTTGACGTATTGGTTCAAAAGGCTGTTTCTGTAAAACTGACAGAACCAAATTCAAGTCCCAGGGGTTTAGGGGCGCCTTAACCGGAGCATTAAGACGCGTCACCCCCTGCTTAAAGCTTCGGACCAAAGAATGTGAAGCAAGTGGCCATTGAAATAATACTGATAAGGCTGAGACCTGGCCCTTGATGGTATTCAAGGCCAGCTTCATTTCTAATCCCATTTGTAGAAAGTCAAGAATTCTACCTATTACATATTTTCTGGGATGCCAACCCCTGGACTCACACCAGGATACATAAGCTTTCCAGACTCTATTATAAATCACTCTGGAAGCTGGCTACCTTGCATTGATCAAGGTAGAGATCACCGGACCTGAAAGCCCACGACTCTTCAGAATGTGGGTTTCAATAGCCAAACCGTCAAATTTAGCATTTGTAAGGCAGGATGGAACACTGGACCTTGAGATAACAGGTCTGGACGTGACGGTAGGATCCACGGGGAACCTACTGTCATCCTTACTATCTCTGCATTCCAAGCTCTCCTGGGCCAAGCTGAGGCCACTAGAAGTACCGACTTCTTTTCCTGCCTGATCCTGCGAAGGAGTCGTGGCAGTAGCAGAATAGGAGGGAATGCATAAATCAGTGAGAACCGATGCCACGGAATCACCAACGCATCTGTCCCGTATGCAAGAGGATCCTTTGTTCTTGCCACAAACTTGTCGATTTTTTTGTTGAATCTGGATGCAAAGAGATCCACATCTGGAACCACGTCGGGGTGAAGAGACCATTCCCCTGGGACTAACCGCTGGCGAATCAAATAGTCCGCCTGCCAGTTCTCTATCCCCGGAATGAAAACCGCCGATATGCATGGCACATGCTTTTCTGCCCAGACTAAAATCTGGTTCACTTCTCTCTGAGCTGCCCGACACCTGGTGCCTCCTTGATGATTGATATAAGCCACTGCTGAGGCATTGTCGGACTGGATCCTGACAGGGCAACCCTGTAGCCTGAGAGTCCAGGCCTTTAGGGCTAGATATGCCGCACGGATCTCCAGAATGTTGATGGGTAAGGTCCTCTCGATTTTGGACCATTCCCCCTGGACCGAAGACTGTTCCAGAACTGCTCCCCAACCTGAAAGACTGGCATTTGTTGTTACCACTGTCCAGGTAACCGGTAAAAAGGATTTCCCTTTCTGCAGACTTTCGGGTATTAACCACCAATTGAGGCTCTGACGCACTGCACGAGACAGGTGCATCGGAAAAACTAATGCCTGAACCTTCTTGTTCCAAGCAGACAGGATACTGTGTTGCAGCAGTCTTGAATGAAACTGAGCATAGGGAACTGCTTCGAATGAAGCCACCATCTTTCCCAGCGGCCTCATACAAAGACGGACAGAAGGACCTTTTTTGGTCCTGACTAACAGAATCAGCTCTCTTAAAGCAGTGATCTTTGCCTAAGGTAAAAATAACTTCTCTTGGCTTGTATCTATGATCAGGCCCAAATACTCTAGTCTTCTTACTGGTTTTAAGAAAGACTTTTCTAGGTTGAGAATACAACCTAGGTGTTCCAGGTAGTTGACTGTGGTCATCAAGTTCCCACTCAAACAGGCTACCAACCGGTCTATCAAGAGCAGGTCATCTAGGTATGCTATGACAGTTTGCCTTGAGCCCTTAATTTGGCCAGAGGAGGAGCCAAGATCTTTGTAAACACTCGAGGTGCAGTGGCTAGCCCGAAAGGCAGAGCCATAAACTGAAAATAGCGCCCTTCTATTTCGAAGCGCAAGTACTGTTGATGAACAGGAAAAATGGGTTCATGCAGATACGCATCTCTGATGTCTATTGATGCCAGAAATTCTCCTCCCTGTAGGATGGAGACTACTGACTGAATTGATTCCATGCAAAAGGATCGAATCCTTAGGAATCGATTCAGATCCTTTAGATCCAAAATGTCCAGAATTTGGATCCAGAAGATTCTCTCGGGCTCTTGCCACATAGCCAAGTCCATGAGTGTTATGTCCTTTCCGATTTCATCACCCCCTGTCCTAGATCAAATAACGTCATTGAACTGAGGACATTCTTAGGATTCTGTACCTACTACCGAAGGTTTGCTAAAATAGTCTGACCCCTCAATGAATATCTAAAGAATGAGGAAGAAGATACAGATTCACCAAAGCCAAGCAAGAAAAGTAACAGACCTAGTTGACTTAGAGAGTCTATTCAAGATCAGTGGACAGACCGATGTGAGCAGGTGTTTTGCTAGCTTAAAGCGGAATTCCACCCTAAAGTGGAACTTCCGCTCATCGCATTCCTCCCCCCCTACGGTGCCTCAATTGGCAACTTTCAGGGGGGTGCAGATACCTGTATAATACAGGTATCTGCACCCACTTCCGGGAATAGCTAGCCACAGCTAGCCGCAAATGCCCGTCCCCCATTGTGTTCTGGGAAACACACAGTCCCCACAACACAACGGTGACCAGTGTAGACGTGCAGCGCGACTCGCGCATGCGCAGTAGAGAACCAGGCAGTGAAGCTGCTTCACTTCCTGATTCCCTGACCGAGGATGATGGTGGGGGCAGCCGAGAGACGAGCGATCGATCGGCTTCGGCTGCCGACATCGCTGGACCCTGGGACAGGTAAGTGTCCATTTATTAAAAGTCAATGTAACTATCCATTAATCTGACACCTGTTCTACAACAAAATAAACTTAATTATTCCCAGAATTCCTATGTGTTCATTAAAATGATTTAGAACTGGTTTTGTCCAATGAAGAACACCTGTGTAGAGACCGTCTGGCACCCAGCTGTGTTAAATCAAACCCTCCTCATCTTGATAAGGTTTAACTAACTTCAAAAATAACAGATTTATGACTCTGGAAGAATGAACTTTCAATAACCCCACCAAATGTGTTATATTGTTTTTCACTATACAATCCTGTGTGTATGTATACATAAGTTACTGTATTAATTTATATATATATATATATATATATATATATATATATATATATATATATATATATATATATATATATATATATATACACACACACACACACACACACACACACACACACATATATATATATTTACACGAGCCAATTACTTTATTCAATATTGTCTAATTATTAATATATATATACACATGAGTGTACTTATTCATCTAGCCTCAGCAGTAAGGATTAGCTTCGTGTTCGAGTCGAACCCATGTTCGACTCGAACATCGTCTGTTCGCCGAATTGCGAATGATATGGGCCGTTCGCACCAAATTCGTGTGGCGCGTCACGGTCCATAATTCACTGCAGCATCTCAGTGCATTGCTGGCTGATGACTGGCCAAGCATGCACTATGACCCGCATGCTTGGCCAATCACAGCGCCGTCTGAACAGAGAGCCATAATTGGCCAAAGCCAAGGAGGCTTTGGCCAATTATGGCTCAGGGGATTTAGTACACGCCCCACACTATATAAGGCCGCCTGCACGGTGGCCCTGTGTAGTGTGTTTTCCGGCATTGAAAGAGATAGACAGAGAGACAGTGTCATTTGATTTAAGTTAGATAGATTAGGCAGGACAGTCAGTGAGTTAGCTGCACTTACAGTGTATTGTGTATACATATATGCATCCCAGGTGTTGTGTGTATATATATATATATATATATATATATATATATATATATATATATACTGTATTCAGTTTAGCTAGATCCGTTCCTGTTATCTTCCTACTGACAGGCAGGCTTGTCTTGTTACAGTATTTACAGCTACCTGACGATAGTTAGTGTAGCGCGTCCTCCTCACAGTGTTCAGTTAAAGCTACAAGTTAGTTTAGTGTGACCTCTGCACAGTGTTCAGCTAAAACTACAAGTTAGTGTAGTGCGTTCTCCTCACAGTGTTCAGCTAAAACTACAAGTTAGTGTAGTGCGACCTCTGCACAGTGTTCAGCTAAAGTTACAAGTTAGTGTAGTGCGTCCTCTGAACAGTGTTCAGCTAAAACTACAAGTTAGTGTAGAGCGACCTCTGCAAAGTGTTCAGCTAAAGCTACAAGTTAGTGTAGTGCGTCCTCCTCACAGTGTTCAGCTAAAACTACAAGTTAGTGTAGAGCGAGCTCTGCACAGTGTTCAGCTAAAGCTACCTGTAGAAGGTTGGTGGTGTTTTCCTGATCCTATCACTATCGCAGGCAGCTAAATAAGCTACAAGTTAGTTTTTTGCGAGCTCTGCACAGTGTTCACCTAAAGCTACCTGTAGAAGGTTGGTGGTGTTTTCCTGATCCTATCACTACCGCAGGCAGCTAAATAAGCTGCAAGTTAGTTTTTTGCGAGCTCTTCACAGTGTTCACCTAAAGCTACCTGTAGAAGGTTGGTGGTGTTTTCCTGATCCTATCACTACCGCAGGCAGCTAAATAAGCTACAAGTTAGTTGTAACGAGCCCCTTGCTCGCTCGGTTCCACTCTCCCGACACTCCTTTGCAGCTATAGAATCAGATTGCAACGTCTGATGGTTCGGTCATCTAATGGTCCGGGATTAGAACCACAGCTCTGTGCCGTTCTAGTCCAGTTGTGATAGCTCAAAACAAACACCAGGCAGGCTGTATGTAAGTTCAAACAGGAATCTATCTTTATTGACAAAATACAGGCTTTTATACACTCAAAGTGGAGGTGCAGACCTCCTGCTCATATTACTCTAACAATACAGCTGTAACCTAATTAACCTAATTAACATGAGCTAATTAACTAATCCCTTTAGACAACCTAGATGACTCAGACATGACCGTTAGGCCAGACTGGCCGTCTTGTAGTTCAGAAAGTCCAATCAACATTATCACAATCAACATAGACTCTTCTTCACACAATAGCAGAGTTAATTAAAACAAATAACAATGGGGATCTAATGACTCTTAGATCCCATAGTAGACTTATTTACAATACACATTTTAGCAGACAATAGACAGACAAGTGTTGGAATTTACATCAGCATCTCCTAACAGTATCTGTCCCAGCATTATGAATCAGCCACTATTCCAATATGGCAAATCCAGGGTCCCCAGAGTCTGTATGTCCTGGGGGACCAAGACTCGAATCCACAGTAATACCACCTCAAGAGTCCCCAGGCATACAGCTCACAAAGAGCACCGTTCCCCAAATGCAAGGGCCCCCGATCGATTGGCAAGAGGCTAGCATAATGTCCCCTCCAAAAGTCTCTTTCCCGGCTACGTCTGTCACATTTCTCCCCTTTCGGCAGGAGACTAACACAGGAGGAGACCTCAGACGGGTTGACTCCGAAGTTAGTCAGTAGTTCCAGTCCTCTAATGCCTGTACCCACACAGTACTCCAAACAAATTGTTCCAAACAAAGTATTACTCACCCAGCCAACCTCTGCCTCTCTCAGAGAACATATCTGCCGCTGGGGAGAGGCCTGGACTGGCCCTTCTCCCTGGAGTCCTTTCTGTCGCTGGAGAGAAGACAGGGTGTCTGGGCTCACTCCGTCATGCTGTTGTGGATCTGGGCCGACTGCCCAGCATCCCTGGGGTATACAGGTGGAGACTGAAGTCCCATCCACCGTCACAGGACATCCATCCTCTGTTAGTTGAGGGTCCAGCAGTACTCTGCCCTGTTGCTAGCCCTTCTGCTGGAAACCCCACACCATCTGCTCCGGCTAACTGTTGGGGAGGGATGACGAACACCTCCTCTCCCTTCTCCCCCTGTTTCCTGATCTGCTGCTGGGACGTGACCACCTCCTTCTTACCCTGAGCCTCCGGAACGGCCGCAGGTGTAGGGCAGAGATCTTGGACCCTCTGTCCGGTTGCCAGCGATTCAGCTGGGGAAGTTCCTTGTGACTTCACAGATACTTCTGTTGGTGCTGGGCAGAGCATAGTGAAGTTTGGCCCTAATAACAGCTCTTCTTCTGCTGGAGGCTCACCAGGTTGTTCTTCCTCAGCAGAAAAGTTTATCAAATCCCCTGTCTCTGCAACTGATGTCTGGGGATAAAGGTTCACCATCTCCTCTCCGTGGAACCCAGAAGATGCTATCAGCGCTGGGCAGAGGTTAGCAGAGCTCTGCCCTGTTCTCAGCACTTCAGGTTTGGGGATGGCAATCTTCAGATTTTCCACTGCCGATTCTCTGGCATTCTGCTGGACAGGCACATTCCTCCATCCAAGATCATCCAATGCAGAAACAGGTTCATCAAGGTCAGTCAGCACTTGCTGCATCCGCCATAAGACCTCCGCCTCCATAGCTGCGGGTGCAGGTTGGCAAAGCACACCATTACTCTGCCACATTGTCAACTCTTCAGCCAGGATTTCAGAGTTGTCAACTGGTATTTCCTGATAGTCCCAGGCAAAGGGAGCACCACCCTGCTGCTGAGCAGAGTCTAACAGCTGTTTGTAGGCGATCTCCAACTCCCATTAATGAACGGCCAAAAACTCCAAATCTTCCAGTGCCCAGTGCACTTCTAAAACATTCAGTCTCCACTCTCTGTGCTCCATTATTTCCTCTGGTCCAACCGCATTTCTGCCCGGATCAGCCTGCTTAACTCGGCTGTCCACTCCTGGTTTGGCTGTTCCCCCAAAAACAGCATTTGCACTTCATACTGCGACCAGTACCTCAAATGGACGGAGGGGAGAACTTTTCCCTGGTGTCGCTGCTCACGGGCTAGCGCTTCCTTCCAGAGCTCACAGCGGACAGAATCAAACCATCCTAGCAGGACCTGCTCTGATACTGGTCCTCTGTGCTGTATCTCCTCTCGCAACCTCCTTCTGAATTCCTCATCCATGGTGGCTGGTATTTCTCCTCTCCTGCTGTCCAGCTACCTTGGATCCAGGTGATGGTTTGGATGTGTTCACGGCAAGGAAGCACAATCCCACCATTCCCTCTACGGCTCTCAAGTAAGTCTTTCAGCGTGGCTCTCCTGCAGGCTGGTTTGGAGTGTCCCAGTAACTGGAGAGCAAATCCCACGGCTGCCAACCAATGTAACGAGCCCCTTGCTCGCTCGGTTCCACTCTCCCGACACTCCTCTGCAGCTATAGAATCAGATTGCAACGTCTGATGGTTCGGTCATCTAATGGTCCGGGATTAGAACCACAGCTCTGTGCCGTTCTAGTCCAGTTGTGATAGCTCAGAACAAACACCAGGCAGGCTGTAAGTTCAAACAGGAATCTATCTTTTTTTGACAAAATACAGGCTTTTATTCACTCAAAGTGGAGGTGCAGACCTCCTGCTCATATTACTCTAACAATACAGCTGTAACCTAATTAACCTAATTAACATGAGCTAATTAACTAATCCCTTTAGACAGCCTAGATGACTCAGACATGACCGTTAGGCCAAACTGGCCGTCTTGTAGTTCAGAAAGTCCAATCAACATTATCACAATCAACATAGACTCTTCTTCACACAATATCAGAATTAATTAACACAAATAACAATGGGGATCTAATGACTCTTAGATCCCATAGTAGACTTATTTACAATACACATTTTAGCAAATCCAGGGTCCCCAGAGTCTGTATGTCCTGGGGGACCAGGACCCGAATCCACAGTAATACCACCTGAAGAATCCCCAGGCATACAGCTCACAAAGAGCACCGTTTCCCCAAATGCAAGGGCCCCCGATCGATCGGCAAGAGGCTAGCATACAGTCCCCTCCAAAAGTCTCTTTCCCGGCTACGTCTGTCACATTAGTTTTTTGCGAGCTCTGCACAGTGTTCAGCTAAAGCTACCTTATCTTGACGTCGCAGAGGGAGCAGAGGATGAAACATCTTCGGGAGGCCTTGCAGAAAGGTCTGTGCAACACGTTCCCAGAGACAGGGAGGTTACAAACTCCTGTTTTTGGACAACGTGTTGCTGAGGCTTCGGTCAGTCAAAGAAAGAGCAGTGGAGAAGGTGGCCGTCTGACTGATGCGTTCAGACAATTTTTTAGTCCGCAGCCCCAAGGTATGATTGGTTCCAGCAACCATCGCCAGCATCTGTTTTACATGGTGCAGGAATACCTAGGGGCAAGATCTGACTTGGACACCTTTCCCACCGAAAATCCTCTGGGTTACTGGGTCTTGAGGATGGATCACTGGCCAGAGCTTGCACAGTATGCAATTGAGCTACTGGCCTGTCCTGCATCCAACGTTCTTTCGGAACGCACATTCAGTGCTGCTGGAGGCTTTGTAACCGATCACAGGGTGCGTCTGTCCACCGACTCGGTCGATTGACTGACCTTCATAAAAATGAATCAGTCTTGGATCACCACCAGCTACCAAGCACCTGATGCTGATGTAACCGAATGATTTTTTGAAATCTCAGATCCCTTCAAAGACTGCCTATGCTGATGCTGAGTGACTATCCTGAGTAATTATCCTCTTCCTCCTCAATGATCACGCTGATAGCTTGTAAGAACATTTTTGGTTCTGGGCGCCGCCTAAGGCCCAATTTTTCAGCCCCTGTTTAACAGGGGCATGTAATTACAATTTTTGATGCAATACTTTGCAGCAGGGCTCGTTCCTGCGTTCCAACTAGAGTATCTGTGAGGGGTTGCAGTGTTGTGGCACCAGCACCAGTGCCTAAGGCCCAATTTTTCAGCCCCTGTTTAACAGGGGCGTGTAATTACAATTTTTGGTGCAATACTTTTCACTGATGCTTTATCACCAATCCTTGTTCCACAAAAAAAAACAAATTTTCAAATAACATTTGTCATTGGGACAAAAAGTGAGGTGAAATCTTCTGAAGAGGAGCACAGACAGCAAAACAAATGTCACAGGGGTGATAACCCTTTCCTATTTTTTCCAAAAAGCTTAAAATAGATTTTTTGGCTGGAGCTAAACACTTTAAAAATGTACCAGTTCAAAATTACAAACAGATTCTACTTAACAACAAACCTACAGCCACTGTCTTGTTTGCACCGCCTGTATACTGCTGTTTCCTTTTTTAATTTGGGTGCAGGGTTTCCTCTTACTATCCATACAAGACCCAAAGGGCCTGGTAATGGATTGAGGGGTACCCATGCCGTTTGTCTCACTGATTTTCATCCATATTGCCAGGACCCGACATTACATTAAAGCCGCAAGCAGTTTTAAATGGCTTTTTTTCCTTTAAAAATGAAATTTTGTGCAGGGACTGTTCTAAGCACGGGAAACACACGCCACTTTACAGGCATACTATAGACACCCCCCAGGTACAATATTTAAAGGAATATTTCACTTTTTTTTTTTACTTTAACCACTTCAATACAGGGCACTTATACACCTTCCTGCCCAGACCAATTTTCAGCTTTCAGCGCTGTTGCAGTTTGAATGACAATTGCGCGGTCATGCAACACTGTACCCAAACTAATTTTTTATCATTTTGTTCCCACAAATAGAGCTTTCTTTTGGTGGCATTTGATCACCTCTGCGGTTTTTATTTTTTGCGAAACAAATAAAAAAAAAATTTTGAAAAAAATAAAAGTTTTGCTTTTGTTTTTGTTTAAAAATGTTGTAAATAAGTATGTTTTCTCTTTCACTGATGGGCACTGATAAGGTGGCACTGACAGGCACTGATAAGGCGGCAGTGATGAGGTGGCACCAATGAGCGGGCACTAAGGATGGGCACTGATAACCGGCACTGATGGGCACTGGTAGGCGGCACTGATGGGTGGCACTGATGGGCATTGAAAGGCAGCACTTATGGGCACTCATGGGTGGCACTGGTGGGCACTGATAGGCGACACTGATGGGCACTGATAGGCTGCAAAGATGGGTTCTTATGGGTGGCACTGATGGGCACTGATAGGTGGCACTGCTGGGCACTGATAGGTGGCACTGCTGGGCACTGATAGGCGGCACTGACGGGCACTGATACGTGGCACTGATACACAGCACTGATAGGCATCCCTGGTGGCACTGGCAGTGGTAGGCATTGGAGTGGGCACTGATTGGCAGCTGCCTGGGCATTGATTGGCAGCTGCCTTTGCACTGATTAATTTTTCCCTGGGGGTCTAGGGGGCATACCTGGTGGTCCAGTGTGGCTGGTTTTCCTGGTGGTCCTGGGCGGCTTCCCTGGTGGTCCTGGGTAGGATCCGAGGGGGGCTGTGCTGATAAACATTTAGCACAGACCCCCCCTGTCAGGAGAGCAGCCGATCGGCTCTCCTCTACTCGTGTCTGTCAAGCGCGAGTGAGGAAAAGCCGATCACCGGCTCTTCCTATTTACATCGTGATCAGCCGTGATTGGACACGGCTGATCACGTGGTAAAGAGTCTCCGTCCAAGACTCTTTACCTAGATTGGTGTTGTGGGGTGTCAGACTGACACCCCGCAACAACGATCGCCGCGATGCGCGCCCCCGCCCAGTCAGGATATTGAAACCACTTTGCCGCTGTCATTCTGCTATATGGCGGGCGGCAAGTGGTTAAGTGTCATTAAAATCACTGCTCCTGAAAAAAACAGCCATTTTATACGTTTTTTTGCATTGATACATGTCCCCTGGGGCAGGACCCGGGTCCCCAAACCCTTTTATGGACAATACCATGCAAATTAGCCTTTAAAATAAGCACTTTTGATTTTGAATGTTCGAGTCCCATAGACATCAATGGGGTTCTAACGTTCGTGCAAATTTTCGGTCCGTTCGCAGGTTCTGCGAACCGAACCAGGGGGTGTTCGGGTCATCCCTACTCAGCAGGTGCACGAAACTTAAAGAAAAAAAAACACTGGCCTTGGCAGCTGCAAGATAAGATAGAAAAACATCATCATCTCCAAGGACATAAAGATAACACTATCTCCAAAGATACATCTGGCCCAAAAACAACGAGTTCTAATTATTAATATACACATTGAAAACTGTATTTTAACAGTTTTAATGAGGCACAAGTAGACTTTTCTTGTCAAACTTAATTAATGTACATAACTTTCCCAAACCACCTGTTGTAAGGAGTTTTTATTGCTTGTCCTTGAAGACTTTTTATCTCTTCACCAAGCTATATTTCAACTATAGTCAGAATGTTCCTTGTCTAATCAGTTAACTTACAATGAACTATCTTAATACATTTTCGAGAACACCTGTGTACAAGTACTTGTCATATAGCAGAGGTCATTTAAAGTTCAACACTTACAAGAACTGTAAAATGGAAGACAAAAGACAAAATGGAGTTACAGTTGATCATATACTTTATAACAATCCCCTCTTAAGTCATGAAATGACTTCTTTTCTACAGAGTTTCTACTGTAATTAAGACTAAGGTAAGCATTACTTTTAGCACCTGGGTCTAGGGGTTCTACTGGCTCTAGTAATTAAGCACATAATTTTACCTTAATCTCACCATCTCATCAACAGAATAAGACTCCTTCAGCCAATGGACTCCAGACACCGACTAATTACTCGCCACGGAGAGCAGAATAAGTAAGAATAACAGTTTCTTACGGTGGCCACTTGTCTGCTCAAAGTGAGTTTCGTGTCTTTCTGGCTGAGAGCCCACTGGACTGCATCCGAGTCAAAAGGCGCCATTCTATTAAATCAGGTTAGAGAGTTTCCAATCAAGACATTCAGATGAGATAGTAGATCCAGATTGTTATAATTAGGTAACTCTAGCTTACTACATATATAACATTTCTCATAACTTGATGTTTTGTGCATATGCATATTTGAACTTCATCAGCAACATTTTATCATGGAATGTGGTTGACCCTTCTCCTATCTCATTTTCTCCCAATGATTCTCTTTTTGACCTGTTACGTGTGTCATGTATAGGTTGTGCTCCACATATGCCTTTTATGGCACCCAAGTCCTCAGGGTGGTATATACAGTTAGTTATGATCCATGTGGGTAGGGTCACAATCAGGGTGATCAAGAATAGGAGGCACAAGGCCTTCCCAGAAGTCTGTGGTGAAGTAAGCGACGTCATCTTTTTCAGTCTTGACCACCTGCTTCACTCACTATTCGAGGATTTTCACTGCTTACTTCACCTCCTTTGTCTTTAATCTTCCTCTTTGGTGTTTGGTTCACCTTCTTCACACGACTGGCATGAATCCAGGCCTGTTGTCCCTCTACCAGAATAGCTGTGCGGGTAACTGCGATCACTGTGGTTGGGGTCCGAAGGGATACTCCTGCTTCTTGGTGCGGTTCAATTGCTGGACCACCACGGTGTCACCCACCTGGAAAGGGTGTGTAGGTTCCTGTGAAGAAGAAGGAGAGGTGCAAGCAACATTTCTTCCAATTTTATCCAAAGTTTCCTTACATATTCTTCCTGAATGAGATCAAGGTCCCCTCTTTATAACATAAGTGGCTGTCTGGCCCATGAGGTGGGGAATGGCCTACCCATTAATAATTCAAAAGGAGAGTATCCTGTTTTCTTAGAGGATGTCATTCTTACCTCAGTCAGAACTTCTGGGAGGACCTTCTTCCAATTGGTATACGTACCTCCAGTGGCCTTCCTGATCTTATCCTTAATGGTTCTGTTTATCCTTTCCACTATACCTGAACTTTGAGGGTGATAAGGTATATGAAACTTCCAGTCAATTTTGAGCTTTTTACTAGATCTTGGCAGACTTTGGCCACAAATGCAGGGCCATTGTCTGAGTTGATCTGAAGCGGGCATCCCCATCTGGGAATGATTTCTTGTGTGAGAATTCACAATCACTACTGTTTGTGCATCTTCCTGTTGTTACAAACACTTCTATCCATCTTGAGAACATGTCCACTATTACAAGTAGGTATTCTTGTCTTCTTACCTAACTTAAGCATGTGTATGAAATTAATTTGTAAATGAGTGAATGGTATGGATGGATATATTAGGTGTTCATGTTTCGCCTTGTGAGGGTTACTGGAAATATTCCGAATGCATGTGATGCATCTGGAAACATATGCCTTAACAAGAGAGAGAAGACCTGGAATGCAATAATCCTTGTCTAATAATTCACATGTGACCTGCCAGCCTCTGTGTCCTACACCATAGTATTGTGAAATGAACAAAGGAGCACTTGCTAGAGGAATACATGCTCTCCCCCCTTGGCAGACAAGGCCAGTTTCTGGGCTTTTCTGCACAACTACTGCATTTCATTGCTGGATGCCTTTGTCTGTAGCATATGTTTGGAGATCATGCAATGTTTGATCTAGGATTGGGATTTCAAGTGAGACCAATGGCATTTGGATGTTTGCTGGCTGTGGGGATGCTGCCTCTCTTGCTGCTTTGTCAGCTAAAGCATTTCCCTTGGCTATGTCATCCCGCTGACCTGTATGTGCCTTAGAGTGCAATATAGCAATGGATTTTGGTAGTTGTATGGCTTCTAACAGGCTTGTGACAAGTGTGGAATGTGAAATTGATTTACCATCTGCTGCTATGTAGCCCCTCCCTTTCCATATAACTCCAAAATCGTGCGCAACACCGAAAGCATACTTGGAGTCTGTGTAAATGTTTACATCCTGCCCTTCAAAAAGCTGACAAGCTCTAGTAAGGGCTATAAGTTCTGCAGCTTGTGCTGATTGTAATGGGACAGGGTTTGCTTCCAGTATTTTATCAGGCAGCTGAACAACAGCATACCCTGCATGGTATGTGTTATCATTTGGTCTTGAACAAGACCCATCCACAAAGACATTCTGTGCTCCAGGGAGAGCAGTTATAGACATGTCTGGTCTCTGGGATGTGTCCTGGTGGATGAGGTTGATGCATTCATGTTGAGGAACTACCTCATCTTCCTCACCTTTTAAGCCTAGCAAGGCAATTCAAGATTGGAGATGGGCCAGAAGTGGGAGAGGCATATTTTATCTCAAGTTTTGGGTTAGAAAGTAAAATTACTTCATAACCACTCAGCCTCTGGGCTGACATGTGCTGGGTATGGATATTCTTTAGTAGAATGGATACATTGTGAGTGGTGTGTAGTGTGGTGGCGTGTCCTAGAGTAAATGATGTAACCATTTCCACCACCATCACACAGAATGCCACAGCTCTGAGACACGCCGGCATGCCCTGTACTGGCATAGGCACAACCCTTGGGGAAAAATAACGATGGGGCGCAGATTGCCCTCCATAGTTTTGCGCTAGGACTCCCATCGTGGTTTTACAGTCGTCCCTAGCAAATAGGTGATACCCTTTGCTATACTCAGAGAGGCCAAGATCAGGAGCTGTTATCAAAGATATTTTGAGGTATACAAAAGCATTATACATTTCATAATTCCATTTTATACAATCTGGCATGTCAGTACCTGTGGTTTGTCTCAGGAGATTATCATAGTAGGAACAATCAGGTATCCATTGGCGGCAGTAACCAATCATACCAAGAAAGGATAGCATGTCGTTTTTAGTGAGTGGGCGGGGCAAACCCATGAGAGTCACAGCTCTCTTGTGACTGATTTTCCTTTCTCCTTTGGAGAGTACAAAACCAAGGTATTCAACAGTTTCCTGACACCATTGAAGTTTCTTTTCGGAAACTTTATGACCATTATCTACCAACCAATGTAGCAGATCTGAACCATCCTCTTTGCAGGCTACCTGGCTTGGGCTACATATCAATCAACATATTGGAGTAGGACAGAACGATGGCAGGGAGTCCAAGACTGCAATGTGGCCTGGAGCACAACTGAGTAGACTACAGGGGAGTCTACATAACCCTGGGGCATTCTACACCATGTCATCTGGCGATTTTTTTTTTAAACAGAAAGCTGTGACTCCTCTTCCACAAGGACGCTAAAAAATGCATTTGTTAAATCAATCACAGAAAAATACTCTGCATCGGATAAAAAAAGAGAAAATCTGTTGTGCTCAAAAACTCCCAGCCGAGGTTGAAATGATACAGACATCTGTCTCTGGTGGGTCTAGGATAGAGGATTCCTTGCCCAATTGGTGGACCGTTCGATGAATAAGGAGTTGTGAATTTGGCTTTTCAGCCATTTGCTCAATGTGTATGTCCTATACCAGGGGTCTTCAAACTGCGGCCCTCCAGGTGTTCAGGAACTACAATTCCCGTCATGTCTGTGAATGTCAGAGTTTTACAATGCCTCATGGGATGTGTAGTTCTGCAACAACTGGAGGGCCGTAGTTTGAGGATCCCTGTCCTATACACTGGCGGTAAGAGTCAGTTGTGTTGGGTGTCTGTGACGGTTCTCCTATTTTCTATCTTATTGGAGTTTTCCAAATGGGCTGCAATTTTTTGTGCTATTGAATGTACCTATATATCTTTAATTACCACCATTAATTAGCACTACAGTTTTACTCTGCATCGAATGGTATGGTGGTAAGGAGTCACATCAGGCACTACAGGCGCAATGGGCACCACCAGGTTATTTACAGCTCAAAGGTCTTGAACAAATCTATAACTGTTAGGTACCTGGTAGTAGAGCCTGACTTGTAGGAGGAGACCTCTCATACGACGCTGGTTCAGGAGCCACTGGAGTAGGAACAGTGGTCTCGTGAGCACAGTGGTGTAGGAGTGCCTGGTGAGGTAGAAGTCTCTGATGCTGGAGCAGGGTAGAGATCCCTCCAGGGATGGCTGGACTGCAGGTGAAGGTGGTCAGCGGAGGACAGCAGGCTGAAGCACTGGAAGATGCAGATGCAGTGGTCACTTGAACTGGAGCCGAAGGTGCAGAAGCACACAGAGCTAACGGCAGACACAAGCAGGGTCAGACAGTCCGGGTCGGCAGGCAATCAAGGCAGGTGATAACGGCAGGCAAAAGGCAGAGTCAGTAAGCAGGCAGAGGTCGGCAACGGGTACTGGCAGAGATAGCAGCAGGGTCAGGCAAACCGGGTCGGATTGGAGAGAGAGGGATGGTCAGACAAGCCGGGTCACTATAGTAGACAGATCAATCAGGTGCAGGTAACAGTTCACAGAAGCTGAAGACGAAACAGCAGTGCGCCAGTGCAGCTGGAAGACCTTTATGCGCTCAGTGGCGCCAAACAACATTAACGCGCACCCACACGCACCTGCCACGCGCGCGCACATACCGTCGCACACCCTCGTGCGCCCGAGGGATGCGCTGACGCACAGCAACAGCTGGACATTGCTGCATAGTCTGAACAGGGGCGAGCAGGCGCATGCACGCACGCATATGTCCCAGTCTGGTGCTGACAGATCCCTGACAATAACTGCCATCTGGCTTTTTAACTGGGTTGATGGGTGTGTTGTAGGGGGGTACAACTTCTTTTAGAATGCCTTTCTTTAAAAAGTGTTCTACCATAGGGGCAATGCCTTCCTCTTTTTATTTTGACAATGGGTACTGTTTGTGATAATGGGTTGTGCCCATTCTTTGAGGGTGGCCTTGTATGGGGTGCAGGAGATGAGCCCTACATCTAGAGCACTCTCTGACCATACTTTGTCAGAATCACTGGGGAGTCCTGTGTCTGTCTCTTGCACTTGAGTATTCAATGGGCAGTTACTGTTTTTTCCTTTGCTATATCAAAACATCCTGCAGCATCTTTTTCTGTTAATATTTTCTGAAAAACATCCAAAGTATTTGTTGGCCATTCAGAAATCATATGTAAGTCTGAATCATCAGACTAGTCATATCTGCCTGCAAGGATAACCCAGCCTCTTGAGTCCAGGTATCCATGAATCTCTTCCAAAAATCCAAAACTGACTCTCTTGACTTTTGTTTGCACGCTATGACAGTGAGGAGGGAAGACTTATTTTTAAAAGCACTTGTCATTTCTTTCTCAATTTCTTCCCATATTGTCGTCCACTCTTATGCCCCGTACACACAGTCGGATTTTCCGATGGAAAATGTCTGATCGGAGCGTGTTGTTGGAAATTCCGACCGTGTGTGGGCGCCATCGGACATTTTCCATCTGATTTTCCGACACACAAAGTTGGACAGCAGGAGATAAAATTTTCCGACAACAAAATCCGATCGCGTTAATTCTGACCGTGTGTGGCCTGTTCCGACGCACAAAGTGCCACGCATGCTCAGAAGAAATTCCGAGACGGGACAGCTCGTTCTGGTAAACTTAGCATTCGCAATGGATACAGCACTTTCGTCACGCTGCAATGTTCAAAATGGTTTAATACAGCGCACTCTCTTCTTCTTTATAATGTGACAAGAATTAAGTAGTTTTGCTGCTCATATTCACACACACTTCTCACAAAGTTTTATTTGTGTTTTTTTAGTGGGATTCCCTGAATATATTGTTATTAGTTGTCACATCTGACAGTTTTATATATATATTTTATTTTTTTTTGGTTTTCAGCCTTTTTTTTTCTTTAATGTTTGGATTTTTTCCAAGGCTGATCTTTGTTCAATGTTATTTTTATTTTTACTCCTGAATATTTTTGGGTGTGTTTTGTGTGTCAAGTTACCCCAACACCATTGATATCTTATATTATTTAATCTCCAGGAGATCGTTTGTTGTTGGTGTCCCTTGTTCATTTCACATTGTATATTTGAAATGTACCTGAATCCTCACAAAAAAACTGTCCTTTTTGAAGTAAAACACATAGGAGAGTATAATTCAAAACAAAAATCCTTTATTAAGGGATCAGAACCAAACAAAGAGGAAGGCAACACTGGATCAACATGAGAAATTAGCGAAGCCTGGGACCCCCATGGCAGACATCAATTCTTCAACATCAAAATTGGTGGCCTGAGGAGTCCATAATTGGCAGAGATCCGGATAGCAGCAGATGACATCTGTGTCCCCAGGCTGTGGTACCACAAGAGGTTGCATTTTTTGGCCGACCAGACTTAACCCAGGGCAATCACTGTCTGGTCTTCCTTTCAGGCTTCCTTCCCGGCTGTGGCTGTGCAGTTGGAGATATGGCAGGAGGAGGAGTAGGACCTGGAGGAGGAGGAGGAGGACCTGCAGGAGGAGGAGGACTGGGAGGACCTGGAGGAGAGGGAGGAGGAGGAGGAGGACCTGAAGGAGGAGGAAGAGGACCATCGCGAAGGTGTGTCTGAGGTGTAATTTGGCCCCTCATACCTTTCTCCAGAGCCTCCGATATGAGGGCCTCACACATTACTTTTTGGCCCTTCTCTATCCTCTGCATTTTATATGCAATGAAGGCAGCAATGTTCCCCTCCATGGTGTGGGGTGCTCCCAGGACCTCTGTAGCCCTCCAAAAGAATCCTATAGCAGCCTCCTCTAGGGCACTCCTCCTACTGCCACTTTCTGTTTTCAGGGGGGGTGGAGGGACCTGCAGATCAGCCAGCCGGCTCGGCCCGGCCACCTCCTGGCTGAGACTTCCCTGTGTATGAAAAAAGGACATGGTTTTAGTTGTTGCTTCATCAATCACAATCCTAAATTAGTACTCCCAACTAACATCTAGTTAACATCATTGATTGGACAAGCAGAAATATTTAGAGGAATGCTATACCTGGCTCAATCTGGGCTCCTCCACATGTGGCCTGGCAGGCCCAGGTTGGCCGTCAGAAGCCTCAGCCGGGGGGGAAGGAAGCGTGGAAGGAAGACTTGAGAGGGATGGCCTGGGTTCAGTCTGGCCTGCCAGAAAGTGCAGCCTGTCGTAGTACAACATCCTGGGGACATAGATGTCATCTGCTGCTCCGGATCTCTGTGAATCCAGGACTTTCTTGCGCTCCCTCAGATACGTGCTCCTCAGGCAACCAATTAATATCTTTAAATAAGTGATGTCTGCCGTGGGGATCACCTGCTTCACAATTTCACACAATTGCTCCAGTGCTGCCTTCCTCTTTGCTTGGTTCTTGAAATGGGGGTGGTTAATGTCCCACAGACATGGCAGCTCCCTTAGCATCTCTATGAATACTGACATGAAGTCATTATCTTTGAGTACCATATCCATGTTCACTGCAAGACACAACACAAGACAAAGCCTAATGTCAGACAAAACTCTCCTAATCTTGTTACAATATAGGCCTCAATCTAGAAGCACTATAGGCACAAGTTTGTCTCTTACCTTCGTTCTTACGATCGGCGCGTCCATTGCTCCTTCCTCCGCTCACAGATCGTACGTAATACGCACGTGTGTTACGCTTTATACACACTGCGCATGCGTGTAACTCCGCCCGCCCCTGACGTTCTTTCTAGTCTATTCCCCGCCCCTTTTCGTTTGGCGCAGTGGGTGAAGAGCATGATGGCGGAGTTCGAGCAGGTGTGTGCTAATTATAGCAACGAGGAGGAGGAGGAGGAAAGCCCGGATCTAGGCACGTCCCGATCCAGAAGGAGACGTTTTAAGGCCACAAATATGTCCTTTGGGGAGATGTTGGAGATGGTCGACATCATGAGGAAGTCCAACTATGACGGAAAATATGGGCCTTACCCCCACCCCAACATCCGAAAGGCCAAAATCATTGCTAAAGTGGTCAAAAGCCTTCACAGGAACTTCGGGGTACGAAGATCTAAAGATCAGCTCAGGAAGCGGTGGTCGGACCTGAAGTTGAGAGAGCCAGAGCAGTACCGAAAGATCCGGAGAGTGCTGCAAAAAAGTAAGTAGTTGTGCTGTGTTCCTATTCTTTCTGTCTTTATTCCGTTCGTTCTGCTCCATATGCTTTTATTAATTGTAACGTTTAAAAGGGCAACTTTAATGTTCATGGGCCCATTATTCGTTTGTATCAAACATTTTTCTTTCGGCCTCTAGAACACCATTGTTTAGGCCATATGCATTTTCACACATTTTTTTTTGGGCCTACTTGGATGCCAAATATTTGTTTGTGTAGATGGGTTTGTTACTAGAATGAAATGCAAACTAGATTGTGTGTAAGGAGAGGACACTGAGCAGCTGTTTTCACATCTGGACACTGGAGCACTAGTGTGGGACACAAGAACCCCATTTTTATTAGGGGGCCACACAGGTGCTCCAGTGTATACTATAGGGGGGTCTCCATCTGTGAAGCTTGTACTAAACAGGTAAAGTATTGCAGCTTGACAAAGGCCAATAAAAAATATACATCTTGGAACTCTGCTAAAATAGACAATTTTACCCCACTTCCAAGCAATGTTTCCTATTTCTAGTTCTGCCATCAAATATCTGTGTGCTAATTATACCATTTTTGTTTTACATAGGGGAGAAAAGACTCGGAGGACACCCCTCATCCGAGGAGACCACAGACCCCCCACCTATGGAAGAAAGTGAAATACCCCCAAACGAAGCAGAGCAGGAGGAAGAAGAAGATGTGGTGGAGATTGGCACCACAACAGGTGAGTGTCTGCGACCACAGACTCAGGTAAAAGAGATGGATGGTGGCAGATTTTTGAGACCTATTTTTTTTTATTTATCTCTTTTTAGGTGATCGTGAGGTTGTGGATCCCCAATGCTTTACTTCTGAAAGTGCCCAGATCCTGATCGGGGAGATCATGGGGTGTAATGCCGAACTGCAAAACATCCAGCAAAAAATCCATGATGTTATTAAAAAAAATAATAACATCATTGATGTTTTGGGGCGAATTTAAACCCCACAAAATCACTTTTTGTATTGTGGTTCAATCTTTTAAATTTTTTTGCAATGTTTAGAAAAGCCAAATTTGGAGGATGCACACAGTGTGCCAACATGTGCTATCTGCCATCACGGGAGATCAATGGACGCGTTTTGGGGGTGCAACCCCTTCCTCAATTATAAAGTAGCATTGAGGAAGGGCTTGCTCCCCCAAAACACGTCCCTTGATCCCCCCTGATGGCAGATAGCACATGTTGACATTCGTAAATTGGTGTGCATCTTCCAAATTTGGCTTTTCCAGGGGTGATTTCCCCCCATCTGAACGCTATATCAAACCCAGTTCCTAAATACTGATGTCTGATATAGCCTTCAGGTTTTACCATATGTGAACTTTGTAAGTTCTATTTTTTTGGCTTTCTTGTTGGTTTTACACAGGCCTGTGTAATGGATATTTCGATTTTTGATAATGCTACTGCAAAAATTGTTATACAACAAACATGTTGGTTTGTTTTAAAAACCTTTGGTAAATGCACATGTGATTGTGCAGGTATAAAAAAGTGGCTTACTCAAGAATATGTGGATTATTGTCTCAACACTACAACACTTTTGGGGTGATGTAATAGCTGTTTTATGCAAAAGTGGGGTTTATTTCCTAAGGGCAAATCCACTTTGCACTACAAGTGCAGGTTCAGTGCAGTTGCAAGTGCACTTGTAGTGAAATGTGTTTTTGCATTTAGGAAATACCAGCCAACAGTGCTTTGTATAAGGTTACCCAATCACAACATTTTCTGCACTCAAAACATTTCTGTCAGGGTCAGCTAAAACAAACACAAGCAGTAAATGTCCACAAAGAATTTCTTTTTTTTTTTTTATTTGAAAAAGGCTTCACATATTGTCTGGCATATTGATAGCCCCCCTAGCCGCAAAGAACTCCAGGTATCGTAACCGGACATCACGGGCACTCAGGGAGGGCAAGCCAGGACGGCCGCTTTCAAGCGCCGTCAGTGTTGTTGGATGTAGGATTCCGGCCTCAGGCCCAACTGAGCCAGCATAGTTGGCAGAATGTTTTCTTAAAAAATTATGGAGAACACAGCACGCCAGTATTATATGGTTCAGTTTATACTCCGCCATAAGGATGGGTGTCAGAAATAGTCGGAACCGGCTGGCCAGGATTCCAAATGTGTTCTCCACCACTCTTCGGGCTCTGGCCAGCCGGTAATTAAAAACCCTCTGTTCTGGGGTGAGGGTCCTCATCGGGAATGGCCACATCAGGTGGACCACCAGCGCAAATGCTTCATCAGCAACGAACACAAATGGGAGACCTTCCACATTGTCCTCTGGAGCTGGCAAGTCCAAGCTGCCATTCTGCAGACGCCTGTAGAACTCCATCTGGGCGATGACTCCACCATCGGACATCCGGCCATTCTTCCCCACGTCCACATACAAGAAGTCGTAATTAGCCGACACCACCGCCAACATCACTATACTATTAAACCCCTTGTAATTATAATAGTACGACCCCGAGTTAGGTGGTGGGACGATGTGGACGTGTTTCCCATCAATTGGCCCTCCGCAGTTAGGAAAGTCCCACCGCTGGGCAAAGTGGGAGGCCACAGTCTGCCATTCCTGTGGCGTGGAAGGAAACTGTTGAGGAAAAAACAATAAACATTACTATTTTTTCACAGAAACATGGCAAGCAGATTAGACACAAACATTCTGGGGCAACCTCCAGATAGCATTTATTAAGGGGAATTTAACAAGGCCAAAGTATAAGGTACACCTATCATATTCCCCCTCCCCCCCCTCTCATGGGCCATTTCTAACATTATAGGGGGGGGAACTCTTGGACAGGTAACCCTCTTCACTTCATTGAGAGATAAATGCCTAAATAATGGGTATTACTTGGAACAGCCCCTCCTTAGTTACACTATTGGCAGACCACTGGACAGGTAAGGAGTGTAATAATACAAAGATAAAAATACACATTGTACACATTTGAGGACATTTGGACATTCTGCTATTACCTATCAAGATAATAATAGGATACAAAAACTTTAAACAGTACCATTGGAAAGTATACAGGCAGGCCCTTGCACTACATGCTTTGGGGAATTCATCCATAAAGCAGAGCACAAAAGAGATGGGTATAGTGTGTATGGGTTTGGCAAAGTCAGCAGATAGATGATTGAGGATAGAGAATTGGGATCAGCTGACTTAGCAGTTGGGGGAGGGAGGGTTACCAAAAATTATTTGGGGACACCACAAAAAAAATCCTCTGCCACTCTGCCTGAATTTAAATCAAAAATAACATTTCCAAACATTTTAGGGGGTGTTTGGGGTAAAGCACTACTATGGAGCTGATAAAATACATTGTTAAATGACTACATGAGGTGAATATAGGGCAGGAGACACCATGCTGGGGAGGTTATTGAAGGGCAAATATGTATGAAGGACCTAAAATAATAATTACATAACAATCCAGCATGCATGAGGACAAAGGGGACATTCACAGCATATTACAATCATGGTAATTAGGGAATGAGGAAAGAAATACAATATATTAGCAAACATTCAATACAATAAAATGTGATATTAAAGGATAAAAATCTTACCTTCATATACTCCTTCTGCAGGACCTGTATGATGGCCGAACAGGTCTCTGGGATAATGATCCCCAGAGCCTGGGGGGAGATGCCTGTCAAGAACTTCAAGTCCTGCAGACTTCTCCCTGTGGCCAAATACCGCAAGGTAGCGACCAACCTCTGCTCCGGAGTGATGGCTTGCCTCATGCAGGTATCCTGCCTGCTGATATAGGGGGTCAGCGAAGCCAACAAACGGTGAAACACGGGGTCCGTCATCCTGAGAAAGTTCCTGAAATCATCAGGATTATTCTTACGGATCTCACGGAGCAAAGGCATATGACAGAACTGGTCACGCTGAAGCAACCAATTCTTGGTCCATGAACTCCTCCTCACCCTGTTCATGGACTGGACTTGTGTCAAGGTCAGGACCCCAACACCAAGCCCCCGCACAGCACGAACTCTACGAGGAGTACGCATACGAAACATGGCTAGAAAATGGTCGGCTGCTCAGAACGAAGTAACAGAACGCACTGAAGAACAGCAAGGCCTGTGAAGAGCGACCTGAAAAACAGCAGCAAGCAGGCAAGATCACACAGAAAACTCTGATACAAACTGACTGCACTCACTGAAGAGCAGATACAAACCCACAAGCACAAACTGAACGGCAGAAAATGATCTGAAAGCCACGAGTCTGAAAAAGTGCGAATCGTCTCTCACCAAACTTTTACTAACACGAGATTAGCAAAAGGAGCCCAAAGGGTGCCGCGCTTGGTTCTGAACCGGCCTTTTCTAGTCTCGTCGTACGTGGTGTACATGACTGCATGGTTGGCGATCTGAAATTCCGACAACTTTGTGCGACCGTGTGTAGGCAAAACAAGTTTGAGCCAACATCCGTCGGAAAAAAATCCTAGGATTTTGTTGTCGGAATGTCAGAACAAAGTCCGACCGTGTGTACGCCCTATTAGTCTTAGAGGGGGTTATATGTTCTTTAAGCTCATCTGATTTCTCTTGTAACTTCTTAAGTATTGCACGAGCCTCCTCCAATGTCTTCTGATAAAGTTTCTTTTTTTTTTTTTTTTTTTAGTGTAGTTCTATGTCTCCCTAAAGCGCCCTGCTCTCTAGTTTCTGTGTCAGAATCCCCTGAAACATCAGAATCCATTTGACTGACAGTCACTATGGGACTTTCTGATCTATCCTCCTGTTGCTGCATAACTTGTTGATGCTGCTGAACCGGGGCAGGGGCTTGTTGCTGTTAAGATGGGCTAATTCCCTAAATGGGCCCCTTAGAGATATAGAGTACTAATGAACTGTCAAAAAAGTGATTTAACTGTGTTTCTGCTTTTATGTGCAGACAGCTGTGTCCAAAGTGGCACTTTACCTTTTAATCTCCTACACACATACTGAAAGAAATCAATACAGTATCTTGTGTAACATGTAAAACCTACAACTGTGAAAATCTTTTTAAGCATGACATTAAATACATTGGCAGCATTGAATTTATCTACAGATCCAAGCTTTGCTGGGAGATCTATGTCTTTTGTGAGACTGAGATAGATTTTGTTTGTGTATGGTGGGGGGTTAAATGGAAGGAGGGAGGCAGTTGGGTCTGGTCTTTTTTTTATCTGCCTCTTCCCTGTGCTTTCTTTCATAATTCTCCTTACTTTTTGTTGGGTTTCTTTTGTTTCTTATTATCCCTCGGGAACCAGCATGGGCCAGTTCTCCCCTCCCTGTCTTATATAAGTCATATCCCATTGTGGATCCCCGAAGTACTAGGGAAACACCTTTTTATTCCCCAGACATAGACCCTTTACCATGTCCATGTGAAACTCATCATTATTACCATCCCGGGGGAAAGGATCAGAGCTATGCATAGTTTCAGTCCACCCTGATAAATTTGATACCCAGGGAACTATGAACTTATAATTCGTACCACAAACCCTAGCTACATAATCTTTACATGTTTCCCAAGGGTTGGGAGGAGGGGGAGGAACTTCTGTACCATGTTTTTGACCCATATTGACAGAGGGGAACGACTGTCTTACCTTACAGTCGTCTGACCCAGACAACAAATTATCTTATACTTCTTCAGCAACAGAAAGAACAAGCAGAAAAGTTTTAGGTCACAGTGGATTTACCTCATAGACTATTCTCCTTACCAAAAGGAGCAACAGTACTGTTTAACTATTTGTGTCCTTCCAAAGGACTTTATAGGTCTACCAAAGACCTTTTATCTATGTCCTTACCAAAAGGACTTTATAGATTTACCAAAAACCTTATATCTATGTTAGTCTATGTAGGTATGGTCTCCTTTCTATACAATTTAAACGGGACTAAAGCTTTATCAGAGCCACGACAAGAAAATTATTTGTCAGATAAGACAAAAAAATAAACTTACTGTATAATAACAGCTTATCCCGGACAAGAGCCCCACTGTAAAAGGGATAGATTACTGGACAGCCGACCACCCTCTTATCTTGGTAACTCCACCGCTACCGCAATCAGAATTCTGGAGACCTCAATGACACACACACAGCAGGCAATGTGCAAAGCAAGTCTGAAATCTTTATTAAGGGCTACAGTTTATAAAGAAGAAAACAAGAGGGGAGGGGTAGACCCACTCCTAGACATGATTGATCACTAAGATCTACGTCAGTGTAAATATCCATAAATCTGACACCTGTTCTACAACCAGATAAACTTAATTATTCCCAGAATTCCTATGTGTTCATTAAAATGATTTATAACTGGTTTTGTCCAATTAAGAACACCTGTGTAGAGACCGTCTAGCAACCAGCTGTGTTAAATCAAACCCTCCTCATCTTAATAAGGTTTAAATAACTTCAAAAATAACAGATTTACGACTCTGGAAGAATGAACTTACAATAACCCCACCAAATGTGTTATATTGTTTTTCACTATACAATCCTGTGTGTATGTATACATAAGGCACTGTATTACTTACAATATATATATATATATATATACATATATATATATATATATATATATATATATATATATATATATATATAAATATAAATATACACATCTAGCCTCAGCAGGTGCACGAAACTTAAAGAAAAACAACACCATCTAATTGGCCTTGGCAGCTGCAAGATAAGATAGAAAGACATCATCTCCAAGGACATAAAGATAACACTATCTCCAAAGATACATCTGGTCCAAACACAACGAGTTCTAATTATTAATATACACATTAAAAACTGTATTTTAACAGTTTTAATGAGGCACAAGTAGACCTTTCTTTGACCCTGTCAAACTTAATTAATGTACTGTACATAACTTTCCCAAACCACCTGTTGTAAGGAGTTTTTCTTGCTTGTCCTTGAAGACTTTTTATCTTCTCACCTAGCTTTATTTCAACTATTGTCAGAATCAGTGAACTTACAACTATCTTAATACATTTTCGAGAACACCTATGTACAAGTACTTGTCATAAAGCAGAGGTCATTTAAAGTTCAACACTTACAAGATTTGTAAAATGGAAGACAAAAGACAAAATGGAGTTACAGTTGATCATATACTCTATAACAGATAGCTTTCTGCAAAAATCAGCAGCCACTTGAGCAGTACTCTTCCATCCAACTTTTTGCTGACCTCTCGCAATTTACTATGCAGAAACGCAAGTCCCTATTACCTGTCACAAAAGCACTGCGCAATCATGACATCACTTATCGCTGGGGCTACCCATCAGAATTTACCGTCACACGTGATGGTAACACGTCAGTGATCAATAACCTTGATGAAGGGCTCAAAATGCTTCGTGCCTGGGACATTCTTCCTGAGCAGACCAATGAAGGATCACTCTCTGCTTTAAAGATGGATACTCAGAGCACCTGGCATGTAGTGTCACACAAGAAGAAGAACAAAAAGAATAACACCGGAACACCTTGGCTATCACACTCATCGCACTCTACTTGATTCCTATAGTACTGTAACGTTTACAGTGCACAGGCTTTCCCCTTCTAAAGAATGTGCAGAAATTCTGCCATCAGATTCTACCTTTTTATTTATTTTATTTATTTGAGGTACTTATATAGAGCTGTCAATTTACGCAGCGCTTTTACATATACATTGTACATTCACATCACTCCCTACCCTCAAGGAGCTTACACTCTAAGGTCCCTAACTCACATTCATACATACTAGGGACAATTTAGACAGGATCCAATTAACCTACCAGCATGTCTTTGGAGTGTGGGAGGAAACCGGAGTACCCGGGGGAAACTCACGCAGGCACAGGGAAAACATGCAAACTCCAGGCAGGTAGTGTCGTGGTTGGAATTCGAACCAGCAACCTTTCTTACTGCTAGGTGAAAGTGCTATCCACTACACCACTGTGCCGCCCCGCCCTAAGTTACTTGCAAATCGGTATGCAATTGCTCTGCGTGTTGGCAGATTGCATGCAGATTGTACGTTGCCAGACGGAGATCTGTGTGTGTGGTGGCTCAGCAGACCAGTCTGCGGACAAACTGTTGGGTGGTGGCAGGCTATCGTTTATTGTGTGTCTGGTGTGTGGGTGTGGGGACAGTGGGAAGAGTGATTAACACTGGGGTTAAAGCTTGCAGGATAGCTGCAGGAACCCCAGAAGTGTGTAGTAATTGCTAGACTGCTCCCCAACCCTTAGAGTGCACCAGATTGTATGTAAGATTCGTATCTGCCTGTGTGTGGTCAGCTAGCTGGATTGGAGTGGAGTCTCCCTCTAGTGGTGGCCAAAGGTAGTGCAGGCTGTGAAAGTACCACAGCCAGTCTTATATGCTCAGTATAAATCACCCCTTATTACCTTAGTTCCTTATATACCCCAGTCACGGAACGCATGTCGAGGTTAGCTAGTCGCCCTGGGCGTTCCTTGTTGGCTACCACATCTACATCAAGGTTTGCAACCTTTCAGACGCCACCCAGGGACTGGAGCACCCAGATCTTCTAAAGGTACTGATATTATCTCATTTGATAAACTGGACATGGAGCTTAAAGTAGTTTCCTTTAATATCCATCGACTAAATCATCCAGCAAAAAGATCCTCGGTCTGGAAAGAAGCCCTGAAGTTGCACGCCGATATCCAGTGCATACGGGAGACACACTTTCTAGCCTCCAACTCACCTACTTTCCAACATAAAAAAACTTCCCCTATATATTCCTGGCCTCAGCTCCAAGAAAAACAAAGCGGAGTAATCATCGCCATTAAGGATTCTGTTGCCTTTGAGATACAAGCAGACCCAGAAGGGAGGTATTTTATCTTAGTAGGTGAATTCAATAACTGAACTTATACAGTTGTAAATCTTTATGCACCCAATACTCATCAACTTCGCTTCATAAAAAGAGTGTTTAACAAATCCACAGAAATCAGAAAAGTTTGTCTGCTCATGTGTGGAGATTACAATATTACAGTGGACTACAAAGTGGAAACTACTATTAGATCTAAATGCCCTTTACCTATGCTACAATCTTTACTCCATGCGGAGGATGTTTATGATGCTTGGAGGTGTCAACGAGCATGATTATACATTCCACTCCTCCAGGCATAATACATGCTCACGCATTGACCTGATTATTGGTGATAGAAATATGTTGCAAGCAATATCCTCCTCCAACATACATGACATCTCGTGGTCTGACCACGCACCTTTCTAAATAACGGTGATGGAGAAAGATGCCTGCTTATGTGTGGAGGGCTAACTCTTGCCTCCTTCAGATGCCTAATTGTGTGGCCTCCATAACTAAACACCTAAATGCATACTTTGCACTAAATACTGGATTGGTGTCTAACCCCTTTTCTCTGTGGTGCACCCACAAGGCTTTAATTAGAAGGATTATCTTGCAAATAAGTTCACGGGTTAAAAGACAGAGGACACAAAGATTGGACTGCTTGCTTGGAGATATTAAAACTAGGGTTGTCCCGATACCGATACTAGTATCGGTATCGGCACCGATACCAAGCATTTGCCCAAGTACTTGTACTCGGGCAAATGCTCCCGATGCTTCCGCCGATACCTTGACTGTCAGCGGTGATGGACGTGTGGGGGAGTTACAAGCTTCTCCCCCCGCGGCTTTCAGCTGCTTAGTGACATACAGCGATGATCGGTGCTTGTAATTCCCCCACACGCGATCACCGCTGACTGTCACCTCCTCCTCCTCCTTAGTCCTCCTCCGTTCCTCTGTCCCCCTCCGCTGTCCTGCTCCATTGCTGTGTCCCCCTCCGTTCCTCTGTCCCCCCCCCCCCGCTGTCCTCCTTCTTTGCTCTGTCCCCCTCCGCTGTCCCCATCCGTTCCTCTGTCCCCCCCGCTGTCCTCCTTCTTTGCTCTGTCCCCCTCCGCTGTCCCCATCCGTTCCTCTGTCCCCCCCGCTGTCCTCCTTCTTTGCTCTGTCCCCCTCCGCTGTCCTCCTCCGTTTCTCTGTCCCCCCCGCTGTCCTCCTTCTTTGCTCTGTCCCCCTCCGCTGTCCCCATCCGTTCCTCTGTCCCCCCCCGCTGTCCTCCTTCTTTGCTCTGTCCCCCTCCGCTGTCCTCCTCCGTTCCTCTGTCCCCCCCGCTGTCCTCCTTCTTTGCTCTGTCCCCCTCCGCTGTCCCCATGCGTTCCTCTGTCCCCCTCCGCTGTGCCCATCCGTTCCGGCTTTCCGTTGTCCCCCTCTCTCTTCGTCTGTCCCCTCCGTTCTGCTGTCTCTCTCCGCTGTGTGTATGGAGAGAGTCAGCTGACTCTTTCCATTCACATAACTGAAACATTGTAATCTCCTGTGATTACAATGTGTCAGTTTATGAATGGAGAGAAGCCGTTGTCTTCTCTCCATTCATTCTCAGTGCAGCTGACGCTGCAGAGAAAGGGACTGGGGAATCTCTATCCTCAGTCTATTTCTCTGTCTCAAGGGGGAGATATCAGAGGTCTGTTAAGACCCCTGATATCTCACCAAAGCCCCAACAGGGCTGATTAAAAAAAAAAAAAACACACACACATAGTGCAATAAAGAATAAAAAAAAAAAATTGTAAAAAATAATAAATGTAAATGAAAAAAAAACAAAACAAAAACACACACACAGACACCGTTCACTATACCTATACCCCCACCCCCACCCCCCCCCCTCAAAAAAAAAAAAAAAAAAAAAACTGTCACGTGACATTAAAAAAAAGTATCGGTAATCGGTATCGGCGAGTACTTGAAAAAAAGTATCGGTACTTGTACTCGGTCCTAAAAAAGTGGTATCGGGACAACCCTAATTAAAACCTTAGAAACTCAAAACAAAGACACAGCAAACACTGACCTAGCGAATAAGTTAGCTAAGCTTTGCTCTGATCTCAGATTCATGCTCATAGAACAATACGATAAGCATATTAACTCCCTGAAGCGGACACACTATTCATCCGAAAACCGAGCAGGCAAATTCCTAGCCAGAGGTTGAAAACCCCTTATCTAATTTGAGCAACAGATAAAAGCAAAATTTTTCACCCAAAAGATATAGCAGATTTCTTTGCTGAATATTATTCCTCCCTTTACAACCTCAAAGATGACCCCAGCACCCCTCAGCCTTCAGATGCAGCCATTCAAACTTTTCTAGCAGACATTAAGCTCCCCTCTCTGTCACAGACACAATTGCTGACCTTAAATGGACCCATAACTGAGACTGAGATCCAAAGAGCGATTAAAACCCTGCCTTGTGGCAAGTCCCAGGTCCACATGGGCTAACAAATTACTATTATAAGATATTTCAAACATATCAAGACGTGGTTCACATCCAAGGCAAATGTTCCCTGGTGTAACATTGAACAAGCCTTAAGCCCTACTTTGGACTTCCGTTACCTACTACTCCTCGACATCTGGAAACCATTCCCCCTGCAGCATCTCCCACTTACCATACAAGCCTCATTAATGGCTTGCAGAGATCTCCATAAATCCACATCCTTATCTTCTAAAATGATTGATGTCCCCTTATCTATCAATATTCTAACATTGCACTTCTGGATTGGCAGAACAAAGGCATCACCCACGTTGCTGATCTATTCAACAATAACCGCCTTAAGACCTTTGATACACTTAAACGAGAATTTTGCCTAACACCTATAGACTACTATAAGTATTATCACCTATAACCTCTAAAGGCATAACCCTTTTCTTTATTAAATCATCCCCTATCAAAAATGGGAAGCAGACTAAAAACTTCACACCTTTGCAATGGCAAACTGCCCTCAGAACAATATATAAAGCTTTTAAGTGTGTAAATCATTGGGAACTCTCCCAAAAAATAGCACTGAGGTGGTACCTCACACCGTACCGGATGTCCAAATTTTCCAAAATGAATTCCCCTTTGTGTTGGAGGAACTTTGGGGAAGTGGGAAATATTATGCATGTGTTCTGGTCTTGTAAGCATTTAACCAGCTTTTGGAACAGCATATTCCGACAAATCTCTTCTATTACAGGCATCTTTCCAGCTCCAGACCCTGGGCTGGCTTTATTAAACATGGGTGTTGATGCCTTCCCTCCATACTTTCGCACAGTGGGCACACAGCAGCCAGATCACTAATAACGAGAAATCGGAAATCCAATACAGTACCCAATGTATCTGAAGCTCTCGAAGCTGTGCAGTCTCACTATACTTATGAATCCTTACTGGCCACCAATTGTGGCACTAGGAAGAAATTTGACACGCAGTGGGAGATCTGGAGGGAAAGGCTTAATACAGCCACATACACTGATGTGTTTGATTTGATTACTTTACACTATTGATAACTATATTTTGATTCAGTTGCCTTCCCATATCCAATTGATAGCCTAAGAATGTCCATCTCAATGTTACTTCTATTATATATATATATTTTTTTACTTTATCATACCTTCGTTTCACTTTTATTTCCTTTTTTTTCATTTTGATTTTTTGTTTTTTTGGAAATTGTTTTTTATTCATTTTTTTTAAGGCATACAAACAGCAACAGGCCACATACAGCCACCGACTATAACACAATTGCCGGTGGACATTTACATACAAAAACACATACATAAATTTAGAACTCCCCCCTCCCTCCCCCCAAACAACGAAGCTTTTGCCCAGATATATACTGTCCAAGTTGGCCTCCAGACTGGAGGAAGGCACTAGGAGACACCGCACCCTCACTGTCTAACAACTTGGGTCGTGATGCTAAATACAGAAAGCATGACCCAGCCCCCCCCCCCCCAGCACTAAGAATTTTGCATGAATAAGTAACTCTCCCCCCTACAAGTGTTTTCATTTTCATTATTTGATTAATATTCTATTACTAAGGTTAAATGTTCCCTGTACATCTGTACTGTTTACAAATGACTCTGTCATTTATCTTATGGAGTTTACCCCTCCTCTCTTGTACACTTTATACAGTTTTATACTCTGTTTTAAATTGTGAAATTTCTCAATAAAAACAATAAAAAAAAAATACTCCATTCAAAATGTGACATGGACCAAAGCCTAGCATAGGGCACATCAGAGTGTTTGGATGTAACGCATATGTCTATGTTCCAAGTGAAAAGCGATCCAAGCTGGAGAACAGAGCCATAAAGGGCATTCTAGTAGGCTACAGTGAGCAAACTAAGGGTTACAGAATTCTACACCCAAAGACTTACAAAGTGACAATAAACCATAGTGTTTATTTTGATGAGAGACCATTATCAGAAACACCAATCCCTGAAAGCTGTGAAGTGAATATGCCAAGCAAACCAGAAGAAAAGGTCGACCAAAGCGAACCTGGGCAGGAGTCAGAACAAGAGGTGGAACGCACATTGCCTAAATCAAGTTCCCCACCAGATCCGGCTGAACTGTCTGAAGTCAGAAGATCCACTTTGACTACAAAGGGGATACCACTCCACAATCTGTCATACACTGTCAAAACACACAGCATACTCGAACCAACATCCTGGGAAGGCATAGATAAACCGCCTAAATGTGAAGCCAATAAATGGAGAAAAGCAGCAGAAGAAGAATTGAAGTCACTTCAAGAAAATAAAACCTGGACACTCACAGAGCTCCTTCCTAACCGCAAAACTATAGTGAGTAAGATGACTTTCAAAGTAAAGTCAGACGCAGAAGGGAATATCCACAAATACAAAGCCAGACTAGTTGTCAAGGCTTACTCTCAGAAATTGAAACGCCTAGACGTTAAAATTGCTTTCCTATATGGCGACATTAAGGAAGATCTTTACATGGAGCAACCACCAGGGTTTGACCAAGGAGACAACCTTTTGTCTATTCTTCAGCATCTACGGTCTTAAAGTGACACTAAAGGTTATTTTTTTTTTTTAAATAACAAACATGTCATACTTACCTCCACTGTGCAGCTCGTTTTGCACAGAGTGGCCCTGTTCCTCGACTTCTGGGGTCCCTCGGCGGCTCTCGCAGCTCCTCCCCCACAGCAGATAACCCCCTGGGAGAAGCTCTCTCCTGGGGGGGTTACCTTGAGGGTGTGCTCCCGAGTCCAGCATTCAGCGTCCATAGAGGCTGAATGCAGGACTCGGCCCTGCCCCCCAGCGCCCGCGTCATTGGATTCAATTGAGAGCAGTGGGAGCCAATTCCCATTTTTGAAGACAACCAGGGTTGTATAAAGCTCATGCAATCAGAAAGGGTCAACCCTAGAACCAAACACATCAACGTCACCTACTGAGAGACAATCAAGAGCAAGGTGATGACTGCTGATGCATTTACTAAACCTTTGTTGAAGGAACGTCATAGTTATATCCAGAAGCTGAATGTAATTTGATAAAGTGCATGCTGTTGAGAAGGGGTGTTGGAAGAACAACAACACGTAATGTAAAGTACTGTGAACTATATAGTGTATGCATTATACGTTTCTATCCAGCAGGTGGCACTGCAGTATGATAGTGTGTACTCTATGGTACAAAGTAATAACAGCATGTACCGTCTGTATCTAAATATGTACTTGTATGCTTCTTGTTCCTGTTCTCTTCTTGTTCTATGATAAAAGGCATGTAATATATTTCTCTAGAAAAGTTAAGCCGTTTGCTGTATCCAAGAAGCTTCCACATCATGATTTTAATACTCAGCTAATACTCACCTCAGCTAAATTGGATACCACCAGGCATAAGTGGTTAGAGATGTGAACACTCTCACAGAAGGCCTTATGGTTCAGAAACCTCCCCAGAAAGTTGGACACAACTAACTCCAGAAGGAGTACAAACCTTGTGTCAAGAGGTGGAGTACTGCACAATAAAAAGTTTCCCTCTGCAATCTAACACTGAAGGCTCTAGAGCAGTGGTTCTCAACCTGGGGGTCAGGACCCCCTCAGGGGTCGAATGACGATTTGCCAGGGGTCACCAAATCCTGGGCTGTTCCTAAAGCCCGCACTGCTCTTCCAGCCACCCATTCAGTTCAAAGCATGGCTGGGGGCAGAGACTAGAGGTCAGCTGACTGGTGAGGAATGTGAAGTGGGAGGGGCTGGAGGAGACCCTATCTCCTGATTTCGGCATAGGTGTCACTGCTGCGGGACACCACAAAGTTGGAGACACAGTGAGTAACACTACCTGTGATTGTAGTTGCCATTAAAAGTCTGCACTACATTTCTCGTATCAGCAGATGACCTTGTTCAAGAGCACCTAAGTTGGCTGATCAGAACTCCTCCCAGTACTGCCACTGATTGCACCCCCCACCAGCACTGCCACTGATCCCACCCCCCCACCAGCACTGCTACTGATCCCACCCCCCCGCCAGCACTGCCACTCATCCCAACTCCCCACCAGCACTGCCACTCATCCCAACTCCCCGCCAGCACTGCCACTCATCCCATTCCCCCCACCCCCCACCAAGGAGTAAGAGAAGGATTAAAACTAAAGAATACATGGAAGAGAGAGGAAAAGAGGGGGAGGAACAAAGAAAATCAGAGAGAAAGAATAAGAGAAAGAACAAGAAAGACGACTAGAGATAGGGATGGGGAAAAAAAAACAGGAAATTACGATAGAAATAAAAGAGAGTGGTACATCCTAAAATGTACCATGAGGGGTTTTAATACTCTACGAGTGGAAGGGACTCACGGAGCTCTAAATGTCCGTGGGTTAGGGGTGCAAATTACTTGATTTGCCTTGGGTGCTGACAACCCACACTACAAAAATTATTTTTCTGTTAGGGGTCCCCACAACTTGGGAAATGTTATCAAGGGGTCATGGCACTAGAAAGGTTGAGAACCACTGCTCTAGAGAGTCAAAACCTAGACCTGCTATAAATAGATACTCTAAATGAAGCACAATTAGTCCACAGGGAGTGGAATCTGTTGCAGTTGAGAAAAAGGTTGGTCTCTGAAGGGGCCCAATAGACAACGCAGACGACAGATGGCAGCTGTTTCCATCAGAAAAACACAGAGAGACCATATTAACAGCTTTACATGATGAGCATGGCCACCTAGGCCCAGAAAGGACTTTCAAGCTAGTCAGAGACTGCTTCTATTGACCTTATATGCAAGTTGAAGTTGAGGGCTACTGTCACTCTTGCCTAAGGTGTATTCAGCGAAAGACTTTACCAACCAAAGCTGCACCTATGGGCCATCTCCAAAGTCAAGGACCAATGGATTTGGTGTGGATTTATTTTCTGTGTCAGGAGCCTGACTCAAATGGGCAAGGAAATATCCCGGTAGTAACCGACCACTGTACCGTGCTCCCAATCAAAGACCAACAAGCTTCAACTGTAGCCAAAGTTTTTGTGGAAAAGTTTTGTCCACTTTGGCCTTCCTCAGCACACCCATTCTGGTCAGGGAAGAGACTTTGAATGTAACCTCATTAAAAGACTATTAGATCTGCTAAACACTCCCCATATGCTCCAGATGTCCGGGCTTAGGGTGTAACCTTGCGATGCTTAATAGGTATCTAAGGTCTACATGAGCCCATAATGCCCTATGTGTTAAAAATACATGGTTGCTGTTGTGCTACCTGCTTACCTTTTTGTCCATTTAAGGACCACTGTTCCTTCCTGACCTACAGAATACTTACACATGAGATTAAAGTTTGGCTGAATCATCTCCCCTTCACAACACAGCTTGTTCCCAGATGGGGTGTCCGAGGGTGTCAGGTGATCCTCCTAACCTTGAACTCAAACGCTGAAATAGATTTGCAATGTTTACACATGTTTATTATTATTGTTCTTTCATTTGTACTCATACATAGGACCCTACTTCCTATGTTCTACTGTATGGTTGACATTGTTCACCCCCCCTTCTTTTTTTCTGTTCTTCCTGAAAACTTTAATAAAGATATCGAACAAAAAAAAGTTTATTGGATCTACATCTACTCAGTATTCAGAAATTAAGGGCAGCCCCCTATCACCCTCAAGGGGACCCCCAGCCAGAACAATTCCTTGGATCAAACTTTAATAAACTCACCTGGTATACATAGATTGTTTAAGAAAGAGTTTAAAAACACTGTATAAAAAAGCCCTGGAGGCCTCAGATGCCCAGGGCCAATGGAACAAAAAAGAAGTTTGACTTCAAAAGTCAGAGTACAAGTCTTGCAACCTGGGGACAGAGTATTGCTAAAAAATCTGGGTGTTCCCGTTGCACACAAACTAGCTGATTGCTGGAAGTCACAACCTTATATTGTCTGCAAACAGCTGCCCGGACTGCCGGCCTATCAAATTCACTCAAAAGGGAGGACAGGCCCATCAAAGTTCTGGCACCGAGTTAGAGAGAACATTTCTGTCTGAGGATTCACCTGCCAGAGGGGATGAGAACCTGACACTGGGAGTGAGGACACACAAGGACATTACAGCAATGCACGCATCACTGCTCCTGCACTGCTGGAGTGTCCACTCATCCTCTGTTACCCACCGGTGATCACCGAAGGCTTTTGGGGAGAAATTGCGGGGGCTCCCTTCCTCAGCGAGCATCCACAGCAGCATCCTGGGAACTGGTAAGAGGGCTATTCACCCTTTATTGACTTAGCCACTGAGAACAGGACACCAAGTACACCCAACCCATACCGCAGCTATACCAACCCTATACCACATTTTTACCAAACCTATACTGCACCCATACTAAGCCTATACTCCACCCATACTAACCCTATACTGCTTTCATTGCATTTGACCAACATCTACACTGCACCTGTACCACACCTATACTGCTTCTTTATCTGCATTTTTATTGCAACTATTTTGCATGCTGGTTTACTAAGACTGTCGTTAAGTGCACCGCCACTTCTTAAAGGGCTCCAACAATAGCCAGCAGAAGAAAAGCATCAAGGGCTGCCCCTCCAGCAAAACCATCCTGCAATTCCCTTTGCTCCCTTTTCCCTTTTCTTTCATTTTTACCAACAGTGCACATCCAGTCTAGTCTAGCATGATTTCTCAAGCTTTATTTCTGCCAACCTTTGCACTTTAGGTGACCTTTCTACTGTTTAAGCTGATCTGGATGCCAAGTGTCATGCTATGCCTAGTCTTTACTACTAATCACCCTATGCTAAATTTTGTAATTACCTTTGTTAATCCATTTTAACGCTTGCCTCATTACCTACTATATCAGGTGACAATATATTAAGTTTGCCTTTACAAAGTGGTTCAGTGCCTGTTTCTTGGACATGGTATTATTATTGGTTAACCAGGTATTACATTTGGTAATTTTCTGTTATATTGCATGCTTTGCACACTCAACCTAGTGTGTCAGAGGTGATGAAATTCTTATGGAGGTCAAGGCAAAGAACAGAGGACCCATCTTAACCAGCAGCTCTTATGGGGGTAGCGCTACATAGTGTTGTTTTTTTTTAAATTATGCATAAAAAAAGGTTTAGGCGAATGGTTTAATGCAGCGTAACACTTTCGGTAGTTACAGTAAGTATTGTATTTGTTATAGAGGTCAATACATCTGTCGAAAAAGAGGGATAACAGAGGGATAACAGAGGAGAAAAGAGGGGCAGAAGATTCAAAAGAAGAACGATAACGAGGTATGCAGTCTGCATACTCAGAAAACCATCCCATCAATGCATCTGGTATCTCCTGAGAACAGGAAATAGTCTGCTTTGTATGTAACCATTTTCAATCATTCTAACATGCTGCTTATCACTCAGATCATGGATTCCATTGTGCAAGTAAATAATAAAAGTGGTATATCCTGCCCAACAACAACAATGCAGTGTTATTTATTTCTTGAATCTGTTTTTCAAGGGTGTGCATTTGACAAAGGCTAAAAAAGAAGATACCATAGCAATCTTGGCACAGTGGAATTTTGGCACACTGGAATTTTGGCACAGTGGATTGGTACGTGCGGTGAATCAGAACATATTAAAGTTCAACCTAAAGTAGAACTAAAGGCAAAACTTTTTTAGGTTTTGGATAGAGTAATGCAGAATTATAACGCCTGTCCGTTTTTTTTTTTTTGTGTCCCATTGGGGAGAATTCCCTTCACTTCCTGTCATGTAACCAAAACAGAAAGTGAGAACAAAAACCAGGGAAAATATGCAAACTCCATGCAGACAATGTCTTAACAGTCTCACTGTCACTCTGTCACACTGAAGCCAGGCTTTTCCTTAAAGTATATGTAAACCCTCACCTTGTAAAATGTTATCACTTTAAAAAAGATATAAAAAAACAAAACATTTGTATATAGATATAAAAATCAGCAGCACAATGATCTTCCCAGTGAATGGCTGTGCAGGGGGTTGCGTGTCAGCACCAGTCTGATCATTGGAGGAGAGCAGGCTGAATTCACAGCACAGCCATTCAGCCAAATCGGCAGAAGCGGTGTAGGAGCGCTTTATACAGCGCTCCTACACCGCCCCAAAGATGCTGCTTTCAGAACTTTTTTTCCCATCCCGCAAGCGCACCGCCCCAGTGTGAAAGCATTGGGAGGCATGAGAGGCAGTTTTCAGACTCTTTACAGGTGCTATTTTTAGGGCTAAAACGCCTGAAAACAATCTCAGTGTGAAGCCAGCCTCACTGTCAGCTTTTTAAATATAATTGTCGGCTTTTTTTCCTATATTTAGCGCCAAGAATGAGTTGTCATTTGAGCCCGCCACTAAATTAAACAAAGGGGCGCGGTCATTGGGTGACTCCGCCTCTTTGTTTCATTTAATGGCAGCCCCGAATGACAGCTCATTGTCGGCACTATTAAGTATAGAAGAAAAAACTGACAATTACATTTAACCACTGTTTAACTGTATCACTTTTGTTCCTTACTGACCTACAGAATACTTACACATGAGATTAAAGTTTGGCTGAATCGTCTCCCCCTCACGACACAGTTTGTTCCCAGATGGGGTGTCCGAGGGTGTCAGATGATCCTCCTAACCTTGAACTCAAACACTGAAGTAGATTTGCAATGTTTACACATCTTTATTATTATTGTTCTTTCATTTGTACTCATACATAGGACCCTACTTCCTATGTTCTACTGTATGGTTGACATTGTTCACCCCCCCTTCTTTTTTTCTGTTCTTCCTGAAAACTTCAATAAACATATCAAACAAGAAAAAGCCTATTGGATCTACTCAGTATTCAGAAATTAAGGACAGCCTCCTATCACCCTCAAGGGGACTCCCAGCCAGAACAATTCCTTAGATCAAACTTTAATAACATCTCACCTGGGATACGTAGATTGTTTAAGAAAGAGTTTAAAAGCCCTGTATAAAAAAGCCTCGGAGGCCTCAGATGCCCGGGGGTCAATGGAACAAAAAAAAGAAGTTTGACTTCAAACGTTAGAGTAGAAGACTTGCAACCTAGGGACAGAGTATTGCTAAAAAATCTGAGTGTTCCCGTTACACACAAACTAGCTGATTGCCGGAAGTCACAACCTTATATTGTCTGCAAACAGCTGCCCAGACTGCTGCCCTATCAAATTCACTCAAAAGGGAGGACAGGCCCATTAAAGTTATGGCACCGAAATCATCTCTTATATAAAACAGAAGCAGTTTGGATGCTCCAAGCAGTTCGGATGCCAGCCCCTCTTGTACGTTTTTTGCAGACCCTGTCCACTAACTCAATCTCAAGATGCAGTCTGAAGCACCGATGAAGAAGATAGTGAGGAAGAAGTGATGGGCATTAACTGGTTGTGACCCTCTCCACCTGAAGAGACTACTGCATCTTCTCTAGCCAAGGAAATAGACGCATGCGGTGGTTCCCAGACCTAAGATGCCAGAGGCCACGCCTCAAAGCCAGCTGTTAAAGGCCCCAGATGCCATATGCCATCAACAGCAAAAGATGTAAATAATCATGAAGACCATATAGAGTTAACGAAAGGAACAGAAGAAGCCTAACCTAATGTATCGCAGAAACCACAAACCAACAATGCTGTGTTATTTATTTCTTTAATCTGTTTTTCAAGGGTGTGCATTTAACAAAGGCTAAAAAATAAGCTACCATATCAATCCTGGCACAGTGGAATTTTGGCACACTGGATTAGTATGTGTGGTGAATCAAAACATATTAACCTTTCCAAAAAGTTCAACCTAAAGTAGAACTAAAGGCAAAACTTTTTTATGTTTTGGATAGAGTAATGGAGAATTTTAACTCCTGACTGATTTTTTTTTTTTTTCCGTGTCCCATTGTGGAGATTTTCCTTCACTTCCTGTCATGTAACCAAAACAGAAAGTGAGAACAAAAACCAGAGAAAATATGCAAACTCCGTGCAGACAATGTCTTAACAGTCTCACTGTCACTCTGTCACACTGGAGCCAGGCCTTTCCTTAAAGTATATATATGTAAACCCTCACCTAAAACGAATTCACTTTAAAAAAGTAATAAAAAACAAAACATTTGTGTATAGATATAAAAATCATTATAAATACATATTTCCCCCTTTGTATAAGTGATCACATACCCTTTGTTCACAGCTGCATAAGGAGATCAGAGAGGAAAAACAGCAGCACAATGATCTTCCCAGTGAATGGCTGTGCGGGGGGGTGGGGGCGTGTCAGCACCAGTCTGATCATTGGAGGAGAGCAGGCTGAATTCACAGCACAGCCATTCATTCCAATGGGCAGGGGCGGTGTAGGAGCGCTTTATAAGCGCACCGCCCCAGTGTGAAAGCATTGGGAGGCATGAGAGGCAGTTTTCAGAATCTTTACAGGTGCTATTTTTAGCGCTAAAATGCCTGAAAACTATCTCAGTGTGAAGCCAGCCTCACTGTCAGCTTTTAAATGTAATTGTCAGCTTTTTTACCCCTATATTTAGCGCCGAGAATGAGCTGTCATTCGAGCCCACCACTAAATTAAACAAAGGGACGGGATCATTGGGTGATATCACTGGGTGACTCCGCCCCTTTGTTTAATTTTAGTGGCATGCGCGAACGACAGCTCATTCTCGGCACTATTAAGTATAGAAAGTATAGAAAAAACCCCCCAGACAATTACATTTAACCACTTGCCGACCACCCGTCGCAGATGTACTGCGGCAAGGTGGCTCGGCTGCGCAAATCGTGCACTAGCTTTCGTATGCGCGCGCTCCGATTGGCCAGCGGGGGAGCCAATCAGCGAGTCTGGCAGACTTGGTGTTCGCCAGCCGCCCGCGATCGTTCCCCGCAGAGACAGAATGGGGATCTGCCAAACAAGATCTCCGTTCTGTCAGGGAATGACACTGTGATCTGTCTTCTGGCTAAGCAGGAAGAGGGATCTGGGTGTTTCCCCAGTCACACAGTCCCCCATACAGTTAGAAAACACAAACAGGGAACACATTTAACCCCCTGATCGCCCCTGATGTTAACCCCTTCCCTGCCAGTGTCACTAGTACAATGTCAGTGCATATTTTTAGCACTGATAACTGTAATAATGTCACTGGTTCCCAAAAAAGTGTCAAAAATGTCAGTTAGGTGTCCAATCTGTCTGCCGCAATGTCGCAGTCACACTAAAAATCACCGATCACCGCCATTACTAGTAAAAAAAATACAAAAATAAAAATGCCATAAATCTATCCCCTATTTTGTAGATGCTATAACTTTTGCGCAAACCAATCAATATATGCTTATTGGGATTTTTTTACCAAAAATTTGTAGAAGAATACATATTGGCCTAAACTGATAAATAAATTAGTTTTTTATATATATTTTTTGGATACATATTATAGCAGAAAGTAAAAAATATTGGCGGTCTTTTTTTGTTTATAGCGCAAAAAATAAAAATTGCAAAGATAATCAAATACCACCAAAAGAAAGCACTATTTGTGGGGAAAAAAGGACGTTTGTTTGGGTAAAACGGCGTACGACCGCACAATTGTCAGTTAAAATAACGCCGTGCTGTATTGCAAAAAATGGCCTGGTCATTAAGGGGGTAAATCCTTCCGGGGCTGAAGTGACAGTCAGCATCGGCAAGTGAGGGAGCCTGTCTGTACACACTGCCCCCTCACTGTGTATACTGCTCTTCACCTGTCCTCTCCTTGCAAACACTGCCCCCCCAAAGAGGACCTGTGATGTACCTGCTAACACATAGGGGACTACTGGCAATAAAATCATAAGTAAAAAAAAACACATGAAAAGTAAAAAAACAAAAAAACAAAAAAAAATTGAGCCTCCCCACATACCCAGGCATACTAGAGATGCACGATTCATTGTTAAAAAAGATCTGTATTCAACCCCCCTCTCCATCTGAACTGACATTTCCCCAATTCTATCTAAACAGTGCAGAGCCAGAGCTGTCAAACAAAAAAAAAGACATTCCTCAGTGCAGAGAGATAGAGAAGAGATACAATGTATCTCTAGGTTAGTTAGATCAAAAGGAATGAACTTCGGTCTGTAAATAAGGGCAGTTTAACCACTTAAGGACTAAACCTTTTTCTCACATTTGTCCCTTACAAGTTAGAATCAGTATTTTTTGCTAGAAAATTACATAGAACCCCCAAACATTATACATATTTTTTTAACAGAGACCCTAAAGAATAAAATGGCAGTTGTTGCAATATTTTATGTCACGCTGTATAAAAAATTTAATTTTTTGGGGGAAAAAAACACTTCCATGAATTAAAAAAAGACTAAACAGTAAAGTTAGCCCAATTTTTTTTGTATAATTGTCAGGGCTGGGGTCAACCCTTCCTTCTCAAACCTGGCCGCTCAGCTGTCAGCTAATTGCCAGCTCTTATCTCTCCACAGTGACTCAACTGTTGATGATATCCTGCTCGTCAGTCCTGCCTACTTAAGCCATCCAGTCCAGATGGTCTCTGACTTTGTCCTGGTCACATCTCTAGAGATGCTCTCCTGTATTCCTGTTAAAAATTTGCTTGGCTGACATTCCTTCTGGCTCCAGATCCTGCTTGCTGTTCTACTACGCTCATCTCTGGCTCCCTGACGTTTTGGCTTGTCTGACTATCCGTTCCGGTTCCTGAACTCTGGCTATGTTTTGACTACGTTTACATTTTTTTATTATTATTAAACAAGTGTGATTTAACTGTACTTCTGTCCCAGTCTGATTCATGGTTTCTGACAATAATGTGAAAGAGGATGTTACACCACGAGAATCGTGAAAAAATCGTGATTTTTATTCTAAGCAAAAAAATTGTGATTCTCATTTTACCCAGCATCGTGCAGCTCTAATGTAAACCAAAAATTTGACTCAAGTGGTTAAGTGGCTGTAAAGAACTGATGTAAAAACTGATGTAAAAACTGATGTAAACTGATCCGTTTTTTCTTTGAAAAAACGTGATGAACTGATGAAACAAACTGAAGGCATGTGTGAAAGGGGCCTAATACATTCTATGCATTAAGCCCTTCACGCCCACCGTATGCAAATATGCGGCCTTCGGCTTGAAGGGGTTGTACCGGGGTGATGCACGCAGCGGCACGCATCACCCCGGTACCGTTTTTTAGAGCCTTTCTTCTAATAACAATCGATGCTGCTAAGCAGCAGCTTGATCATTATCATAATCAGTGGGAGGGGACGTCCCGCCCGGGCTCTCCCGTCCCACCGAAACTGGCTTGGATCGGGTGTTGGATCTAGTAACCCGAAAGCAAAGTCATGACACTAAATTTAAAAAAATGACAGCATTCAAAACTGCCAAACTTGGTGTTTTGAATGCTTTTAAGTGCAAAGGAGGGATTTGGGGTTTCATAGACCCAAGATTCCTACATAAAAAGCATCTGTCACATATTATATTGATGTTTACATTCCTTGTGACAGCAATAAAAGTGATGAGAAGTTTTTTTTTTTTAAAGCGACAGCATTAAAAAAAAAAAAAAATAAAATAAATAGTAAAAAAAAAAAAAAAAATCAAACATTTAAAGCGCCCCATCCCTCCATGCTCACGTGCAGAAGCAAACATAAATCGCGCCTGCAAATGTATACAGTGTTCAAAACACACGTGAGGTATTGCCGCGATCATTAGAGCGAGAGCAATAATTTTAGTGCTGGACCTCCTCTGTAACTCTAAACTGGTAACATGTAGAAATGTTTCTGTTTAAATGATTTTTATTAAGGTTTTGAATATACATAGTAAAAGTATAAAGGCAAACATAAACTGCAATATTTCCTGCCATACAGTCATACCTGGATATTATGGCTGTAGGCATGCATAGTCCAAACATGAGTCTAAAAATTGGATTAGGCCTGACACCCAAACATGCTGTAAGGATATTGCTCCCCTCCCAAACACCTCAACTGGGAGCAAACTGTGTATTGGGGTAGGAAGCAATAGTGCTTGCCTTAGTCAGAACGCAGGCTGCATTATTTATCATAGTCCAGAATTTGCTGGAGGTTATCCGGTACAGAAATATGATGGTTACCAACATTCACAGGAATTAGTATGAATAGCCTCTAGAAGGTAGGCTCATAATGGGGTTATGTGATATCGATCAGATCAAGTGTAACAGGGTTGTACAGCCTTAGGGGTCTTTGCTTAATAACATTATGGAAACTGGATAACAATACTAGATATATGCTGCCTAGGGCTCAAGGATATTCAGTAAACTATATTAACACAACACTGATAACGTTAGTGTCCGGACAAAAACAGTAGAAACCAAGAGTCACCCTCACCCTTGGGTGGTCCTTGCACACTCCCACCGATGTAGCAGGAGTAAGATCTGTGCTGGAGATATCTCAGTAGGCGATGTGGAGGACCCCCTCCAGGGGAAAGTTAGGTTGTTCAGACATCACCTACATTGAGTACCTGCAGGCATCAGTTGTTCTTGTTGACCTAGTCCCGAGGGTCAATAAACGCTGAACACTGAGGACGAAGCCCAGTAGCCCCAAGGGTCATGATCTATAACCAGGAACCAAAAGCTGTAGTTATGAAGTCAGATCATTACCTGTAAAGGCTATTTGGTCTGGCTAGTACAAGCAGAGAAGTGAGGTTAGGTGGAAGGAAGGAAAGAGGTTTGGAAAGGGGAGAAGAGCATTAAAAGAGGTAGAGGGGTAGAGAAGAACTCACACAGAGAGCTAATGGAGCAGGTGCCTAGGGGGGCCCCAAGATTAGGCTACTCCCTGCTGGGGTTATAGAGTAATTCCAACATATCGGGCCCAGGGTTTCCAGATCAGTTCAAATTTCTCAGAAATGCCAAGGATGATGCTGGAGATCTTTTCCTTGGGCATGATCCAGGATATTTTTTGTTTGGCCAAATGGAAAGAAACCGAGGGAGATTTCCAAACGTGTGTGATTGTTAGTTTGGTCCCCAAGAGTATATAGAAGATTAGGGCTTGGGAATATTTGGAGAATCTGGAATGCTTTGATTAAGAAGAGCAATGGAGGGATCTTGGTGTACAGCCCCCCCATGGTTTTGCGGATAAGATTAAAGATTTTGTTCCAGTAGCCCCTTATTTTAGGGCACTGCCAAAGGGTATGGAATAGAGTGCCCAGGTGTCCACAACCTCTGAAGCAGAGGGGGGAAGACTGCGGGTAAAATTTGTTGAGGCGGGTAGGGACAAGGTACCAGTGAGACATGACTTTAAGATTAGCCTCGATTAGGGAGATATTATGAATCCCCATAAACGATCTAGAAAAGCAGGAGTGCCATGTGTTCAAATCCCATTCAATCTCGAGGTCCCTTTCCCAACTCAGAATGTAGGATGCTTTCTCTATAGGTTCAGCCAGGGCTGAGTATATCAGCAAGATGCCCCCCCCCCCCATGTCCATGACTTTTAAACACCAGCGCTCATATGAGGTGACAGTTAGAGGGATTTGGTTTATGAGTTCAGATTGAGTTTAAGAAATGGGAGATTTGGTAAAAGTGGAATTTTTCAGAAGGGGGCATTTCTAGTTTATTAATGCAATGGATTAATTTGAGGGGTCCACAAGAGTTGAAGAAGTGCCCTATTCGGAACAACCCTTTGTTCAGCCACCACTGAAAGGCCTTGAAATCCATCCCTAGGGGGTATTGGGGATTATGGAAGATATGGGTGAGTGGCTGCCAAGCGGATGCTATATTCTTCAGTTTATATAGTGAGTCACACAGTGCTACTGAGTGAGACAATGTTGGGGATAGAATTGGGAGGGGGGGGGCGTGACTTGGGAAGGCTCCATAACAAAAAGTCAATCGTAAAATTCAGGATTGCCTGCCTTTCCATCTCTATCCAGTCTGGTTTAGGGCCTCTAGGATAGACGGTAGAAATTTGTCCCAGCTGTGCTGCCTGATATTACTACCTGAGGTTAGGTAGGCCTAACCCCCCTTTCAGTCTGGGTCTATATAATATGTGTTTAGAAAGGCGGCATCCCTGTTTACCCCAGATAAATCGGATGATAGCTGATTGTAATTTGTTTATATATAGCTTTGTTACGGGAATAGGAAGGGAGCGAAGTAAATAAAGAATTTGTGGTAAAAGGGTCATCTTGATCGCATTAACTCTGCCCACCCAGGACATCCCATATAAGGACTATTGGGAAAGGTCAGCTGAACATAGATGGGTAATTATTTTTGTAAAGAAGAGGGGTAACTTCAGGAGAAGGGAAAGTGGCTTTTCAGTCTGTCTGTAGATTTTGCCATGTTGACACGTAGGCCAGAGATTTGCCTAAATTTGTGTAGCAGCTGGAGAATGTTGGGAGTCGAGATAAGAGGAGACGTCACAAAAAGTAGGACATCATCCGCGAACAGTGCTCATTTATGGGAAGACTGTCCGCATTGAACTCCGTGGATATCTAGATGAAGTCTTATGGCAATGGCCAGGGTGATGGCTATTGCGAAGAGGATTGGGAAAAGGGAGCATCCCTGCAGTTGCTCACTTCGCTAGGATCCTTTCCAGGTTTTGGGATCACCAAAATAAATGCAAGGTTTGATGCTGGATCCAGTGGTGCACCTGGATGTGGGCCAATTTTATCATTTTGTAGGTAAAACCGTCCACTCAACCATCTTAAATGTATTGCTGCACTGGAAGTTAGTGCCAAGTTTAAGGCTATTCTGGAGGCTTCCAGTTTAGATAGGGAGTCAGGGGTGGGATTGTGTTTGTGTGCTTTGTTAAGCCATTTAAAGTCTTTCCTTAGGTTTGTTATCACCACCTGCCTTTTACGTTTTGTACGTGAGGCTAGTTGGATCATCTTCCCCCTCCATTACCGCTTTATGTGCCCAAAGAGAGCTTGGAGAAATGTTATCTATGTCGTTAAGGAGGAAGTACTCACTAAGTTCCTTCTTCTGCCAAGCAGCTTGGCCTTGGTTCAGAGCATAATAAGAAATAAGGGTATATAGTACACGTGCACTATTAATATGGCCCTTGACCAGGATGTATCGACCCTCCCTATCTCTAACAGTTAGAGAGTGATTGAAAGAAGTACTTTTAGAAATGAGTACAGACACCCCCCTTTTTTTGACATCTGCATTGGCAAGAAAAAAAGTGGGGTATTTGTGGTGTAGGAATGAGAGGTTGAAATTACCCGGGAAGTGAGTTTCCTGGCCCTGGTGTCAAAGCATTCAAGATTAAGTAAGCTCTCTGTTTAGTTATCTGGGAGGGAAACAAAATAAACAAAATAATAAGGAGTGAGTAAAGAGCAGAGAGGAAGAAAAGGATATACCATATATACTCGAGTATAAGTTGAATTTTTCAGCACATTTTTTTGTGCTGAAAGTGTCCCCCTCGACTTATACTGGAGTCAAGCACTTTTCTGCAGCAAAAAATGTCATTTTCCGAACCGACTTTGGGGCCCTGTATCTCAGGGCCACTTGGTGCTAGGAACCCCAAATTTGGTGTGCAAACCCAGTGGAACTGATACCACAATATATCCAAAGCTGAAGTTCCTAACCCTAAGTGGCCCCGAAATACAGGGCCCCAAAATCGGTTCGGAAAATGTCATTCTCTGCTGCAGAAAAGTGCTTGACATTTTCTGAACTGATATTTGGGGCCCTGTATCTCGGGGCCACTTGGTACTAGAAACCCCAGCTTTAGAAATTTTATGCTGCTTGTTCCACTGGGTTTGCACACCAAATTTGGGGTTCTTAGCACTAAGTGGCCCCGAGATACGGGGCCCCAAATTCGGTCAACTGTGTCCATCTGCAGCAATGTCATTTCGGGACCCTTTGGGTTCAGAGACCCAAATTTTTGCTTCAGCTAGGGGGCATCTAGGAACCCTTAACTACCGAGTTTGAAGTTCAGGGGACCTATGGCTGCAAATGGGCACAGTGAGGCATGCAAATGGGCATTGTTGACCCTCTTTTCCACTTACAGTAGCTGTGCATTTCTCACCCTCGTCTTATACTCAGGTCAATAAGTTTTTCCCATTTTTTTTGTGGTAAATTAGGGCCTCGACTTATACTCGGAACGACTTATACTCGAGTATATACGGTATATACTGTGCATATTATTCTACATAAAATGTCTCTAATGGGATCAAAATATGTAATGGCTTATCAATACACAGCACTACACTGTATAATAAAGATAAAATTGAAAACAAAATATACAAAAATACAGTAAATACAAATAGCCTTTATTGTAACTCACAGCAAAAATGTACATTCCCATCAATACAATAGGTATCAAGTTTAAAAACAATTAAAATACCATAGCCACACATTGATCAAGTAATATATGCATGCATAAATTCTTCAATAAAGATTCGTTACAAAGTATAATGCCGCGTACACGCGACCGTACTTTCCGGCAGAAAAGGTCAGACGGAATCATTCCATCGGACATTCCGATCGTGTGTGGGCTTCATCTGACTTTTTCTTTCGAAAATTCTGAAGACCTAGAAATAGAACATATTTCAAATCTTGGCTATTGAACTTCCTTTTTCTAGTCCCGTCATACGTCATTGCGTTCTAAACGATCGGACTTTGGTGTGATCATGTATAGGCAAGTCCGTTTCAGCAGAACTCCGTAAAAAAAAAACGTCAGAGTTCATTCCGCCGGAGAGTCCGGTCATGTGTACGTGCCATAAGGCTTCATGTACACTGCTGCTGGTAAACGGACGTTTAGGAGCAGTTGGGCGTTTTTTTTCAGCTGCCCCTGAACTCTCCTCTATGTTATCCTATCAGTACATGTACACAGGGTCGTTTATAGTTATTTCTAGGCAGTTCAATTTTGTATCATTTTTTGTAAAGCAAAAAAAATGCGTTCAGGACATATGTTCAGAGGCATTTGAAACACCAAATGTCTGTAGCAGCTTGTAAATGCGTGTAAACGCAGTAACTCTTGTTTAGCCGTGTTTCGTTTACAGGCATTTTTAATGGAGATATATTTTTGACTATTAAAAAAAAAAATAAACGCTTCAAAACGCAAACGGGGCAAAATTGACTTTTTATACTGTCAAGTTAAGTCGTTCAGGAGAGGTTTCAAAACATCCCATGTACATTTAGCCTTAGTGAATGGTATTCCAAAGGGACATGTGATGTTATACAATTATAAATCCACTGCGACCATTTACTGGTTAGCCTAACTCCTTCATAATTAAAGTAAAACAAATCTTATTGTCAGAACACAGTTTTGCAACTTTTAGTAAAACTGTACCTATCATCACAACTACTTTGTGTATCCAGCTGAATTTGGTGGTAAATAGTAAAAGATATGTCCTGATTTTTTCGTCATTATCAAAGGAAAAACTGTCATGAAACAGTAAAAAAAAAATGTTTTTTTTTTTTTAAATGTAGCTGTATGTGTCTTGCTATTACCATAACCTGCCACCAAAGAACAGCCCAAAATTAATTCTCTTGCGCCTGATGACCACAGCAATACCATATGAATGTTATTTATTGCTTGTACCTGTAGTAGGGCCCAGAAACAATAGTGTGCATTTTGCATTTTTTTATCTTACCTAAAATATACTGGCTGAAACAGGCTGTGTTCAGAGGCAATAAAAAAAAAGAAGAAAAATGTCTATAAAAACTGTGCTTTTTCTACCTGTGTGCATAAGACCTTAAAGAGCAAAAATGTGGGTCATCGTACCACATGCTCTTTTGCTCCTTTTGCCAAACCCTCAGGTAAGAATTCTGCACTTGCACAATTTAATTTAAAAGATGGATGATATACAGGGCGCTGGCTGACACAGGGGAGATTGCGTGATCAGATCAGAGTGGCTTGAAAATTATTTATACTGTACATCTTTCCTACACAGGTTAGCACAGGTTGGTAAGCATACATTTTCTTTTGGGGGGCAGTTTTAAATCTAGTTAGGTGTAAGCTGAACATTCCACTTTATATAAAGTCACTTAAGAAGCCTAATTGCATCATATTTCATATAGGGCCCACTGCCCATCAAAGCTGGCAGGCGAGCTTTACAGCGAGCCACTTAGTTATCCTACCAGTATGGTTTGTACTGTATATCATGGTAAGCAGAAATAAACTACAGTATATAATCAAGCAACAAGTAATGCACTTGCAGGATAAAAATATGAACGCAAGTTGCTCACTAATGGGAGAACATTTGGGGGAATCCAGGATGGAGAAAGATTTGGGGGTCCTAGTAGATCATAGGCTAAGCAATAACATGCTAAGCCAAGCTGCAGAATATTAACATGCACCATATTTATCGGCATATAACACACACTTTCCCCCCCTTAAAATAAAGGGCAAATTATGGGTGTGTGTTATACACAGATATTTACCTGGCTGCCTCGAGGGGGGGGGGGGGGTAGCGAGCACCGCCGGATTACACATAGCCGGGATCTCCTGAGGATTGGTGACCACCAATCCTCAGGAAGGATGTGCTGGAATTGGAGAGAGTTCAAGGGCAACCAAGCTACCAAGCTAATATGGGGACTGGAGGACCTCAGTTACAAGGAACGGCTACAAGCATTAAACTTATTCTCCCTGGAGAAGAGATGCTTGAGAGGAGATATGATAGTGATAAACAAATACCTCAACTATGATTCTAGCATAGGGAAAAACCTATTCAGTTTTAGGGAGCTTAAAAAGACACATGGCAACTCAATGAAACTGGAAGAGAAGCTGTTTAACTTTAAACTGCGTAGGGGGATTTTTACTGTCAGAGCGGAGAAGAAGTGGAACTCCCTTCCACATTTGGTAGGGTCAGTAGGCAGCATGAATAGTTTAAAAGAAAACGCTTAGAAAGGACATCTTAGCAAACGCAATATACAAGGATATGCAAAATGATTTTGACATATGCGCACGCGCACACTCCCACACCCACTCAGTTTAAACTGGATGGACTTGGAGTCTTTATTCAACCTTATCCACTATGTAACTATGTAAATGACCAAACAGTCCTGACGGTGATATCAGTTTATGGAATTCTAGAGGCAACAGGGCTGGTCGTGGACACGGTGCATCCTCATCAGCACGTGGCCGTGGGACATGCTTGTCCTTTTTTTCGGCAGCTGGCCACGTTGCGCCGCAACATGCGGAAGACTTGGTAGAGTGGATGACCAAGCCGTCTTCATCCTACTCATCCTCTCTCACCCAGGCTCAGGGTACTTGTCTGGCAAAGCAGCTACCAACGTGGCCTCTTCCCTCGGCTCAATGGCATCAGTCACTTCTTCCCTAGCCCCACCATGTCCTCCTGAGGAGTCCCCCGAACTGTTTCACCACAGTTGTGGGTACATGCTCCAGGAGGCTCCGATGATGGTACTCAGCTAGAGGAAGGCAGTAACATGAGCCCAGACAGAGGGGGTGCCCAAGTAGGACAGCAATCTGGCAGTCATTTTCCCCCAGCTGCAGCATACTGCCAGCTTTGCTCCAGTGATGAGGAGGGAGGGATGATGAGGTTACTGACTCCACGTGGGTGCCTGATAGGAGAGAGGAGGAGGAGGCACATCACCAACGAGGCAGGATGCCCTCCAGGGGCCAGCTTAAGGGCAGCACACCAACTGCATCACACCGCAGAGCTCCGCATGTGCAGGGCGCTGCTGTCTCTGCGCGTTATTCCAAAAGTTCTTTGGTGTGGGCCTTTTTTAAGACAAGTGCATCAGATCCCACCACTGCTATTTGCAACATATGTCTCAAGCATATCTCGCGTGGCCAAAACATCACCTGCTTGGGCACCACATGCTTGACCAGACATATGTTGACCTGCCATGCAGTTCGTTGGCAAGCTTACCTAAAAGACCCACACCAAAGAACAAAGAGGACCTCTCCTTGCTCCTCATCAGCTGGGCTCTCAAAACCCCACTATACCTTCAGTCCTCTCTGAGACCGGCACTGAGAGGAATGAAGGTGTAGAATTAGGTGTGTCACAGCCAAGTACTTGCGGGCAATCTGCTATCTGCTATCTGTACACCGACGTTAGATTGTACCAGGCAAATTTCCCTGCCCCAGCTGCTGCACCGTCGAAAGGAGTTTGCTCCCAGCCATCCACATGCACAGCAGTTGAATGCTAGCTTGGCTAAATTGCTAGCACTTCAACTGATGCCTTTTCAGTTGGTAGACTCTGCCCCCTCCCGTGAGTTTGTGGAATGCGCGGTTCCTCAGTGGCAGGTTCCCAAATGCCACTTTTTTTCATGGAAGGCGATTCCAGCTCTCTACCAACATGTGGAAGGCAATGTCTTGGCCTCGCTGGACAAGGCGGTCAGCAATAAGGTGCATATTACCGCTGACTCATGGTCTAGCAGGCATGGACAGGGACGTTACATATCTTTCACGGTGCATTGGGTGACTCTTCTGGCAGCTGGGAAGGATGCAGGACAAGGTGCAGTAGTGTTGGAGGTTGTTCCACCACCACGCCTCCAAAATGTTACTACTGGTGATTCTGACACACCTCTCTCCTCCACCCCTTCCTCTTCTTCCTCCTCCATGGCCTCTTCCTGTGCTTTGTCCTTGGAACCAGTGGTGCTCCGTAGGCGTTCAAGGGGCTACGCAAATACGCAGGCCAAAAGATGCCATGCGGTGCTTGAGCTGGTGTGCTTGGGGGACAGGAGCCACACTTGGGCAGAGATTCTGTCAGACAATGGCACCAACCTCCTCTCCACCCTCCGACAGGGACAACTGACCCATGTGCCCTGTTTGGCTCACATCCTTAACTTGGTGGGCCATGATCAGGGATGCATGCACTGTCCTGTCACCATTTGAGGAGGCCACAAGGATGGTGAGCAGTGACAGTGCATGCATCAGTGACACTGTCCCCCTTGTCCACCTGTTGGAGCACACTCTGCGTGGAATAATGGACAGGGCACTTGAGGCAGAACAGAGGCAGGAAGAGGAGGACTTCCTTAGCTCTCAAGGACCCCTTTATCCAGAGAGTGTTCCTGCGTGCCCGCCGATCACGCAGGAAGAGGAGGAGGAGGATTGTGTCAGCATGGAGGTGGAGCCTGGCACTCAGCATCAGCAGCAGTCTTCAATGGATCATTTACAGTCCCAAGAAACCCATGGACTTGTACATGAATGGGAGGAGGTGGCTGCGGATCATGTTGTCCTTATTGACCCAGAGGACTCTGGACCGAATGCCTCAGCAAACCTACACTGCATGGCCTCCCTGATCCTGCAAAGCCTGCGGAAGGATCCTCGTATTCATGGCCTGGACGAGCTAGGAGATGGCTGCCTGAGAGAACAGCTCCCGCCGTTGCATCCTTCTTATCGGTATTACCGGAGGTAAATCTCGCTTATCCGTCAGTATCACAATGGGAACATCTTCCCGACACACTTCTGCCTCACGGTCCCGCTCGCCCCGCGAACCTACAGGGAACATGAGCCAAAGCATCCCTGAAATGTTCAGGACACAGAGAAGCAATATGGCGTCGTCCCCTCACAGCTCCTCACAGGTGCTTGAAATGCAAATGACGAGGCAGTTGATTACACCTCAAGTGTCGCTCCCTCTGACATCAGGAGCATCAGATAACCCACAACCTCCCAGCCTCAATATTCATGATCTAAGGGCTATTGCAACCGATATCAAGGACACTTTGTCAGCCGCCATTGCTGAGCTCAGAGTGGACATACACACCTTAAATGACAGAGTTCTTGAGGTTGAAAAAACCACAGCAAAACATGACACTGTCCTCCGCAAAGTCACACAAAGGATTGATACGCATACCCAGCAGTTGAGAGAGACACAACGCCGCATAGAAGACCTTGATAACTGCGGTCGGCGCCACAACCTCAGAATACGAGGCATGCCGGAGTCCATTGATTCTGAACACCTAACCCCTGCCGTGACTGAATTGGCTTGCTTGACAGACCTCCTCAAACCCGAATCGAGATGGAAAGAATCCATGGAGCATTGCGCCCCAAAGGCAGAGAAACTGATCCACCTAGGGACATAATATATTGTATTGTGGACTACAAGTTAAAGGAAGACATACTGAGGCAGGCAAGGGGCAAACATCCACTACAATATAATGGCGCGCAGCTTCAGATCTTCCAAGACGTATCTGGTATCACTCTGCAACACCGCAGAGATCTGAAGCCGCTACTTGAGGTTTTACGTTCTCACGGGATTCTTTACAGATGGAAGTTCCCTTTCTGTCTATTGGCTACTCATTTAGGCCGCACGGCCCTCCTAAAAGTGCCTGAAGATCTACCTCAATTTTGCGACAGCCTGGGCATACCCCTAGTGGATGTTCCGAATAGGTATGCGGAATTCCGCCATCACGCTGCGGGGAGACAACCACCCCAGGTAGAACCGATGGAGGCACAGGCATCACACCACCGAAGAAGAAGATCCCCATCAGGCACCCGACCACATGCCATATATCAGGGTATCCAGCACGAACACAGCCCCATAATCTCACCAAGATCTGGGAAAGCACGCAGAGATTACTGAGGACTGTCTCCCTCTACACATTATATAAGACCCCAGTTGCCACGTTCGGCTTGATTGTTAAACCTCAGCAGCTTATACAGTTTTTCTTCATGCTTGCATCCGAGACTGTCTTTGCTCCTCTAAGTCAATGACTTGTTCCACTGTCAGAAGATAGATACCATAATAACTACCTGTCTGCAGATAATGGCACGTACTGACTATGCCCCATATCATGCTGTCAGGAATATATGCATGATGATGTACAGTATACCCTCACTGGAACTTGGCTGCCCCTTAGCCCTGAAACACGGCTATATATCCTTGAACGGTCTGACCCTCACCGCTTCCAAGATAAGGTCCGCAAGAACTATACCAACAAGAGACAGATCCGAGCCAAATCAACTGACAGTTATGCTGACTGAAGCTGAGAAACCCCTACAGTTTATCCCGCAGCTGACTCCAGCTTAAATATTATACACACTGTGCGGCTTGGGTAATGTTCGCTGATCTGTGTTCTAACGCTTATATTATGATTGCACTTTCTTAGTTTAACATGGTTGGGATCCGATCACTCGTGTGCGGGCACAAGGGGTAGAGGATGCTACTATATGTTTTGGGACTGAGTGAGATTCTAGATCGTCATTTATCCCATGCTGTGGAAGGCTCCCCCTTGTGCCCAGACATGAGAGTAGCAATTAAATCTAAACAGTCAAACGTTTATTGTCTCCTTCTTCCTTGGCTGTTAGCCAACCCCCACCTCATTGATACTCATAAGAGTCAGCACCCTCCCATAGAGCGCTACCCTCTAAACCGTCTGCACTATGGTTCGTTCATTTATTAATAGAAAGGCAATGGTTACGGTGTATCATAGAATTAGGTGTTTGCTAAGCCGCACCCAGATAGCTTCACTGAGATTTCGTAGATTGTGACCTGGTAATACACGCAACAGTTTTGACAGATGGAATGCATTATACAATACTCTTCCCAATCTGTCAGAGGAAATTTAGAGGCTATCCACTTCTCTCTACACATGCTGAGCAACACACTTCCGTCCACTAAACCTACATTTATGAAGATTGTAGACAAATATAAATATAAATATACAAATTTTTAATGAGGTGGGGTGCTGTATAAAGCATGTAACCCAATTTTCACTTCTAGTTTAACATGTTTAAATGCTCCTTATTTTCAATAACCCCCTTGAGGATGCAGTCTCACGACACTTTGTATGCAATGCTGTATGTATAATGTGACACATGAGATCAACTCTGGCTACTAACCACAACACTGTATATTATTCTTTCACCCCAGCGATTACACCACCGCTATTGGGGTTCTAGTGGCAAGACATGACCACCCAACACATACTAACTGATTCCCCCTACCTCCCTCAGCCAAGGGAACTTCCACTTCCACTCCTCAACCATCCGCTGTATTCTTTTTGGATACTACATGAAAGACACATACTGATATCTAAATGGCCTTAGCTCGTACCCTTACTAAAACACCCTCCACTCATGTGATTTCTTAGAATGCAACGGCGGATTACCCTTCTACATATTTCTTAAACCTTCTCCTACGTTCGGTACTTCCCAACCCCCACACAGTGCAGTGGGAAGATCCAGATTTGTTTCTGGAACACATCTCACTGATAAAACACTGTACCAACCTGACCTATCTCACAGTAGATTGGGTCAGTTAAATACCCCCTTTCCCCTCTCCATCTCCCACGCCCTTTTTTCTCTTTGTGAATAAATACACGAACGGTCATATAACCCAATCGCAGGAATCTCCCTACTTCCATCCTCGCTCCGCATCGGACACCCCCCCAACTAACATGGCAGCTACAGACCACACTAAGCTTAGAGCAAATGAACCTCTTAAACCACAAACAGATGCTCATATAAAGATAGTCTCACTGAATATCCGAGGATTGAACACCCCGGAAAAAAGGTCCCAACTACTTTACACATTGCACAAACATAAAACACAAATCGCATTCAATCAGGAAACGCATTTCTGTACTGACAACATACCCAAACTTGGCAACTATCATTACCCCACAGTGTACCATGCCTTAAACGACACCTCTAAAACAAAGGGGGTCGCTATACTAATTTCGAGAACTTTCCCCCTGCAAATCTCGGAAACCAAACAAGACCCTAATAGTAGATACCTATTCATCAAAGGAACATTACACAACAAACCTATTACACTGGCAAATATATATACTCCTAACAAACAACAAGTCACGTTCTTTCGAGAAACCTTGCAATTGCTCACCAAATTCTTTTCTGGCATTCTTGTTGTGGGTGGAGATTTCAATGTAGCGCTAAACCCACAACAGGACACCTCCAATGGATCAACCTCCCTGCCTTATAGAGCTCTGAGAGCCATCAAAAAACAGCTACAGGAATTGACCTTGCATGACGCTTGGCGCACACTGCACCCAAACGAAAGGGATTTTACATTTTACTCCTTGCCCCACAACAAGTATTCCAGAATTGACCACTTTTTCATCTCCCAGAATGATTTAGCTCTTCTCACGCAAGCAACCATAGACCCTATGATACTCTCTGATCATAACCGCATCTCCATGACATTGACTATTCCATTATCTCATCACACAAACTCGATCTGGCGACTGGATAACTCCATGTTGACAGATCTAGACATCACTAAAAAAATCTCCACCCGACTTTCCCACTATTTCCAGGAAAATTCTACCGGTGAAACCAAACCACCCACTACATGGGCTGCACACAAATGTGTCATGAGAGGGGAATTCATTTCCATAGCTGCTTTCCGAAACAAACAACAACAAGCCCATATAACCGCTCTTTCCAACAAAATTCATGCGTTGGAAAGGACTCATAAATTATCCCTCGCCACTAAATCCCTCACGGAGCTCTTACGAGCAAGAGAAGATCTTAGAGAGGAAATAAATAAAACAATTTGGTGCAAATACATTCTAAATCAAAAATTATATTACGAATTCGGAAATAAATCAGGAAAATTATTAGCCAGAGCATTACAACGTAAGAAAGCAGCATCAACCATACACAAGATTAAGAACCCCTCCGGGAAGTCTTTCGTATCCACAGACGACATCGCCACTCAATTTGTCAATTATTTCTCCAAACTCTACAATCTACCCCAAACAGAAATGACAGACCCAACTCGAAATAGACAGGAGGCGATATCTACATTCCTATCACAACACAGTGTTCCACCCATTTCCCCTGAAGATTCCATGACTCTTGACTGCCCTATTAGTATTGAGGAAACCACGACGGCTCTGAAACAATTCAAAACAGGAAAAAGTCCTGGTCCAGATGGTTACTATAAAACCTTTCAAGAAATACTCGCCCCCCATTTTACCAAAGCATTCAACTGATTCGCTTCATCTCCACAAGGTTATAAAGATTTACTAGAGGCACATATCACTCTAATACCGAAACCTGGCAAAGATGTAACATTAGTGACCAACTATAGACCCATCTCCCTCCTAAATGTCGATTTAAAACTATACGCCAAAATTCTCGCTAACTGCATACTCCCTCTCATCCCTAAACTTATCTCTCTCGACCAAGTCGGTTTTGTCCCTGGCAGAGAAGCTAGGGATAATACCATAAAAGCTCTCCACATTCATCACCACCTTTCATCATCCTCCTCTCCCAAAAAACAAGTTTTTCTTTTGTCGCTGGATGCGGAGAAGGCGTTCGACAGAGTGGCCTGGGACTACATGTCAGCAACACTACAGGCAATGGGGTTTCCCCACACAATTTCTCCAAATGATATTAGCATTATACTCCTGCCCCACAGCCAGAATAATGCCCCGTACACACGGTCGGACTTTGTTCGGACATTCCGACAACAAAATCCTAGGATTTTTTCGGACGGATGTTGGCTCAAACTTGTCTTGCATACACATGGTCACACAAAGTTGTCGGAAAATCCGATCGTTCTGAACGCGGTGACATAAAACACGTACATCGGGACTATAAACGGGGCAGTGGCCAATAGCTTTCATCTCTTTATTTATTCTGAGCATGCGTGGCACTTTGTCCGTCGGATTTGTGTACACACGATCGGAATTTCCGACAACGGATTTTGTTGTCGGAAAATTTTATATCCTGCTCTCAAACTTTGTGTGTCGTAAAATCCGATGGAAAATGTGTGGTGGAGCCCACACACGGTCGGAATTTCCGACAACAAGGACCTATCACACATTTTCTGTCGGAAAATCCGACCGGGTGTACGGGGCATAAGAGTCAATGGTCGCCTTCTCCGTGTCGAATGGTACTCTCCAGGGATGCCCACTATCACCTCTTATTTTTATACTCACTTTGGAACCCTTTTTACACAAAATTAGAGCGAATCCCAATATTAAAAGGCATTGATATCCGCAACAAACAATATAAACTCGCAGCATATGCTGACGACATCCTACTCTTCCTGTCGGACCCCTTGATCACCATACCCAACCTGCTAAAAGATCTTACCTCCTTCAACGCTTTATCCAACTTATAAAAAAATTTCGCAAAATCCAAAGCCCTCAATATCTCCCTTCAGCAGACATTGGTGACGCAATGTAAGACGAATTTCCCTTTCAGCTGGGAACCCAATGAAATTACCTACTTAGGGACCCAAATACCGACCCACCTAGATGAACTATATGATAGAAATTATTTACCGATACTCACTAGTATACGAAAGGATCTCCTCAACTGGACTTCAGGCCAATTCTCCTGGTTTGGAAGAATTGCCATCATAAAGATGAATATCCTGCCCAGATTATTGTATGTCCTACAGACCATTCCTATCAAACTACCCACATCATTCTTCACCACATACAAGAAAATATACAGGAACTTCATATGGGCGGCAAAGTCCCCCAGATTGAGCTGGGATAAAATGATTATCCCTAAACTAAAAGGTGGTTTAAGTCTTGTCGACATCCATAAAAACCATACAGCTTGTCACCTTACAAGAATAATCGATTGGCACATTCACAAAGCCACTAAGGATTGAGTTGACCTTGAAGATTCCCTTGCCCACATTCCCATCTCCCACCTACCATGGATTGATGCAAAGGCTACGCCTAAAGAATACACCACACACCCACTGACGGAACCCACACTCACCGCTTTTAGAACTGTTTCCCAAACACTTCGATGGAGCCCCTCACTGGGACCGTTGACCCCTATAGTTGGCAACCCTGACTTCACCCCTGGAGTGCCATTGCGTAACCAATCTCACTCACATACTACACATCCTCTTAGAGCCTCACAATTTTTTCACAAGGGTACACTCCTTCCATTTAATGCACTTCTCTCACATTTCCCAGACTACCACATACCATTTTATAAATTTCTTCAAATGAGACACTTTTTGAATAACGTCAGACCTACTTCCCAGTGGTTTAGAGAACAGATACCATTTGAAACACTTTGCACTAGCACACCTCCACAAAGACATCTTATCTCAGTAGTCTACTCACTACTATTTAGCGAACAAGACCCCAAAATCAACGCAGTTAACCAAAAATAGGAAACGTAACTCGGGTTAGACATATCTACAGGAGAATGGGAAAATATCTATGAGCACATTCATAAAGGGTACCTAACTAGAGTATCTGTGAGGAGTTGCAGTGTTGTGGCACCAGTGCCTAAGGCCCAATTTTTCTGCCCCTGTTCAACGGGTGCATGTAATTACAATTCTTGATCTAATTTTTCACAGCAAGGCCCGTTTCTGCGCCCACCAAGAGTAACTGTAAGGACTTACAGTGTTGTGGCACCAGCACCACCACCACCAAAGGCCCAATTTTTCTGACCCTGTTCAACAGGGGCATGTAACAACAATTCTTGATCTAATATTTCACAGCAGGGCCTGTTCCTGTGCCCACCAAGAGTAACTGTGAGGGCTTACAGTGTTGTGGAAACACCAACACCTAAGGCCCCATTGTAAACAGCATCTCCCCGTTCTGCCTAGTGACAAGTGTCACTCAATCTCTGCTCCCTGTCATCGGAGCAGAGATCAGTGACGTCACACACAGCCCATCCTCCTGACAGTTAGAAATCACTCCCCTAGGACATACTTAACTCCTCCCCGCCCCCTAGTGGTTAACCCCTTCACTGCCAGTGTCATTTATACAGGAATCAATGCATTTTTATAGCACTGATTGCTGTATAAATGACAATGGTCCCAAAAATGTGTAAAAAATGTCCGACATGTCCGCCATAAGGTCGCAGTCACAATAAAAATTGCTGATCGCCGCCATTACTAGTAAAAAAAAAAATATTAACAAAAATGCCATAAAACTATCACCTATTTTGTAAATGCTATAACTTTTGCGCAAACAAATCAATAAACGCTTATTGCGATTTTTTTTTACCCAAAATATGTAGAAGAATATGTATCGGCCTAAACTGAGGAAAAAAAATCTTTTTATATATATTTTTTGGGGATAATTATTATAGCAAAATGTAAAAAATAATGCGTTTTTTTCAAAATTGTCACTCTTATTTTGTTTATGGCGCAATTGTCAATTAAAGCGACGCAGTGCCGAATCGCAAAAAACGCTCTGGTCAGGAAGGGGGTAAATCCTTCTGGGGCTGAAGTGGTTAAGCATCATTAAAATCACTGCTCCCGAAAAAACGTCCGTTTTTAAAACTTTTTTTTGCATTGATACATGTCCCCTGGGGCAGGACCCGACTTTTGATTTCGAACGTCCCATAGACTTCAATGGGGTTCTAAAGTTCGCGCAAGTTTTCGGTCTGTTCGCAGGTTCTGGTGCGAACGGAACCGGAGGGTGTTTGGCTCATCCCTATAGTGCAGTCAGTGTAGTATATATAATACTGTTTAGAGTATATAGTGCAGTCAGTGTAGTATATATAATTAGGGATGAGCCGAACACCCCCGGTTTGGTTCGCAGCAGAACATGCAAAATATTTGTGCGAAGACGCGAACACCATTAAAGTCTATGGGACGCGAACGTGAAAAATCAAAAGTGCTAATTTTAAAGGCTTATATGCAAGTTATTGCCATAAAAAGTGTTTGGGACCTGGGTCCTGCCCCAGGGGACATGTATCAATGCAAAAAAAGTTTTAAAAACTGCCGTTTTTCAGGAGCAGTGATCTTGCTTAAAATGAAGCAATAAAAATGAAATATTCCTTTAAATATCATGCCTGGGGGTCTCCTTATCTGCCTGTAAAGTAGCGCATCTTAGTCCCATGTTTGTAACAGTACTCCAGCAAAATGACATTTCTAAAGGAAAAAATGTAATTTAAAACTGCTCACGGCTGTAATATATTGTCGGATTCCAGCAATATAGATAAAAATCATTGAAAAAAATGGCATGGGTCCCACCCCCCCAGTTCATTACCAGGCCCTTTGGGTCTGGTATGAATATTAAGGGGAACCCCGTGCCAAAAATGCAAAAAAGAAAATGGTGTGGATGTCCCCCCCCCCAAAATCCAAACCAGACCCCAAAAAATGTCATGCCCCCAGGCACTATATACTCTGAACAGCAGTATATATACTATACAGACTGCAAAATATACTCTGCAGAAAAATTGGGCCTTAGGTGTTGGTGGTGCAAGAACACTGTAACCCCTCACAGTTACGCTTGTTGGGCGCAAGAACGGGCTCTGCTGTGAAATATTATATAAAAAATTGTAATTACATGCCCCTGATAAACAGGGGCAGAAAAATTGGGCCTTGGGTGATGGTGCCCTAAACAAAAAATATTGTTGGAAGCTAGCATTATCAAGATTATCAAGGAGGAATAGGATAGGCAGCATAGGCAGCCTTCAAGGGATCCCAGATCCATAGCAATTTCAGTCAGTTACATCAGCATCAGGTGCTTGAGAGCTGCTGATCCAGGACTGATTCATTTTTATAAATGTGAGCCTATCAATGGAGTCCGTGGACAGGCGCACTCTTTGATCCGTTACAAACCCTCCAGCAGCAATAAATGTGCATTCAGAAAGCACGCTGAATGCAGGACATGCCAGTAGATCGATTGCATATTGAGCAAGTTCTGGCCAGTGGTCCATCCTCATGACCCAGTAACCCAATGGATGCTCTTCTGTTGTAAAGGTCTCCAGGTCTCCAAGTCTGCTCTTGCCCCTAGATATTCCTGCACCATATAATGCAGATGCTGGTGATGGATGTCAGACCTTGGTGCTGAGGACTGCAAAATTGTTTAAAGGCATCGATCAGCCGGCCACCTTCACCACAGCTCTTCCTCTGACTAAATGAAGCCTCAGCAACACGTTGTCCAGGTAACCTCCCAGGGTCTGGAAATGCGTTACACCAACTTTTCTTCAAGGTCTCCTGAAGATGTTTCATCCTCTGCTCCCTCTGCGAAGGCAGGATGAGTTCTGCAACTTTACACTTGTTACGTGGATCAATTGCCAGCCAGTAATGATCCCTCTCCTTGATACCACGCATCCTAGGGTCCTTTCTCAGGCTTTGCAGAATCAGGGAGGCCATGCAGCGTAAGTTTGCAGAGGCATTTGATTCTGAGTCCTCTGGGTCACTACCTCCTCCCAGCCACGTACAACTAATTGGGTTTCTGAGGACTGAAAACCATCCCTTGAAGACTGCTGCCGAGTGTTATCCTCTACATCCATGCTGACACAATCCTCCTCCTCCTCTTCTTCCTGTGTGTTTGGCGGGCCCGCAGGAATGCTATCGGGATAAAAGGGGCCTTGAGAGGAAAGGAAGTCCTCCACTTCCTCCTGCTGTTCTGCCTCAAGTGCCCTGTCCATGATTACAGCGTGTGCTCCAGCAGGAAGACTGGAGGGACAGTGTCACTGTGTGACATGCATTGTCGCTGCTCACCATCCTTGTGGCCTCCTCAAATGGTGACAGGACAATGCATACATCCTTGATCAGTAGCCACTGGCATGGCAAAAAGAAACCAAGCTCCCCTGACCCTGTCCTGGTGCCATACTCGCACAGGTACTCATTGACGGCCCTCTGCTATGTGTGCAGCCACTGCAGCATTGCCAATATTGAGTTCCACCTGGTGGGCATGTCACAAATGAGGTGGTTGGTGGGCAGGTTGCATCCCCTTTGAATGTCAGCCAGCCGAGCACTGGCATTGTATGACCACAGACTTTTCTGGCCTGCCTCAGAAGTTCTTGTAAGCCTGGGTACCTGGTTAATAACCCCTGCACGATCAAATTCAGGACGTGTGCCGAACATGGAACATGAGTCAAGTGTCCCTGTCAGAGGGCGGAGGATTGGAGATCCCAGATCAGGAGAAAGGTGAAGTCTCTTTTTCTATGATGTGGGTCTTTCAAGTGCTGTTGCCAATGGACTGCATGGCAGGTCGTCATATGTCTGGTCAAGCATGTGGTGCCCAAGCGGCTGCTGTTCTGGCCACACTTGATCCACTTCAGACATATGTTGCAAACAGCAACAGTGCAATCTGCTGCACACATGTTGAAAAAGGCCCACACCAAGGAACTTTTAAAAGTCAGCAGCGCCCTGCACCTGCAGAGCTCTGCGTTGTGATGCAATAGGGTGGCTGCCCTTAAGCTGCCCTCTAGAGGACATTCTGCCTTGTTGGAGTTGTGCTTCCTCCTCCTCCTCACTTTCCTCCTCTCTTCTCTCAGGCACCCAAGTACAGTCAGTGACCTCATCATCTCCTCCCTCCTCGTCACTGAAGCAAACTTGGCAGTAAGCTGCAGCTGGGGGAACATGACTGCCAGTTTCTTGTCCTTCTGTGGCACCCCCTCTCTCTAGGCTCACATTACTCCCTTCCTCAACCTGTGAACCAACATCGGAGCCTTCAAATCGCTGCGCATCCTCCAGCAGCATGTAAGCGACACTGTGGTCGAAAAATTCTGGGGACTCCTCCGTGCATGACGGTGGGGCTATGGAAGGAGTGACTGTGGATAAGGAGTCGATGGAATAGGATGCTTTGGCAGCTGCAGTAAAAGGCAAACTACTCTGAGCCTGGGTAAGAGAGGATGAGGACGGATTCATTATCCACTCCACCAACTCTTCTGCATGTTGTGGCTCAATAACACGGCCAGCAGCAGAAAAAATAGACAAACGTGCCTCACGGCTACCTGCTGAGGGTGCACCTTGTCCATGACCACCACTGTTGACTGTAGATATAGAGGCTGCTTGCCCTCTTTTAGTGGCCTGTGAGCATCTGCCTCTCCTTGGTGGCCTTCCGGACATGATGTATTTTTTGTTTTGCAACACCACACTACACTGTATTACATACTGTGTACACTGCCTGAAGTGTATTAGAAACTATACACCACCGAATGCACTGTATATATAGACTACACTGAATGCAGAGTATTATATATATATATCGATCGATCGACCGATATTATATATATATATATATATATATATATATATATATATATATATATATATATATATATATATATATATATATATACACACACAGTATCTAACAAAAGTGAGTACACCCCTCACATTTTTGTAAATAATTGCCTATATCTTTTCATGTGACAACACTGAAGAGATGACACTTTGCTACAATGTACAAAGTAGTGAGTGTACAGCTTGTATAACAGTGTAAATTTGCTGTCCCCTCAAAATAACTCAACACACAGCCATTAATGTCTAAACCACTGGCAACAAAAGTGAGTACATCCCTAAGTGAAAATATCCAAATTGGGCCCAATTAGCCATTTTCGCTCCTTGAGGTGCCATGTGACTCGTTAGTGTTACTAGGTCTCAGGTGTGAATGGGGAGCAGGTGTGTTAAATTTGGTGTTATCGCTCTTACTCTTTCATACTGGTCATTGGAAGTTCAACATGGCACCTCATGGCAAAGAACTCTCTGAGGTTCTGAAAAAAAGAATTGTTGCTCTACATAAAGATGGCCTAGGCTAGAAGAAGATTGCCAAGACCCTGAAACTGAGCTGCAGCACAGTGGCCAAGACCATACAGCGGTTTAACAGGACAGGTTCCACTCAGAACAGGCCTCACCATGGTCCACCAAAGAAGTTGAGTGCACGTGCTCGGCGTCATATCCAGAGGTTGTTTTTGGGAAATAGACATATGAGTGCTGCCAGCATTGCTGCAGAGGTTGAAGAGGTGGGGGGTCAGACTGTCAGTGCTCAGACCATATGGTGCACACTGCATCAAATTGGTCTGCATGGCTGTCATTCCAGAAGGAAGCCTCTTTTAAAGATGATGCACAAGAAAGCCTGCAAACAGTTTGCTGAAGACAAGCAGACTAAGGACATGGATTACTGGAACCATGTCCTGTGGTCTGATGAGACCAAGAAAAACGTATTTGGTTCAGATGGTGCCAAGCGTGTGTAGCGGCAACCAGGTGAGGAGTACAAAGACAAGTGTGTCTTGCCTACAGTCAAGCATGGTGGTGGGAGTCTCATGGTCTGGGGCTTCATGAGTGCTGCCGGCACTGGGGAGCTACAGTTCATTGAGGGAACCATGAATGCCAACATGTACTGTGACATACTGAAGCAGAGCATGATCCCCTCCATTCGGAGACTGAGCCACAGGGCAGTATTCCAAAATGATAACGACCCCAAACACACCTCCATGACCACTGCCTTGCTAAAGAAGCTGAGGGTAAAGGTGATGGACTGGCCAAGCATGTCTACAGACCTAAACCCTATTGAGTAACTGTGGGGCATCCTCAAGCGGAAGGTGGAGGAGCGCAAGGTCTCTAACATCCACCAGCTTCGTGATGTCATCATGGAGGAGTGGAAGCTCTGGTGAACTCCATGCGCAAGAGGGTTTAAGGCAGTGCTGAAAAAAACCGGTGGCCACACAAAATATTGATACTTTGGGCCCAATTTGGACACTTTCACTTGTTGCCAGCGGTTTAGACATTAATGGCTGCATGTTGAGTTATTTTGAGGGGACAACAAATGTACACTGTTATACAAGCTGTACACTCACTACTTTACATTGTAGCAAAGTGTCATTTCTTCAGTGTTGTCACATGAAAAGATAGAATAAACTATTTACAAAAATGTGAGGGGTGTACTCACTTGTGTGAGATACTGTATATTGTATACTCTGCATTCAGTGCAGCCTATATATACAGTGCATTTGGTGGTGTATACTTTCTAATATATATATATATATATATATATATATATATATATATATATATATATACACACACATACTAGACTGTACATATATATTAATACACCAGAAGTGTATTAGAAACTGTACACACTGTATTAGATACTGTGTACACCGCCTGCACTGTATTAGAAACTGTACAATGGCTGCACTGTATTATATACTGTGTACACCCCCAGAAACGTATTAGAAACTGTACACACTGTATTAGATACTGTGCACACCGCCTACACTGTATTAAAAACTGTACAACGGCTGCACTTATTGTATACTGTGTACACCACCAGAAGTGTAGTAGAAACTGTACACACTGTATTCATAGTTGCCAACATTGTGAAAAAAATTTTAGGGACACTTTTTTGGCTGTAGGCGGAGTCTTATTATAATTAGGGGGAGGGGACATGCGTTTGTAGGTGCGGCACGGGGGTAAGTAAAAATGCGGCGTGCTCTGCGCACCGCAGCGGGAAATGGGCGTGGTCTATGCAAAATAGTGGGCGAGTCTTAAATGGGCGTGGCTCAAAGGGGTGTGGTTACAGTCCGAGATGAATAAGGATGGAGAGGGAAAGGGGGGGGAGAGGGATGGAGGGACAGCATCCCCAGATCCTACACAACAATAGAAATATGTGTATTCCAGAAAGTTTAACAATCAGCAGATAAAGATGCTCCCAACACCTGGTGTTAGCACTTCAATCATCCCGGCACCATGGTTGTTATGGTGTAAGGATGATTGAAGTGCATTATTTCTATTATTACATTGTAATATAAAATGAAATCATTCAACTCACCATAATGCAGAATCAGTGGGATCGCTGAGCGTGTCACCTGCCACCACCATCCGCCCTTGCATCAGGTGTCTCAGCAGAGTCCGTCCTTCCATCAGGTGCCCCCAGCGGAGCCCCCCTTACATCAGATGTCCCCAGTGGAGCCTCCCCTTACATCAGATGTCCCCAGCAGGGCCCCCCTTAAAACAGATGTCCCCAGCGGAGCCCCCTTACATCAGATGTCCCCAGCGGAGTCCCCCCTTACATCAGATGTCCCCAGCGGAGCCCCCCTTACATCAGGTGTCCCCAGCTGTGCCCCTCCTTACATCAGATGTCCCCAGCAGAGCCCCCCTTACATCAGGTGTCCCCAGCGGGGCCCCCCCTTACATAAGGTTTCCTAGTAGGTCTCCACCGGCCGCGTGGTTATAGAACCCGTGCCCCTTTCCATAACAGGCCGGAGTGAAGCAGGGCGGGGGGTAGGCGGGGCGGAGGGTGGGCAGCGACACAGGAGCTCCGTCTAGCCGTCCAGCCGTGTTCCTGGTGTTCTCAAAAATGTCTCCGCTGGCCTCTAGCGGCGGCGGCGGAAAATCGTAAAAAAACTGATTTCTCGGGACATTTCCCGGGAAACAATAAAATCAGGAAAATAGTTTAAATCCTGGAAATGTCCCGGGAAACTTGGGACCGTTGGTAAGTATGCAATACATTTGCACAACAGCCTATAGTTCAAAATAGGTGCATGCTTCATGGAATAGCAACACAGCTCCTGCAGTGAGACAGGCAGCAAGCCTTGTCACCCTATCCCAGAAAAAAAAATCTAGAATGATCAACAGGCAAAAATAAATGCATTAACTCTGTGTTTGCAGAGGTCATTGATTCCAAGATGTTCAGGCAAGCTTGTGTCAATTAACATAGTAATATTGTGAAAACATCTCACATGTTTAAATCTCAAAAACAAATGACTATTCCGAAAATAAGTGGAAATGTAAGATAAAATATACACCAAAACTGAAATTATATACCAATAAATAATATCAACTGATTCTGATAGTTAAACTATTAACAGATGGCACTGCAGATGAACACTGTGTATGAAAATGGGGAGAGTTTGGGACTTTATATGAAGCACCATAAGTGCCTCCATCCCGCTGGACTTTGAGTGAAGCACCCTGAGGTGCCTCCATCCCTGTAATGCGTAATAAGAAGGGAAGTTTGGGACTTTATATGAAGCAAATGAGTAGTGGAGGTAGATTACAATATAAACATATTTATTTAGTAGCATAAATTTATATACAAAAAAAAAAAAATAATAATATAAAAGAGTATTTCATATCATATATACAGATATGAGATATGCACAAAGGCTGAATATGTAAAAATGGAAAAATACATGCATAACATCATATGATCGAAAAAATGAATACATATATGCATAAAAATAACATGTACATGCCAATAGCAGCAGGCGTACCACCGGCACACGCACCCACATGGTACATCTGTATCCACCAGATGATATAAAAAAATCTCATATATTAAAAATCAATAAATCTCAATCCGTATGGGGTATGTGGCTGCAGCATCATATAAAGCTCTACGCGTTTCGTGGGTATTCCCACTCGTCAGGAGCGGATGCGTCAGACATTTCAAACCAGGCATGGACCGCAAAGTGGAGTGATCGGGGCAGGGCGGGCCGAGAACGTAGTCCCAAAACGGGAGCTGAGGCGGCATAGTACAGGATTGCAGCATCAGATGTGGCAAGAGCTAGAAGTATGGATGAGAGCTCCATGTAGCCAGGAAAGTAGTGTGTACTCAATGGGGCAAGGATGTCCTAATGCCGCAACAAAACAACCCCCAGCAAGTGGTATAGCTGGTGTGTAGAGACCCAAAAGGAGAACTGATAAATGAAGCACCACACCACACCAGCTATACCACCTGCTGGGGGTTGTTTTGTTGCGGCACCCCCCTCCTGAACCATACCAGGCCGCTTTGATGGGGAGTGTGCTTTGAGGTGCCCCCCAAAGCACCTTGTCCTCATGCTGATGGGGACAAGGGCCTCTTCCTGACAACCATGGCTGGTGGTTGTTGGGGTCTGCGGACAGGGGGCTTATCAGAAACTGGAAGCCCCCTTTAACAAGGGGGCCTCCAGATCCCGCCCCCCCTTCCTATGTGAATTGGTATGGGGTACATTGTACCCCTACCCATTCACCAAAAAAGTGTCATAAAGTAAAAACCACAACAGACAGTTTTTGACAATTCCATTATTAAAAAAGAAAAAAAAAAAAAAGTGTCCTGTGATGTCCATCCATCTTCAATCACGCCACCCTATGGACTCAAAAAATAGAAAAAATTTAAAAGGCTCCGCCTCCACAGGAGGCCTGCCGGCGACTGCTGCGTTTTGGCTTCGACAGCTGTTATATAGGCAAAGGCGGGGCCACCCGGTGATGTAACCGAGTGACCCCGCCCCTTCCAACATCATGTGACATCAGAGAGGGGCATGGTCATCCAGTTAAGTCAGCGGGTGGCCCCACCCATGCCTATATAAGAGCTGTCAAAGCGAAAAGACAGCAGTTGCCGGGAGGCCTCCCTCTCAGAAACCATGAATCAGACTGAGACGGAAGTACAGTTAAATCTCTAAATCTTGTTTATTAATAATAAAAAAAGGTAAACAGAGTAAACGTAGTCAAAACATAGCCAGAATTCAGGAACCAGAACAGATAGTCAGACAAGCCAAAACATCAGAGAGCCAGAGATGAGCGTAGTAGAACAGCAAGCAGGATCTGAAGCCAGAAGGAATGTCAGCCAAGCAAGTCTTTAACAGGAACACAGGAGAGCATCTCTAGAGATGTGACCAAGGCGAAGGCAGAGATCATCTGGGCTGGACGGCTTAAGTAGGCAGGACTGAAGAGCAGGATATCATCAACAGGTGAGTCACTGTGGAGAGAAAGGAACTGGTAATTGGCTGGCTTCCGAGAAGGAAGGGCTGAGCCCAGCCCTGACACTCCCATAGAGGCGGATTTTCATTTTTTCTATTTCAGGTCTGTTGGGCAGTGTGATTGACGATGGATGTACATCGCAGGACACTTTCTTTTTTAACCACTTCCGGACCACCGCACGCCGATATACATTCTAACTTTGAAGAGGAATATCGTTGCTATGGCAGCAGCTAGCTGCCATAACCCTGGTATCCTCTTCTTTGGCCAGCGGTCCGGTTTCCGATAATGGTGGGCCGCCCCTCCTGCCGCGCTCCAGTGCCCTCCTCCGTTTACCGGAGCCGTCATCGGCGATCAGATCCTCTTCTGTGTGTGGTATGGAGACGAGTGAGGGGAAGATGGCCCCCACCCGTCGCCATACCACTGCAGGGCAGAAGTGACATCAAATTGTCACTTCCGCCCATAGCTCTTAAAGGGCCATTTTTTTTCAAATTTTTTTAAATTACATTTTTTTTTTTTATTGCATTTTAGTGTAAATATGAGATCTGAGGTCTTTTTGACCCCAGATCTCATATTTAAAAGGTCCTGTCATGCTTTTTTCTATTACAAGGGATGTTTACAATGCTTGTAATAGGAAAAAAAGTGACACAATTTTTTTTAAAAAAAGAACAGTGTAAAAATAAAAGGTAAAATAAATAAGAAAAAAAAATATATATTTTTTTAAAAAAAAACAGCTCTCACTGTGCCATCAAATGCTCCCACTGTGCCATCTCACTACTGCCACGATCGGTAGAGTGAGAGCAATAATTCTAGCCCTAGACACTCACCCCATACACCCCCAGTGCCCACACTCAACTCCTACACCCCCAGTGTCCACACTCACCCAATACACCCCCAGTGCCCACACTCACCTCACAACCCAGCCCCCACACTCACCCCATACACCCCCAGTGCCCACAGTCACCTCCTACACCCCCACTGCCCGCACTTACGTCTCCAGAAAACAATTGGTGGCTGGGTGATGTAGTTGGTCTTTACAAGGTGCAGACCAACCATCTTCCATCGCCTCTGCAGCGGGGGGGGGGGGGTCTGGGGCTGATCCAGATGATAGATTGGGGGTTGCCCATCCAGGCGTCCACCCCAGCCCCGGCTCTCCTGCACTCCCTTCCAGGGATGGACCGTGACGCCCGCAGAGCAAGCCTCTCCTCCTGCTTCCTCCTCCTCCCGCCTTACAGCCACAGATTAGGAAGAAGGATGCGGCTGTAAGGAGGATTGACAGCTTCACTCAGCCTGCTGTCAGGCGTGGAGTCAGCGGCAATGTTGCACAGATGGCGAGGGGTGGCAGATACGCCTGAGTATCACCGCAAATGTCAGATCGTGGGCAGTAAATCTAATGTGGTAACTTGTAAAGGCTTATAAAGCATGCACAATTTTAAGGTTTGGTATCTATTTACTCGGCGTTATATCATCTTTTAGATTTTACAAAAAAATTGAGTTATATATTGTGTTTTATTGGCCTTAAAATTCAAAAGGTGTTATCTATCCCCAAAAATTACGTCTAAAAAGACCTCTGCGCTAGTACCGTGTGACATAAAAATTGCAAAACACGCCAATTTATTCTATAGTTACATAGTAGGTGAGGTTGAAAAAAGACACAAGTCCATCAAGTCCAACCTATGTGAACCTTCTCTAGGGTCTCTGCTTTTAAAAAATATATATGTAATGTTTGGGGGTTCCAAGTATACTTCTAGTAAAAAATAATGATTGTTACATGTAAACAAAAAATTCCAGAAAAGTCCGGGACTAGAAGTAGTTAAAGACGTCTTTTACCTTCACCATAGGGGGTTAATGATACAGAGACTCCAAAAAAACTGTCAGGTTTTAACCCCCTCCTTACTCTATCCAACAGTAAATTTAAAAAAAAGATGGATTTAGAAAAAAAAAAAGTCTAAAGAGAACCAGCAGGAAGCCAAACCGACAACTTTCCCTACAAAGAAATAACGCAGAATCACCTCCAGCCAATCAGCTGCCACCTTTCTTCCATTCTGTAGCGTTCCGTTTTAAAGCAACTCAACCATGTGATTGGTGGAGGGCAGCTTCTCCCGCTGCACAGACCAACTAAATTTCAGTAAATGAGTTAGACAACACCGTATGGTAGGTGAGCAATAAGGGGCGGAGTGACGAGGACATGTGACGTTCAGAGCACGTTGACAAATGAGCAGAGTGCTCTTCACATGTTCTGTTCCAAGTCTGGGAGGCCACGCCTCTCCGCCAATCAACACACACGTAGGTCTGGCTTCGGCCAGTGGTTATCCGGGATGGTAGGGGGTGGGGAGATTATTCTGCAGAGTGAAGCCGGGCGGTTGGGTGTACTGCTCAGAGATGCTTAGGCAATGCAAAGCCGGGCTGTTCGTGAGCAGGTGAGATGACAGCTTTTCATTGTATTCTTGTCATCAAACTTTATGTGGTGATTGGTGTGTGCTCATAGTTCTCTTAATGTGCCTACACGTGCTGTGACAGTGCATGCTTTATTACTGACCCCATGCTAGACCGTAACTTCTGTGTACATGTGCAAATACACAGTGCCAGGCTGTAATGGCAGAGTCTGCTAGAAGATGGGGGACCCAGGCTGATGGGCTCTCATCTGTCCTCAGAGAGAGACTAAGACTCTCTATACACACAAGACTGAGACTGTCATCACCTAGAGAGAGCACGAGAGAGGCTGTCATCACCTAGAGAGAGAGACTGTCATCACATAGAGGGTGGGAAAGAGAACCTGTCCTCATCCAAGAGAGAGACTGTCTTCGCTATAGAGAACACGAGCGAGAACCTGCAGTCGCCCAGAGAGAGCGTGAGTGAGAGTGCCTGCCGTCACCGAGAGAGAGACTGTCATCACCTAGAGAGCGTGAGCGAGAGAGACTGTCGTCACCTAGAGCGAGAGAGACTGTCGTCACCTAGAGCGAGAGAGACTGTCGTCACCTAGAGCGAGAGAGACTGTCGTCACCTAGAGCGAGAGAGACTGTCGTCACCTAGAGCGAGAGAGACTGTCGTCACCTAGAGAGAGAGAGACTGTCGTCACCTAGAGCGAGAGAGAGAGACTGTCGTCACCTAGAGCGAGAGAGAGACTGTCGTCACCTAGAGCGAGAGAGAGAGACTGTCGTCACCTAGAGCGAGAGAGAGAGACTGTCGTCACCTAGAGCGAGAGAGAGAGACTGTCGTCACCTAGAGCGAGAGAGAGAGACTGTCGTCACCTAGAGCGAGAGAGAGAGACTGTCGTCACCTAGAGCGAGAGAGAGAGACTGTCGTCACCTAGAGCGAGAGAGAGAGACTGTCGTCACCTAGAGCGAGCGAGAGAGAGAGACTGTCGTCACCTAGAGCGAGAGAGAGCGACTAAAATCACATAGCAAGTGACTGTCATTACATAGAGAGTGTGAGCGAGAAAGAGAGACCGCTGTCGCATAGCAAGTGTGAGCAAGAGAGTGCCTGCCATCACTGAGGCTGCCATCACGTAGAGGGTATGAGTGAGAGAGAACCTGTCTTCATCCGAGAGAGACTGTCATCACCAAGACAGACTGTCATCACCGAGAGAGACTGTCATCACCAAGACAGACTGTCATCACCGAGACAGACTGTCATCACCAAGACAGACTGTCATCACCAAGACAGACTGTCATCACCAAGACAGACTGTCATCACCAAGACAGACTGTCATCACCAAGACAGACTGTCATCACCAAGACAGACTGTCATCACCAAGACAGACTGTCATCACCAAGACAGACTGTCATCACCTAGAGAGAGAGAGACAGACTGTCATCACCTAGAGAGAGAGAGACAGACTGTCATCACCTAGAGAGAGAGAGACAGACTGTCATCACCTAGAGAGAGAGAGACAGACTGTCATCACCTAGAGAGAGAGAGACAGACTGTCATCACCTAGAGAGAGAGAGACAGACTGTCATCACCTAGAGAGAGAGAGACAGACTGTCATCACCTAGAGAGAGAGAGACAGACTGTCATCACCTAGAGAGAGAGAGACAGACTGTCATCACCTAGAGAGAGAGAGACACAGACTGTCATCTCCTAGAGAGAGACAGACTGTCATCTCCTAGAGAGAGACAGACTGTCATCACCTAGAGAGAGAGAGAGACAGACTGTCATCACCTAGAGAGAGAGAGAGACAGACTGTCATCACCTAGAGAGAGAGAGAGACAGACTGTCATCACCTAGAGAGAGAGAGAGACAGACTGTCATCACCTAGAGAGAGAGAGAGACAGACTGTCATCACCTAGAGAGAGAGAGACAGACTGTCATCACCTAGAGAGAGAGAGACAGACTGTCATCACCTAGAGAGAGAGAGACACAGACTGTCATCTCCTAGAGAGAGACAGACTGTCATCTCCTAGAGAGAGACAGACTGTCATCACCTAGAGAGAGAGAGAGACAGACTGTCATCACCTAGAGAGAGAGAGAGACAGACTGTCATCACCTAGAGAGAGAGAGAGACAGACTGTCATCACCTAGAGAGAGAGAGACAGACTGTCATCACCTAGAGAGAGAGAGAGAGACAGACTGTCATCACCTAGAGAGAGAGAGACAGACTGTCATCACCTAGAGAGAGAGAGAGAGACAGACTGTCATCACCTAGAGAGAGAGAGACAGACTGTCATCACCTAGAGAGAGAGAGACAGACTGTCATCACCTAGAGAGAGAGAGAGACAGACTGTCATCACCTAGAGAGAGAGAGACAGACTGTCATCACCTAGAGAGAGAGAGACAGACTGTCATCACCTAGAGAGAGAGAGACAGACTGTCATCACCTAGAGAGAGAGAGACAGACTGTCATCACCTAGAGAGAGAGAGACAGACTGTCATCACCTAGAGAGAGAGAGACAGACTGTCATCACCTAGAGAGAGAGACAGACTGTCATCACCTAGAGAGAGAGACAGACTGTCATCACCTAGAGAGAGAGACAGACTGTCATCACCTAGAGAGAGAGACAGACTGTCATCACCTAGAGAGAGAGACAGACTGTCATCACCTAGAGAGAGAGACAGACTGTCATCACCTAGAGAGAGAGACAGACTGTCATCACCTAGAGAGAGAGAGAGACAGACTGTCATCACCTAGAGAGAGAGAGAGAGACAGACTGTCATCACCTAGAGAGAGAGAGAGAGACAGACTGTCATCACCTAGAGAGAGAGAGAGAGACAGACTGTCATCACCTAGAGAGAGAGACAGACTGTCATCACCTAGAGAGAGAGAGAGAGACAGACTGTCATCACCTAGAGAGAGAGAGAGAGAGACAGACTGTCATCACCTAGAGAGAGAGACAGACTGTCATCACCTAGAGAGAGAGAGAGAGACAGACTGTCATCACCTAGAGAGAGAGAGAGAGACAGACTGTCATCACCTAGAGAGAGAGAGAGACAGACTGTCATCACCTAGAGAGAGAGAGAGACAGACTGTCATCACCTAGAGAGAGAGAGAGACAGACTGTCATCACCTAGAGAGAGAGAGACAGACTGTCATCACCTAGAGAGAGAGAGACAGACTGTCATCACCTAGAGAGAGAGAGAGACTGTCATCACCTAGAGAGAGAGAGAGACTGTCATCACCTAGAGAGAGAGAGAGACTGTCATCACCTAGAGAGAGAGAGAGACTGTCATCACCTAGAGAGAGAGAGAGACTGTCATCACCTAGAGAGAGAGAGAGACTGTCATCACCTAGAGAGAGAGAGAGACTGTCATCACCTAGAGAGAGAGAGAGACTGTCATCACCTAGAGAGAGAGAGAGACTGTCATCACCTAGAGAGAGAGAGAGACAGACTGTCATCACCTAGAGAGAGAGAGAGACAGACTGTCATCACCTAGAGAGAGAGAGAGACAGACTGTCATCACCTAGAGAGAGAGAGACAGACTGTCATCACCTAGAGAGAGAGAGACAGACTGTCATCACCTAGAGAGAGAGAGAGACAGACTGTCATCACCTAGAGAGAGAGAGAGACTGTCATCACCTAGAGAGAGAGAGAGACTGTCATCACCTAGAGAGAGAGAGAGACTGTCATCACCTAGAGAGAGAGAGAGACTGTCATCACCTAGAGAGAGAGAGACTGTCATCACCTAGAGAGAGAGAGAGACTGTCATCACCTAGAGAGAGAGAGAGACTGTCATCACCTAGAGAGAGAGAGAGACTGTCATCACCTAGAGAGAGAGAGAGAGACTGTCATCACCTAGAGAGAGAGAGAGACTGTCATCACCTAGAGAGAGAGAGAGAGAGAGAGAGAGAGAGAGACTGTCATCACCTAGAGAGAGAGAGAGACTGTCATCAACTAGAGAGAGAGAGACAGACTGTCATCACCTAGAGAGAGACAGACTGTCATCACCTAGAGAGAGACAGACTGTCATCACCTAGAGAGAGACAGACTGTCATCACCTAGAGAGAGAGAGAGAGAGACTGTCATCACCTAGAGAGAGAGAGAGACTGTCATCACCTAGAGAGAGAGAGACTGTCATCACCTAGAGAGAGAGAGAGAGAGACTGTCATCACCTAGAGAGAGAGAGAGACTGTCATCACCTAGAGAGAGAGAGACTGTCATCACCTAGAGAGAGAGAGAGAGACTGTCATCACCTAGAGAGAGAGAGAGAGACTGTCATCACCTAGAGAGAGAGAGAGAGACTGTCATCACCTAGAGAGAGAGAGAGACTGTCATCAACTAGAGAGAGAGAGAGAGAGACAGACTGTCATCACCTAGAGAGAGACAGACTGTCATCACCTAGAGAGAGACAGACTGTCATCACCTAGAGAGAGACAGACTGTCATCACCTAGAGAGAGACAGACTGTCATCACCTAGAGAGAGACAGACTGTCATCACCTAGAGAGAGACAGACTGTCATCACCTAGAGAGAGAGAGAGACTGTCATCACCTAGAGAGAGAGAGACTGTCATCACCTAGAGAGAGAGAGAGACTGTCATCACCTAGATAGAGAGAGAGACTGTCATCACCTAGAGAGAGAGAGACTGTCATCACCTAGAGAGAGAGAGACTGTCATCACCTAGAGAGAGAGAGACTGTCATCACCTAGAGAGAGAGAGACTGTCATCACCTAGAGAGAGAGAGACTGTCATCACCTAGAGAGAGAGAGACTGTCATCACCTAGAGAGAGAGAGACTGTCATCACCTAGAGAGAGAGAGACTGTCATCACCTAGAGAGAGAGAGACTGTCATCACCTAGAGAGAGAGAGAGAGAGAGAGACTGTCATCACCTAGAGAGAGAGAGAGAGAGAGAGACTGTCATCACCTAGAGAGAGAGAGAGAGAGAGAGACTGTCATCACCTAGAGAGAGAGAGAGAGAGAGACTGTCATCACCTAGAGAGAGAGAGAGAGAGACTGTCATCACCTAGAGAGAGAGAGAGAGAGACTGTCATCACCTAGAGAGAGAGAGAGAGAGACTGTCATCACCTAGAGAGAGAGAGAGAGAGACTGTCATCACCTAGAGAGAGAGAGAGAGAGAGAGACTGTCATCACCTAGAGAGAGAGAGAGAGAGACTGTCATCACCTAGAGAGAGAGAGAGAGACTGTCATCACCTAGAGAGAGAGAGAGAGAGACTGTCATCACCTAGAGAGAGAGAGAGAGACTGTCATCACCTAGAGAGAGAGAGAGAGACTGTCATCACCTAGAGAGAGAGAGACTGTCATCACCTAGAGAGAGAGAGAGAGACTGTCATCACCTAGAGAGAGAGAGAGAGAGACTGTCATCACCTAGAGAGAGAGAGAGAGACTGTCATCACCTAGAGAGAGAGAGAGAGAGACTGTCATCACCTAGAGAGAGAGACAGACAGACTGTCATCACCTAGAGAGAGAGAGAGAGAGAGAGAGACAGACTGTCATCACCTAGAGAGAGAGAGAGAGACACAGACTGTCATCACCTAGAGAGAGAGACAGACTGTCATCACCTAGAGAGAGAGACAGACTGTCATCACCTAGAGAGAGAGACAGACTGTCATCACCTAGAGAGAGAGAGAGAGAGAGACAGACTGTCATCACCTAGAGAGAGAGAGACAGACTGTCATCACCTAGAGAGAGAGAGAGAGAGAGAGACAGACTGTCATCACGTAGAGAGAGAGAGACAGACTGTCATCACCGAGAGAGAGAGACTGTCATCACCTAGAGAGAGAGAGAGACTGTCATCACCTAGAGAGAGAGAGAGAGAGAGAGAGAGAGAGAGACTGTCATCACCTAGAGAGAGACTGTCATCACCTAGAGAGAGAGAGACTGTCATCACCTAGAGAGAGAGAGAGAGACTGTCATCACCTAGAGAGAGAGAGAGAGAGACACAGACTGTCATCACCTAGAGAGAGAGAGAGAGAGAGACTGTCATCACCTAGAGAGAGACTGTCATCACCTAGAGAGAGAGACTGTCATCACCTAGAGAGAGAGAGAGAGAGAGAGAGAGAGAGACTGTCATCACCTAGAGAGAGAGAGAGAGACTGTCATCACCTAGAGAGAGACTGTCATCACCTAGAGAGAGAGAGACAGACTGTCATCACCTAGAGAGAGAGAGAGACAGACTGTCATCACCTATAGAGAGAGACAGACTGTCATCACCTAGAGAGAGAGAGAGAGAGAGAGAGACTGTCATCACCTATAGAGAGAGACAGACTGTCATCACCTAGAGAGAGAGAGAGAGAGAGAGAGAGACTGTCATCACCTAGAGAGAGAGAGAGACTGTCATCACCTAGAGAGAGAGAGAGACTGTCATCACCGAGAGAGAGACTGTCATCACCGAGAGAGAGAGAGACTGTCATCACCGAGAGAGAGAGAGAGACTGTCATCACCGAGAGAGAGAGAGAGACTGTCATCACCGAGAGAGAGAGAGAGACTGTCATCACCGAGAGAGAGAGAGAGACTGTCATCACCGAGAGAGAGAGAGAGACTGTCATCACCGAGAGAGAGAGAGACTGTCATCACCGAGAGAGAGAGAGACTGTCATCACCGAGAGAGAGAGAGACTGTCATCACCGAGAGAGAGAGAGACTGTCATCACCTAGAGAGAGAGAGACTGTCATCACCTAGAGAGAGAGAGACTGTCATCACCTAGAGAGAGAGAGACTGTCATCACCTAGAGAGAGAGAGACTGTCATCACCTAGAGAGAGAGAGACTGTCATCACCTAGAGAGAGAGAGACTGTCATCACCTAGAGAGAGAGAGACTGTCATCACCTAGAGAGAGAGAGACTGTCATCACCTAGAGAGAGAGACTGTCATCACCTAGAGAGAGAGACTGTCATCACCTAGAGAGAGAGAGAGAGAGAGACTGTCATCACCGAGAGAGAGAGAGACTGTCATCACCTAGAGAGAGAGAGAGACTGTCATCACCTAGAGAGAGAGAGAGACTGTCATCACCTAGAGAGAGAGAGAGACTGTCATCACCTAGAGAGAGAGACAGACTGTCATCACCTAGAGAGAGAGACAGACTGTCATCACCTAGAGAGAGAGAGACAGACTGTCATCACCTAGAGAGAGAGAGACAGACTGTCATCACCTAAAGAGAGAGAGAGACAGACTGTCATCACCTAAAGAGAGAGAGAGACAGACTGTCATCACCTAGAGAGAGAGACAGACTGTCATCACCTAGAGAGAGAGACAGACTGTCATCACCTAGAGAGAGAGACACAGACTGTCATCACCTAGAGAGAGAGAGACAGACTGTCATCACCTAGAGAGAGAGAGACAGACTGTCATCACCTAGAGAGAGAGAGACAGACTGTCATCACCTAGAGAGAGAGAGAGACACAGACTGTCATCACCTAGAGAGAGAGAGAGACAGACTGTCATCACCTAGAGAGAGAGAGAGACAGACTGTCATCACCTAGAGAGAGAGAGAGACAGACTGTCATCACCTAGAGAGAGAGAGAGACAGACTGTCATCACCTAGAGAGAGAGAGAGACAGACTGTCATCACCTAGAGAGAGAGAGAGACAGACTGTCATCACCTAGAGAGAGAGAGAGACAGACTGTCATCACCTAGAGAGAGAGAGAGAGACAGACTGTTATCACCTAGAGAGAGAGAGACAGACTGTCATCACCTAGAGAGAGAGAGACAGACTGTCATCACCTAGAGAGAGAGAGACAGACTGTCATCACCTAGAGAGAGAGAGAGAGAGAGAGAGAGAGACAGACTGTTATCACCTAGAGAGACAGACTGTCATCACCTAGAGAGAGAGAGACAGACTGTCATCACCTAGAGAGAGAGAGAGAGAGAGAGAGAGAGACTGTCATCACCTAGAGAGAGAGAGAGACTGTCATCACCTAGAGAGAGAGAGAGAGAGAGAGGGAGAGAGACTGTCATCACCTAGAGAGAGACTGTCATCACCTAGAGAGAGAGAGACTGTCATCACCTAGAGAGAGAGAGAGAGAGACTGTCATCACCTAGAGAGAGAGAGAGAGAGAGACACAGACTGTCATCACCTAGAGAGAGAGACAGACTGTCATCACCTAGAGAGAGAGAGAGAGAGACTGTCATCACCTAGAGAGAGAGACTGTCATCACCTAGAGAGAGAGAGAGAGAGAGAGACTGTCATCACCTAGAGAGAGAGAGAGAGACTGTCATCACCTAGAGAGAGACTGTCATCACCTAGAGAGAGAGAGACAGACTGTCATCACCTAGAAAGAGAGAGAGACAGACTGTCATCACCTATAGAGAGAGACAGACTGTCATCACCTAGAGAGAGAGAGAGAGAGAGAGAGAGAGAGAGACTGTCATCACCTAGAGAGAGAGAGAGACTGTCATCACCGAGAGAGAGAGAGACTGTCATCACCGAGAGAGAGAGAGACTGTCATCACCGAGAGAGAGAGAGACTGTCATCACCGAGAGAGAGAGAGACTGTCATCACCGAGAGAGAGAGAGACTGTCATCACCGAGAGAGAGAGAGACTGTCATCACCGAGAGAGAGAGAGACTGTCATCACCTAGAGAGAGAGACTGTCATCACCTAGAGAGAGAGAGACTGTCATCACCTAGAGAGAGAGAGACTGTCATCACCTAGAGAGAGAGAGACTGTCATCACCTAGAGAGAGAGAGACTGTCATCACCTAGAGAGAGAGAGAGACTGTCATCACCTAGAGAGAGAGAGACTGTCATCACCTAGAGAGAGAGAGACTGTCATCACCTAGAGAGAGAGAGACTGTCATCACCTAGAGAGAGAGAGACTGTCATCACCTAGAGAGAGAGAGACTGTCATCACCTAGAGAGAGAGAGACTGTCATCACCTAGAGAGAGAGAGACTGTCATCACCTAGAGAGAGAGAGACTGTCATCACCTAGAGAGAGAGAGACTGTCATCACCTAGAGAGAGAGAGAGAGAGAGAGAGACTGTCATCACCGAGAGAGAGAGAGACTGTCATCACCTAGAGAGAGAGAGAGAGACTGTCATCACCTAGAGAGAGAGAGAGACTGTCATCACCTAGAGAGAGAGACTGTCATCACCTAGAGAGAGAGACAGACTGTCATCACCTAAAGAGAGAGAGAGACAGACTGTCATCACCTAGAGAGAGAGAGACAGACTGTCATCACCTAGAGAGAGAGACAGACTGTCATCACCTAGAGAGAGAGACAGACTGTCATCACCTAGAGAGAGAGACAGACTGTCATCACCTAGAGAGAGAGACAGACTGTCATCACCTAGAGAGAGAGAGACAGACTGTCATCACCTAGAGAGAGAGAGACAGACTGTCATCACCTAGAGAGAGAGAGAGACAGACTGTCATCACCTAGAGAGAGAGAGAGACAGACTGTCATCACCTAGAGAGAGAGAGAGACAGACTGTCATCACCTAGAGAGAGAGAGAGACAGACTGTCATCACCTAGAGAGAGAGAGAGACAGACTGTCATCACCTAGAGAGAGAGAGAGACAGACTGTCATCACCTAGAGAGAGAGAGAGACAGACTGTCATCACCTAGAGAGAGAGAGAGAGAGACAGACTGTTATCACCTAGAGAGAGAGACAGACTGTCATCACCTAGAGAGAGAGAGAGAGAGACAGACTGTTATCACCTAGAGAGAGAGACAGACTGTCATCACCTAGAGAGAGAGAGACAGACTGTCATCACCTAGAGAGAGAGAGAGAGAGAGACAGACTGTTATCACCTAGAGAGAGAGACAGACTGTCATCACCTAGAGAGAGAAACTGGTATTACAGAGCGAGACAGCCTGCCGTCGCCTAGACCTTTAGAGCGGGAGAGATGGAGCCTTCTGTTTTTCTTAGACATCTAGAGAGAGAGCGCTTGTCTTTACATATAGAGCATGCTGTCACCTAGAGAGAGATCGAGTGCTGTTAGTGCATGAGAGAGCCTGTCGTTGCCTAGAAACAGAGAGCGAGCCTGCTGTCACCTAGACACCTAATGACAGGCTCTCTCTTTACCTATAAAGAGAGAGCCTGTCGTTCCCTATAAAGAGAGAGCATGTCGTTCCCTATAAAGAGAGCACGCCTGCTGTCACCTCTTACCTTTCCTTCTCTCCCCGCATGTGAGAGTGCAGGTGGTGGGCCGCGCATGCTCCTCCATACTTATGCCAGGTATTTTCTTCACATTGGATGGTTAAATGTGGTGGTTTGTTAAAATAGTTTACTTTGAGAGTAGATGGCTTTCCAGGGTTTAAATTCAAGGTGTCTAGTTTGATTTCTTTTTTTTTGCAAATATAATTTGGCTTTAGTTGAGTGGGTCAGATAGTATTAAATGCAGAATTTCAAACCTCATTGTTTGTGTCAGAAGCAGTGATCATTTCCTCCTAGACGGGCTCCCTTCATAGACATGTCAGGAATGTGGTCAGTGGAGGGGCCTTAGTTGCTTTGTGACTGTCAGATTGATCCTACTTGATGGAGGTATGGAAGTGGCACGGCACAAATGGATTCTTCGCTCAGTTAATCTCCACTGTTCACTAAAGCCACGTTTTGGAGGCATTCCCCGCATGCAGGAGCTTTATGTGAGGGATGTTATCTCCAAAAGAAGAAAAATCCATCTATGTGGAATTGTGCGAGTGCGGAATTCTTACCTGCAGCCTGTGATTGTTACATAACAATAGTTTTTGGCAAATAGAGATATAGAGGGTGTTGTAAGCTTGTAGGTTCATCCAGACTAAATAAGGCTCCATGCACACTAGGGGTTTTTAAGCTCCTAGCAGCTGTTAGCATTTTTTTTTCTGCTCCTAGAACCTCAATGATGTTCTCCTTTGTGTGTGTCTACACTGCTTCAGCGGCTAGGAGCAGGAAAAAAAAAGTTTTTGAAGCGTTTTTTTTTTTTTGCAGAAAAAATACTAAATGTTAACCGCTGCTAAGCACCGGTTTCCAGCGTTTTTTATTTTACCCATTGGCCTACCGGCTTCCTCAACAACTAGTGTATAGCTTGATCTACACCGGGGGACAATTTTTTTTTTTTTTTTTTTTTTTTAATAAAGGACCTGTCGAAAACTATCTTTTATTTACACTACACTTCTTTTTTTTTTTTTTTTTTTTTTTTTTTTTATGGTGAATGAGTAGGGGTACAATGTACCTCTACACCGACGGCCGTCCACTCCTTAAGAAAAACGCTACCACTCTTAAAGTGGTTGTATACCTTTTTTTTTTTTTTTTTTTTTTTTTAATAAGGCTTACCTGTAGGTAAAAAAAATATCTCCTAAACCTGTACGGTTTAGGAGATATTCCCCTCCCAATGAGCCGCTGACTGCAGCGGCGCATGCGCACAGGGGATTCTCGGCAGACAGCCCGGCAAACTCCGGAGCTTGCCAGACAGAAGTCTCCCGCGCGCATGCGTGGAAGTGATGACATCGCGGCTCTGGCCACTCACAGCGCCGGAGCCGCGATACCCGGAAGACACGCCAAAGGGAAATGTCAGCTCCCTCGGTGTGGACCGTGTGAGATGCCGGCGCCTCGTTCTAAGGTAAGTATCTCATAATGAGCTAGTATGTGGTGCATACTAGCTCATTATGCCTTTTCCCTTGCAGGTGTAGGAAAAAAAAAAAAAACAGAGGGTATACAACCGCTTTAAGTGCTGTAGAAATGCTCGCAAAATGCTAAATATTAGCATTTTTTTTCAGCGATTTATTTTTCTTTTCTTTTTCCCCCCTAGCATATAGTGTGCATGGAGCCTAAGGTCTAATGCACATGGGCAGAAAAAAAAACCTCTTATGGGTATTTTTTTTTTTTTTTATGGCTCTGAACAGCTGTATTTCATTTCAGCCAATGTGTCTGTGTTTTAGAATTTGTAGTTTAGAGCAGTGTTCAGGGGCAATAAAAAATGTTCCAAACCGGCTTTCAGAGAGGAGCTTACTGGCATAACTTGCGTATGCACGTAAACCAGCATAAACTTGCGCATATGCTTGAAAATTCAGTCTAGTGGAAAAATAGAAGAATATTCTACCCAATAGAATGAGATTATGCACCAAAATGAATTTTTCTACCAGCTCCTGCCAAAAAGTTCCAGCATGGACCATATTAATATGCCTGTCTGCAGGAAGCTCAAAGACAATTAACTTAATCCAAAAAAGGCAAGCAGAGGGCGAACGCACTAGTTGGTGGTATTTCCTGTGGTTTCCCAACAACTGCTCTTCTCCCCAGTACTGACTTTCCAATGCCTTGTTCTGCACTCTGTGGTGGAAGATTTCTTGATGTGGAGGGGGATATCTTGGTAAAGGAGCAGGGCTTTGCTTTCTCATGTCAGAGCTGACCCCCCTGAAGACTGGTGTGGTAATGATCAAGGAACAGCATGAAACAAAGATTCACAGAATGAATGATGCAGAACAACAATGGATCTCACGCCCAATCGTGTAAACTAGCAGTCAGAGGCAACAGTGCCTTGATCTCACACAACAGATATACAGCTGTGAGACTCTAGGCACCGGACGTGCACTGCAGTTTTTTCAGAAAGAGTTGTATTTTTCATAGAGTTAAAGACATAGTTCACTTTCACCAGTAAACTGCCTATGCAGGTAAAGGACACCTGTAGATGAAAACAAACTAGTTTTTACCAAAATTGATTAATGCCCTTGCTATACAGTATCTCACAAAAGTGAGTACATCCCTCCATGTTTTTGTAAATATTTTATTATATCTTTTCATGTGATAACACTGAAGAAATAACAGTTTGTTACAATGTAAAGTGGTGAGTGTACAGCTTGTATAACAGTGTAAATTTGCTGTCCCCTCAAAATAACTCAACACAGCCATTAATGTCTAAACCGCTGGCAACAAAAGTGAGTACACCCCTAAGTGAAAATGTCCAAATTGGGTCCTAAATGTCAATATATGTACCATATTTTCCAGCATTGCCTTAACCCTCTTGGGCATGGAGTTCCCCAGAGCTTCACAGGTTGCCACTGGAGTCCTCTTCCACTTCTCCATGACGACATCATGGAGCTGGTGGATGTTGGAGACCTTGTGCTCCTTCACCTTCCATTTGAGAATGCCCCACAGATGCTCAATAGGGTTTAGGTCTGGAGACATCAAGACAAATAACAAGGGCACTAAAATGAGTGTAGACAAATAGGCCGCACACCCCAAAATTGCAAAAAACTATACGAGAACCCCCTAACGGGGCTTTAAAGCAGCCAGAAAAATGCAATGTTCATGGTTGAAAAGATTCAATTTTATTAATACAAAAAGTATCTAAATAGCATATTATAAAAATCACTGAGGATAGGTACTGACTAGTCGAGTCATGACATGATCTGAGTATGGCATACCATTATAATAGACAAAGCATACAATTAAACCAAGCACTAGGCACAATGCATTAGATGGCGGCCAAAATTAGCTTTAAAGTAAATTCTTAAAAACAGTAGCAACACATATTGCCTGTGATACCATACATGTATGTGGGGTAACAGAAGTTGTATACGTTAATCCTGACGCGTTTCGACCCTTCCCGGGTCCTCTTCAGAGGATAGTTGCCCCCTATGAAAAAGGTCAACATGTGTCAGACATAGCATCAAGACCAATAGTACCAGACTTATGTACCTGCACCATCATATTAGAGTTGTCTAAATCATATAGTTACCTATTGTAGAAATTATGACGTTTTCACATGTAGTTTAGGTATTGTGAGTTGTTGTGTTTTTAGGTGGTGCAGTTTCTCTTTAGCTCCCCCGTCTCCCCCACGTCAGAGCAGCTCCCAGGAAAGCGGGCGGTGGGCCAAGTGTGTCTTGCAAGGGATCACATCTGATAGCCCCCGTGTGGGGCGGGGAAGTTTGGGGAAAGAGGGGCAGCGAACAACCCGAAAGGCATCTAAAGGGGGATGTAGGTTATTACCAAAGGTCTGGAGACATGCTTGGTCACTCCATCACCTTTTAGCAAGGCTGTGGTCGTCTTGGAGGTGTGTTTGGGGTCATTATAACGTTGGAATATTGCCCTACGGCCCAGTCTCCGAATGGAGGGGATCATGCTCTGCTTCAGTATGTCACAGTACATGTTGGAATTCATGGTTCCCTCAATGAACTGTAGCTCCCAGTACCGGCTGCACTCATACAGCCTCAGACCAAGACACTCCCACCACCATACTTGACTGTAGGCAAGACACACTTGTCTTTGTACTCCTCACCTGGTTGCTGTCACACACGCTTGACACCATCTGAACCAAATGAGTTTTATCTTGGGCTCATCAGACCACAGGACATGATTCCAGTAATCCATGTCCTTAGTCTGGTTGTCTTCAGCAAACTGTTTGTGGGCTTTCTTGTGCATCATATTTAGAAGAAGCTTCCTTCTGGGATGACAGCCATGCAGACCAATTTGATGCAGTGTGCGGCGTATGGTCTGAGCCCTAACAGGGTGAACCCCCCCACCCCTTCAACCTCTGCAGCAATGCTGACAGCACTCATATGTCTATTTCCCAAAGACAACCTATGGATATGACGCTGAGCACGTGCACTCAACTTCTTTGGTCGACCATGGTGAGGCCTGTTCTCAGTGGAACCTGTTCTGTTAAACTGCTGTATGGTCTTGGCTAGGGATGCACCAAATGGGTTTTTTTGGTGCCGAAACCGATACCGAAAATAAATCTTCCTTTATTCCGAAAACTGATACCGAAACAACGCCGAAAGTGACTGTTTTTAAAAATTATTTTTATACAGAAGATGGTCAGAGACTGGGGACATGGTACAGGAGATGGTCAGAGACTGGGGACATGGTACAGGAGATGGTCAGAGACTGGGGACATGGTACAGGAGATGGTCAGAGACTGGGGACATGGTACAGGAGATGGTCAGAGACTGGGGACATGGTACAGGAAATGGTCAGAGACTGGGGACATGGTACAGGAGATGGTCAGAGACTGCGGACATGGTACAGGAGATGGTCAGAGACTGCGGACATGGTACAGGAGCTCAATGCAGCCTCACCAGTGCCCGTCAGATGCAGCCAGCCAGTGTCCCCAGTAGTGCAGCCACTGTCCCCATTGCAGCCAGTGAAGGGAGAGGAGAGCCGCCACCGCCGCCTATTTGATTACAGCGCCGGGAACATCACAGCTTTCATTTCAATAGCTGTGTGTTCCCCGCTGTGCGCCGTCACATACTGCCCCTCCCCCTTGTCCGGACACTTTGATAGACAGATCACCTGTCCCAGGATTGGACGGGTGATCTGTCTATCAAAGTACCTGGAGAAGGGGGAGGGGCTGTATTTGACGGCGTGCAACGGGGAACACACAGCTATTGAAATGAAAGCTGTGATGTTCCCAGCGCTGTGATCAAACAGGCAGCAGCGGCGTCATCTCTTCTACGATATAGGAAGCCCCCCTGATAGGCGGCACCAGGGGCGGGGGCAGAGCCCTGCTCCCAGGCCCCGCCCCAATTTCTGCGCCAGTATCGGCAAGAATTCTCTTTCGGCTTTTTGCCGAAAGGGCCATTTTCGGCTGATATATTGCGGTGGTCGGAATTTCGGTGCATCCCTAGTCTTGGCCACTGTGCTGCAGCTCAGTTTCAGGGTCTTTGCAATCTTCTTATAGCCTAGAACATCTTTATGTAGAGAAACAATTCCTTCTTTTTTTTTTTTTTTTAGATCCTCAGAGTTCTTTGCCATGAGGTGCCATGTTGACCTTCCAGTAACCAGTATGAGAGAGTGAGAGCAATAACACCAAATTTAACACATCTGCTCTCCATTCACACATGAGACCTTGTAACACTAATGAGTCACATGACACCGGGGAGGGAAATGGCTAATTGGGCCCAATTTGGAACTTTTCACTTAGGGGTGTACTCGCTTTTGTTGCCAGCGGTTTAGACATTAATGGCTGTGTGTTGAGTTATTTTGAAGGGACAGCAAAGTTACACTGTTATACAAGCTGTACACTCACTACTTTACAACAACAAACCTGGGTAATATTCATCTTTGGTCAATGCTACACAGTTTTTTTTAAATGGACGCTCCTTACCTGCATAGGAAGTATTTTTGGTAAAGGTGAACTAACCCTTTGAAGAAGAACAGCCAAAGCTCATGTGGCTGTACTTCTGTGGGTTCTGCACTCCTGTGACTCGTTCAGCAGACAGCGGGCTGACATCACAGAGCTGGTGAGAAAAGATGGTCTGCAACTCCTTGCTTGCTCTTTAAAATCTTCAAAATGCATTGATTCTCCATAAAAAGACACAGGAGCAGACAGCAGATGTAAACGCGTTTTCAGCTATGTGGACATTGTTCACTACAGAGCCGGTCCATGCTCGGGAAAGATTGCGACCATATGGTCAGGATCCGCCCACGTGCCTGGACCGGAAACCGGCTGAATCCCTAAGGAAGCCATGGAGGCGGCGGGGGCAGATGCAGCATCCACCAAGGTAAATATGATTTAAAAAAAAAAAAACTCCCATACATCTCTTCTCATGCTTGTGCATGGCGATGAGGGGTTGGGTTCTTCATACCCAGGTGGATGGTCTGCAGTCAACAGGAAAGTAAATTGTCATGCAAGTATTCCCAGAGGGCTCTAAAGCCTAAATATTTTTTTACCTAATGCACTCCTTGCTGTAAGGTTAAAAATGTTTAGGCATTAATTTTGGCCCCTCCTCATACCCCCCCCCCCCCTTATTCCCCCACTTACACTCATTCGATCCAGCGCTGTGCACTTCTGCAGCTCTTCTCTCCCCTCGCTTCCGGATATCGCTGGCTTCGGTGCTCAGGAAGGAGCATGCACGAGTGCCCCTATAGGAAGCTGCTTCCTGTGGTAGAACTGAATACAGAGGAGGAGCCAGGAGCGCCGGCAGGGGACCGAGAAGGGGCAGTTCAGGGCCACTCTATGCAATTCCATTGCACAGAGCAGGTAAGTATAGAGATGTTGATTATTAAAAAAAAATTCCTTTACAATCACATTAACAGTTGGTAAAGGAAATTAATTTTACAGGCCTACCAAGCTTTGAACGAACTACATAGGGGGACTGCATGCAGGAACTACAGAGAACAAACAAATTTTATGTGATTTTTTTTTTTTTTTTTTTTTTTTTTTTTAGCACAGTTGCAGTGTTTACTACTGTGTTTCCCCAAAAAAAAGATCTACTACTGTGATTTTCTGGAAGGGCTGCAATATAAACCCTACCCTGAAAATAAGCCCTAGTTTAAAGTGCTGGTAGAGTGCTGTAATTCACTCCTGTTGCAGTAGTGTATAGTGTAGACTGTTCGTGTAATATAATTGTGCCAAGTACCTTCATTATAGCGGCGCTCAGCTGCTCTCCTTCTCTCCTTCCAGCTGTCAGTGGGGGATTTCAGGGCCGCCCCTGCAGTGTTTGGAGCGGGGAGGAGAGGTCCGGCGGGCCATGGAAGCACTGAGTGTGGTTCAGCTGATCTCCCCTTCTCCAAGCTGTCTCGGGGGGGGGCCCCCTCCCTCTGCAGAGCTCTGGCGGGTCACGGAAGCACGCAGAGGCTGCTCTCCTCTTCTCCAAACTGGCGGCAGGGGATCTCAGGCCCTCCCTCTGCAGAGCTCTGGCGGGTTACGGAAGCGCCCAGCGGCACAATAAGAAGGAATGCGGCATTATTGGATTGCGGAAACATACACAGTTTGCATTGTGTGATACTGTAATGGAGTGGATTCTAATATTTTACAAGCACTTTTACACAGGGGATTCCCGACAGGGAGGGAGAGGGGGGGAGAAGACAGCACATGGCATGCTAAGACCTACCCCAAAAATAAGCCTTAGGGTCCTTTCACACGGGACGGATCCGAGATGGAAAAGTAGGTTTTTCCTCCGTTACACTTTTGCGGGTCGGATGTCGGCGGACATGTCACCGCTGACATCCGACGCTCCATAGAGGTCTATGGAGGGTCCGTTCAGGTCCGCCTAAAAAACTGACAGGCGGACCTGAACGGATCGTTCATGTGAAAGAGGCCTTACTGTGTCTTTTGTTGCCGGGCTTATTTTTGGGGAAACAGTAGCTCACTGCTTGCTTTCACCTAGTTCCTGGTGTATCACATGTAGTATGTGTAAACTGTTGGTGTTTATTCCTGCTGTCCAAATATTTAATGCATTCTACAAATTGACAACCACTACCTTGCAATGCATGATTGTTTTTTCTTTTGCAGAGCTTTAGTTGCGAATTCATGGAGGTGGAAAGCAAGCTCTGCCACCGAGAGAGCACTGAATTATAAACCTGGCCAAGTTATTCATGGATTCACTGTGAATGAGGTAATGCCGTGGCATTAACATGAGGCTCAACATGTTTGGATCAAGTGTGTATTGTGTGCGGGGTTCTCTGTTGTAGAGGCAAGGATAATATGCAAACTTCAGTATCCCCGGGCAGGCATTTAGAATTCATTTTATTGATGTAATTTCTGTAAAAAATATTTTTCTTATGTTCATTGGTGGACACAGCTCTCCTTTTTTTTTTTTTTTTTTTTTTTTTTTTTTTTGGTTCTTAACCAGGGTTAGGGTTTATAGCTCCATCTATAGGCGTAGGACACTAGGCAGAAAAGAAACTCGGCGCCACCTATGGGTAGTCCTAGCTGGTATAAACCCCTTTTCTGCTATAGCCAAACCAGTTTGGGTGTTTTTTTTTGTATAAAAAAGATAAATTATGTGCTCACCCCAATATTTAATTAAATTATAATGATTAATAAATGCAGCAATCTCAAAGAATTAAATACTTAATCCAAAAAACAATATGCATACATTTAAAAAGATGTGCAAATATTAAATCAAGTGAGTGATCAAAAATAGGATAATCATATATATGACCAATGATTAGTGAATAGCAACTCATGATTGAAAAAAAGAAAAATATGGGGGGAAAAAAGAGTGACTCCAAGTATTTAAAAAGGTTAATGTGTGTGAAATGAAACAAAATGTGATACAACCTTGTATATAAATAATGTATCAAAAGCAGTAAATAACGCACAGATGATCGCAGCTCAAGTGTAAACACATCAATCCATATGATGGGAGAAAAAGCAGCTAGATGGCCTCTTACCAGACACGATGGACTCCTAATTACGGGAGTCGTTCTCGCATGGTTATCGGAAGAAGGAATCGGCTGTAAATTTCCACTCTCCGGGCCGGCTGCTCACACACCTCCGTGTGTTTCTTCCTTGAATGCGCTATTTAACGGACATACGGCTGCAAAGGCTTACTCCATCCAGTTAACACTATGGCATGTTTTGTCAGGCTTTACAAGCTGATTCACAAGTGGTCAACTCAAAGGTTTCCGTTTACCAGAGTATAATTAAAAAGAAAAAGAGGAGAACTTCATGTGCGGTAAAATTTTGGTGCTTTATTCCCCAAAAAAACTTTTTTTCAAGCACATAAAAAAGGAGCATATAAAAACGCACACCTGCAATTGTATCAGATTGGTTTTGTATGCCTACTACTCATTGAGACACTGCTTTGGGACATCCCTATGGTCAAGAATAGAAAAGAGCTGTGTCTGTCTATGAATGCAAGAGAAAACGGGATTCATCGACAGACACAGAACCCACCTGCCCTGGTTGTGAATTGTTGTTCTGCTTTGTTACTAACTGGTTTGCCTATAACGCAGAGGAGGTTTATACCAGCTAGGACTGCCCATGGGCAGTGCTGAATTTCTCTTTTGTTTAGTGCCCTACTCCTGTAGATGAAAAAAGATATACCTGTGCTCAAATCCCATAAACTTGTACATGTATATAATCTATCAGGTGTTAAAGGAATGTGACCAACTGCATCAAAGTAATCCCTCTTTACGGTCAGTCCTACTCTGCATTAGCCATAAGAGGGATTACTTTGACGCAGTTGGCCAGCTTAAAGTGGAGTTCCACTCGAAAAAAAAAAATCCATTAATGTGCATGAAATAAATTAAAAAAAAAAAAAAAAACATTTGGAGAATTTTTTTTTTTTTTTACTCGCCTATTAATGCCTGTTGCTAGGGGGTCCCTCATAATCTGCCTCCTTACTCGCCTAGGCTCCTTACGTCACTTCCCTTGGCATTGGGAAATCAGCTCATCCCCCTCCCTCTAGGCAATCATCTGGGACACGTCACAGGTCCCAGATGATTGCGCGGCCAGTCACGGCGCGCAACTTGCGCATGTGCAGTGGGTGCTCAGTTGTGAAGCCACAGCCGGGTGCCCACAGTTATAATGCCGCCGAGCAGAGGGGTAGACGAGGGGGGGCTTTGAATCTCCCGCATCGCTGGACCCTGGGATAGGTAAGTGTCTGATTATTCAAATTTAGCAGCTGCAGTATTTGTGGCTGCTGACTTTTTTTTTTAATTTTACTTTTAATTTTTTTTTTTTTTTTTTTTTAGCGGAACTCCGCTTTAAGCATATATTTCAATATTTGTGAACTAAAAATCCCTGTTTTTCATTACATAGTTTGCTGGAAAGGGTGTGCAGAGGGCGCATCCAAATTTCCACTCCAGTAGGTATATAAACCCCTTGATCAAGAATAGAAGAGAGCTGTGTCCGTATCAAAGAATCATATATTATTATTATTTTTTTTATTTATTTTTTTTTATATAATGGTCAACACTACAGGCCATCTTTAGATTCAAACATTTTACATAGTAGAACTTCACAGGTTTGTTCATTGGCTACAAATATAGTAAAAAAAAAAGTGGGAGAGATTTATCACTCTCGAGGTGAAGTCAATTTAAAGTAGAACTATAGGCAAAACTTTTTTTTTTTTCCAGATAGAGCAAGGGAGGATTTTATTTTATTTTTTATTTTTTTATTTTTTTTTCTTTCGCCATCTGTGTCCCATTGGGGAGATTTCCCATCACTTCCTGTCCCATAGCCAAACAGGAAATAAGAGGAAATACCTGAAAATTAATGCAATTCCTTGGGGAACCCCAGGTCACCCAAACTAGTTTCCCCATTGGAAGATTTCCCCTCTATTACTTTTATGGGGACAACCCAAAATTTGGGGCTTTCTTTTACTTTTAAGAAAAGGGCAAACCACCGCGCTAAATATAAAAATTAGTACATACAAAACATAATGAGAAAAATAAAAATGAAAAAAACCCAAAGTGACAAATCAGTGAGTAAATATTATATATAAGCAGCCGCTAAAAGTGAGATACACACATTACAAAATATTCGATAAAGAGCAGCGCTGTGATAACAAAGGTTTGTATGATATAAACCAAATCAGATAAAATGAATATTAGACCCAAAATTAGGATTAGTTCCAAAGTTCATATTAAAGTTCATAGTAACCAAGGAGGTAAAAAGTCCTATCCAGAATCAATTTCAGATAGTAGATATATTGAGAAACGTAGATAGGTGGGAATACAAATAAATAAATCAATGTGTCCTTCACAGGTGGAAATACAAATAAATAAATCAATGTGTCCTTCACCGCACCACTGTGGTATTGATAGGAATGCGCGCTTACCAAACGGCAAGCTTAGGGAAGCTTGCGACCTTAACCCGGTCGGGGCCTTTCAGGAAGGGAACACCAAAAGGAAAAAACACCACCTTCGCTTGGAATAAGCACGCTGTTCCCCAATTATCCAGTAGTCACTGTATTGTAGAGATGTGACCCCTGGCTAGGGATAAATCTCGAGGGAGGTACACCAAAGAGAGAAGAAGAGCAACATAGCGTAATCCTGCTTTCACCTTTTATTAAAAAACTTTTAATAAAATACTGAATACTGTTCCAGATCCTCAGATCAAAAATTCTTTGGGGCTGATGTAGGAATTTAGTTTTAGTGGCTGATGTTCGTAACAGGAGAGCATCCCTCAATGCTGCCTGGAAGTTTGAGTATGCTCTAGGGGTCCCGGTTGTGGAATACTCCGCCTCAAGTCCAGCCACCCTTTCCTCAGCTTTTAGGGTTTCCTTCCTCAGATCCCTCCGGATCCTACAGATATGTGTTTGCAAGCTGCCCCTAGTGAAGGCCTTAAATGTGTCCCAGGATGTGGTCAGGGTCACAGTGGTCTAGGTCCTGCCAATAATGTATCGCCTCGGATCTATATGGTTTAGAGATCCTCGAGTTGGACAGCCGAAACCTGGACAGTCTCCACATACTCTCCCCCCGGTGCATTGGAGATGCACAGCTTCAAGGCAAGCGGAGCGTGTTTGGATATGCCGCGGGGAGAATAGAGATGTCTCAACCCTGGGGAGGACAGACCCCCCCGCATAGGCAAGGTCTATATGTGAGAGGGTTTTGTTTGAGGCTGAATGACATGTATAGGCTCGCCGATAAGGGTGACGCCATCTCCACACGTCTGTCAGGTTGGAGTCTTTGGCCCAAGAGAGCAGCTCTGAAGATGAGCCCGCTTCGGTTGAGTCTGTCCACCCCAGGGTCCGGAACCAGATTAAAGTCCCCCAGTATCATCTGTAGCAAAGGCGGCAATTTTGGAGATCAGCTGGTTGAGTATTCTCATGGAGGCCGGGGGGGGGGGGGTTAGGTACAGTCCCACCACCACCAGTTCCAATCTGTCCACTATGGCATGCAGTATAACATAACGGCCATCCGGGTCTAGTTCCAGTGCCAGCAGTCTAAACGGTAGGGATTTGTGTACAAGGATGCTGACCCCTCTAGAGTAATTGGTATATGTGGAGTGGTACTGATGCCCTACCCAAGGCCGTCTAAGACTCAAAAGTTTACTACCCGCCAGGTGAGTCTCCTGCAGTATGCAAATTTGGGGACGGTATGTTTTAAGGAATTGAAACACCAGCAACCTCTTCACAGAGGAATTCAAACCCCTGCTGTTCCATGAAATTATAGTACAATCAGCCATATGCGTCTGGTGTTACATTTTCAAACCACAGACTATCTTCCAGGGTTAGATGCAAAGTCTGGACCACTATACAGGTCAAGACTTGGCATCCCAGATATCTAGTGACAGACATGAATACATCGCTTGTGAAAAAACAGTTAGAAAATAAGTTATAACAAAACATTCCCACCCAACTCCCCCGCCAACCCCAGCCCCAACCTTGGGGAGGCTTAGGATCCCAACTTAGAACCGAGGCAAACACACCTGTAATGGGGAAACGTGTGCGGAACGGCATTCAGTTCAGCAGTCAGATGTTGTACATCTAGTCTCTTGCTGGAGACTGGATCAGAAATGCGGGTGCAGTCTCCTGACAGGGGTACAAACTTGAATGTCAGTGTTGCAGAAGTAGTCATATTTCTCGGCCATGGCCAAAGGAGAGGGAAAGGAAGGGGGAGGGGGGAGGATGTAGCAAAGGATCGGCATTTAAGTACTCCCCCATTCAGGATGCCTCATCAAGCCATGAAAAACTGGGGATAAATGGCCCCCGGGCCCCTTGCAGTCTATGAGGTTGGGTGTTTAGTGGCACATGGGGGATCTCCAGGGTCAAGGAGGTATGCTTAGGCCAGTGTGTAAAGGAGGCCCCTCTTTAAGGCGACAAATGGCCATGGCACATACAAAACATTTTCCCAGCAATAAGGATACTTATCTGCGTGGTAATGTGTCGATCCACATGGAGGCTTCCTCGGGAGATGTAAAGAATTGCACCGATTTCACTGTCCTCCACTCGCAATCTGGCCGGGAACAGCATGCTGTACTTGATATGCTTAGCTCGGAGTCTGGCCCTCACTGTGTCATAGGATTTTCGTTGCTTCTGAGTTTCCAGTGAATAATCTGGGAAGATCAGAATTTTGTCGCTTTCAAATCGTAGTTCACCTTGGGATCTTGCTTCTTTCATCACCGTGTCACGATCATGGAAATAGAGCAGCTTGAATATGAAGGTGCGGGGTGGCGCTTCTTGTGGGCCCCTGGTGGAGGGTATGCGATGTGCCCTTTCCACGGTGAAGAATGGGGAAAAGCGTGCTGAGGGAAGCAACTGTTGCAATAAACGTTCCGCAAATGCGGTGGGGTCTGTACCCCCTGTCCCTTTCTGGAAGGCCCAAAACTTAAGTTGTTTCTTCTGTTGCAATTTTTCGGTGTCTTTGGCTCGGGATTCCAGTACTTTAACTTTAGTTTTCAAGGTATGTATATCAGCCCCCTGGTCACGTACCGTGTCTTCATTCTGTGAGACCCTCTGCTCCACTTCATGCATGCGACCACGGAGGGTGTCAAAATCCTTCCTGATAAATTCCACATGTGTCTGTATGTGGTCCACTTTGTCTGTTAGGGAAGTTATGGCTTGCATCATAGCTTTAAAATCAGGCGCCGTGGCTGGCAGCTGTGGATCGTCGGCCTGGTTCTCCATCTGGGTAGGAGATTTAGGCGAGGCTGCAGCCCTGCCAGAGATATTCGCTGTTGCGGCCTTTTTGTGGGGTTTTTAATGTTCCTCTGCACCCGAAAATTGCAGGATTTGGCACCGGTCTGCAGGAGCTCAGACACTACAGGTCTGCTTCCAGCGCCATTCCGGACACCCCCCCCCCCCCCTTTAGTTATACTTTGTCTGAACTTTGGGCACAAATTTTTAATTTAAATGCATTCCTCAATAGCCACAGATAATAATATAAATCCACTTTGTGTGCCCAAAATGCCTTGGCAAACCCAAATATTCGCTTTTAAAATTACCAGTGACAGCATCACTGTGCTGTACATAGCCTGTGCAGAGAGCTGAGCTATGGAAAGGGCCCATCAAGCTCCACCCACTGCAGCTTGCCTGCAGAAATCTACAGGGGGAGGCAAAGACAAGACCAGTCATCCTGCACAAGCAGAGAGAACAGCAGTGACTGGGCTTTATCGCACTTTGCATGCTGGGGTGCTTTTCAGGCGTTTTTAGCGCTAAAAAAACGCCTCTCAAGCCACCCCAGTATGAAAGCCCGAGTGCTTTCACACTAGGGTGCTGCGCTTGCAGGATGGGAAAAAGCAGCATCTTTGGGACGGTGAGGGAGCGGTGTATACACCGCTCCTAAACCGCCCCCACCATTGAAATCAATGGGCAGCACCGCTTTTTGGGGGCTTTTAACCCTTCAGCCGCTAGCGGTGGTTAAAATCGCCCCGCTAGCAGCCGAAAAGCACCGCTATAACAGTGGTAAAGCACTGCTAAAACTATTAGCGCTTTACCGCTAAGGCGCCTACAAATCCTGACAGTCTGCAGCTGTCGGCTTGTCGTTTTTCAATGAACTACCATGGCTCTGTGGTAGTTCATTCATTCTTCCTGTCAGTGAGTATCTGCTTGCTTGTACCAGATAGGAGCATACAGATACACTGACAGATCTGCAGGAGATCTGCTTATCGCTGATGCAATTCTTTACAGGCTCTCAAAACAAAAATAGTAAATGCCTATTTATTTTTTTTCTGCAATAAAGAAATGTGCATTTATTATTTGTTGGGTAAAAGGTGAACTTATCCTTTTTAAGCTTTTGCTGAACAGATTTGGAGGAAATACACAAAGCACACCAAGACTCAATTGGGAGTCTTACAGATGATGCTTTGTTAGACAATATTTGCTTTTCCTGGAGTTCAGCTTTAAAGTTTAATGAGTATTGAATATGTTATGCCACCTTAAATGTTCTTCCCTTTTTTATTTATTTATTTTTTGCAAATTGGTACACACATGGCCATGGTATGATTATTAGCTGTACAAGGATAATACAAAGAATATGGTACTCTGCGGCTCAAAATGTCCATAGTGTTGTACTCTGGAAGGCCAGAACTATAGTTGTTGGAAAGGGAGAGGAAATGTAATGAGCAGCATATGTTGAACAGGTTTGAGTGTCAATAACTCCAAGACATATATAAGTAAGGGGGTAGGGATGTTGGGGTTGGAAGGTGTCAGGTAAGTAATGTGTGAGGTGATGAAGACGAGGGGAGTAGGGGAAGGATGGGATACAAGTCATGGAGAGAGGTACGATTTGGATGGGAGGGGGACAAATGAGTATTGTGATGGTGGGGAGCCAGAGGGATCATAGAGAGGTGTTTGGAGGAAAGTATGGGTGAAGGGGGTCTAAGAAAGGATGGTGAGGAGCTTGTATTCCTTGGGTCTGTGGTAAAAGTAGGTGTGGATTCAGGAGTCTTCAGACATTCACGTTTCACAAAGTGAAATTAATTCATGATATTAAACATGTTTTGCATTTTGTGTCAAGAGGAGGAAATAAGGTCCTTCTTTTGCCTGAATTCCTTCACTTTGTTTAGCCGCCTCCATTCCCTCCATTTCAGTGGAATATATGCTTTAGCGGCATTGAGAATATACCATTATATATACCAAGTTTGCTCTGAGGTAAGATTTCATAGGGGTGGGGGAATTGTGCAGAGGGAAGGAGGAGGGGGCTTCAGGACCTCTTAGCTCTTTTAACCACTTAAAAACCAGCATGTTAAACCTCCTTCCTGTTCAAGCTAGTTTTCAGCACTGTGATACTTTGACTAACAATTACTCAGTCATGGAACACTACATTTTTATGCGTCCTGGATCCAGATCTGTGATTTGCTTGGTCCAAATGACACAGCGAACATAGGGAGTGGCAAGAGCGGGAGAAGGATTTTATTACTCTCTTCTGCACTCAGGACTGAGCTGTCCGGCCATTTTAATACCGTGGCCGGATGCAAGTGGTTAATGTGTCTAAGCGAATATGCAATTTTATAACCTATCGCCTTTCCTTTTTTCTTGTCGTGCCAGTAAAGATATTCTCTCTTTTTTTTTTTTTTCTGAGAAAACCTCTGTGGTCACTGGGCACTCTGTATAAAGAAGCACCACCCTGTATCACTATATATGTGCTTTTCTTCAATGGTTATATTCTGGTTAGGTGCCAAGCTTGAACAGGGAGTTTTAGGAATATCTTTTTTTCTTACAATACCTAAAATCATTTCCTGCTCCCCCCCCCCCCCCCCCCCCCACCTACTCTGTTTTCACATTTTTATTTTGTACATGTGGCTAGATGCATGACTGATACACTGATCAGCCCTAATATTATGACCACCCACCTAATATTGAGTAGGTTCCCTTTTTTGCCATCAAAACAGTTCTGACACTTTGAGGCATGGAATCCACTAGACGTCTGAAGGTATATTGTTCTATCTGGCACCAAGCCAGTGGTGGCTGATCACTGCCTCCTCTGGCATGCCTTCTTCTTATAGTGCATCTTGGTGCCATCTCTTCCCTAGCTAAGCAATGCACACGCATCAGGACATTCACACAATGTAAAAGAAAACGTGACTATTGGGCCAGGCCACCTTCTTCCATTGCGCCATTGTCGAGTTTTGATGCTCACATGCCCATTGTAGTCACCTATGGCTGTGCACACAGGTCAACATGGGCACCCTGATTGGTCTGCAGCCACACCGCCCCATACTCAACCAACTGCAATACGCTGTGTATTCTAACATCTTTCTATCGGAACCAGAATTAACTTTTTAATTAACTTTTTAATCAATTTGAACTATAGTAGCTCTTCTATTGGATCCGATTCCACGTAGACACCACAGTACCTACCTAAGATCAGCCTGCAACCTCCAGCAGTTCTGTGGTCTTTTTCAGTATTGTGCTTTTGACGTTTTTTTCCCATGAGCCCTTATTTGCATATAATTAAATGTTTTTTTTTGTAGTTGCCATGCTGTTGTTCTAGCTGTATACACCTACCTAGGTCTGGTATTGAACACACTTTGGATGAAAGGCTTTTATTGTGTGTGTGTGTGTGTGTTTGTGTGTTTTTAAACTGTTGTGGTTATGGTTACAACTATTTATATTAATTGTTATGCAAACCTTTAATAAGAGTTTGTCATTATGTTACAGGTCACACCTGTTCCTGATTTTAATGTAACCGCTGTAAAGCTCAGCCATGAAGGGACAGGAGCGAAATATTTACACCTCGCCAGGGAGGATTCCGACAACCTGTTCAGGTACATCACTTCACATAGAGTTATCTACCACTGACATATACTGTAATACTTTACATTTTGGAGTATATAAAATTTGACTTCAATGTATTCAACTATACTTCGACTAGGCGATTTATTTATTTATTTTTTTAATATTGAGAATTTCATAGTCACTTGTCTATTTTTTTTTCTGCTTTAAAAGGTAAAGTGTGATGTTCTGAAAAAAATAAAACATTGATACCCACCCACCGGTGCTGCAGCTGTCCCTAGCTGGCTCTAATCCTGAGAGAACTGAGTGATCACATGACCGCCAATCACTCATTTTTCAGTCCGCTCTGAGAAGAGATCATTGGCTATAGGTCACCAGCTGTCTGCTCTGCCCCTCCAGCACTCACTGAAGCACCGGGCTGTGGAGGGGGTGACAGTGGCTGGTAAGGCTCTCAGCAGTGTGCCTTGAGGCTGATCCAGCTACCGGGTGGATCCCAACATTATTGCTGAGATCTTTTCAGAGCCTGGAGTAGCTTTGTGATGTTAGCCGACAACGGGCATTAGCCCACCGCCAGCTGGTTTTGAGTCACAGGAGTGCACAAGTAGGTGCACTCCTGTAACCCACAAGAGCAGTATGACCAAAAAAGCTTTGACCATACTTCTCTTTAAGGCTGCATTCACACCTGAGCATTTTCAGCTCATAAAACGCTTGTAAAATGCCCGAAAAAATGCCTGAAAAACGCCCAACAAGCAAAATCCCATTCTTTTTTAATGGCACCTGTTCACATCTGAGCATTTTGTCACCTGAAGCAAAACGCTTTAAGCTTAAAAAAGATGAGCTTCTTTGGGCCAGATTACAGGCGTTTTTCTGTCTTTTTACATTGGTGACCTGAACAAAATCGCGATAAAAACGCAAGACTTTGAAAATGCTCAGGTGTGAATGCAGCCTTTATTGTAGACATCCCTAGCACAGTCCTGCTGGTGATGTGTTACACTGTTGAGGTTTTTATTAGTGGTGATAGGAAGCCTTGATACATTTTTTCCTGATTTGAAGAGGTTCATTAGACACCAACCTTTTCACTACTAATGGTTACACCAGTGAGCATTTGAACCAGTGAACTAAGAAAATTCTCACAGCTGCCTATTGGATTCTGACTTTCCTTGACAGATTGAATATAGAGATGCACCAAAATTTCCTTGGCCAAAAATGGTGTCATTGGCATTTTGCTGATAAAAGAGGTGCCGATAATGGTGCCAAAAAGCACGTGATTTTGCTGTGATTTTACTGTGCTTATGGTGTGTTTTCATAGGTCATGTCACTCAAAATCCGCATGAAAAATGTTACACTGATGTGTTTTATTGATGTGGTTTTGCTGCATTTTCAGTGCATTTCAGCAGAGGTGTGTGTGTGTGTGTGCGTGTGTGTGTGTGTTTTTTTGTTTTTATAACTGACCAAAAATGCAGCAAGCAAAATTTTTAACACCACAACGTAAGCGCAATGGACCATTGTGAAGACATACATAGAATTTTAAGGAATGTATTTTTCTTGAGCTTTTCTTGTGCTAAAGGTGCTGATAATGGCCGACAAATTATTAGTCCCTAAATATATGATATTAAAAAATGTAATGTGATATATGCTTCTCGCACGCAGCTCAGGTGCAGAAATAAAGGCAGCCTGCACGCAGTAGGGATGATGTCACCTGTCTTCATGAATTCTAAATCCGCTAAATACATTCTATGTGCGCAAAATGTGTAACTGTTATGCCCTGTACACGCGGTCAGACTTTCTGACGGAAAAAGTGCGATCAGATTGTGTTGTCGGAAATTATGATCGTGTGTGGGCTCCATCGGACTTTTTCCGTCGGAATTTCCGACACGCAAAGTTTGAGAGCAGGATATAAACTCTTCCGATAACAAAATCCGATCGTTTAAATCCTGATCGTGTGTACACAAATCTGACGCACAAAGTGCCACGCATGCTCAGAACAAATTAAGAGTCGAAAGCTATTGGCTACTGCCCCGTTTATAGTCCCGACGTACGTGTTTTACGTCACCGCGTTCAGAACGATCGGATTTTGCGACAACTTTGTGCGACCGTGTGTATGCAAGACAAGTTTTGCCCAAAATCTAAAATTTTGCCGCCGGAATGTCCGATCAATGTCCGATCGTGTGTACAGGGCATTAGACAGTAGTTACAGCCTCAGTAGAAAGGTTTATCTGCCAGCATTCTGCAGGGAGGGACCCTTGTGTAGAAGCGGCCATCTCTTTGCTGAGTTGTACACATCTACTTATTCTTCCCCAAACTGCTGGGAGCATGTCAAACATGGTTGTTCCATGGTGTTCTGTCTGAGCAATCTCCAATAAAGTTTTTCTTGTGCATGATGCCAGTAGTGTGCAACCCTCCTTTTTTTAACTGGCATAGAATTTTAGTATTCTCATAATTATAAGCAGATGTCCAGAGCACCCCACATCCCCTTACTTCACAGTGCAACCCCCTTGCCTTGTGCTGCTGCTGGGAAGAAGCTGGTGGCTGAGCTGGGAAGCAGAAAGTGCAGAGTCTGGTGGAGGACCAGAGGAGGGCTAAACTCAGCTGCCGGAATCTACTGAATGCTGAGACCAGGGAAGACTGAGACTAAGGGATGCTGTGGTGGCACAGAGTTGCAGCATCTGTAGAAGGAGTTCTGTCTTCCTCTCTGTTACTGTTTTAGAAGGGAGGGGGGCGGCAGAGACCAGCCTCTCCGGGGCTGAAGGAAAGGTGTGAGGGCCACATTAAATGGTCTGGCGGGCGGGAATAAAACCAAACCATTCAAAGACTTTATGCTGAACTTTGAAACCCTTTCCTGAACCAATACAAGTCTTGTGTCACTTATTCAGTGTGCAGTTTCGGACAACACCTATGGACAGCACCGGTGTCCCGCATATCCTGGAACACACCGTTCTGGCCGGCTCCGAGAAGTATCCATGTCGTGACCCGTTCTTCAAGATGCAAAATCGGTCCCTGGCCACATTTATGAATGCCTTCACAGGTAATTATGGAACAAACAGTTTAAAACAGTTTAAATGATAATGTGAAAATGGCTATTTAACCACTTCCCTACCGCCCATTGTCATATGACGTCCGCAAGAACACTCTGTCCCTCTGTGACGTCCTTGGCTTCCCGGCGGTATAGAAAAAAAAGGGGGTTGGTCAGATCAAGTCAAAAGACCAGTGTATTGAATAACATCAGTATTCAGTACATTAGCAATATAGGGATACCGACTCACCCTGTGTGGGTGGCGCCTTTTCCTTTTTGTCTTGAACTTAATAAACTAATGGAAAACGATGGAGCAAGGGTACAGGCCCATAAAGTTCAGATATAGACAAGGGATAGGGCGGACATCGCCTATGTGTGAAATTCCTTTAATGCTTAAACTTAATATTTAGAATTACAGATAATAGAGATAATGGGCAGAAGATATACAATTCTACAACTTTAAGAACAAAAAAACCACAGGTGTGCAAACCCACAAGACAGCAATTCACACAATCCATTTAAATTGCCTCAAGTGTCATAGCAGTCTAGATACTAGAAGGGGGTTCCATTGGCAGAATCAAGGGAAAAAGATTTCACAAAATGTCTTCTAGAGGTTTTAACTGGTAATAAGATAATACAGACATTGTTTGCTCAAAACCCAAGGGCCTCCAAATGGTGATACCTGGTACATTAATCAAATAAAGACATAAAACACAGCAACTATTCAAAAATTGAACCCAGACATGCATGCAAGGGATCAAGAAGAAGAGCAGGGGCTGGTATTTTGTAGTGATGTTTGCCAAGTAATGGCTAAAACATACACGCTACCTACCTCTTATGGCTAATTTTTCAAGATCTTCTGAGCTGTCTAGTGAGGTTTGTGTTGTGAAACTTGTAAGGCCACCTATGAAAATGTCAGTTATTTTTAAAAAAAGGCAAGTCCCAAACCGCTGGAATGGCCGTATATATTGCAGATGTATGTTGGCCAACTTGTAACAAGGATCACAGAGTAGCTGGTAGTCCAACCTCAATGGAATGATACTCCAACCAATGACTTCAAAGCAGCATGTTTTCAAATGTAAATGCATGTGAATTACATACGGTAAGTTGATCCGAGAGGAATCAGCTCTATTGCTGAATAAGATTGAAGGGTATCAATTGCAAGGCTATCTCCGGAATGTCCGTGTTTCGCAACTTAGTCACAGGTTCCTTGTGATCAGCATGGGTAGCCTCGCGGAGTTCGAGGCTACCTTCGAAATGTCCACGAAATTGGAAATTGGCTTCTAGTGATCCTCTTTAGCTTGGTGAGCCTTGCGGAGTTCGAGGCTACCATCAATATGTCCGTGAAGTTAAAGTCAGTTCCTAGTGATCCTGTTCAGCACAGGGAGCCTCGCAGAGTTCAAGGCTACCATCGAAATGTCTGCAAAATTGGGATCCGATCCCCACTAAATCTGAGGGGGGGGGGTTTAGCATGAGTACAAGTTGCTTACATAGCATTAGAGTAGCAGATATACAGCTAGTGTTGAGTTCGGTCTGAGAAATCCTTCAGGGATCTACGCTGCATTCCAAAAACGATAAAAGGGGTGCCATGTGTGGTACCAGAGAGGTATGTGGCAGAAGTCTGGGGGTGTTCTGTGGCTATTAAACCGACACGTTTTTGTTCACTGGGTTTGTGAACTTCTTCAGGGTAGCGAATCAATCCCCCATCCCGGCGGTATAGGGAGCGCGTGTCGGCCGCGTCACTCGGGAGCCGATGCGCGTGCCCGAAGGCCGCGATGTCTAGTTAGATTACTAGTTAAGAAAAAAAAAATTAATAAAAATGCCGTAAATCTATCCCCTATTTTGTAGGCGCTATTCCATTTGCGCAAATCAATCAATATACATTTATTTTTGGTTTAAAAAATAAAATGTAAAAGAATGCATATCGCCCTAGACTGTGGAAAAAATTTGGCTTTTTAAAATAAAAAAAATTAAAAAATTGGGATATTTATTATAGTAAAAATTATTGTGGGTTTTTTTTTTTTTTTTTCTTCAAAGTTGTCGCGTTTTTTTTGTTTTTTTTTTTGTTTTTTTGTTAGCGCAAAAAATAAAAACCGCAGAGGCGATCAAATACCACCAAAAGAAAGCTCTGTTTGTGGGGAACAGTGTTGCATGACTGCACAATTGTCATTCATAATGTTAAAGCACTGAAAATTGGCCTGGGCAGGAAGGGGGTGAATAATATGCCCTGTATTGAAGTGGTTAAGGAGTTATTAGTTTGAATATTTACTGCCAATCTTCCTGGGATCCTTTCACAGTTACATTGATTGGTCCACACACACCTCTGTAAACACGAAAACGAAAGGATGGCTGTGACAGGGAGAAAGCATCCCGAGCACCCCCTGGAAGTTTAATGACTTTAGAAATTGGTAGCCGTGATTTCTCAACAAGTTAGACTAGCCTTGCAAAATAAATCTCATAGAGCAGGGATATGCAATTAGCAGACCTCCAGCTGTTGCAGAACTACAAGTCCCATGAGGCATAGCAAGACTCTGACAGTCGCAAGCATGGGAGGCAGAGGCATGATGGGACTTGTAGTTTTGCAACAGCTGGAGGTCTGCTAATTGCATATACCTGTCATATAATACAAGCACAGGTCAGCACAGAGTGGTTCTAATCATTCTATTGATTTCCAATTTTGTTTTTCAGCAAGTGATTACACCATGTACCCAGTTTCTTCTCAAAACCACAAGGATTTCCAGAATCTCATGTCTGTCTATTTGGATGCAGTGTTTTTTCCATTCCTTAGAGAACTGGACTTTTGGTAATAATGTGTTTGCATAGCAAAGTAATCCTATGGTCTTCATCTATAAATGTAAATGATGATCATTGCTCAGTGTGTGTGTGTGTATGTATGTCTGTACAGTTGTATGCAAAAGTTTAGGAACCCCTGACAATTTCCATGATTGTCATTTATAAATATTTGGGTGTTTGGGTCAGCAATTTCATTTTGATCTATCAAATAACTGAAGGACACAGTAATATTTCAGTAGTGAAATGAGGTTTATTGGATTAACAGAAAATGCGCAATATGCATCAAAACAAAATTAGACAGGTGCATAAATTTGGGCACCCTTGTCATTTGGTTGATTTGAATACCTGTAACTATTGGAACACACAATTGGATTGGTGAGCTCATTAAGCCTTGATCTTCATAGACAGGTGCATCCAATCATGAGAAAAGGTATTTAAAGTGGCCAATTGCAAGTTGTTTTTCTGTTTGACTCTCCTCTAAAAAGTGGCAACATGGGGGCCTCAAAACAATTCTCAAATGACCTGAAAACAAAGATTGCTCTACATTATGGTTTAGGGGAAGGCTACAAAAAGTTAATCGCAGAGATATAAGCTGTCAGTGTCCACTGTGAAATACATAGTGAGGAAATGGAAGACCACAGGCACAGTTCTTGTTAAGGCCAAAAGTGGCAGGCCACATAAAATATTGGAGAGGTAAAGGCTGGTGAGAACGGTCAAAAACAGCCCACGGACCACCTCCAAAGACCTACAACATCAACTTGCTACATACGGTGTCACTGTGCATCCTTCAACAATTCAGCGCACTTTGCACAGGGAGAAGCTGTATGGGAGAGTGATGCGAAAGAAGCCTTTTCTGCACACACGCCACAAACTGAGTCACTTGAGGTATGCAAACGCACATTTGGACAAGCCAGCTTCATTTTGGAATAAGGTGCTGTGGACTGATGAAACAAAGATTGAGTTATTCGGTCAGAACAAGGGGCGTTATGCATGGCAGCAAAAGAACACATTACAAGAAAAACACTTGCTACCCACAGTAAAATTCGGTGGAGGTTCCATCATGTTGTGGGGCTGTGTGGCCAGTGACGGTACTGGGAATCTGGTTAAAGTTGAGGGGCGCATGGATTCCACTCAATATCAGCAGATTCTTGAGAATAATGTTGAGGAATCAGTCACGAAGTTGAAGTTACGCCGGAGCTTGATATTTCAACAAGACAACGACCCAAAACACTGCTCAAAATCTACTCGGGCATTTATGCAGAGGAACAAGTACAATGTTCTGGAATGACCATCCCAGTCCCCAGACCTGAATATCATTGAACATCTGTGGGGTGATTTGAAGCGGGCTGTCCATGCTCGGCAACCATCAAACCTAACTGAACTGGAGATGTTTTGTAAGGAGGAATGGTCCAAAATACATTCATCCAGACACTCATTACAGGCTATAGGAAGCATCTAGAGGCTGTTATTTCTGCTAAAGGAGGCTCTACTGAATATTGATGTGATTTTTCTGTTGGGGTGCCCAAATTTATGCAACTGTCTAATTTCATTTTTATGCATATTGCACATTTTCTGTTAATCCAATAAACCTCCTTTCACTACTGAAATATTACTGTGTCCTTCAGTTATTTGATAGATCAAAATTAAATTGCTGATCCAAACACCAAAATATTTATAAATGGCAATCATGGAAATTGTCAGGGGTTCCTAAACTTTTGCATACAACTGTGTATGTGTATGTGTGTGTATGTATGTATTTATTTATTTATTTATTTATTATATATATTTTTTTTTTCTTTCAGGCAAGAAGGATGGAGATTAGAGCATGAAGACCCCACCGATCCCAAAACTCCCATAGTGTTTAAAGGCGTTGTCTTTAATGAGATGAAGGGGGTTTTTGTAAGTGATCTTATCATGTTCTATAATGTTTGTACCAGAAGTGTAACTTTAAAGTTGTTGTAAACCCTCACATATACCCAGTGAAGTAACTGGCCTCAGGTGATACACAGAGATGAAAGAAATCCCACATAAGTTGTACCTGTTTATCTGCAGGTCTACATCCATTGAAAGTGCTGAATTTAAGCTTGACTGATTGACCGAGAGTTCAGAATTAAACGGGGTGGAGAGCTGAAGTTACACTCTGCAGAGCTCGGTAAGGAGAGCTCTGAGAGTTGACTGGAGGGGAGGGACACACACCCTTCACACAGGACACAGAGCTGAGGCTGTCAAGCTGCTGGAGTTCCCTCCCCTATCACCATTTTTCTCTTGGTGTCAGTTAAAATTGTCAGAAGTGACTCATGCTGATAGAGGAATGAAGCAGCAGACAGAAATGACACTTAGGAGTTGATTTACTAAAACTGGAGAGTGCAAAATCTTGTTCAGCTCTGCATGGTATCCAATCAGCTTCTAACTTCAGCTTGTTCAATTAAAGCGGTTCTAACCCTAATTGCATTTTTTTTTTTTTTTAAATTATCCTGTTTCTTTAACCACTTAACACACGGCCTATAGATAAATGACAGCTGGACCGTGGTTTTGTTATCCTGAGAGGACATCCTGTGACGTTGTCCCAGGAAGCGCCGGTCGTGGGGCCGTGCAGTGGTGCGATCTGTCATTGGCCCTGTCCAGGGGTCACAGCCGATGACCAATCGGAATACTGGCTCGCTGCCAGTACCATGTGACTGCCGTGATGAATCGAAGTGGGTCACATGACAGTTGTACACAATGGATGGCTTTCTTTCATGCCAACCAATGTGTACAACTGTTGCTAGCTGTAATTGGCCAATTTGATCACATGGTATAGACAGGGCCAATCACATCCCTTCTATACCATGTGATTAGCTGTGTATTTTTTTTTTTTTGGGGGGGAGGGGATTGTATTTTTATTTTTTATTTTATTTTTTATTTTATTTTTATTTTTTATTTTATTTTTATTTTTTGGTTGAACTAGATGGACTTGTCTTTTTTGTTTTTTTCAACCTGACTTACCAAGTAACTATGTAGCTTTGACCAATCGCAGCTAATCACAGCAAAACAGACTGAATGAATCGGTTTTATTCAGTAAAATGCTTGCTTTTAGCAATGTAATGCACTGCTATAAGCAAACATAACGTGTAATAAAAAGTACAATGTTACTATGGTATTATTATATTGCTCTGGTCAGTATGTGTAGTAAAAAAAAAAAAAGTGAAAATTTTCCAAAAAAATTACAACTTCAAAAAACCCGCCATGCATCCTACTAAATATCTTGGGTGAAATGTGCAGACAACCATAACAAATATGAGTACAAAAAACGTGAATAATAAATGATGTGCTCAAAAATACTCCAAGCAGTCCTCTATTATGAAATGTGATGTTTATAAACGTGTGATGTCCAAAAAAAGAAAAAAGTCAGTGACAAGCTTCAATCATGTGTGATGATAATCCTCAACCACATGTGGATATAATATAGTGACAGTCTTTAACTTCAAATATGTATGATGTAATAAAAGTTAATAGTAGGCCCACCACCAAAGACACCAGAAGCTGCTTACCAGAGGGATTGAACTCAAATAGGTGTACACCTAGTGAGTCAATCAAGCTTTGTGGTATAATATTCCAAGGGGATCAGATGCTCTATCCAGATATGACCTCCAGATGGACCTCCGAACAAGTGTAAGGTATGGATGGACTGCTTGGCGATTGTCTTGTAGCTCATTCTAGCCTTGTGTAGGTCTAGAAACTTGTTCGTGACATCCTTCGACAGCTCTTTTGTCTTACCCCATGGTGGGGAGATCGGAATCTGATTGCTTCTGTGGACAGGTGTCTTTTATACAGGTAACAAACTGAGATTAGGAGCACTCACTTTAAGGGCCAGTTCACACCAGATGCAGTTGCTGTGCGCTTTTTTCTGCACTGAAAATGCATGCACAGTGTTTTCCATGTATTCTAATGGCTCTAGTTCACACCAATGCAGTCAGTTCCAGTCAGTTTCCGCACCGGAAACCGACTGGAACTGACTGCATTGGTGTGAACAAAAGTCAATGGAAAACATGGAAAACACTGTGCATGCATTTTTAGTGCAGAAAGCGCACAGAACTGCATCTGGTGTGAACTAGCACTAAAAGAGTGTTTCTAATCTCAGCTCATTACCTGTATAGAAGACACCTGGGAGACAGAAATCTTGCTGATTGATAGGGGATCAAATACTTATTTCACTCATTAAAATTCAAATCAGTTTAACTTTTTTGAAATGCGTTTTTCTGGATATTTTTGTTCTGTCTCTCGCTGTTAAAATAAACCGACCATTAAAATTATAGACTGATCCTTACTTTGTCAGCGGGCAAACGTACAAAATCAGCAGGGGATCAAATACTTTTTTTTCCCTCACTGTATGCTGTAAAATACCTGGTTGATCCTGCCTGTTCCTTTGTCTCCCTTAGTCTGCGGACCGCAGTAATCATAGCTGCTGATCCATGACACTGGTGACAGTTAACGTGGCTCCATCAGCCCGCAGTCTCTCTCCCCTTTCCTCCCTCCTTCCCTCCCTGCCTGTCAGCTCAGGAGTCTGTGTGAGGCAACTCTTCCCGCCTCTCTCCTCCTGCTGCTATTCCTGTAAAATCACTAATCCCAAATCCTGGAATCGGCTCTGTTGCAGAAAGCTATACTGTGCAGTACCTGTGTTTGAAATAATTATTTCTCTGTATAATTTTTTAAGAGTGCCCCTATGCGCTCACGTGACCGCCCACCACACTCCTCCTAATTGACATCTATAGGGTATCTCAGCCCCTCCCACTGTAGTGCTCAAATTGGAGGAGGAGACCGCTGAGAGGTCACCAGAGCGCTCAGTGGCACTGAAATAAGGTATTTTGCTGCATAATTTTTAAAAACGCAGATACTGCACAGTATATCTTTCTGTAACAGAGGAAATTTAAGGATTTGTGATTTTACAACCACTTTAAGCTTTGAAAAAAGAGCTAGCCCGGGGAAAGTGACGGGTGACCTAGAAGTGACTTCATATGTGTCACTTTCTGGGTCACAGCAAGAAGGGGAGGAGAGCTGACATGTGTCTGCTCTTCTCCCTCACCAGCACTTTTCATGTCCGTCCTGGGCCTGCAGATGGACAAGTGGAGCTTGGAATACATGGCGAAGCCGCCGGTATCGGAGGTGTGTGGAAGCAATTGGGCAGCAACCCAGCCACCCGAATGTTTCAACCTAACAGGCAGGTGTCTGCCTGTCAGTTTTGCACACCATCCCCATGGCTACAGACGTATGGACCTGGCAGTGAAAGGGTTAAACCTTTTTAAAAGAAAACTTCAATTTAGTGACACTGTCCCTTTTTATAGCTGCATCCCCCCCCCAATGTACTGAGCCCCTTAATGTTAAATACTGACCTTTTTAGCCCTGCAGTGGGGTCTTCACATGTGTCCCTTGTTCCAGAACTATAAATACACATTTCATATTATATTATGATGTGCTTGTAAGGCTTTGGATTGAGAAACTGACCCTAATACAGTGGTTCTCAACCCTGTCCCCAGGGCCCACTAACAGGCCAGGTTTGCAAGATAACTGAAATACATCACAGGTGATATCATTTGCTGCTCAGTGATTGCAGTATTCTAGTCTGCATCTCCCCAAGGTAATACATAAAACCTGGCCTGTTAATGGGTCCTGAAGACAGGTATTGAGAACTACTGACCTAACACTTAAAGCGGAGTTCCACACAAAAATGGAACTTCCGCTTTTCGGAACCCTCCCCCCCTCCGATGTCACATTTGGCACCTTTCAGAGGGGTGGGGGGTGCAGATACCTGTCTAAGACAGGTATTTGCACCCACTTCCGGCATAGACTCCCATGGGAGTCTATGCCTCTTCCTGTCCCTCCGCGCTGTCTCCTGGGAAACACACAGCTCCCAGGAGATAGCGGGGACCAGTTACGATGCGCAGCGCGACTCGCGCATGCGCAGTATGGAACTGGGAAGTGAAGCCGCAACACTTCACTTCCTGATTCCCTCACCTAGGATGGCGGCGGCAGCTGCCGAGAACTGAGCGGGTTCTCGGCGTCGGCTGCCGACATCGCTGGACACTGGGACAGGTAAGTGGCCATTTATTAAAAGTCAGCAGCTGCAGTATTTGTAGCTGCTGGCTTTTAATATTTTTTTTTTATGGCGGTTTAGGTGGACTCCCTCTTTAAGTACTCTTGTGCCTCATGCACACAGGTGGTTTAGCCCCTCTGCATCGAATCCCAGTGTTTTCCGGCACCCAGAAGGCATAGGTGCGCCATCCAGCAACCTTACCGGATTATTTATGCATTGGGCAATCTTCCCTAAATACATACAGCCCTTAACAAGAGTATTGTTCTATACAGTGTAGCCGCCCCGCATTTCAGCATGTTAGAAATTTTAAAAGATTGCTGACATCAGGGCTGGACCTGGCTCCTGTGTGCATGTAGTTGTAACTGCCTGAACACTTAGTTCTTATACTGTCACCTTCACAGTTAAATATCCTAATAATAGCCAAAGTGTTCCCAACAATGAATGCCTACTTTATCAGTGGCCAAAATGTGCCATGCCACCAATGTTAGGTTTGGAAAGATTTCACAAAGAGTAGATACCAGTTCTGACACAACTGATGTAGTAATTCCTTCTTATTGGTCCCTCTACTTATGGCTTTCAGCATCACAGTCCCATTGTCATCTGTACCTTTTTAGTTGTGTGTTTGACCTGCATTTTTGCTTGTGTTTTGCGTTTTTTTTCGATGAGCACCTTGTGATTCTCTGTTAATTGTAACTTTGATGTTGTTTTTCTCATACATTTTCCTTTAGTCAGATACTCAAAGACTGTTTTCGCAGCAAGTACAGAACAAACTTCTTCCTGGTGGTACGTACTCGTTTGTGTCTGGAGGAGATCCGCTAGACATTCCAGATCTCACATGGGAGCAACTAAAACATTTCCATGCCACTCACTATCACCCAAGCAATGCCAGGTACAGTACCACAGGACAAATGTCTTGGTGCATCATTTTTATCCTTTTTACTGCCTCTTCTCATTTTCAGCTGTAAGACTTCTCTTATGTTGGAACTATTCCATCTTCCTGAAAATGCCATTTTAAGATGTCCAAGGAAAACAGGTTTCAGCAAACTGATACACCCCAAAAGTGTGTATCTGTTGTGCACTCATCTGATGGCGGTGGCCATGTTTTCCAGACACATCCTTCCATGTATACACCCTGCAGACAAAAAGAGATCATAGCTGAAATCTGTTTTTTTTTTTTTTTTTTTTCTAATCGTTTTCGGTCTTCAATGGAATTCTGGTTCATGTTGTCCAGCTGTTCCTGACATATTATTTTATTTTTTTAATATACAGTGGGTATAGAAAAGAATCGCCTCCCTTTTTTTTTTTTTTAAATCACATTTTGTTGCTTTGCAGCCTGAAATGAAGACGGACACTTTTTTTGTTTTTGTTTTATCCAGTGCAACTTATAACATCCAAGTGAAAGATATAACACCAACATGTCAGGAAAAAAATAATCAAAAAGCAGAGTCCCTGAGTTGGGGGAAAAAAGGACCACCCAAACCCCCGTCCCCGTCCCCTTGCGCTTAGGCTATTCGTAACTATGTACACCTTCTAGAACAGCCCTTGTCAACCAGGGTTCCTTTAGGGTTGCTAGGGGTTTTTTGAGCTTTGGCTGACTGACCTACCATCTGATGGTGCCTTCCTAGTTCCAGGTTCAGTAGACACCAAATGATCTTTTTTACCTGTAAAAAGGAGGTACATTCTTACTACTGACCACCAGTGTAAGAATAATTTTTGTCCACTGATCTCCTTAATTTTGGAAAAACAGAAAAACAAACACTCCTGTGCACAAGTGAGTTACCAGGTGGACTAAAGTTCATGCTGGAAAATGCCTTAGGCCTTGCTGCCCTCAAGGATGGTGTGGTCCTAGTAGTCAGAGAGAAAAGAAGAAAACAGAGGGCGCACCAGCCTTGTGCATTATGCTTAAACGTCATTTTTTTATTAAAAATGAGATAAAAATACTACTCACAAATGTGGAAAAAGATGCACAATACAAACAATCTCCAGATGACTGTAATTAGTTGACTGACAGACTCCAGATGGTAACAAAGGAGATATCAAGGGCCACTGCCGGCTATGGCAGTGGCCCTTTTTTAATAAAAAAGATGTTTAATGATAATGCACAAGGCTAGTGCGCCCTGCACCTTTTTTTTTTTTTTTTTTCTGTCACCTTCATTTTATCAGGGGTTCCCTGAAACATGAAAATCACTTTTAAGGGTTCCCCTGGGGAAAAAGGCTGGGAAAGGGTGTTCTAGATAAATAAATATCCCCCAAAAATATATGTCCTCAGTTTAGGCAGATATGTATTCTACATATTTTTAGTAAAAAAAAAATTGCAGTAAGCGTATATTGATTGGTTTGCACAAAAGTTATATTGTCTACAAGGTAGGGGATAGTTTTATGGCATTTTTATTATTTTTTGTTTTTACTAGTAATGGCGGCGATCTGCGATTCGTATCGGAACTGCGACATTATGACGGACATATCGGACAATTTTGACACATTTTTGGGACCATTGGCATTTATCCGGTGATCCGTGCTATGAAAATGCATTGATTACTGTAAAAATGTCACTGGCAGGGAAAGGGATGACGCTAGGGGGCGATCAAGGGGTTAATTGTGTTTCCTAGTGTGTGTTCTAACTGAAGGGGGGAGGGGACTGTGTAGGGGAGATGACAGATCACTGTTCATACTCTGTATGAACATACGCTGTTCAGATTGCTGTTCATACTCTATATGAACAAACAATCTGTCTCTTCTCCCCTCAGAGAACCCGGAAACTGTGTGTTTACACACACAGATCCCAGTTCTGCGTGTGTCAGCAGCGATCGAGGGAGCCCGGCAGTGATCGTGACCGCCGGGCACTCGCATTGGCTCCGGGGGCGAGCAGCGGACGCCCCTAGTGGCCACAGGGCGAAGCGACGTAACATAATGTAGTTTCGCTCAGCCGTGCCATTCTGCCGCAGTAGAACTGCGGCGGCTGGTCGGCAAGTGGATAGTTAGAAGAAAAAGACGTTGTAAAATAAACAAGATGCGCTGTTTTTGACTGAGATATTATCCTAAAAATGATTAGGTAACAGATGCAATAATCAATGTGCGATAAGCAAAATCAAACAATGGCAAATGGTCAAATGGCAAAGTGTCACTAGATAAGCAAAAAGACCACTTCTCTTCAGAGGCGCTTCCATTCACATGCATATGACCTCTTGGTGGGATCAGTCGATTCGATAAGCAGCCAGTTTCCACATATTAAACACAGCGGTGACACTTTCCATTGTGGCTTATTTTAGCTGCACTACAAACAGTTTGTATTTGCATGTGGGAAATTTGGGGCATCATATTTTTACTAAACAACTAAACACATTAGATTGTGGAGCACTGGACTATTAACTTTTTGCACCATTTATTATTTGTCATTTTTTTGTGAACAGATCGTGGCTACTTATCCAAAAAAATTATTTTTGATGTAATTCACTTACACCGTTCTAGGCAACAAGAGTTTCACTTATCTAGCGACACTTTGCCATTTGACCATTCACTACTGTTTGATTTTGCTTATTGCACATGGTTTATTGCATCTGTTGCCTAATCATTTTTAGGATAATATCTCAGTCAAAATCTTATTTATTTGACATTTTCATAACATTTGTCGGGGAATATACACACCACAATCTTTATTTTATACAAAGGTTAAAATTTAGACATCACTCCTTTTTAAGCAGAAAAACCTAATCTGCATAAGTTGCTACCCTCTGAAGTATACCTGTACATAGTGATACATAAAAAACCTCCTATAATAGATATAGATACAATATATATATATATATATATATATATATATATATATATATATATATATATATATATATATATATATATATATATATATATATATATATATATATATATATATATATATATATATATATATATATATATACATCCATTTACTAAGAGCTCAACAGAAATACTCTTCAATTCTAAAATGCATTTGATGTTTCTCTACACATTTCGTAGGAATCTCCTTGCTTTTTCAGGACAGCAAGTGATGATGGAATACAGCTCTATGCAGTATTTACCTAAATACAATGGAAGAGCATGGAAATAATACATTTCCATGATAACACACTTATATCCTGTACATACAATGACATATCTCTATGCAAAAGAGCATATATTATACATACGTGTGCGATCAGTCAGGGCACGTTCATATGTGGAACACACCACAATTCGAACCATCAACCAGGAATGGGGGTGCCTGGGGCCAGTCCACCTTCTAGACCACTGCTTTTTATATTTTAGCAGATTGTAAGCTTTTCAAAGCATTGGGGTTGATTTACAGCTACTTTTATTAGGTACACCTTGCTAGGACCGGGTTGGACCCCCTTTTCCCCACAGAACTGTTTTTAATTCTTCATAGCATAGATTCAACAAGGTGTTGGAAACATTCCTCAGAGATTTTGGTCCATATTGACATAGCATCACACAGTTGCTGCATCCATGATGTGAATCTCCCTTTCCACCACATCCAGAAGGTGCTCTATTGGATTGAGATCTGGTGACTCTGGAGGCCATTGAGTACAGTGACCTCATTGTCTTGTTTCAGAAACCAGTTTGAGATGATTTGAGTTTTGTGACATGGTGCATTATCCTGCTGGAAGTAGCCATTAGAAGATGAGTACACTGTAGTCATAAAGAGATGGGCATAGGCAGCAGCAATACTCAGGTAGGCCGTGGTGTTTAAACAATGCTCAATTGGTACTAAGGGGCCCAAAGTGTGCCAAGAAAATATCCCCCACACCATTACATCACCAGTCTGAACCATTGATACAAGTTAGGATGGATCCATACTTCATGTTCTGTATGCCAAATTCTGACCTTGCCTTCTGAATATCACAGCTGAAATCGAGTTTTGTCAGACCAGGCAACATCTTTCCAATCCTTTATTGTCCAATTTTGGTGAGCCTGTGTGAATTGTTGCCTCAGTTTCCTGTTATTAGCTCACAGGAGTCTCACCCGGTGTTGTCTTCTGCTGCTGCAGGCAGCCTTTCTGCTTCAAGGTTGGATGTGTTATGAGTTCAGAGATGTATTCTGCTTACCTTGGTTGTAACGAGTGGTTATTTGAGTTATTGTTGCTTTTCTATCATCTTGAACCATGCCCATTCTCCTCTGACATCAACAAGGCATTTTTGTTCACATAGCTGCCACTTGCTAGATATTTTCTCTTTTTCAGACCATTCTCTTTAAACCCAAAGGGATGGTTGTGCATGAAAATCCTAGTAGACCAGCAGTTTTTGAAACAGACCAGCCTGTCTTGCATCAACAACCAAGCCACGCTCAAAGTCACTTAAATCCCCTTTCTTCCCCATTCTGATGCTCGGTTTGAACTTCAGCAAGTCGTCTTCATCATGTCTAGTTTCTAAATGCATTGAGTTGCTGCCATGTGATTTGGCTGATTTGGCAATTTGTGTTACCAAGCAGTTGAAGAGGTGTACCTAATAAAGTGGCCGGTAATTGTATACTGGGCGATGCAGTTGCACTAGATCTGAAAGGAAGCTCTGAAATGAGGAAAAGCTCTGCTGATTTCCCGCATCCAATCATGTGCAAGCAGAAATGCTGTTTTTTGTTTTTGATTTTCCTTGAATGTTCCCCTCTGATCCAGAGCAACTGCACTTGCAATACAGACTGTTTGTCTTTTTAATAAATGATCCCCATTGTCTCCTTTCAATTTGCTATACTCATTTAATCGGCTGCATTGTATTCTCGGTGTACATCGCTATTGAAAAGTTTGGAGTTTACAAGAATAATAAGGATTATCTGTCCAGCAGGTTATAAAGTATGGCAGTTCTTGTCCCAACTAAGAATGCCTAACATCATTTCATGTATTTGCCAGATGCAACAGCTACTATTGTAATAAGTTTATTTATGTCTCTTGCACTTCCTCTCCTCCATGTGTTTATTATGACTGGTCATCTATTATGTATGAGTAGTGCCGTGTGAAATAAAAGGACTATTTTTTACCTCTCTGCTTGTGTATTTTTATATGTAGAGAGAAGAAATAGAAAACAGCCGAGCCAGAGAAGAGTAAAATGTTAGGTTGATCAGTAAAAGCAAAGCTGGATTAAAATGTCAGAAAGGCATCAATGGATGGTATTAAGGAGGGGGAAACAAACACAAGTGTCTGTAGGATTGCAGCTTGTTTCCAATTTTTACTCCAGCAAGTTTAGAGTGGCAGAATTTTTACTTGGGTGACTTGCTCACATTTTTTTTTTTTATATTCATGATTTTTAGAAAAACTAAATTCTTGAAGAAATCTGCAAAAGAGCTGCTTTCACCAATAATGGCTACATAACTTTTCCCCATTATAGTTTTGGGACTTCTGCAAATATTGCATCTTTTGTGAAAACCATGTTACTCAATCCTGTAACAGCCAACTACATAGGCGGGGATTTGAATTTATGATTATTTGTGTTGCAACATCTCCTGCAGCAAGTCAAGGCTGAGCAAGGAGGAGAAATGGCTCCTTTGAGCTCCCAGTAGGAGCTTCCACTTTTGTTGGGTTAAAGCTGCATGCTGGTTTCCAGGGTGTGGTCACGTTTTTGGGGGTGGATAGGTTCTCTATATTTCAGTAGTAGGGATGGGCGAACGGTTCAGCCCGAACATAAGTTCGGGTCAAACTTTCGCTGTTCGGCGAATAGCCGAACAAATGGGTCTACCTTTGCCTGTGGACACATTTGTTGCTGGCCCCCTTACAGTGCCATGGGAACGTCTGCCTCTCCTTGCTGTCCTCCCAGACATTATAGGGAGGGAGGGGGTGGTGCATGGCAGGGCATCATTTCCTCTGTTTAGTGAGTTTGCCCGTGCTATGCAGCCACAGCATACAGAGGAGGTGGTGGACTGGCTTACTAAACCCTCCTCATCCTCCGTCATGCAAGCAGAGACAAGTGTGGAGTCCCCTGCAGTTGCCAGAGTAGATAAACCTGCCTCTTTGTCCACATCTATTCCTGCCATAGCCTCAACATCAGCCATTGAGGAATCAGCAGAGTTATTTGACCACAGCGTCAGCCACTTGCTCCTTGATGATGCCCAGCTATGCCCAGCTATTACTGGATTCAGATGTTGGTTCTGAGGTTGAGGATGACAGGAACATGAGCCTAGAGAGAGGGAGGAACACTGGTAGACAAACTGGCATTCGTGTTCCCCAAGCCGCAGAGTATTGCCAAGTTGTCTCCAGTGGTAATGATGAAGATGGTCACTGATGTGCCAGATAGAGCAGAGGAGGAAACTGAAGGTGAGGCGACACAACCCCAAGGAGGCCGACATCAAGAGAGTAGAGAGCAGCCACCCTATTCCATCACATTCTGCAGCTGTTATCCCCCAGCCCACTCCCCAAAGCTCAGCTGTCTGGGCCTTCTTCAGCACATCTGCAGCAGATCGCACTGTTGCTATCTGTAAACTGTGTCTCAGGCACATCAAACGTGGCAAAAACACCAACCATATGCATATCATTGCATATTTTTTTTTGCCTTCAGCAAGAGCACTTCTATAGGGCTACGGTGGGAAGGCTCCCCCGACACCCAAAGAGTAATTTTTCTGCACCTGTTTGACAGGTGCCTATCATTGCAATTTTTTACAGCAAGGCCTTTTCTTGCAATCACCAAAATTACCTCTATAGGGTTACGGTAGGAAGGCGCCACCAACACTCAAAGACCAATTTTTACGCACACGTTGCTTCTATCCAAAGTCAAAGTGACATGAGAATGTATCCAAAAAATGTCTAATCTTGTTCCCAGTGCACTACATTGTGGCCTCATCATACACACTGGCTCCCTAGCTGTTGCTGAGCAAAATAAAGGCAGCTTGCAGGGAAAATGTTGGTGTTTTTTTTTTTTTTTTTTTGGCTTTATAAATGCAATTATTGCTGCAGCCGATTCTAGACATGGTAAAGATCTGCCACTTTACAGGTAGACAGAGGGGGGTACCCCCCAGGCACTATATTGGAAGGAATTTTCATTTTTAGGCTTTCACTTTAAAAATAAAATCACTGCTCATTTAAAAATGATGTTTTTCACAAACTTTTTTTTTTTTTTTTGATACATGTTCCCCAGGGCAGGACCCAGACCCCTATAACCATTGTATGCCCAATTACTTGCATATAAGCCTTCAAAATGGGCACTTTTTGGTTCTTGACGTTCGGGTCTCATTGACTTTAATGGGGGTTCGTTCATTCGGGTCCAAACTTTCGTGGTGTTCGAAAGTTCTGGTGCGAACCGAACAGGGGTCCGTTCGGCCCATCCCTATTCAGTAGCTCTTAAGGCCTCTTGCACATGATACTCCTGTTTGAGCATGTAATTTTTTCAGATTTTTTTTTGTTTGTATTGCGCTTATTTACACGCATTTTCGCGTATATGTGTCTGCATTTTTTCCCAAATGTGTGCAAACCTATTCTCGCCTTCTCTTTCTGCACTATATAGAGATGAGCATTTGCTTGCATGAGGCGTAAAAAATGGAAAAATCTGCTGTTTTGTTTTTTTTTTTTTTGTTTTTTTTAATTAACTGAAGCATGCACGGCGCTTGTTTTACATTTCTGTGTGCATAGGTACATTAAAGGGCTCTATTTTTAGCTCTGTAAAAAAGTTGCAGTGTGCAAGAGTCCTTAGCTTGATGCTGAAGTTTAATTTTGCTTATATTTTGCCTTTCCTTCTATCTCCTTTTCCCCCTCATCAACATGCTGATGACCTGTTTTGTTTTTTTTAAATAAATCTTTCCTATTTAGTCTCTGTGCTGCTCTATGCAGTGCAGCAGATCATGGCTGGTGGTAGAGGGCAGCAGAGTGCTGTACATAGTACACTTTCCAAGATCCCTCTGTCCCGATACAAGAAGAGGGTTGGGTCTTGGGAGGAGTTATGCCAATATCAAATGCCCTCATGGGTGGTTGTCAGCCTGGAGGAGTGGGTGAAGCGGGCTCTGTCTGACTTACTGCAGCTTCTAAGGCCCCCTGTGAGAAGCTCACAATATGCAGTGAAACCAGAGTAAGCACTTTAACCTCTTGACGCCAACCTTACACAAATATGTGGCCCCACTAGACTGAGCTTTTTTCCGTGGGGCCGCATATTAGTGTATCTCCCTTTTTGGTGGGAGCACACAGCACCTACTAATGCCCGGAACCCCGAACTCACTATTCCGGGTCACCTGATCGCTGTGATGGCTTCTGATTGGCTCACTTTGAAGCCCACCCCCATGTTTTTTCTCAGTGTGAATGGAAGAGAGAGATGCATCGGATCTTTCTTTAGAGAGGAAACAAAGTGTATGTATGTATATGTATGTATGTGTATGTATATGTATGTGTGTATATATATATATATATATATATATATATATATATATATATATATATATATATATATATATATTTTTTTTTTTCTTTATCTCATGTGGAATTAATTTTGTTCCGAATTAGTTTGCGTCAAAATTCTGCATATCTGGGAAAAATCCGAAATACTAAAGACCGTTTTAATGATTTTTTTTTTTTCTAAAACAAATAAATTCAAGAGAACAGTAAACAAAAACATTTGGATAATTTCTATTTTATAATTAAAATTACGTTTTATTAACCATTATTTATATATTTTTTTTTTTTTATTTATTAATACTAAATTAATAGTTAAAAACTATAATAATAGTGATAAACTAATAAATTATGGGTATTGGAAATGTAATTTCCTTTCAAATTTGGCTGTTGGTGAACGTAACGAATTTATCCGAAGTTACGAATTATCCGGCATTAGTTATTTTGGATAATTCGTAACTTCGGATAAATTCGTATTCGTTACGTTCACGAACAGCCAAATTTGAAAGGAAATTCCAATACATTACCTATGATTTTTTTATTATTAACAATAAATTATTATCTCTCTCTCTCGTGGAAGAAAGCCGAACCCAGTTTTCAAATATTTTTCTTACTATTTTGGCCCAGTTTTTTTATTTTGATAATGAAGCAATCAGGATATATCCATTACCATATACCACCAGATGAAATCCCAATTTGATTCCTGAAAAAAACAAGGTCTAATCCCCCTGAATGCACAAAGTAGTTGTGATGATATGTACAGTTTTACTAACACATCTCAAAGTTGCAAAATTGTGCTCTTGTATCCATTGCTAAAAATACAAGGCTTCCTTTGAATAGCTGAGAGCCCTCAGAGTCCTATTTGATTCTTTTTCCTGGCAGGAGACAGGAAGTCGCCAATGGTGCTGCCGGGTGTTCCGTCAGTTTAGGCGACCCGTCAAATTTTGTAACGGAAGTGACGGTCTGCGACGGCCATCTTGGTACACCCTACACTCGGCGGCACTAAGCCTGCAGTCAGAAGGCGGCAGCTGACATCTTTTTACACCCACAGAAGTCTTGCGTTTTCACACTTATTTTTACGAGTAAATGGCTTATATAGTGAAATACAGTATTTTGAAATCTGTGACAGTGTTTTGATGTTGCATTTTAAAAGCAGCGACAGGCCTGCTGATCTCACAGGTTTGCTAATGTGACAGAACACCGCTGCTTTTAAAATTCAACATCAAAACAGTCGGATGGATTTCAAAACACTGAGCTTATATAGTGAAATATAGTTTTACTGCTAAAAATAGTTGTGAAATGCAAGACTGGGTGGGTGTAAAAAGATGTCCGCTAACACCTTCTAAGTTCACGCTTACTGCGGTTGAGTGCGGGGAGTAGCAAGATGGCCGTCGTGGAACGTCCCTTCCATTAAAAAATATGACGGGTCGCCGAATCTGACGGAACACCTAAACACAAGGAATCTGCTTGCTTTTGGCAGCATAACAATCTCAGTGCAAGCACATAAATGGCTCATAAATTACCCATGGACTAGAAAAATGGTAATATGGCTGTATAAGACCTATATCAAGTATCCCTGTATATTCTTTTCAATTTTTTTGCTTGTTTTTACTTTATGGTACCATAATTATTAATGCCAAATTCATTCATCATAATAATAAATGTGTTCATTTTCCAGGTTCCTTACCTATGGTGATTTCCCCTTGGAGGGGCATTTAAAACAAATTGTTGAAGAGGCCTTGGATAAGTTTAAGAGGATAGACCCCCACACTGATGTCCCTGCACAGAAGCACTGGGATAAACCGGTTAGTGTTTTCTTAGAGAACTACTATCAAAATAGTGTTGTATTCTGATAACTGTATTTATGTAATGATAGTATGCAGTATTTTTATTTTTTTTGCTGTGAGCCTTGGTGCAAATCATGTAAGGGTAAGTGTGTGTGTGTGACTTGTTTTAAGTGCCACCATACATACAGTTTGCTTAGAAACCGTATATTAAAATGACCTGTCATTTACAGAGAGAATATCATATCACCTGTCCTGTAGACACTTTTGCAGCAGATCCATCCAAACAGACGATGCTCAGCATTAGCTTTCTGACGGCCGAGTAAGTATCAAAATCCTTACTGGAAGATTTGGCTAAAACGGGTCAAACTTTTTTTCATTATGAGAAATTGCGTATTGCTTGAAAGCCAATCTCCAAGCAGACATAAATATTAACCACTTCCTCATTTGTGTGTATGTGTATAAAATATAAATTATTATATACATTATATTTTATAAATAACATCTTCGGTAAGTGGTGTTGATATCAGGATCATGTCATCTTGGCACGACCCTGACATCATGGAAATGCAGTTTCTTGTAAAAGACTGCCTATCCCAGAGGCCTAATTACTTATAAAACCAGCATAAGGGGGGGGGGGGGGGGGTCAATGGTTTCAGGCTCTCATGTTGTACTGGGGAGCCTGGGGTCACTCTGGGCAGTTGTGTCAGCTGACCATAGATACAAAGAGGGAACTTACAAAAACAACCACGCACACAAGTCCCACACGTGTATGTAAACTATGATCCCACCACACGTCAGAATGAGAGTAATAATTCTAGCATCAGTCCTTCTGTTTAACTCTAAACTAGTAAGCTGTATATAAGGCTTTTAAAATGTTGCCCATGGATAAATGTAATGTGTTTGGAATTTGGCGCCATTCAAGGAGCATGCACATTTTTAAAGCGTGACGTATATATTTGCTCTGCCCAGCATCTTCTTTTTAAAATGAACACCCTCTCAACCATCCAGCACTTCGTTACCTTAGTTATTTAGTTGTTACCTACTGAAGCATGTTTTTCTGAACCATGAATTTAGGTGATTTTAAAAAAGTGTATGTGTATGCATACATACATACACACACACACACACATATTATATATACCATATTTCCGAAATATATATATATATATATATATATATATATATATATATATATATATATATATATATTCACAATTTCTTCCAAAAATTTCAATTCAAAGGAAAAAAAAAAAAATAATCATTTCAGTAGTTCAAGGAAGGGAATCCCAATAACCTTATAGAACGAATGGTAAAAAAGGTCACTGTACATTTTCATACATGCACAATTAAAGCTGAACCCCCCCCCCTCCCACTAATCGCTGGGGTACGTACATACACACACGCACACACACACATACACACACACACACCTTGTTTCATGAAGAATGACCCGATTTCAAATCGTTGTGACTCACACACACATTTTTCATTATTAAATATAACAAATTACAAACTACTAGTTACACTCAAATTTCCCCACATGCAAACCTTGTGAAACCAATCTGTCGTCTAAACGCATATGATAAATCTAAAAACGCTTTTTTTTTGTCACTTGCAGAAAGAGCTTGCACCAGTTGCAATTGATATGGCTTCAGAAGCAAACGTCGTCTTATCACACGCCAAACAGTCGCATGAGGGATCGCAAGTTCTCGACTAACACGACAAGCGGACTTGTATAGGCTTCGCTGAAAAACCTCTTGAATTCGTTGCACATTTTCCTCTGAAGTGCATGGTCACCCTGGACTCTTCCACTTTTATAAACACCCCAATTCTTCAAATTGTTTATACCGACGACAAATGTTCTACGCCACTGGTGGATCAATCCTGAAACACATGTTGCACTATTGTGGAGTCTTGCTTAATTGGACTGAGGTCAGCGTCTACTTGGGTGCTAGTAGTGGTATCTAGCGCCCATCATTTGAAATTCTGGACCACACCAGTTCAAATGGTACAGGTTTATGTATGTGTGTTTAATGTGAGAGATTATATATACAGTATCTCACAAAAGTGAGTACACCCCTCACATTTTTGTAAATATTTTATTATATCTTTTCATGTGACAACACTGAAGAAATGACACTTTGCTACAATGTAAAGTAGTAAGTGTACAGCTTGTATAACAGTGTCAATTTGCTGTCCCCTCAAAATAACTCAATACACAGCCATTAATGTCTAAACCGCTGGCAACAAAAGTGAGTACACCCCTAAGTGAAAATGTCCAAATTAGGCACAATTAACCATTTTCCCTCCCTGGTGCCATGTGACTCGTTAGTGTTACAAGGTCTCAGGTGTAAATGGGGAGCAGGTGTGTTAAATTTGGTGTTATCGCTCTCACTCTCTCATACTGGTCACTGGAAGTTCAACATGGCACCTCATGGCAAAGAACTCTGAGGATCTGTAAAAAAGAATTGTTGATCTACATAAAGATGGCCTAGGCTATAAGAAGATTGCCAAGACCCTGAATCTGAGCTGCAGCATGGTGGCCAAGACCATACAGCGGTTTAACAAGACAGGTTCCACTCAGAACAGGCCTCCCCATGGACGACCAAAGAAGTTGAGCATATCCAGAGGTTGTTTTTGGGAAATATACGTATGAGTGCTGCCAGCATTGCTGCAGAGGTTGAAGGGGTGGAGGGGTCAGCCTGTCAGTGCTCAGACCATACTCTGCACACTGCATCAAATTTGGCTGCATGGCTGTCGTCCCAGAAGGCAGCCTTTTCTAAAGATGATGCACAAGAGAGCCTGCAGTTTGCTGAAGACAAGCAGACTAAAGACATGGATTACTGGAACCATGTCCTTTGGTCTGATGAGACCAAGATAAATATTTGGTTCAGATGGTGTCAAGTGTGTGTGGAGGCATCCAGGTGAGGAGTACAAAGACAAGTGTGCCTTGCCTACAGTCAAGCATGGTGGTGGGAGTGTCATGGTCTGGGGCTGCATGAGTGCTACCGGCACTGGGGAGCTACAGTTCATTGAGGGAACCATGAATGCCAACATGTACTGTGATATACTGAAGCAAAGCATGATCCCCTCCCTTCAGAGACTGGGCCGCAGGGCAGTATTCCAACATAACGACCCCAAACACCTCCAAGATGACCGCTGCCTTGCTAAAGAAGCTGAGGGTCAAGGTGATGGAGTGACCAAGCATGTCTCCAGACCTAAATTCTAGTGAGCATCTGTGAGGCATCCTCAAACGGAAGGTAGAGGAGCACAAGGTCTCTAACATCCACCAGCTCTGTGATGTCGTCATGGAGAAGTGGAAGAGGACTCCAGTGGCAATCTGTGAGGCTCTGGTGAACTCCATGCCCAACAGGGTTAAGGTAGTGCTGGAAAATAATGGTGGCCACACAATATTGACATGTTGGACCCAATTTGGACATTTTCACTTATAAGTGTACTCAGTTTTTGTTTGCAGCGATTTAGACATTAATGGCTGTGTGTTGTTATTTTGAGGGGACAGCACATTTACACTGCTATACAAGCTGTACACTCACTACTTTAGGGCCCTTTCACACTGGGGCGGGGGCGACGTCGGCGGTAAAGCGCCGCTATTGTAAGCGGCACTTTACCGGCGGTATTCGGCCGCTAGCGGGGCGGTTTTACCCCCCACTAGTGGTCGAGAGAGGGTTAAAAACCACCGCAAAGCGCCTCTGCAGAGGCGCTTTGCCGGCGGTGTAGCCGCGCTGTCCCATTGATTTCAATGGGAAGGAGCGGTATACACTCCGCTCCTTCACTGCTCCGAAGATGCTGCTAGCAGGACTTTTTTTTTCCTGTCCTGCTAGCGCACCGCTCCAGTGTGAAAGCCCTCGGGGCTTTTACACTGGAATCAAAGCAGCGGCACTTTCGGGTCGGTTTGCAGGCACTATTTTTAGCGCAATAGCACCTGCAAACCGCCCCAGTGTGAAAGGGCCCTTACAGTACAAAGTACAGTAGCAAATTGTTATTTCTTCAGTGTTGTCATATGAAAAAATAAAATATTTACAAAAATGTGAGGTACTTTTGTGAGATGCTGTGTTTTTATATATAATCACACATATATACTGTATTTATTGGCGTATAACACTCACTTTTTCACCATGAAAATTGGGTGCAAATAGCGCGTGCGTGTTATACGCCAATACTTCATTTTTAGCTGCCTCGAGGGGGCAGGCAGGGGGGCGGGACGAGTGTCATCAAATTACATATAGTGAGAATTTCCTGTTTACTTGGCGGCCTCTGTAATAAGAAGTCCTGTCTCCTGGGCCGCCATTGGACCACTGTTCTGTCTATCATAGGAGATTCTCACTGCATGTAATCTGTCTGCGCTCGTCCCACCCCCCTTTCTGTCCCCTCTAGGCTGCAGATGGACATCGATCAGGCTGCACTGATGGTAATATGGCAATGGTGAGGCTGCTGCATTGAAGGCAATGGTGAGGCTGCTGCATTGAAGGCAATGGTGAGGCTGCTGCATTGAAGGCAATGGTGAGGCTGCTGCATTGAAGGCAATGGTGAGGCTGCTGCATTGAAGGCAATGGTGAGGCTGCTGCATTGATGGCAATGGTGAGGCTGCATTGATGGCACTTGTGAGGCGGCAGGTGCGCATTGATCAGGCTTCATTGATGGCAATGGTGAGGCTGCAGATGGGCACTGACCCTTATTTTGCTTAAAAGTTCCTCATTTAAAATTTTAGTTTTTTTCCTGAAACTTCCCTCTTAAAATTAATGTGCGTGTTATAGGCCTGTGCGTGTTATTTGCCAATAAATACGGGTATATATATATTTTAATATTATACATACGCACACTGTTTCCTCTCTCTGTAAAGAAAGATACAATGCATCTCTCTCCTTCATTCACAGAGAGAGAAAACATGGGGGGTGGACTTCACAGGGACTGGTCACTGTAGCAGCCAATCAGAGGCCATCACAACGATCAGGTGATCCGGAATATTTCCGGGTCCCGGGCATTAGTAGGTGCTGTGCGCTCCCACCAAAAAAGGAGATACACTAATATGCAGCCCCACAGAAAAAAAGCTCAGTGTAGTGGGGCCGCATATTTGCGTGAGGTTTACACACACACACACACACACACACACACACACACACACACACGTGTACTACTTGAACTGGTGTGGCCTAGAATTTCAAATGATGGGCGCTAGATACCACTACTAGCACCCAAGTAGCCATTAACCTCAGTCCAATTTAGCAAGACTCCATAACAGTGCAGCATGCGTTTCAGGATTGATCCATCAGTGGCGTAGAACATTTGTCGTCGGTATAAACAATTTGAAGAATTGGGGTGTTTATGTAAGTGGAAGAGTCCAGAGTGACCATGCACTTCAGAGGAAAATGTGCCACGAATTCAAGAGGTTTTTCAGCGAAGCCTATACAAGTCCGCTTGTCGTGTTAGCGGAGAACTTACGATCCCTCATGCGACTGTTTGACGTTTGCTTCTGAAGCCATATCGATTGCAACTGGTGCAAGGTCTTTCTGTAAGTGACAGAAGAAAGCTTTTTTAGATTTCTGTCATATGCGTTTAGACGACATGGATGACGACAGATTCGTTTTACAATGTTTGCATATGGGGAAACTTGGGGAAATTTTGAGTGAATCTAGTAGTTTGGAATTTGTGACTGTAACAAATCGTTAAATATAACGATTTGAAATCGGGTCATTCTTTATGACACAAGGTGTGTGTGTGTGTGTGTGTACATATACACGCCGGCGATTAGTTTGGGGGGGGGGGGGGGGTTCAGCTTTAATTGTGCATGTATGAAAATGAACAGTGACCTTTTTTTTACCATTCGTTCTGTAAGGTTATTGCGATTCCCTTCCTTGAACTACTGGAATTTTATTATTTATTTATTTTCCTTTGAATTGAATTTTTGGAAGAAATTGTGATATGTATACCCTATTTTCGATATGTGTGTGTGTGTGTATATGTGTGTGTATGTATGTGTGTGTGTGTGTGTATATATATATTTAGTGTAACCTATGCAATAAAGGAACTTATGGATTTAATGTGCTCTAGGCTTACAGACGTTTTTGAAGTCTTTACTTTGGGCCTTCTGTCTATCTTGCTGGTTGAAGGACCAAATTCCCCTTTCTACAAATCCTTACTGGAAGCCAAGCTTGGCACAGCTATGTCTCCAGACGTTGGGTAAGCATTTAAATCATTTATAAGTGTGATTAGCTGTGTTGGTACAGGTGTTAGATGTAATGTCTCCTTTTGTTTTCAGAATGAACAGATCCACTAAAGATACATATTTCAGCTTTGGATTACAAGGAGTAGCTGAATCGGATTTAAACACTGTGAAAGAATCCATCGCTAAAACCATTGAGGAGGTTGTGCAGTAAGTGTTTTATAAGGTTTTGTTGTGAAGAATGATGGCAGGGAAATGTCTTATTTGGGATCATTCAATGCCACAAGAATGAGTATTTCTTCCTTCCCCCAATAACCAATTTAAACAGTGCTTGGTGGACCAAAGTCTGACCACCGAATACAAAAATACTATGCCTGCATTTTCCCTGCTCCCTGTTGACTACTTTGCAGTGTGAATGAGACACATAGAAACAAGTGTTTTTCCATGTGCTCCAGCAGTGACCTGCATTGATCCAGTGCGGGAAAAACGCAAGTCACTGTGTGGGAGCAATCTCCTGAAGGTGATGGGTTATTTTCTGGAGTCTTTCATAATATTGGCTACTAATCTGAAGTAAACAAGATTTCTCAATGGCGCCATGAAAAGCACTTTAAAGAATTACCGAATTTGTGCAAAGGAGAAAATAAAATATAGGGACTCTCAGTGGTCTGCTCTGGTGGACTGACTCCTTCAATACTTTGTTTCATAGGAAGGGGTTTGAGCCTGAAAGAATTGAAGCTGTCCTCCACAGTGTGGAAATCGAGATGAAGAACCAAACAACGGGCTTCGGAATGAAGCTAGCTAATGTAAGTTTTGATGCATTTGTATATGCAGCTTGTTCTACTTTTGTTGATTTGTACATGAACACACTGCACTGGTGTGAACTAGGTCATTGGAATACATAGAAAATACTGTGCATGCATTTTTGATTAAAAACCCACTGGACTACATTTTGGTGTGAACCAGTCCTTAGAGACAAAGTTTTGGAAACTGAGGGTGTACCAGCATCCCAAATGCATATCAGGGAAAAGTACGCATGAACACATTTTTTTTTTGATTTGACTGATTTAGGTGGATCACAAAAATCTGTAAGTACAGGCTATGCGTTGTGTAGACTAGAAGTATATTGCTGCATCACATAGGGCTGCAACTAATGATTATCGATTAGTTGGCTGATTATTGTTTCAATTTCTCTTGAGCGAGCATGGCGTAAATCTAAATCCCTGCAAGACTTTACCCTCTACAAATCTGTTCTTCTCAAATACAACTCCTGCCTCCACACTGCTAAACAAACCTATTACAACACTCTCATCAAAACCCTCTCATCCAAACCTCAAACTCTTTTCTACCCTTAATTCCTTACTTCACCCCCCACTGCCCCCTCCCACCAACTTGCTTACCGCTCAACATATTGCCAACCACTTCAATAGCAAAATCAACACAATTCGCAAGGAGATATCCAGCATTAAAATTCCTCCCCTACCCAACATATCGGGTCCAACACCACACTCAATACTCTCCTCCTTTTGCCCAGTTACCACAGAAGAAGTTGATAAACTCCTCTCCATGGCCCACCTCACTACATGTCCCCTGGACCCTGTCCCCTTTCAATTACTGCGACCACCTTCCCACTCTATTCTCAACTCCCTAACCCACATCTTCAACCTCTCCCTCTCCTCCGGCACCTTTCCTTCCCCGCTCAAACATGCACTGGTTACCCCCATACTCAAAAAACCCTCACTAGACCCCACCTGTTTGAATAACTTAAGACCTATCTCCCTTCTCCCGTTTGCCTCCAAGCTCATCGAACGCCTTGTTCATGACCAAATGAGTCGCTACCTCACGGACAACAACCTTCTCGACCCCCTACAGTCTGGCTTCCGCCTACAACATTCGACTGAAACTGCCCTACTAAAAATCACCAATGACCTAATAACTGCCAAAACCAATGGCCACTACTCCATACTCATACTTTTAGACCTCTCTGCTGCCTTTGACACAGTTGACCACCTGCTGCTCCTCAGCAAATTACACTCCCTTGGCCTCCGTGATTCTGCATTATCCTGGTTCTCCTCCTACCTATCTCAGCGCACTTTCAGCGTCACTTACAACTCCATCTCCTCTGCTCCCCTTCCTCTTTCTGTTGGGGTACCCCAAGGCTCTGTCCTTGGGCCTCTCCTTTTCTCACTCTATACCTCTTCCCTGGGCCAGTTGATCACCTCCCATGGCTTCCAATACCATCTCTATGCCGATGACACACAGATCTATCTCTCCACTCCCCAACTCACTCCCACTATCTCCTCACGGATCTCAAACTTGCTGAATGACATATTGGTATGGATGTCACACCACTTCCTCAAACTTAATCTTTCTAAAACTGAGCTTGTTATATTTCCTCCTTCACGGTCCCCCTCCTGTGACTTCACCATTAATATCAACAACACAACCATTGGTCCCTCCACACATGCCAGAGTCCTGGGTGTAGTCCTTGACTCTGACCTCTCCTTCAGCCCCCATATCCAATCACTGGCTAAATCCTGCCGCCTTAACCTCCGCAACATCTCCAGAATTCGACCCTTCCTGACTAATGACACTACAAAACAACTTATTCACTCCTTGATTATTTCCCGCCTCGACTATTGCAACTCTCTCCTTAATGGCCTACCCTTAAGCAGGCTATCCCCCCTTCAGTCTATTATGAATGCTGCTGCTAGACTAATACACCTCACTAATCGATCCGTGACTGCTGCTCCTCTCTGCCAATCCCTTCACTGGCTTCCCCTACCCCACCGTGTAAAATTCAAAATGCTAACCATAACATACAAGGCCATTCACAACATCGCCCCCATCTACATCACCAACCTCATCTGCAGATATCGCCCAAATCGCCCCCTCTGCTCCTCCCAGGACCTCCTGCTCTCTAGCTCCCTTGTTACCTCCTCCCATGCTCACCTTTAGGACTTCTCCAGAGCCTCTCCCATCCTCTGGAATTCCCTGCCCAATATGTCCGATCAGCCCCTACCCTGTCCACCTTTAGGAGATCCTTGAAAACTCATTTATTCAGGGAAGCCTATTCCACACCCACATAACTGTCCCTGAGCCACCCCCTTCAAATCATTCTTTGCAGCCATTACCTTTTGTACCACCACCCCCTCCCTTTAGAATGTAAGCTCTACGAGCAGGGCCCTCCTGTACCTTTTGTATTGAACTGTACTGTAATTGTGTTGTCCCCCTTATACATTGTAAAGCGCTGAGTAAACTGTTGGCGCTATATAAATCTCGTATTATAATAATAATAATAATAATTGGATGAAAACTTGAAACGTGATGTATAATTTAGTTATTATTACTGCCCAATAAGAATTTGCCTGCTTTTGTGGCTGTGTGTGGTGCAGAGATGAGCTTGGGCGTGTTATTTGGATATCCTGCATTTATCGGCGTATAACACGCACCTTCACTTTAAGAGGGAAGTTTCAGGAAAAAAAATAAATTTTAAATAAAGAACTGTGAAGCAAAATAAGGGTCAGTGCCCATCTGCAGCCCCCCCCCCCCCCCAATTGCCATGAATGCAGTCCCGCCTGTCCTGTCTGTCCCCCCCCATTGCCATGAATAAAAGTTTGTCGCCATTCCATGAGCGGGCGTAATTTTGAAGCGTGACATGTTGGGTATGAATTTACTCGGTGTAACATTATCTATTAAAGTAAAAAAAAAAAAAAAAATGGGATAACTTTACTGCGTTTTGTAAGACTGCTGCGCAAATATAGCGTGACAAAGTGTTGCAACGACTGCCATTTTATTCTCTAGGGTGTTAGAACCCCCAAACATAAAATATATGTTTTTTCTAAGTAATCCTTCTAGCAAAAAAAATTATTTTAACTTGTAAACACAGAGTCTGAAAAATAGTCTATAAAGCAGGGGGACCGGCAGGAACACCAGGGATTTCACACAAAGGAAGCAAAACAAAGAACAGGATGCTTTCTCATACATGTACATGGTACAGCAGGCACATATCAGGATTATGAAATGTTAGGGTAACACTTTAAGATCAATCTAGAATTAAAATGGCATGCTTTTAAAAAACTTTAAATGTATGTGTACCTGAAAAGTTCTTGTTCTTACCTTGTTTGTTTTTCCTCTGACATGTAAAGACACTGTTGCTTAAATCAAAGTACTGATAAAATGGTTAACTGCAGAAAGATGGTGAACACTTTTGCTGCCTGCACCCCTGTAATGCAGAAAACCAGCACATGAAGACTCTTCATAAACTGACTTATCCAGGAGTGTCCATTGTCTGGTATTCTACTGTGAAACCAACACTTTTAATCCCAAAACTGATGGTTTCTGAAGAGACTTGAGGCGATGATTTCTCTGTTCCAGGGGCGTGGACAGAGAGAAGTAATTATTTACGATCTTCTCTCCAGAGAACATTGATTTTACTGACAAAAGGTGCTTTCTGTCTGATTGGGACAAAATGATTTTGAACATACAGTTGCATGATTTGCAGTACATAGTCAGCTGTTGGGCACTAAGCTATATATTCTAATTTGTGTGTTTTTCTGTTTTAATAAGTACATAGGAGCCAGCTGGAATCATGATGTCGATCCGGTTGAGTTGCTGAAAATTGAAGAGCAAATTAATCGATTTAGACAGCACATTAAGGAGAACCCCTCTTTCCTTCAGGAGAAGGTCAAGCAGTATTTTCAGGTAATTATGTGCATGCTTGGAACAGCAATATCTCACACTATTTAACTTTTTTGTGGATGGTGTAAAAAAAAAGGATTAGTGAATATGTGTTGGGACAATGGGTTAAAGCCCAACTCCGGGCAGATAAAAAAAAAACATAAAATAAATCCTGTGCAGTGGACCTGTGCTTTCAGTGCAAGTATTAATAGCTGGTTTTGTCTAGGGGAGAGGAGAAACCATTTTACTTGATCTTTCACTCCCCTGGTAGGTGGGGCTCCCCCACAATCCAATGAGGGACTGTCCCTCAGTGTCCTCCTGTCCAGAGTAGAGCTATGAACCCTGCTCTGGTTTTGCTGATATCAGGATCCTAGGCTTGTGGAGCGTGGGGGTGCAGAAAATCCAGGGAGAATCGGAGGATCAGGTAAGTATATTTCTTTGTATTGTTTCCCTAGAGCTGATAGGGCAATTAACTGTTACTGTGGGGCTTATTTTTGCTCAGATTTGGGCTTTAACAACAAATTAGTTTTTTCTAGATATATGCAAAATGGCGCCCCTTGTGTGCAATTGCTGTATAGTGCTAATCAATAAGCTGCTGCCATCAATTTTGGTGTACACCAAAAATAATTCATGTGTTGAGGTGCTAGCTTAAACCCAAAATACTAGTGTACAGTGCATCCAGAAAGTATTCACAGCGCCTCACTTTCCACATTCTGTTATGGTACAGCCTTATTCCAAAATGGAGTAAGTTAATTATTTTCTTCCAAATTTTAGAAACAAAACCCCATAATAACAACGTGAAACAAGTTTATTTGAAATCTTTGCAAATTTATTAAAAAAAAAAAAAAAATGACAAAAATATCATTCACAGCCTTTGTTCAATACTTTGTTGAAGCACCTTTGGCACTAATTACAGCCTCAAGTCTAACTATGATGCCACAAGCTTGGCACACCTATTTTTGTGCAGTTTCTCTCATTCTTCTTTGCAGGACCTCTCCGGCTCCATCAGGTTGGATGGGGAGTGTTGGTGCACAGCCATTTTCAGATCCCTCCAGAGATGTTCAATCCGGTTCAAGTCTGGGCTCTGGCTGGGCCACTCAAGGACATTGTCCCATAACCACTCCTTTATTATCTTGGCTGTGTGCTTAGGGTCGTTGTCCTGTTGGTAGATGAACCTTCGCCCCAGTCTGAGGTCCAGAGCACTCTCTAGCAGGTTTTCATCAAGGATGTCTTGTACATTGCTACATTCATCTTTCCCTCAATCCTGACTCCTGTCTCCCAGTTCCTGCCTCTGGAAAAACTTTCCCACAGCATGATGCTGCCACCACCATGCTTCACTGTAGCGATGGTATTGGCCAGGTGATGAGCGGTGCCTGGTTTCCTTCAGACACGATGCTTGCCATTCAGGCCAAAGAATTCAATCTTTGCTTCATCAGACCTGAGAATTTGGTTTCTCATGGTCTGAGTCCTTCAGGTGCCTTTTGGCAAACTCTAGGCGGGCTGTCATGTGCCTTTTACTGAGGAGTGGCTTCCGTCTGGTAGAGCTGAATGATTCTGGCTAAAATCAAAATCAAAATTTTTTTTGCTTAGAATAAAGATCACGATTCTCACGGTGTAACATCTTTCACATTTTACAGACAATTGGGCTAACTTTACTGTTTTTATTATTTTTATTTGTTGAGTGTTTGTTTTTTTCCCAAAAAGCGTTTGAAAGACCGCTGCACACATATAGTGTGACATAAAATATTGCAACAACCTGCCATTTTATTCTCTAGGGTTATATATATATATATATATATATATATATATATATATATATATATATATATATATATATATTTCTATCAATGTGTGTGTTTGGGGGTTCTAAGTAATTTTTCGAGCAGAAAATACTGATTTTAGCTTGTAAACAATAAGTGTCAGAAAAAGGTTTGGTCTTTTAAGTGGTTAAACTGACCTAATTTACACACTTTAGATTAAAGTTCATTCCTTTTGATCTAAAAGAACCGAGAGATACATTGGTTCTCTATCTCCCAGCGCTAAGGAATGTTATTAAACATTGGCGGCTTTTTTTCTTTTGACAGCTCTGAGCGGCTCTGCACTTGTCACATAGAATCAAGCAAATGTTGGGTTAAGATGTGCGAGGGGTTGACTCGAGATCGCAAACTTTTAATGATTAATCGTGCAACTCTATTGTCTAGCCACTCTACCATACAAGCCTAATTGGTGGAGTGCTGCAGAGATGGTTGTTCTTCTGGAACGTTCTCCTCTCTTCACAGAGAAATACTGGAGCTCTGTCAGAGTGACTATAGGGTTCTTGGTCACTTCCCTGACTAAGGCCTTTCTCCACCGATCGCTCAGTTTGGTCGGGTGGCCCGCTCTGGGATGAGTCCTGCTGTTACTAAACGTCTTCCGTTTACGGATGATGGAGGCCACTGTGCTCATTGGGGCCTTCAGTGGTGCAGACATTTTTTCTCTATACCCTTCCCCAGCCTCGATTCAATCCTGTCTCGGAGGTCTACAGACAATTCCTTGGATTTCAAACAAACTTCTTTCACGTTGTCATTATGGGGTATTGTTTGTAGTATTTTGAGAAAAATAATTTAAATTAAATTTAATCCATTTTCGATTAAGGCTGTAACATAACAAAACGTGGAAAATGTGTAAAGTGCTGTGAATACTTTCTGGGAGCACTGTACATGTAAATATTCCAATACAATCATAAAAAACAAAAAAAAAAACAAATCCATGCAACAAAACTTGTAACAAGTAAAAGTCCTGCTATGATAAATTTGTAAGATAAAAACAATCTTTTATTTTGCCATTTTTCCTTCATCATGTGCAAAATGGTGATACATGCTCTTCACACTCAATAGTGCTCCACCACCTAATACAAGGGGGGGGGGGGCACTCACCAGATATCTTTGGCCCACAAGGACCTCGCAGCTTATGTAGTTACAATCCTATGGATGGTGTATACTTGGTGTCCACCTCCTTTTACTCTTGCATCCAGTATCACCAGTGGGGAAGTCACAGAATGAAAAACAATAGCGTGGTGATCGTGCAATAAGGTTATTTTAAAATAAACATATTAAAAATATATGCCAATGTACTTACATTTCCATGTGCTATAAAGCGGCACCAGCTATAAAACGCCTGTAAAGTTACCATTCTTGCAGGGGGGGGTTCAGTGTTGGGCCAGATGAGCAGGGGGGTTCAGTGTTGGGCCAGATGAGCAGGGGGGTTCAGTGTTGGGCCAGATGAGCAGAGGGGGGTTCAGTGTTGGGCCAGATGAGCAGGGGGGGTTCAGTGTTGGGCCAGATGAGCAGGGGGGGTACAGTGTTGGGCCAGATGAGCAGGGGGGGTACAGTGTTGGGCCAGATGAGCAGGGGGGGTACAGTGTTGGGCCAGATGAGCAGGGGGGTACAGTGTTGGGCCAGATGATCAGGGGGGGGTACAGTGTTGGGCCAGATGATCGGGGGGGTACAGTGTTGGGCCAGATGAGCAGGGGGGGTACAGTGTTGGGCCAGATGAGCAGGGGGTAGAGCAGTGGGGCAGATGTGAAAGGAGGTGTATTGGTGGGGCAGATGAGCAGGGGGTTACAGTGGTGAGGCAGATGAGCAGGGGGTTACAGTGGTGGGACAGATGAGCAGGCAGGACAGTGATCCTATGTGTGAAGGTGCATAAATTGGGGCTGATCTGAGGCATGAGAGTGCAGGATGTTAATTTCTCACTACTAAAGTAGTTTACAGCATTTACTTTATAAAAAAAATCCTTTTCATGATTGAGAGTGTGAAGTTGACATTTTTTTTGTTATAAAATCGGCACGCTCAATTTCTTTGAAAACATTTTTTGGCACACTGTGCTCAAAATGTTGCCTACCCCTGAGATACAGCATCATTGTGACTCTCTTCTGATTATATGTAAATAATAAAAATGTGGCGCTACCTCAAAGTGAACAAATGTTATGAAAAATAATAATGTAAACCCAAATGCACATAAGAGAAACTCACAGCAGATCCAAAGAAATGTGAAGCTTAACCCTAGCTGGACAATAAGATGCAAATGATGAAATATCACAGAAACTTACGTACTATACTGGGTAGTGAGCACAAATAACCAGTGCTGCAAATAAATACAGCTGTGTAAGCAAAATAGTAAGTATATTTCATAGATTAAAAAAAAAAAAAAAAAAAAAAAAAAAAGCCAGACTAATATATAAAGTCCTCTTCCAGTGCTTTAAATAAAGAGTCCATAAATAATTAAAAATAGTGGAAAAGAAACCAAAGTCCAGTGACAAAGGTGCAATATTGTAGCTTCTTGTGTGATGTGATTACACTCCCATGTGCAGTCTATGTTCCATCACACAGACTGCACATGGGAGTGCAATCTAGCAGCTCACTTTAAATGAAGACCCATACTTCCATACAGGTCTAACAGCACTTGATAGCAAAATATTCTGCCGCAGGATGGTGCTTTAAATGCAGTCTCCTCTCCTCCAGTCAGCAGTGACCATGTATAAGAAGAATTACCATAGTGAAGTACATCCTTATACAACGTTTTATTGAATAGTAGAAACTTACATTAAAATAAGCAGTATTCAACCTAAGCAACCTAAGCCAGGGAAAGCAAAGCGACTGACTTTCCAGTCTCTGCAGCGGCCGTCTCCGGGCTCCTCCCGATGCGTTGCATCACCAATCACGTGACTTTCTCAGGGCCCTGAGGAAGTCACGTGATAGAAATGACGTGTTGCATCACCAAACACAGCATAGGCATACTTTTAATTACACCTCCAAAACACATTCCGCTACTCCTACAGACTATGGAGATACCACATTTGTAAAACTTTTTCACAGCCTAGATCCAGAGAGGGGCCCAAATTCAAGGAGCAACTTTGTGTTTTCAAGGAGCATAAATTATGCATACAAGGGCACTAAGTGGTGTGGCAGGGATTAGGGACACTGACTGGTAACAGTATGTAAAAAATGTTATACTGCACATGAACTTTAATGGCATCCAGTTTTGGTCTGTCGGGTTCAATATTGAGTTGGCCCACCCTTTGCAGCTATAACAGCTTCAACTCTTCTGGGAAGGCTGCCCACAAGGTTTAGGAGTGTGTCTATGGGAATGTTTGACCATTCTTCCAGGGTATGGTCAAATCCAGGATGAGAAGGCCTGGCTCGCAGTCTCTGCTCTCATTCTTCCCTAAGGTGTTCTTTTGGGTTGAGGCGCAGGTCAGTCATTTTCCTGCACCTCAAACTCTCTCACCCATGTCTTTATGGACCTTGCCTTGTGCACTGGTCCAAATCATTTGGTGGTGGGGGCATTATGGTGTGGGTTTTTTTTCCAGGGGTTGGGCTTGGCCCCTTGGTTCCAATGAAGGGAACGCTTAAGGCGTCAGCATGCCAAGACTTTATGGACAATTTCATGATCCCAAATTTGTGGGAACAGTTTGGGGGTGGCACCTTCCAGTTCCAACATGACTGCGTGCCAGTGCACAAAGCAAGGTCCATAAACACATGGATGACGGAGTTTGGGGTGGAGGAACTTGACTGGCCTGCACAAAGTCCTGATCTCAACCAGATAGAACACCTTTGGGATGAATTGGAGTGTAGACTGCAAACCAGGCCTCCTCGTCCAATATCCGTGCCTGGCCTCAAAAATGTGCTTCTGGAAGAATGGTCAAACATTTCCATAGACACACTCCTAAACATTGTGGACAGCCTTCCCAGAAGAGTTGAAGCTGTTATAGCTGCCAAGGGTGTGCCAACTCAATATTGAACCCTAAAGCCTAAGACTGGGATGCCATTAAAGTTCATTTGCGTGTGTGTATGTATATGTGTAATATATAGAGAGATAGAGATATAGATAGAGATATATATATATATATATATATATATATATATATATATATATATATATATATATAGATATATCACATACATTTTTTGTTTCGACATATGGTCACCAGAGCAGTACATTTTCACCACAGTGACACTGCTGCTCTGGAGAGGGGGATCAGGATTTTTTTTTGTTTTTTTTTTTGTTACACTGATTGCTTATACAGTGATCATCACTGTAACAAGCAATCATTTTTACACTGTGAGTGGCATACTTTCATTTGCCATTTGCTTGTTTACTATTGTGATAGCTGTGATTGGCCACAGCTATCACATGGTACGGGACCACTATGGTTGGTCTTGTACCATGTGATCAATTGGAGACCACAGAGCTCACAATAGTAAGCAATGGCTATGAATGACAGCCATTGTTTACAGCTGACGTGATTTGTCATGATGGTTGACGCTAGCTTTCATTTTGTTCAGACGGCACTTACATCCTAGGCTCAGTAAATGTGATCAATCAACATAATATTTCCTGCCCCCATAGTGTTTAGCAATAGGAGAGAGAGGGAGGATAGTGTCATTTACCACTGTGTATACGCTTACATGTGTCTAGTCATGCGGTCTGCTCAGATAAGAAAAAGGAGGAAGCTAAGATTAGAAGGGAACTGAAAACTGGCACGTGCTCAGTAGATGACAACAGCTGGTCTACACAATCTCAGCCTGCAGTGGGGACACAAAAGAATATGGGACAGTTGAAGGTGGGATCAACCATGGATATTTTATTCTACACAAAGCAGATGCTAGTCGCGTTGAGTATGAACACTATGTTACATGACATGCAATTTGAGTTTCCATAGTCTGGGTTTAATGACACATCAAATGTGTGCTGAGGACTTTGATATGACTGCATTTAGAATTACACCTTTTGTATAATCAGTAATTCTCCTGTTTGTTTTTTTTCCCCAGAACAACATGCACAGTATGGTATTGACCATGAGCCCTGATAAAGACTATAACAAGAAACAAGCAGAGCTCGAGCAAGAAAAACTGAACCAGAAGGTCAAAGCTTTGACAGAAGCGGATCGAAAAAATATTTATGAGAAAGGTTACCTAGCTAAATTGCATGTCTTTACACATTTTAAAAGTGCTTATCCACCCAAAAAAGATTTTAGCTGTAGATTTAACTTGGTGATTGTAAATTCAAAAGTTTTTTTTTTTTATCTTAAAGTGGTTGTAAACCCCCCAAAAAAAAACCTGCAAGACAAAGGCATAATGAGCTAGTATGCATAGTGACATTGCTCCCAGAATTTTTTCCGGGTATTGCGGGCCCCGGTGCTGTGATTGGCCGGAGCTGTGCATGCGCGGGAGCCGCTGGTAACGGCACAGTCTAACTGAAGCGATAGCACATACGTGCCATTGCTTTAGTTTGCTTCAGTGCATGCGAATACAGGGGATATCTCCTAAATGGTTCCGCTTTAGGAGATATCCAGGGTAGCTACAGGTAAGCTTTCGTATAGGCTTACCTGTAGCAAAAAGTGTGTTGTAAGGGTTTACAACCACTTTGATACATTCTATGCATTAAGATAAACCTTCTGTATGCAGCAGCCCCCCTAATACTTACCTGAGCCCAATCTCTATCCAGCGATGTACACAAGTGCCTATGAGACAATCACTTTACCACCGCGCTTGGTGGACAAGGCCACATTCCCGGTAATTGTGGGCGTCTTTTATCGATGTAGCGGTCCATTGGAGCAGTTGTGGAGCTATCCGGAGGGTCTGCGGGTGGCAGCATGGTCTGGGCTGGTTCTATAGGCAGTTTTGTGGAGCTGTAGCTGAGGTGAAGTACAGCTACACCATGCGGCACCAGAATCGGAAGTATTGTGTTCTTCAAACCATTCATGAACCACCATGCAGTGTCAGGAGGCATTATCCTTCTAATATGGGCTGCATCATTGGTGTGCTTTTCAAAAGCGCATCCAAAATGCAGCTCCCCATTGAAATGAATTGAGAATGCACCACGGTTGCATTTTATGGTGGGTTTGAATGGCATGTCCATGTTTAACAGGTGCATGGTTGTATTCGGTCAACCAGAAAACTCATCAGAAACGCATATGCGTTTTTTTAACTTTTTTTTTTTTCCCCAACAGTACAGTGTGAAAGCACTCTTATTTGATAGTTCATCTTCAGTCTAGTAGTGTTGCTAGCTGCTTAAAAGGTAATTCCATTTTGGTGAGGGGAAAAAAAACAGTGTATACAATTGCAACACAAGTCATATTGTAATTGAATGTTATTAAAAATTACCTTTCCTTTTCAGTCTGCAGCTCTGTAATTTTCAGTAAAATTTTCATATGCAGTATGGCTTCCTGGAGGTGTTCTATACACAGTGATTGGCTTACTGAATTTCACAGAAGTCTGCACTAAGATACAAATCAGACTTTTGGCATCCCCTACAACAAAAATGCTATTTTTGGTGGGATACTCCCAAAGGGAAATCACATCTAAAGGGGTGCAGACCCGGTCACTTTCCTCATTAGAGCCCTGCAGGTGCAGCAGCTGATTGAAAATTGTAAAACCACTCCCACTAGGTTCACTGTGCACATGGACACAGACAAACAGCTATTTACAAAATCCTTGCAACGTACATAGATTACCCAGAGGGGAAATGTTACTCTTTACATGTCGGCTTCCTACTCGAAGAGTTTATTCCCCAAGGAAGGAGCATTTTTTTTTTTTTTGGTGCACTTCTTTCTAAAGACTGATCTAATACCCCAAGGGTCCACAGTATCCCATACTTACAAACCGCTTGGCGTCTCCTGCTACCCCTCTCTGCCAATCCCTCCATTGGCTGCCACTCAACCAACTAATCAAATTCAAGATAATAACAGTAACTTACAAAGCCATCCACAAACTGGCCCCCAGCTACATCTCTAACCTGGTCTCAAAATACCAACCAAATCATCCTCTTTGCTCCTCCCGAGACCCCCTGCTCTCTAACTCCCTTGTCGCCTCATCCCATGCTCGCCTCCAGGACTTCTTTTGGGCCTCTCCCATCCTCTGGAATGTTCTCCCCCAATCTGTCCGACTATCTCCTACTTTGTCTACTTTCAGACGATCCCTGAAAACTCATCTCTTCAGAGAAGCCTATCTGGCCCCCATCTAACAACTTTACATTTAATTTCTCCATCAGCACATCCCCCACAATTATTACCTCTTGTATCTCTTGACCCTCTTAGATTGTAAGCTCTAACGAGCAGGGCCCTCTGATTCCTCCTGTATTAATGTGTATTGTATTTGCTTGGTCCACCCTCAAGTTGTAAAGCGCTGTGTAAACTGTCGGCGCTATATAAATCCTGTATAGTAGTAATAATAATAATACTTATTGTGAAACAGATTATACAGTGAATACACATAATCCCATTTTTGTGGTTGGTCTTTGGTCTACTAATCTTTTCTAACAGCGGCATGATGGAGGTCCTTCTGGTGTTTGTAATAGGACAGTACAAAGTTGGCATTCCTCATATTACTACACAGAGGGGTACACTAATGAGATTTGCCTGTTATATTAAATATGTTTTTTACGGATATGTACCCTAAGTTTATTTCTATATTAAATGTCATGTATTAAAAGTCTTATCTTTTCTATAGGTTTAGAATTACTGCGCTTTCAAACTGAAGCACAGGATGCTTCGTGCCTCCCCACCCTTAAAGTGTCAGACATTGAGCACAGCATCCCTCCCACAGAGGTGGAATGGACATATGCAGGTTAGTAAATTATCCTGATAATGATTGCTCTATCCATAGATATCATCTGTGAGAATTTTAGATTTCCATTTAGAGATTTTTGAGAAGATGATGGATGTTTTTTTATTTCCTTTTACCTAGAAACTTGCCCTCATCCCGCTATGGTTTGTTTTCACATAGAAGTCTAAAACTTGTATCATAAAAGTGCTTATGGAAAACTCTTTGATTAGTCAGGCCCCAATACCAGTTTTCATAAGAAGAGAGTGACCTGACGCAACCACCGTGACAGGCCTCCATCCCTATTGTACATGTAAACAAGGAGCAATGCTCGTGGGACTTTTTGATATACGTTTTTTTTTTTCCGTTAGCCGGCATCCTTAACCCCCCCCCCCCCCCCCCCAACTCATCCCTGCTTTCAGTAGGAGATTCCCCACTGACAGCAGAATGTAAATGAAAGATCTGACATTAACCAGTTGACCTCCGGAAGGTTTTATCCCCTTCATGGCCAGGCCATTTTTTGCTATTCATTACTGCGCTACTGGCAATTGCGCGGTCATGCAATACTGTACCCAAATTAAATTTATATCCTTTCTTTTTCTCACAAATAGAGATTTATTTTTTTATTGTATTTAATCACCACTTGGTTTTTTTATTTTATATACAGGAAAAAAATGTAAAATTAATAAAAAAAAAAAAACACTTTGTTCTCTGCTGTAAAACCCATCCAATGAAAACATTTAAAAAAATGACATTTCATCATAAATTTAGGCCATAATGTATTTTGCCATGTGTTGCAATAAGGGCCAGTTCACACCACATGCAGTCCAGTGCGTTTTTTTTTTTTGTTTTTTTTTCATCAACGCATAGAAAGTAGGTTAGATGGTTCCCAATGGCACCAGTGCAGTCAGTTCCAGGGCTTTTCAGTTCCAGAAAAACGCATCAAAAATGCACTGGAACGCATTAAAAATGCACCGAACCCCAAAAAAGTGCAAAAATAAAAAAAAAATAATACGGAAAAAAGAAGAACAAAAAGCATCTGGGCTATATCTGAAAATGCACTGGAACATGCTGAAAACACTTTTATGTGCATGCAGAAATGCATCTGGAATGGATCTGGAGTGCGTTTTTTGTGGTATGTACCAGCCCTAAGTGTTTATTTTGTTCGCATGAAGGGTATAGTGTTTTCAACTAACAAAAAGAAGCGTCCTAAATCGGGGCACATTGGCTGATGCTCTCAGATATTGTAAATCTGCCCAAGGATGTTTTAGAAGTTGATGTTCTTTTCTCTGTGTTAAAAAGATGTTTGTACCCTGCAGGTGACGTTCCTGTCCAGTGCTGTCCCCAGCCTACAAACGGCATGGTGTATTTCCGAGCAGTCTCAAGCCTGAATACACTTCCTGAGGAGCTGAAGCCCTATCTGTCCCTCTTCTGTTCTGTTCTCACCAAGTAAGTGGTTTTAATTCTTCCAACATTATTTTGAAGTTAAAGGGATGCTTAAAGTGTTACTAAACCCAGGACCCTGCATTCACTATATCTGTTCTCCCACAGTACACAGAACATGGAAATTATTTTAGTAAATATAAACTGCTAAATACCTTTTTCTCATCAGCAGTATATAGCAGTCTTGTGACTTCTATCAGTGTCTGGTTAAAGCTTGTAGGAGGAGTTTTCATTCTACTCTGTCCTATGAGGCTGAAGGACCCCTGACCCTCTGTCTGGACAATGCTGATTAGCCTTGTGCTGGTCACACCTTTTACAAGAAAAAGTATATAACAAGCATGCGCGGAAGTGACGTCACACGATTCTGGCCAGTCGCACAGCCGGAGTCCACGGCCCCGGAAGGGGACAACGCGGGCTTCGATAACAGGTAAGTGGCATATAATGGGCTAGTATGCCATGCATACTAGCCCATTATGCTTTTACTTTGCACAGGAAAAAAGAGGGAGTAAAACCCATCAGGGTTTACTTCCTCTCTAATGATCTATGCAAAAACAAAGCATTGCATACAATTGTGTTTTTTTTTTTTGTTTTTGTTTTTTTTTTTTTTTTTCCGAGTACAAGTGGTGTGTGTAACTTGCGGAAACATGCACTGCTATACTCCATACTATATCTTGCAATCCTGCATCATCATGTATTCAAACTGATACCTCCCACAGGCATCATGGAGGACCAGCAATTGGCTGTTTTTCTTCAGTACTATATGCCAGCATTGGATGCACCAGCTTATATTACTGTAGATTTTGTCAGGAGTGAGCAAACCAGGGTGGCAAACTTAGTCACCCTCATCAAGGAAGTACATGCAAGGGACTATATGACTTACAATTATGGTAGGGCATTTTCTATATAATTTTTTTTTTTTTTTTTTTTTTTAGACATTAGGTTTAGTGTCATTTTTAAGTAATTAATCTTTGTGGCATTCTTGTTTTAGTATATGTGAAACACTAGTAGTAGTAGTTCGCGCTGATTGTATTTAAAGTGTTACTAAAGTCAGATTTTTTTTAAAATAATAAACATGTTATACTTACCTGCTCTGTGCAGTGGTATTGCTCAGTCGCCCCGATCCTCCTCTTCTTGGGTTCCCGGTGACAATCATTGGCCCCTCCTCTTTTTCTGTCCACATAGCAAGCCGTTTGCTATGGGGACACGCTGTGTATGCTCGCTCCCACCTTGTGTGCCCATGGAGCCTGCTCCATGGCTCCTGCTGCTGCTCTCAAATACTGTGTGAAGAGGATGTAAAGGGTTAATAGATTCAGCTGTGCACAATGCTGATCTCTTCTCCCCTCTCTTCCTCTTCATACAGGGGAATGTTGGCACAGGGAAACTGAAAAAATGTTTTTTTATTTTAATGCAAAAAATGCATTAAGGCACGGGTGCCCAACCTTTTGAAGAACGAGGGCCACTTAAACGACTTGGTAACCAGTCGTGGGCCACAATGAGTGGAGCTGGCGTATAACAGGCCTGTGCCCACTCCACATATGCTGAGCAGACATGGACACAGCCCGCTCTACTCTATGGACCCTCCGATCCACCCAGACAGATGAGAGAGAGAATCCCCTTCTGAATTTTTTTTTTATCGGATTGGAGGTAGGTGGGTGTAAACAGACACAAGTCCATTTACAATTGCCGCTTCATAGAGGTGAATGGAGGGTCGAATTGGGTCAAACCGATCATGTGAAAGGGGCCTAAAGCTGCTTTAACACTAATGCGCTGTGGTTTACCCAGCGCAATGTACCTGTGGCTTTCCTTTGGGTTAGCTGCATGTTGCCATAGAATTCTATTATATCCTGCAGGCGTGGTGCACTTTCTGAAAGCGCACCAAACACGCAGGTAATAACAGAAGTCTATGGTTCAGTGTAGGTAACCCACAGGCACACTGCGCTGCACCTGCGGATTAGTTTGAAAGCAGCCCAGTAACCACTGCAGAACAGATATTCCCATATATACACTGTAATAAGTCTTCCATTCAGGTATCGCCGGCTGTTGCTGTCTCAGGCGGAAGGTGCATTTGGTATAACTCTACCTGTGACAGGAGCTGGCGCTATACAGGAAGCATCGGCTTATGCAGCTCTGCTCCACAACCGCTTGCTTCCTCTACCGCCGTCCCAGAACAGGAGGTTGTGGGCCACATCAGAGGACTCCGTGGGCCACTGGTTGGACACCCTGGTTTAGTAACGCTTTAATCTTGTAGGATTGCTTTATAGTGGGCAGTCACGAGGTTAATAAATAAAAAAAAATTAGACATTTAGAAGATTCTCGTTTTTTGGGAACTTGTCAGGGTAGAAACATGAGCTGCCAGTGTTGCACCTCTGGCTGATTCCATAGTAGGTCATTGACCTCAAACAAACGTGCATATATGCAACACTAGTACAATCTATGGAAAACTGCTGCATTGTCTCTGTTAATTAGGTGCAGACCCTGCATTACTTTCTATTTCATTCTGAAATATAAACTGGCATGGATGACACAGATAGACCTGAAACATGTCTATTTGCTCTGTTCATGTGGCACACGCAAGTTCCCAATGGGAAGCTTGGTTAATTCCTCAGCTTATGTTTAATTACCCTATTTTAGAATGTAATGGCGAGTACACATGACCGGTTTGGCTGTCGGAATAAACTCCGAAGGTTTCTCTGACGGAACGCCGACGGAATTCCATTCAAGCGGTCTTGCCTACACACGGTCAAACCAAAGTCCGACGGTCAAGAACGCGGTGACTTACAACACATACGACGGGACTAGAAAAAGGAAGTTCAATAGCCAATAGCTTCCGTCTCGTACTTGCTTCAGAGCATGCGTCGTTTTTGGTCCGTCGGAACAGCATACAAATGATCGGTTTTCCCGATAGGAATTTGTTCCGTCGGAAATATTTAGAACATGTTCCATTTTTAGGTCTGTCAGAATTTTCGAAAGAAAAGTCCAATGAGGCACACACACGATCGGAATAGACGATAAAAAGCTTCCGTCTGACTTTTTCTGTTGGACATTCGCTCGTGTGTATGTGGCTTAAGAAATGCATTACTCATTGTGTAAATGTGAAAAACCTTTTTGGAAATCTAATACAAATGTTATTAAACAAGTAAATACTTTTACTATCTAAAAAGTCAATATAGTATTTTTGATAATGGAGTCCATCAACATAAGGTCATACTTTGTATGTCTGATGTAAGAATAGACATTGAAGGATCGTCAGTGACTCTCTTGCTGTGTACACACGAGCAGACTTTCGACGGACTGAACTCCGAAGGACTTTTTGATGGACTTTCGACGAAGGCCTGACGCAACGGACTTGCCTACACGCGATCACACCAAAGTCCGATAGTTTTGAACGTGATGATGTACGACTGGACTAAAATAAGGAAGTTCATAGCCAGTAGCCAATAGCTGCCCTAGCGTCGGTTTTAGTATGTCGGACTAGCATACAGATGAGAACTGATTTTTCTACTGGACTCGAGTCCGTCGGAAAGATTTGAAACATGTTCCAAATCTAAAGTCTGTCTGATTTTTCGACAGCAAAGGTCCGCTGAAGCCCACACACGATTGGATTGTCCGGCTGATTCGTTCCGTCTGACCTTTGCTGTCGAAGTCCGGTTGTGTGTATATGGCATTTCAGTGTGAATTATTCCACTGAATAAATGGCTTATGACTGTCTTTTTTGCTGAGCACTCATTGATTGATGCAAGAGAATGTAAGCCCTGCCCCTAGGAAAGATGGACATTATGCTAAAGTATAGCTCCTCCACTTATAGGCTGTACCACACAGCACAACCAGGGCGAGCTTGATTGTACTTTGAAGGCTTGATTAAAGTGGCTCTAAAGGGACCTTCTCTGTGCAGCAGCCCCCCCCACCCCCTAATATTTACCTGAGCCCCATTGCGATCCAGCAATGTGCAAGTGAGCCTTGGCTCTCTGGGGGCTCTCCCTCCTCATTGGCTGAGGCAGCAGCCAATGCTGTTGATCACAGCCAATGAGGAAAGAGGGGGCGGGGCACATGAATGAACATGCAGAACATGCGTAAATGAGCATGCAGAGCAGCGTCTCCAGAGTGAGCCTGCTTGGGTGCCCCCATTGCAAGTTGCTTGCTCTGGGGGCACTCTGAAAGAGGGAGGCACCATTGGGGTCTTGAAAAGAGGAGGATCATGGCTGCTATGTGCAAAACCGCTGCACAGAGCAGGTAAGTATGATATGTTTGTTTAAAAAAAAATAATAATAATAAAACTTGCCCTTTAACATGTAGAATATGCATCAGTACACTTTTTTGTTTTGATGCTATGCTGAAAATATGCCACTTTTTTTTTTTTTTTTTTTTTTCCTTTATATAGTTCTCAGTGGATTCATTTATTCTTTGGTAACTGATCTGTTTTCTGCAGGATGGGCTCTGGTGTGTACAATTACAGAGAACAGGCCCAGCAGATAAATTTGACCACTGGAGGTTTGAGTGTCTCTCCACTCATTGTATCAGACGACTCCAATCTGGACACATATGAACAGGTAAAAATACTGAAATAAAGCTCACGCATAGGGCATACTAAGACCTTTTATTCCTGATTTAAAGAAAGGTAAACTTTAAGGGCCCTTTCACACTATGTGCAGTCACCTGCGTTTTTTCTTTGTGAAACAACACCGAAAACAATTTATTGTGTGTAATATTAACACAAGCAGTGTTTTACTGCATTCCAGAGCTGTGCAATATTATGCAACATGTTTGCATAATATTGTACCACTCTAGTTGGCCTACATGTCACCACACAGCAAAGGCAGCACACCACATTGCTATGCAGTGGCATGAATGAAGTGTCACTTTGTACACTTCACATAAAGTTCAATTTTAAAAAAAGGGAGCTGTGCAATGCGATACAATGCACATAAAGCCTCCTGCCACACAGCTCTGAAGCTCAAAATGCTGGTGCACATACACTGGTTTAGTGTGCAGGCAACAGCATTTTGGACTGCAGGGTAGTATGAAAGGGCCATAAAGTGAACAAGTTAGAAGCAGCCACAGTTAAGGACTTTCAGGTCCACATCAGACCTCTGTTACTTCCTTTCTTCCTGACTTCCTTCCTTCCTTCCTGACTTCCTTCCTTCCTGACTTCCTTCCCTCTCTCTGGCATCAGAGTACAGAGTTGAAATTTGCATCTCAGATTTGGGATTCCAGAGACACTTGGAGGAGTTTAGGTTTGGTTATTGACATGTTCCTAGCTCTTTGGGCTCCCCACTACTGCCATAGCCATCGTAAACGCAGGTAAGGAAGTTTTACCCTTCCAGCTGCATTTTCAATCAGTTGGCTCTTAGTTTCTGAGAGAGGTGCCTGAAGCCAGTGAATGATATGGTTGCGTGGACTGATGCCCCTGTAGCATTCAGGAAGACGCCTGTAAAATGTTCAATAATTAAAGCGGATCTTCACCCTTAGAATAAATATATAAATATATATATATATATAATTTTTATATTTTTTTTTTTTTGTTTAAAATGGTTTCTGTCCCACCCTCCCCCATGCACATCACTCCCCTAGGCAAATGATGTGCACTGTACTTTGTGCCTCCTGGGATATGTGACATGCATATATCAGGATGCACAGGGAGCACAGTGCACATCATTTGCCTAAGGCATAGTCCTTCCTTAATAAAGTAGGAGGAGGCGGGCTTAGTGTCGCATCAGTGAGAGGCCCACTGCCCACTGGCTGCACTTGGAAGAGCTAGTAGCTTCCTGATGATGTCACACAAGAAAATGGTGACTCGGGACCCGAGCAGTTGCAGAAGAGAAGAGATTCTGCAGGACAACTATGGATCCCCTGGGTGGGTAGGTATCTTAACTGTGCAGGTCCAGCAACCTGGTAAGCAGGGGTTAAAGATACACATTATGAGTACAAATTGGGTTTTATATATGCATGTGTGTAAGATGGCTATATATACACCAGTAATTCATTCTTTAAAAGTCTGTGATCTCCTTGATGTGGTTAATGATGAGCCAGGAATAACTAGGTCATTGTTGTGCTCTAGCATGCTGAAATCTCATTGGATGCAGGCAGCAATACAGCCATCAGGCGACTTGATTAACACAATCCAGACCATATATTTTTGTTTTATTTTTCATTGGGGTTCCTCTTTGCTTATGTTGACTGTTTTCCTTTTCCCCTAGGGTATTCTGTTTTCGTCATCATGCTTAGACAGGAATACACCTGACATGATGCATTTGTGGAGTGAAATATTTAACAGGTATGTAGCATTTAATGGTGGGAAAGCTTTATTACTATTAGCCATGTTCATAGAGCTGATTAATCTCTGTTCAGAGAGGGCGAGAGATGGGTTCTCTCCTCTTTGGCCCTATTACCTTTCTCCTATCATCTTCCTGCGAGTTGCTGGTAAGGCCGTGTCATGGTGCTTTAGCATACATCCTTCCTCACTGATTATACAAATATATTGGGTACACCATTTTTAAGGGGTTAGTTCAACCAAAATTGTGTTTTTCATTTCGTGTTTTTTTTTTTTATTTTTATTTTTTTTATGGAAGGACCCCTGTAGGTTCATTCTCATATCTCTATGGTTAGCAGCAGGATATCAGAGCCATGCTTCCCAGCTCTGGCAGTACACCACCACAATGATTACAAAGCAGAGCAAGGTTGTCTTACTCCTCCTGCTCTGTTAGATAAATTGATACTACATGTAATAAACACGTGTGTTACGCATACTATACATTGCAGAGGTGTGCATTGCAATTTTCATGTAGCGTATTGCTCAGTGTTGTGCTTAAGTGGCACAAATGTGTAAGTGGGCATCTGGTATGCATTTCACCACCTGCTAAGTGCCCCCAGTCATTATTAAGAATGTTATGTGCAGAAAAACACAAAAACACAGTGCACACTTTAGACCCCATTCACACAGGGGCAACACGACTTGCAGGTCGCCTCAGCGAGGCGACCTGCAAATGACTGCCCGGGCGACTTGCAAAACGACTTCTGTATAGAAGTCTATGCGAGTCGCCCCCGAAGTCGTACAGGAACCTTTTTCTAAGTCGGAGCGACTTGCGTCGCTCCCCTTAGAACGGTTCCATAGCACAGAACGGGAGGCGACTTGTCAGGCGACTAGGTCGTCTGACAAGTCGTCCCTGTGTGAATGGGGTCTTATACTCTTCAGACATTATTTCAGGCTGCGCCAACATGGCATACAATTGTCCCTTTTTCAGATCAAAATGGACAGTGTCTGCAGTGCTTTTCTGTATCCAGCAGCCATATGAACTTCACTTTATTCTGGGATATTGTTTCATGTTGTAACTTTTCATTTTTTTTCCCTCTTAGTCCCCATTTTGATGCTGAGGAACGACTGCATGTTTTAGTAAAATCGATTGCTCAGGATATGTCCAATGCCATACCAGATAGTGGACAGGTGTATGCACAAATGCGCGCAGGCAGGACACTCTCACCGGCTGGAGAACTGCAAGAGCTCTTAGGAGGAATGAGTCAGGTATGAAGATCTTTTACTACACCCACAATGAATCTACAGCCCTTTACTTTGTAAACTCAGAAATGTAAAATCAACCATTCTTCATTCCATTCCCTGGGAAAACAGCATCATGGGACTCATGCCTTTACCTAAATAGTTACTGTGATTAAATGATTAACTTATCCCCTTTTACATTTTAGTTTAAAGTGGAAGTCCATGCTAAAACTAAAATCCCTGCATCTATAGCCACCAACATTCTAACACTAACCTACCTAGCCCTGTAAAGGAAAAAAATCAGTCTACATACCTTTACTGCAGGCGATCTGACCCGATCTCCAGTGGCGGAAACTCTGATCCCACACTGAGCAGTCAGACGCGGCTTTGCTGTGTGCAGAGGACACATCCGACAATGGAAGCCCCATAGTAAGTCTATGGGTGACGTCACTCCCCATTCATTTCACAGCCAGTGTCGGACATGTCCTCAGCTGAGCTTCTGCCGCTGGAGATCGGGTCGAATCGCCTGTAGAAAAGAAATGTATACTTATTTTTTTTTTTTTTTTTTTTAGGGCTAAATAGGTTAGTGTTAGAATGTTGGTGGCTATAGATGCAGGGATTTTAGTTTTAGCATGGACTTCCACTTTAATTTTATTTTATCTTCTCAAAGAAGATTATTAGATTATCTTCTATATCAGGGGGTCTCCAAACTGTGACCCAGTGGCCGGATACAGCCTTTTGCTTGCCTTTATCCAGCCCTTGGGGTACTATTCTTCCTACCGATACAAGGCACTATACCTCCTATGTCACCAACCATGGTGCATAATTCCTGCTACTGATACCAACAATAAGGCACTATTCCTCACACTAACACCAATGATGGGGCATCGTTTACTCCTACTAATACTGATAATGGGATATTATTTACTCCCATTGATGCCAGGCATATTTTACTCACATTGGACCGCTCTTAAGTCTGAAGGATAGTAAACTGTCCTTTTTTTAAGACCTCTGTTCTATGCAAATTAAAAAAATAGCTCTAACTTCAGAAAGTCTTGTATCTTAACATGCATATTGAGAAATGAACAGGTTTTTTTTTTCAGGTGCTTCTTCTAGACAGCACTTGGGTTCACACCCCTTTATCTGATATTTGTATTCTGGTGGCATGGCTTCTGCACATTTCAGGTGGTCACGGAAGTTAAGGACTTTGCTGGGTGCAGTCAGATGCAATAAATATTTCTTGTGGCCAGTATGCCTACAGATGAAGTGTCTGTGGGTGAACCTACCAAGAAAAGAATGGCCAGCACTAAAGCGAAATGTTACCTTTATTGGTTTTGTACAGGGTGTTTGTTATTACATTAGATGAAAATGCTGAAAGTTACCACATGCAATGTTCTTAATCTAGGTCAAATTCATGAAACGGATAGCGGAGATGACTGATTTGGGATCAGTACTGCGGAAGTTATCACGAATTCGCAAATATATATTGTTGAGTGATAGCATGAGGTACGTTGTTAATATCAGTGTTAATTTTGGCAGCAAATTTTGTTAGTTTTAGTCATCTGCAATTGTTTTAATTGTATATAGTCGACTAAAACCTCCGGTAAATTTTAGTCGACTAAAATCGAATGGGTTTAGTTTAAATTGTAATGCATTATTAAGCATTTCTCTACAATTTCCAAACTTATTATATACTCCTGGAGTGAAAAATCGAATTGGTTATTATTTATGGTATTAACGTTTGAACATGCACTACAGACACACATTTAGTCGTTATATAACGTATTTAAGGTAAGCCAAGTTTCATTACAAGAATATTGCTTTTTTGACAGAAGTGTAACATTATAATAATTAATAAAAAAAAGAAATAAAAACTTTTTGCGGGATGATGCCACCATGTGTTTATGTAATCTTCAGGCCTAAATTATTTTAAGTGTGGGTTCAAAAACAGCTCTGGCAGCAAAAGAGTTAATGCTGCACAGATCAGACAGTGTGCTGCTCTGCCATAGTGGACATGCTGTGAAGCCTATTGACTTCAGTGAGCCTCTATATATCAGTATAAGATGTGTGTCCACAGTCTATGTAGGATGAGTGTGATCAGAGAACTCTGTCTTCCGGGACACACAGCCCTTACCTCACTGGACTAGTAGAGATTCAATCAGCACTGCAGGCATGTATCTACAGAGGCAGTGTGTAAGCGGGTTAACTACACAGCCAAGCCCCCGCTATCCTAATAAAACATCCCCCTTCAGGCTGCAGATAACAGCCATTGATGAGACTCTGTCCGAGCGAAGGTTAGACTATCTACAAATGCCGGGCTTCATCCAGAGGAAGCAGACGGCGCTCCGTGGAAACCAGAAGTTCCAAGGGTAAATGTCCCTGCCTCACATTTTCATTTCGTTTTTTGTTCGTTAACGAAAACGGAATGTATCTTCGTCAGTGGACGAAAATGTGCTGTGCTTTTCGTTTCAGTTTTCATCACTGCAAAAATGGCGCTGACAAAAAACGTTTTCGTTGACTAAATTTACACTTGTAAATATGCATTATCCTAGCATGGGATCTTTTACCTGTAAAGCTATTATATGTAAGAAAACAAGCCTGTATTGTATAACAAAAAAAAAAAAAACTGTTTTCTCCTGCAGTAATTGTGTGGAGGACAGCATAGAAAATCAACAGTTCTGCCCACATGCACACCCTGCTTTAAAGTGATTTGTAAAGCTTAATTTTTTTTATTTTTTATTAAAATAAAAAAAAGATGTTCTACTAACCTGCTTTGTGCAGTGGTAATGCCTCCTCTTTTGAAGTCTCCTACTGGTGCTTTCCGCTCCTCCACGCCTGCATATGGCCCTATATCAAGTATAGTGTGTTCCATGGGGTTATGCGTGCAGAGCGCACTCCAGAGCAGGGCTACATGCTCCCGCTGCTCTCAGTAAAGCCCGATGGACACAGCGCTGGATCGAGAGAGGACTCGGTTAAGTGTTTTGGGAGTGAAAGGTCATTTACCCCAATGCAAAGAATGCATTAAGGTAAAGATCCTTTAGAATTTTATAACCACTTGAAAGTGATTCTAAGGGCTTTATTTAAAAAAAATTAAATAACCTGTCCTACTCACCTGCTGTGTGTAGTGGTTTTGCACAGAACAACCGGGATCCTCCTCTTCTTGGGTCCTTCGCCGGAGAGCCGAGGTTCTCATGCAGATCGCTGGATTGAGATGGGGCTTAGTTGAGGATTGGGGGGGGGGAGGGTTGCTGCACAGAGCAGTTTATGCATGAAGGTAAAAAACCTTGAGACTTTTAGAACCGCTTTTGCCTAGGTTCACACTGATGTGGGTTTGAAATCTGAACTTGCATGATTTCAAACCCGCATGTCAGTCCGACTTCAGGAGCGATTTCAGAGACATCTGTGCGGGTTCCTGCACAGATGTCTATTGAAATTGCCCCTGAAGTCGCCAAAAGTAGTACAGGAACTACTTTTGGGAATCGGTGCGGCGCCTCAAAAAGACGCTGCACCGATTTGAACGGTGCCATTGTTGACAATAGCTGACGATTTGGCATGCGATTTGACATGCCGCATGCCAAATTGGATCGATGTGAACGTGGGCTTAAGCATGGGTCTTGGGAAGTTACATTTTCATACACATCTTCTTAATAAGCCATAACATGTTTTTTCCATGACTATATCGTATAGGTTTCCAAGTATGCATTGCTTGGGTTATAAAATAGCGCCCCCCCCCCAAAAAAAAAAAAAGAAATGAAAGGAAAATTTTTCAAAAGCTAAAACTGAATATTAATTTAGTTATGTTGAGATTTACCCTACAAGCTGTTGCATTTTTTTGGGACTCCAGCTGAGATCTTCAGGTAACAACGCACATTCATTATAAAGTGGTCATACTTTTGTTTGATTTCTCATTCTATTACATTCTGGAGAGTGCTACAGTAGAAGTAAAATTTAGTAGCAGAAGCTTAGATGAGGAGATCTCTCAGACGTGTCCGTAAGATTCAGCTCAACCCTTCAACCGAGTATTGGTGGCATTGTAGTTGCTCAAATACTACTTTTCTTTTCCTGTCCACCAGGTGTTCCCTGAATGCCACCCCACAACAGATGCCAGCGGCTTCGAAGGAGGTGGAGCACTTTGTGTCAGGAATTTACAGGAATAAAAAAGAACGCAAAGCTGTCCGACCTAATATTGTGGAGGTACTTGGGGCCTAACCTGAAAATCGCTTCTGTATTGGACTTGTGTATAGTGGAAAGCATAGCACACAAAGCATCATTTTTCCAAATGTTAGGAAACCCATCAAAAGATGTGAGGACTTCTGTCCTCAAAATCATATCTATTTTGGACTTGTCTGTAGTTTGAAATATAGCACTCAAAGCATACTTTCTTAGAACGATCATTGGGGAGCAAGCAGACTACTGGGGTATTATCCCTGCCCCATAGGAGGATAGATGCTGAGAAGAAAGCTATGCTGCGATTTTTGTGGGCTATACACCCCGCAACCCATTAGAAGACCTGAGGGCTCATGTTGTCCTCGAAATTGCTTCTGTATTGGTCTTGTGAACAATGGAATGTATAGCCCATAAGCATACTGCAACGTAAACTTGTTGAGTATTATGTATACTAGAATCCACTGGACCCATATTTTTAGTACTAGGGTTATCTTTCATAGGTGCATTTTTTTTTTTTTTTTGAGAACTTTTTTTGAATTTAAATATAGGTTTTGCCAGTTCTGACTTGCCATTTGAAGATGCAAGCTCCAGGGCTAATCCTTGCTCTACTGCTTTTTAAATCTCTGACCCTGAAACGAGCACACACCGAGTGAAGAGTTCTGACTTCTGACCTCACTGGCTGTATACGTATTTCAGGTCGGGGACTATATAGTGGATAAGGGATGAGGGTAACTGCTCCCAGGATTCTACAATAAAGAAGCCAGAAGTAGCTGCTTCTGTGTTTTTTTTTTTTTTTTAAATTTCTATTTTGTCCAGACAGGTATGCTTTAGGGTACATTCACACCTGCGAATGTACTCTGCCAGTGTTTACATGAAGGAACCCCAGCAGGGTTCCCGTGAGTGGACGGCTCCATTGAAAGCAATGGGAGGCTGCCGACACTTGCAGCTAGTGTCACTCGCTCTCATGTAATTGCTCATGCTGCGATCACATACAAGTGATCTGCCCTGGATGCAGACTTCCTACCATTTGGTTGCACCTTGAGCGTTTTACTTGCGAGTGGACGATATTAGCTGTGACTGTCGGCAGCCTCCTGTTACTTTTAATGGGGCTATCTACCCGCAGCTAATTGTGGGAACCCCTACTGGGGTTCTTGCATATAATCACAGCCAGTGTGCATTCGCAAGTGTGAATGCGCCATTAATTTGAACTAGTGAATGAAACATAGAAGCTTTTAAGCTGGGTACACACTAAAAGTGTTTTTATTTATTTATTTTTTTTAATTCAACTGATCAGCGGTGGCTGCCAGTACTGATCGGATGCTGGTTTTCCAGCATGCCTGTTCGACAGAAGTCTGTAAGACCAGCTTCTGTAGAACATACAGCTGTACACACAGGCTGTGTGTACCCAACCAATTGTGTTCCTGCTAAACTCGATGTTTTCGACCTGTTTGTACCTAGATTTAAGCCTAGTACACACTAGTACTTTTTTCCGTTCAACCCAGCAGGACTGAAAAGAAAAAGAAAAATTTGACAGCTCAGGAGGAGCTGCTGTACTAACTATCCATTGTTAGTACTGCGACCCCCCCCCTGCTGTTCTATTGTGTTAGTACAGCGATCTCTCCTGCTGTTCGAACCCCCTCCAACTCCAGCCAGAACACTTCGGTTGGCGCTGATCAGGAGCCGGTCGGCAGACTTGTTCCGGTAATGCCCCTTTGGCAAACTGGCGAAAACGGCTGGCTTCTGTCAGACCGACTGCAAGACGCACGGGCCGAATGTCGGCTGGTTTCTATCGAACCAGCTAATGCCACCCGACATTCCTCTCATGTGTACTAGACTTTACTCTTTGCTCCTTATGTCTTTATATATAGCTTTGTTGTATTTTCCTTCTGTTTGGGATGGCCACACTGATCCTGACACACATCTCTATTATTCTCTTGTTTTTGGCACTGCTGTAGTCTGCTCGTATTTACATTAATTTACTAAATAACACAAGTTTCTATAGTTATATAATAATCTACGTCTGCTCATATTGAATCTTAATGATAATAATTTGTTTTATTTTTCTAGAGGCCATTAAATCCATCTTCACATGGAAATGAAGCTTCATTAAAAAGTTCCAGAAAGCTTGTTCGTGTAAGTGTTTTAGTGTAGGGTATAAATAAATAAATAGTATTTCTAACTATTTCTAAATGCAGAAATCATGTTTTTTTATTAGCAGCATAAAATATAAGAATGACCGGGCAAGGTTATAATGTGAGTTTTTGTAGGTCTGTTTGAACCACGGGAAGAGAAAAATACATTTTCAGCTGTCCTTTGCTTTAGTCCCATTTTCATGTGTCCCAAATAGTTGAATATCCTATCACAATCAGTCCTAGCTGAAAGGATTTTTGTGTGTGTGTGTGTGTGTGTGTGTGTGTATATGTATATCTATAATAATCATAATATCTGTGCCTTGTGTTTTTTCTTTTAGGATCCAACTTTCAAGCCTTGTCAAATGAAGACACACTTCTCTATGCCATTTCCAGTTAATTTTATTGGTGAATGTATACGAGCTGTGCCGTTCAGTCATCCAGACTATGGCAGGTAAAGGACTCGGTTGTCTACTATCTTCTGGTGTCTGAGGGTTTACTGATGTTAAATTGCTGGATTATAGCAATACATAAACTGTGGCCTATTCATATTCACATTTCCGGTTGTTGCTATACATGATTTATATAGCACCAACAGTTTGCGCAGAGATTTTATTATTTGTTCGATTTTAGATTTATCGCTAATATAATCAGACATCTCAAGTCTCCCGCGAGGTGCGGGAGCCTCCCACATTTGGGGGGAGCCTCCCGGACACCCGCAAGTGCTGCCCGATATCCCGGCTGCGGGGCTGATCCTGGATGGTCCCCTGGTTCACAGCCGGGGATGATCGGTGCAGCAGGAAGGATAGCTGTGAACACCGATCTCCCTGTATAGCTGACATCCGCTTCTCCTCCTCTCCCGCGGCTGTCAGCTAAAAAGCTATACAGTGAGATCGGTGATCACAGCTGTCCCTCCAGCCGCACCGATCATCCCCAGCTGCTCCCTGTGTGTTCCTCCTCCAGCCCCCCTCTGTGTCTTCTATGGCTCCCCTCCTGTCCTTCACCCGGCTCTCTGTCCTCCTCCAGCCACCTCCGTGTCCCACCCCTTCTTCACCCGGCTCTCTGTCGTCCTCCACCCCCATCCACCGCAGCCGGCTTCCCTCCTCTCCCTCCAGCTGTGGGGATCTATTAGGATGGACAGCGGAGGAAGGGACCGGTCATTTACCGGCCCCTGCCTTTTCTGCATTGGACACAGTGAGCGAGATCACTCCTGTGTCCTGTGAAAACTGAGCAGAGTAACCTGTGTGTTACTCTGCTCAGTTTATTAATGGACAGGAGCTGCTGTTATCTGTCCATTCATCTTCAATGCTGAGAAAGGGACTGGGGGAATCAATGTCCTCAGTCCCTTTACATGTCTCAAAGAGGAGATGTTAGGGGTCTGTTTAGACCCCTGATATCTCACCAAAGCCCCCCCCCCCCAACAGAGTTGATTAAAAAAAAATATTTCAAAATAAAATTGTAAACAAAAATGATAACAAATTTAATTATGAAAAAATATATAAATAAACTACTGACACCACCCCCTGCCCTACCAACACTGTCCACTACCCCAACCTCCTCCCCACAGAAAGCATTGTGAACAAAAAAAAATTAAAACATTTAAAAAAACATAAAACCATATGCCCTGCTGACACCGTCCACTGTCCTACTGACACCATCACCGCCACATACTCCCCACCCTCTTCCCCAGAAGCACTGTGAAAAAAATATTTTAAAAAACGATTGAAAGAAAAATATAAATAACAGAATTGTAAAAAATAGAGAAAATAATAAAAACAAAAAACTACTGGCACACTGCTCTACTGACACTGTCCACTAGCCCACCCCAAATCATTGTGAAAAACAAAAAATAAAAGTCAATTGTAAAATCATTTTAAAAATACAATTGTAAATCAATAATAATAAAAATAAAGAACTACCGACACCGTCCACTGCCCTACTGACACCATCTTCCACACCCTCCGCTGTAAGCCATCTCAGACTCTATTAAGCCACACCACATTTAAGCCACGCCCAATATGTAGTACGGTTTAAGCCACGCCCACCTCCCTGAAATGAGTTTTTGCAGGTTGGGTTGTCTGTATATTCCACAGTGGTTCAGAGCATCCTAAATGAGCCCTGAGGTCTTATGCCCCAGTTATAGAGACGCGAATACTGGGTGCAATTTATTCAGTCAGATTGCATGCCAAAATGTTTTCAGACAGTGGGGGATATTTTCCAACATTGAGGATACTGTTTATAAACCACTTCAATAGGTGGAACCTACAACCTCCATACAGAAAGTTCACTTTTATTCCTATTACAAGGAAACTAAACCTCCCTTGTAATTGAAATAAGCATGACAGGATCACTTTATTGAGAGATCTGGGATCAAAAAGATGCCAGAGCTCTCATTTACCCTTAAAAAGAAAGGGGAAAAAAAAAAGACCCATTGACTTAAAAAAACAAAAAAAAAAATCTCAGTTTTAGGGCAAAAATTTGTGCCTGATTCGTCCCTGAAACGGAGAACAGGGACGCACCGGACCCCCGCTGTGAACCACATCCATATTAAGTAGGGTTGTCCCGATACCACTTTTTTAGGACCGAGTACAAGTACCGATACTTTTTTCAAGTACTCGCCGATACCGATTACCGATACTTTTTTTTTAATGTCACGTGACAGTTTTTTTTTTTTTGCTATTTTTTGGGGGGGGGGGGTGAACGTTGTATGTGTGTGTGTTTTTGTTTTTGTTTTTTTGTTTTTTTTTTTGTTTTGTTTTTTTCCATTTTTATTTTTTACAATAATATTTTTTTATTCTTCTTTTTTTTTTTAATCGGCCCTTTTGGGGGGCTTTGGTGAGATATCAGGGGTCTTAACACACCTCTGATATCTCCCCCTTGAGACAGAGAAAGAGACAGAGGATAGAGATTCCCCAGTCCCTTTCTCTGCAGCGTCAGCTGCACTGAGAATGAATGGAGAGAAGACAGCGGCTTCTCTCCATTCATAAACTGACACATCGTAATCACAGGAGATTACAATGTTTCAGTTATGTGAATGGACAGAGTCAGCTGACTCTCTCCATACACAAAGGAAGGAGGAGGGGGACGGAGGAACGGAGGGGGAGAACGGAGGGGGACAGATAAGGAGAGAGGAACGGAGGGGACAGATAAGGAGAGAGGAACGGAGGGGGAGAACGGAGGGGACAGATAAGGAGAGAGGAAAGCAGGGGACAGATAAGGAGAGAGGAACGGAGGGGGAGTACGGAGGGGGACAGATAAGGAGAGAGGAACAGAGGGGACAGTGGAGAGGCACAGAGGAACGGAGGGGGCATGGAGGAGGATGCAGTGACAGTCAGCTGTGAGCGATCACCGCTGTATGTCACTAAAGCTGGTGAAAGCCGCTGGGGGAGAATCTTGTAATTCCCCCACGCGCCGATCACAGCTGTCCTCTAGGTATCGGGGGAAGCATCGGGAGCATTTGCCCGAGTACAAGTACTTGGGCAAATGCTCGGTATCGGTGCCGATACCGATACTAGTATCGGTATCGGGACAACCCTAATATTAAGTGTGAACCCAGACTCCCCCAACTTCCTGCCTAGCCATCAGCCGAATCGGATTGGTTCCAGGCTTACCGACGGCTCCGGTAAGCTCGAAAGCGATCGGGGAGGGGAGCAGGGGCACCTCTCCCACAGCCTCTAAAAGTGATCTCGTGGTATATCTGCCTCTGGGATCACATTTATCAGAAAGCTTGCCACCTAACGAAAAAAGATACCTGGGTTATGGCATCTAGCTGCTGATATAATCCCAGGTATTTAACGTCAAAGTAATGACATATATTTATAATAAGGTGGTCGGCAAATGGCTAGATACAATACCATGAGGGGCGGAGGGATTAGGCTGCAATGTTTTACTCTCCAATTAAATTTTGTTCCCACTCGTATAGCATTTCTTATAGTATCTCCCCACCCCCTATTTTGTATCTCTGTACGATAAGTCTGTTAAGATTAATTCTGAAAAATAATAAAATCACATGACGTTACAGCAAATTAATATGACTGTGCTTCTCCGATCTTAGTGACCTAAGTTGGGAAAGCTGGAAATGGCGTTTACTTTTTATCAGATGTTTTACTACTAGAAATGCTCTATTTTCTCCCCAATCCAGCCTGCGTGTACTGTCACAGATCATGAGTTCTAGGTTTCTCCATCGGGAGATTCGAGAAAAAGGAGGAGCTTATGGTGCAGCCGCCTCTATTGATTCTGATGGCATATTTACTTTCTTTTCCTATCGGTAAGAATATAAAAAAACAGTTGCATGATCATACCTTTTTGAATATATGTTTGTTTTGGAAACCCAGGGCTAAACACGTTTATACGTTTTAGGGATCCAAACTCTTTGTCAACATTGTCTGCGTTTGATAAGTCAATAGACTGGGCAAAGTCTGGAACGTTCAGCCAGCAGGACATCGAGGAAGCCAAACTCGCTGTGTTTTCAAATGTGGATTCACCTGTTGCACCTTCAGACAAAGGTACATCTAGCTTTCACAACTTAAGGTATCCTTGTCGGTAGGGTTGCACCGATACTAGTATCGGTCCCGATACTGAGCATTTGCATGGGTACTTGTACTCAAAATGTGGAAAAAGTGAAGCGCTGTGAATACTTTCTGGATGCACTGTAGCATTTCTTTCCTGGAATCCATCTGTTCTTAGCTCAGGCATGCAGGCTGGAGGGTGTGCTTAGCTGAGAAAACCTCTCATCCACTCCTGGAGACTCCTGGGATGTATGATATAATTTGCCTAGGCATAGAAAGTAGGAAGTAACTGAAGAAATGTGAAAAAAACACAAACAAGCAAATATCATATACTTTCCTATCTGTTTACTAAATGCTAGTAGCATAAGGATTAAAAATAGTCCAATATTGATTGGGTGCTCGAAGTTCTGCTTTAAGCCCTGCTGATTTGCTACCACCGCTTAAGCCTAAGCCCCACCCATCTGCTGATGTGCTGTGTTTCTAAGCCCATCCACCTGCCATCACCCTTTTGGGTCTTAAGCCTGGTACTTGCTGATCGGGAGCCAGTCAGCTGCTGGCTGCCATACACACAGGCCGAATGTCGGACTTTTTTTTTTTATTGAACCGGCTGATGTTGCCCGACAGTCGGTTCATGTGTAGTAGGGTTAAGTCTTGCCAAATTGTCATCCCCCAATTTTATTGAGTCATATGTCTTGTTCACTTTACTTAGTAGTGCTAGATTGCGCCATGACTGCAAAACTATGACAAAAACAACTGCCGCTAATAAACTAGAACACCTTAAAATGGAACTGAAGTTCAATATTAAACTGTGAGCAGGCAAGCTCTTTATTGAGAAGAGACATATAATGTTGTTTGGTTGTAATGCCTTGTGTGAATTTTAATTTTAGGTTCACTTTCATATATATTTTGTGTCTTGAGTGTGTTTGGCAATGAGGTGCAATGTAAACAAAACATACTTGTCCAATGAATTCATTGAGCGGTTTCTTTTCCTGATTTATTTTAGGCAAGATGCTGTTTCTAAGAGGTATAAGTGATGAGATGACGCAGCTGTACAGAGAACGGATGATTGCTACCACCCACAAAGACTTGGTTGATGCTGCCAGCAAGTAAGTGAAAAACTGTACAAGAACGTTTGTTCTCCAACATCCAGTTTGTTGGATTTAGTGTTCTTGTTCTGTATAAGCCCTGGCCTGAGTGAAGCGGTGGGATCAGGCACAATTCAACTGGACTCGGGCACTGTACACATCTGGCATAATGTTAGTGGGGGGTGGGGACAATTGTGCTTGGGCACAGTACAAAGCATCTATATTCTCCCCTTTTCTGCCCCTGATGTAAGACATACGGTGGAACAAAACCTTTTCCAGCTGGCCAGGTCAGCATGCCTTGCGTCAGCTGCATTCCCCCTTCTGCTACAAGCTCATGGTTGCTTCATTGACCAAGAACTTATAGCAGAACTGTCCTCCAGACACTGCTGATTATAAAAATTGCTGTGATCAGCGGCTGACAAGCTGTTGATCACTGCTATCCATTTAACCAAAAAAAAAAATTAATTGTCAAAACTTACAAAAAAAACGAACTAAAAAATAATAAACCAATTTAAGGCTCATTGACACAGATTCTGTGGTCCGTACATCCTGAATGAGTGCTTTGTATATGCAGCCTACGTTACGCAATGGGGAAACAGGTCTTAATTTGACAGGCATGTGAGTGTCCCTGAATGCAGCACACGGTCTGTGTTCAGCGCTGCGCAACTGCATGTCTGTTAAGTTAGGACTGCAACTGTGTTCATATAGCTGCTGTTGTAAGGACAGCCCCAATATAGCCTCTTCTCTCCCAACAAGCCTCTTTTTTTTTTTTTTTTTACTAGTATTTTTAGGTGAATGGGCATCTTTACTCTCCTCTAAGAGAAACAAACATATATATATATATATATATATATATATATATATATATATATATATATATATATATATATATATATATATATTAATTATAGAGTTTCAAAATTGTTGCTCTCTTTTTTGTTTATACTGCAAAAAATAAAAACCACAGATGTGGTCAAATACCACCAAAAGAAAGCTCTATTTGTGGGGAAAAAAAGGATGTCAATTTTGTTTGGGTGCAGCGTGCCACCACAGTGCAATTGTCAGTTAAAGCGACCCAGTGCCGTATTGCAAAAAATGTTCTGGTCATTAAGGGGGTAAAACCTTCCGGGGCTGAAGTGGTTAATATAACTTAATTGAAAACATTTCGCTCATGGTGTTCTTACTCTATATTCACTATACTCCTGTTGACAGGTGTGTATAAGATTAAGCACCTGTTATATTGCTAATTACGTTTGCTCTAGTGAAATGAAGTAGATGTGCAGACTTGAATCAAAAATTGGTGCTGTAGATATTCTATGACTGCATCAAAGGCCAAAAACCAGGCTATGCCCTATAGTCAGAGGTACCTGGATCACAAAAATGGCTGGTCACATTTGGCTAGCAGTAAAATAGCTCCCTTTTTACATAGGGGGTCTAAAAAAACATTTCTGCACTTTTATATTTTCATTGGAAACGGTGAGGGCGGAAGGAGTAGTAGTAACTAGAAAAGGTACAATTTCTGGGGAAATTGTGAAAGTGTTCTTGCCTCTACAAATGGAGTGGGCGGAGTAACTGGGTGGGGTGGAGTGGCTTGAGTAACTGTGAAAAGTGTTAAAAAGCTTAATATTTTAAAAAGTATAAATAGTAGTAAAAAAGTTCCATCATTCGCTGAAAGAGCTGAACATTTTTTTCAAAAGTAATTTTTTTTTTCAAAAATGAATTTTTTTTAATCAAAAATGATTTTTTTTTCTTCAAAAATGATTTTTTTTTTCAAAAGTAATTTTTTTTTTCAAAGGTAATTTTTTTTTTTCAAAAATGAATTTTTTTATTTCAAAAATAATTTTTTTTTCGAAATTATTTTTTTTTTTTAAAGTAATTTTTTTTTCAAAAATAATTTTTTTTTTCAAAAATATTTTTTTTTTTCAAATATATTTTTTTTTCAAAAATAATTTTTTTTTTAAAAGAAATTTTTTTTTCAAAAATAATTTTTTTTTTCAAAAATAATTTTTTTTTCAAAAATATATATTTTTTTTTTTTCAAAAATTATTTTTTTACTTTTTTCAAAATTTTTTTTTTTTTTTTCAAAAATATTTTTTTTTTTACATGGGGCGGTCATAATGTTTTGGCTGATCATGGGGTGGTCATAATGTTTTGGCTGATCATGGGGTTGTCAGCTTTTGTCACTTCCCACTCTAGTTTTGAACATTTCGCCATTCATTCCTATGGGACCAATTTCGCCGCAAAAACGTCATTTCGTGGACCATTCGGCAAAACATTCCACAAAGTAATAACACACCAATCGGGAACAATCCGCTCGTTTCGGTATATTATTTGTCTCTGTAGTGTGAAAACTGTGGGAGGAGTCTACAAGCATTATCAAGTCTAGCAGATGAAGTCACATGCATTTGGAGTGTCTCAGCATCTTGTGTTTACAACCACTGTTTCCTAGCAACGCTCATGCCCTGTTTATGCTTCCCAAATACTACTTCATCAAAACTGCCCCATCAGAATTACCCCATCAAAACTGCCCCATCATATTCCTCTATTATAAATCAGTACATGGGGTGTCTGTCCCCTCCCCCGGGCTCTGTAATCAGCTGAGATGCTCCAGCCACCTTCCCCCCTGTGTATAACAGAAGCTTTGGTAACCATGGCAACAAAACAAACACTAACAGTACACTCTGATTAATGGCTAAAATTTCCTGAAATGACCTCTAAACAAATGGCCATATTTTAAAAACTATACATCCTACAGCGAAGATCTTTATATTGTGAGAATCACAAGACCCAGACCTAGATTTTGATGTATAGTATGTCTCTGAAATATTAAAAATGAAGGCACAGTCGCAGTTTAGAAATTGCCCTTCAAATTTGAAGGGGCTAGAGTGTAGTTTCAATGAATGTCAATGGACGGCGTGAGTTGCAAACAAATGGTCATATTGTGAAAACTATCAGGACTATGGCTTAGCCGTGGACATGTTTAGTGGCAGCAGGGATAGCTGAACGTTTTGATATAAGATTTGTGTAGGTGGGCTTGAAAATGAGGGAGTGGCGGCAGTTTAGAAATCATGTTCTGATTTTCCAGCTTTTGTCATCTCCCACTCTAGTTTCCCCATTCATTCCTATGGGACCAATTTCGCCGCAAAAACGACGATATTTCGTGAACCATTCGGCGAAACGTTCCACAAAGTAATAGCACACCATTCGGGAACAATCCGCACGTTTCGGTATATTACTTGTCTATATAGTGTAAAAACTGTGGGAGGAGTTAGGGTGGTAAATTTGGCTATAATAATAAGAACTAGAAAATGCATTTCCTGGGGAAAATGCGTGGGAATGCTGAATTGCTAAAACGGCCCCCAGCAAAATTGCCCCCATCATATTGCCACCATCAAAACTGCCCCATCAGAATTGCCCTATCAAAACAGCCCCATCATATTGCCACCATCAAAACTGCCCCATCATATTGCCACCATCAAAACTGCCCCATCAGAATTACCCCATCAAAACTGCCCCATCATATTCCTCTATTATAAATCAGTACATGGTGTGTCTGTCCCCTCCCCCGGGCTCTGTAATCTAAGCTGAGATGCTCCAGCCACCTTCCCCCCTGTGTATAACAGAAGCTTTGGTAACCATGGCAACAAAACAAACAGTACACTCTGATTAATGGCTAAAATTTCCTGAAATGACCTCTAAACAAATGGCCATATTTTAAAAACTATACATCCTACAGCGAAGATCTTTATATTGTGAGAATCACAAGACCCAGACCTAGATTTTGATGTATAGTATGTCTCTGAAATATTAAAAATGAAGGCACAGTCGCAGTTTAGAAATTGCCCTTCAAATTTGAAGGGGCTAGAGTGTAGTTTCAATGAATGTCAATGGACGGCGTGAGTTGCAAACAAATGGTCATATTGTGAAAACTATCAGGACTATGGCTTAGCCGTGGACATGTTTAGTGGCAGCAGGGATAGCTGAACGTTTTGATATAAGATTTGTGTAGGTGGGCTTGAAAATGAGGGAGTGGCGGCAGTTTAGAAATCATGTTCTGATTTTCCAGCTTTTGTCATCTCCCACTCTAGTTTCCCCATTCATTCCTATGGGACCAATTTCGCCGCAAAAACGACGATATTTCGTGAACCATTCGGCGAAACGTTCCACAAAGTAATAGCACACCATTCGGGAACAATCCGCACGTTTCGGTATATTACTTGTCTATATAGTGTAAAAACTGTGGGAGGAGTTAGGGTGGTAAATTTGGCTATAATAATAAGAACTAGAAAATGCATTTCCTGGGGAAAATGCGTGGGAATGCTGAATTGCTAAAACGGCCCCCAGCAAAATTGCCCCCATCATATTGCCACCATCAAAACTGCCCCATCAGAATTGCCCTATCAAAACAGCCCCATCATATTGCCACCATCAAAACTGCCCCATCATATTGCCACCATCAAAACTGCCCCATCAGAATTACCCCATCAAAACTGCCCCATCATATTCCTCTATTATAAATCAGTACATGGTGTGTCTGTCCCCTCCCCCGGGCTCTGTAATCTAAGCTGAGATGCTCCAGCCACCTTCCCCCCTGTGTATAACAGAAGCTTTGGTAACCATGGCAACAAAACAAACAGTACACTCTGATTAATGGCTAAAATTTCCTGAAATGACCTCTAAACAAATGGCCGTATTTTAAAAACTATACATCCTACAGCGAAGATCTTTATATTGTGAGAATCACAAGACCCAGACCTAGATTTTGATACATAGTATGTCTCTGAAATATTAAAATTGAAGGCACGGTCGCAGTTTAGAAATTGCCCTTCAAATTTGAAGGGGCTAGAGTGTAGTTTCAATGAATGTCAATGGACGGCATGAGTTGCAAACAAATGGTCATATTGTGAAAACTATCAGGACTATGGCTTAGCCGTGGACATGTTTAGTGGCAGCAGGGATAGCTGAACGTTTTGATATAAGATTTGTGTAGGTGGGCTTGAAAATGAGGGAGTGGCGGCAGTTTAGAAATCATGTTCTGATTTTTCAGCTTTTGTCCCCTCCCCTGGGCTCTAATCAGAGCTGAGATGCTCCAGCCACCTCCCCCCCTGTGTATAACAGAAGCTTTGGTAACCATGGCAACAAAACACACACAGTACACTCTGATTAATGGCTAAAATTTCTTGAAATGACCTCTAAACAAAAAGCTTTTTCTCAAAAACTGTAAAAGATATCAAACTGAAAAGATATAGCCAGATAGCTGAATATTTTGTGAACATTTTAAAGTTTGTTTGGTGTCTCTAGGTGAAAGTATGAAGGAGCTGAAACTTTTGGGAGCGGAAGAAAAATTTAAGGATTTCAAGCATGCTCCCATTGACTTCAATGTTAAAAAAAAGTGATAAAAAGCTTAATATTTTAAAAAGTATAAATGGTAGAAAAAAAGTTTAAAAAGAGCACACCTCAGCTAAAAGAGACGAACATTTTGATAGTTGAATGGTTTTAATAGCTGAAAGTATGCAGAAGTTACGCATTACCGAAAAACGTACGGAATAAAATTAAAATTATTAAAAATAACTAGAATATACATTTCCTGGGGAAAATGCGTGGGAATGCTGAATTGCTAAAACGGCCCCCAGCAAAATTGCCCCCATCATATTGCCATCAAAACTGTCCCATCATATTGCCACCATCAAAACTGCCCCATCAGAATTGCCCCATCAAAACTGCACCATCATATTGCCACCATCAAAACTGCCCCATCAAAAAATATTTTTTTTTTTCAAAAATATTTTTTTTTTTCAAAAATAATTTTTTTTCAAAAATTTTTTTTTATCAAAAATATTTTTTTCAAAAATGATTTTTTTTTTTTTAAATATTTTTTTTTTCAAAAAATTTTTTTTTTCAAAAATTTTTTTTTTTTTTCAAAAATAATTTTTTTTTTTCAAAAATGATTTTTTTTTTTCAAAAATAATTTTTTTTTTTTCAGAAATATATTTTTTTTTTCAAAAATATATATTTTTTTTTTCAAAAATATATATTTTTTTTCAAAAATAATTGCTGAATAGCTAAATTGCTAAAATGACCGCCATCAAAACTGCCCCATCAGAATTGCCACCATCAAAACTGCCCCATCATATTCCTCTATTATAATCAGTACATGGTGTGTCTGTCCCCTCCCCCCGGGCTCTGTAATTAAAGCTGAGATGCTCCAGCCACCTCCCCCCCCTCTGTGTATAACAGAAGCTTTGGTAACCATGGCAACAAAACACACACAGTGCACTCTGATTAATGGCTAAAATTTCCTGAAATGACCTCTAAACAAAAAGCTTTTTCTCAAAAACTGTAAAAGATATCAAACTGAAAAGCTATAGCCAGATAGCTGAATATTTTGTGAACATTTTAAAGTTTGTTTGGTGTCTCTAGGTGAAAGTATGAAGGAGCTGAAACTTTTGGGAGCGGAAGAAAAATTTAAGGATTTCAAGCATGCTCCCATTGACTTCAATGTTAAAAAAAAGTGATAAAAAGCTTAATATTTTAAAAAGTATAAATGGTAGAAAAAAAGTTGAAAAAGAGCACACCTCAGCTAAAAGAGACGAACATTTTGATAGTTGAATGGTTTTAATAGCTGAAAGTATGCAGAAGTTACGCATTACCGAAAAACGTACGGAATAAAATTAAAATTAAAAATAAATAAAATCGAATAACAATAGTGGGACTGCTAAAGCATTCCCACTAACTAGAAAAGGTACAATTTCTGGGGAAATTGTGAAAGTGTTCTTGCCTCTACAACTGGAGTGGGCGGAGTAACTGGGTGGGGTGGAGTGGCTTGAGTAACTGTGAAAAGTGTTAAAAAGCTTAATATTTTAAAAAGTATAAATAGTAGTAAAAAAGTTCCATCATTCGCTGAAAGAGCTGAACATTTTTTTCAAAAGTAATTTTTTTTTTCAAAAATGAATTTTTTTTAATCAAAAATGATTTTTTTTCCTTCAAAAATGATTTTTTTTTTCAAAAGTAATTTTTTTTTTCAAAGGTAATTTTTTTTTTCAAAAATGAATTTTTTTATTTCAAAAATAATTTTTTTTTTCGAAATTATTATTTTTTTTAAAGTAATTTTTTTTATAAAAATAATTTTTTTTTTTTCAAATATTTTTTTTTCAAAAATAATTTTTTTTTTTTAAAAAATTTTTTTCAAAAATAATTTTTTTTTTTCAAAAATATATTTTTTTTTTTTTCAAAAATGATTTTTTTTTCAAAAATTTTTTTTTTTACTTTTTTCAAAATTTTTTTTTTTTTTTCAAAAATATATTTTTTTTTACATGGGGCGGTCATAATGTTTTGGCTGATCATGGGGTGGTCATAATGCTTTGGCTGATCATGGGGTTGTCAGCTTTTGTCACTTCCCACTCTAGTTTTGAACATTTCGCCATTCATTCCTATGGGACCAATTTCGCCGCAAAAACGTCATTTCGTGGACCATTCGGCAAAACATTCCACAAAGTAATAACACACCAATCGGGAACAATCCGCTCGTTTCGGTATATTATTTGTCTCTGTAGTGTGAAAACTGTGGGAGGAGTCTACAAGCATTATCAAGTCTAGCAGATGAAGTCACATGCATTTGGGGTGTCTCAGCATCTTGTGTTTACAACCACTGTTTCCTAGCAACGCTCATGCCCTGTTTATGCTTCCCAAATACTACTTCATCAAAACTGCCCCATCAGAATTACCCCATCAAAACTGCCCCATCATATTCCTCTATTATAAATCAGTACATGGTGTGTCTGTCCCCTCCCCCAGGCTCTGTAATCAGCTGAGATGCTCCAGCCACCTTCCCCCCCTGTGTATAACTGAAGCTTTGGTAACCATGGCAACAAAACAAACACTAACAGTACACTCTGATTAATGGCTAAAATTTCCTGAAATGACCTCTAAACAAATGGCCGTATTTTAAAAACTATACATCCTACAGCGAATGTCAATGGACGGCGTGAGTTGCAAACAAATGGTCATATTGTGAAAACTATCAGGACTATGGCTTAGCCGTGGACATGTTTAGTGGCAGCAGGGATAGCTGAACGTTTTGATATAAGATTTGTGTAGGTGGGCTTGAAAATGAGGGAGTGGCGGCAGTTTAGAAATCATGTTCTGATTTTCCAGCTTTTGTCATCTCCCACTCTAGTTTCCCCATTCATTCCTATGGGACCAATTTCGCCGCAAAAACGACGATATTTCGTGAACCATTCGGCGAAACGTTCCACAAAGTAATAGCACACCATTCGGGAACAATCCGCACGTTTCGGTATATTACTTGTCTATGTAGTGTAAAAACTGTGGGAGGAGTTAAGGTGGTAAATTTGGCTATAATAATAAGAATAATATATATGTGAGATAACAGTAAGTGGTCTTGCTATGCAAGAACACTTAACCACTTGCCGACCGCCTCACGCCTATATACGTGAGCAGAGCGGCACGGGCAGGCAAAATCACGTACCTGAAACGTGATTGCCTTCCCGCGGGTGGGGGGTCCGATCGGACCCCCCCCCTGTGCCAGCTGCGGTCGGCATTTGGTTGGGAGCGATGACAGACGAGGGGGAGGCCATCCGATCGTGGCCCCCCCCTCGCGATCGCTCCCAGCCAATGACAAACATCCCCTGCCTCTGTATAGTACACAGAGGCAGAGGATGTGATGTCATCTCTCCTCGGTCTGGCAGTTTCCGTTCCAGCGCCGAGGAGAGATGACATGTAAGTGCACCAACACTCACACACAACACAGTAGAACATGCCAGGCATATATTACCCCCCCGATCGCCCCCCGATCCCCCCCCAATCACCCCCCCCCCCTGTCACAAACTGACACCAAGCAGGTTTTTTTTTTTTTTTTTTCCTGATTACTGCATAGTGTCAGTTTGTGACAGTTAGCAGTGGTGGGACAGTTAGTATTACCCCCTGTAGGTCTAGGGTACCCCCCCTAATAAAGTTTTAACCCCTTGATCACCCCTCCTCACCAGTGTCGCTAAGCGATCATTTTTCTGATCGCTGTATTAGTGTCGCTGGTGACGGTAGTTAGGGACGTAAATATTTAGGTTCGCCGTCAGTGTTTTATAGCGACAGGGACCCCCATATACTACCTAATAAATGTTTTAACCCCTTGATGGCCCCCTAGTTAACCCTTTCACCACTGATCACCGTATAACCGTTACGGGTGACGCTGGTTAGTTCGTTTATTTTTTATAGTGTCAGGGCACCCGTCGTTTATTACTGAATAAAGGTTTAGCCCCCTGTAGGTCTAGGGTACCCCCCTTACCCCCCTAATAAAGTTTTAACCCCTTGATCACCCCCTGTCGCCAGTGTCGCTAAGCGATCATTTTTCTGATCGCTGTATTAGTGTCGCTGGTGACGCTAGTTAGGGACGTAAATATTTAGGTTCGCCGTCAGCGTTTTATAGCGACAGGGACCCCCATATACTATCTAATAAATGTTTTAACCCCTTGATGGCCCCCTAGTTAACCCTTTCACCACTGATCACCGTATAACCGTTACGGGTGACGCTGGTTAGTTCGTTTATTTTTTATAGTGTCAGGGCACCCGCCGTTTATTACCGAATAAAGGTTTAGCCCCCTGATCGCCCGGCGGTGATATGCGTCGCCCTAGGCAGCGTCAGATTAGCGCCAGTACCGCGAACACCCACGCACGCACCGTACACGCACCGTACACCTCCCTTAGTGGTATAGTATCTGAACGCATCAATATCTGATCCGATCAGATCTATACTAGCGCCCCCAGCAGTTTAGGGTTCCCAAAAACGCAGTGTTAGCGGGATCAGCCCAGATACCTGCTAGCACCTGCGTTTTGCCCCTCCGCCCGGCCCAGCCCAGTCCAGCCCACCCAAGTGCAGTATCGATCGATCACTGACACTTTTCTTTGTAGCGTTTTGGTGAACTGGCAAGCACCAGCGGCGTAGTACACCCCGGTCGTAGTCAAACCAGCACTGCAGTAACACTTGGTGAATGTTTTGAACGCTACCATGCACTAGTTGAGTATTAGCGTAGCGTACAGCATTGCACAGACTAGGCACACTTTCACAGGGTCTCCCAAGATGCCACCGCATTTTGAGAGACTCGAACCTGGAACCGGTTACAGTTATAAAAGTTACAGTTACAAAAAAAAAGTGTAAAAAAAAAAAAAAAAACACAAACAAAAATTAAAAAAAATAGTTGTCGTTTTATTGTTCTCTCTCTCTCTATTCTCTCTCTCTATTGTTCTGCTCTTTTTTACTGTATTCTATTCTGCAATGTTTTATTGTTATTGTTATTGTTATTATGTTTTATCATGTTTGTTTTTCAGGTATGTAATTATTTATACTTTACCGTTTACTGTGCTTTATTGTTAACCATTTTTTTGTCTTCAGGTACGCCATTCACGACTTTGAGTGGTTATACCAGAATGATGCCTGCAGGTTTAGGTATCATCTTGGTATCATTCTTTTTAGCCAGCGGTCGGCTTTCATGTAAAAGCAATCCTAGCGGCTAATTAGCCTCTAGACTGCTTTTACAAGCAGTGGGAGGGAATGCCCCCCCCCCCCCACCGTCTTCCGTGTTTTTCTCTGGCTCTCCTGTCTCAACAGGGAACCTGAGAATGCAGCCGGTGATTCAGCCAGCTGACCATAGAGCTGATCAGAGACCAGAGTGGCTCCAAACATCTCTATGGCCTAAGAAACCGGAAGCTACGAGCATTTTATGACTTAGATTTCGCCGGATGTAAATAGCGCCATTGGGAAATTGGGGAAGCATTTTATCACACCGATCTTGGTGTGGTCAGATGCTTTGAGGGCAGAGGAGAGATCTAGGGTCTAATAGACCCCAATTTTTTCAAAAAAGAGTACCTGTCACTACCTATTGCTATCATAGGGGATATTTACATTCCCTGAGATAACAATAAAAATGATTTAAAAAAAAAAAGAATGAAAGGAACAGTTTAAAAATAAGATAAAAATGCAAAAAAAAATGCAGAAAAAAAATAAATAAAAAAAAGCCCCCCTGTCGCCCCCTGCTCTCGCGCTAAGGCGAACGCAAGCGGCGGTCTGGCGTCAAACGTAAACAGCAATTGCACCATGCATGTGAGGTATCACCGCGAAGGTCAGATCGAGGGCAGTAATTTTAGCAGTAGACCTCCTCTGTAAATCTAAAGTGGTAACCTGTAAAGGCTTTTAAAGGCTTTTAAAAATGTAGTAATATTGTTGCCACTGCACGTTTGTGCGCAATTTTAAAGCATGTCATGTTTGGTATCCATGTACTCGGCCTAAGATCATCTTTTTTATTTCATCAAACATTTGGGCAATATAGTGTGTTTTAGTGCATTAAAATTTAAAAAAGTGTGTTTTTTCCCCAAAAAATGCGTTTGAAAATCGCTGCGCAAATACTGTGTGAAAAAAAAAAATGAAACACCCACCATTTTAATCTGTAGGGCAATTGCTTTAAAATAATATATAATGTTTGGGGGTTCAAAGTAATTTTCTTGCAAAAAAAAATAATTTTTTCATGTAATCAAAAAGTGTCAGAAAGGGCTTTGTCTTCAAGTGGTTAGAAGAGTGGGTGATGTGTGACATAAGCTTCTAAATGTTGTGCATAAAATGCCAGGACAGTTCAAACCCCCCCCAAATGACCCCATTTTGGAAAGTAGACACCCCAAGCTATTTGCTGAGAGGCATGTCGAGTCCATGGAATATTTTATATTGTGACACAAGTTGCGGGAAAGAGACAATTTTTTTTTTTTTTGCACAAAGTTGTCACTAAATGTTATATTGCTCAAACATGCCATGGGAATATGTGAAATTACACCCCAAAATAAATTCTGTTGCTTCTCCTGAGTACGGGGATACCACATGTGTGGGACTTTTTGGGAGCCTAGCCACGCACGGGACCCCGAAAACCAAGCACCGCCTTCAGGCTTTCTAAGGCCGTAAATTTTTGATTTCACTCCTCACTACCTATCACAGTTTCGGAGGCCATGGAATGCCCAGGTGGCACAAACCCCCCCCCCCAAATGACCCCATTTTGGAAAGTAGACACCCCAAGCTATTTGCTGAGAGGTATAGTGAGTATTTTGCAGACCTCACTTTTTGTCACAAAGTTTTGAAAATTGAAAAAAGAAAAAAAAAAAATTTTTTTCTGGTCTTTCTTCATTTTCAAAAACAAATGACAGCTGCAAAATACTCACCATGCCTCTCAGCAAATAGCTTGGGGTGTCTACTTTCCAAAATGGGGTCATTTGGGGGGGTTTTGTGCCATCTTGGCATTTTATGGCCTTCAAAACTGTGATAGGTAGTGAGGAGTAAAATCAAAAATGTATGCCCTTAGAAATCCTGAAGGTGGTGCTGGGTTTTCGGGGCCCCGTACGCGGCTAGGCTCCCAAAAAGTGCCACACATGTGGTATCCCCGTACTCAGGAGAAGCAGCTGAATGTATTTTGGGGTGCAATTCCACATATGCCCATGGCCTGTGTGAGCAATATATCATTTAGTGACAACTTTTTGTAATTTTTTTTTTTTTTCTTTTTTTTGTCATTATTCAATCACTTGGGACAAAAAAAATAAATATTCAATGGGCTCAACATGCCTCTCAGCAATTTCCTTGGGGTGTCTACTTTCCAAAATGGGGTCATTTGGGGGGGTTTTGTACTGCCCTGCCATTTTAGCACCTCAAGAAATGACATAGGCAGTCAGAAACTAAAAGCTGTGTAAATTCCAGAAAATGTACCCTAGTTTGTAGACGCTATAACTTTTGCGCAAACCAATAAATATACGCTTATTGACATTTTTTTTACCAAAGACATGTGGCCGAATACATTTTGGCCTAAATGTATGACTAAAATTTAGTTTATTGGATTTTTTTTATAACAAAAAGTAGAAAATATCATTTTTTTTCAAAATTTTCAGTCTTTTTCCGTTTATAGCGCAAAAAATAAAAACGGCAGAGGTGATCAAATATCATCAAAAGAAAGCTCTATTTGTGGGAAGAAAAGGACGCAAATTTTGTTTGGGTAGAGCATTGCATGACCGCGCAATTAGCAGTTAAAGCGACGCAGTGCCGAATTGTAAAAAGTGCTCTGGTCAGGAAGGGGGTAAATCCTTCCGGGGCTGAAGTGGTTAATAATATATATGTGAGATAACAGTAAGTGGTCTTGCTATGCAAGAACACTTAATTAGTTGTGTCTGAGAGGGTCATGTGACTAGTCTGTCTGGCAAGCCAGCTGACCTTGCAGTTTAGTATAAGAGTTGTCACACTATGATGAAGTTGGCTGCTAAACTTAAAAGAAAGTGTGGAAACTTTTCAAGAACCCTTGTAGTATTGCCTGGAGTTCAGCTCTGTATTTTCTTATGTTTCACCACTGGAATATTAATACATATAACATCTTGCAGGTATCTAACTGCTGGGAACTCCACCCGTGGAATCGCTGTTCTGGGCCCCGAGAATCCCGGCATTATAAAAGATCCGTCTTGGATTAAAAGATGAAATTATCCTGCAGTAAGAAGATCAGAGTGATAAAATGCCGAAAGCTTTCTAGTCCTTTTTAAAGGATATTTATTTATACAGGCTTTACTGGGTTATTGGATATTGTCTTTTTAAACTATTTAACATTTAAGGTTAAACTCCACTTTTGTTTCAACAAAATGTTCTGTATATATAGTGTGTTAAAGGTTTTAGTAAGCTTTTCTGTGGATCCTTACATGCTTCTGTCATGCAGGTATTGTGATTGATAAGCTATGACAACACTCCTACTCTCCTACTACAATGTTGTCACATGATCAGTTCTAATGTTGTGATAATACGCATTACATACAGGACGTCTATATCCATGACCTAAAGTGTGCAGATTGCTTAGAAAATTGGTTGCTAGTTACAAGAGCAGTGGCTCGAGTATTCCAAGTTTTTTTTTTTTTTTTTTTTAACTAACTGAGCACTTTTGCAAAATTCAAATTTTGATTTAAAAATCGAATAGAAAATTATGGTCGACTGCAGACAGAGATGGAAAGGAAACATTAACCTACCAAGTGCCTTTTGTAGCAATATATTGATTTTTCAGCAAAACTGGGGTTTTTCTTTAATACAACGCTAAATCATTACAAAATAAAAGCTGATGTGGTCTCTATTATTATTGTGTGTGTGTGTGTGTGTGTGTGTGTGTGTGTGTGTGTGTAGGTTTATAACTCTGGTGTAAAGGCCTGTTTGTTTGAACGGAGTTTTAAAGATGACATCTTATTGTCTGGCAAAATCACCATACCAAGTCTTTACACTTGCTTCGAAACATTTGACGAGTTTTTTTTAAAGCGCTCTGAATGCCAATCAAAGCGCCTGTCCCTAAATAAAGTGGTTAGCTTACAGTCCTGTTCACACATTGTTACATAGTGGGTGAGGTCAAAACAAGACACAAAGCCATCAAGTCCAACCTATGTGTGTGATTATATGTTAGTATTATATTGTATATCCCTGTATGTTTTGGTCGTTCAGGTGCTTATCTAATAGTTTCTTGAAACTATCGATGCCCTCTGCTGAAACCACCGCCTGTGGAAGGGAATTCCACATCCTTGCTGCTTTTAGAGTAAAGAACCCTCTACGTAGTTTAAGGTTAACCCTTTCATGACTAAGCCTATTTTTGACATTTGGTGTTTACAAGTTAAAATCCGTATTTTTTGCTAGAAAATTACTTAGAGCTCCCAAACATTTTATATATATATATATATATTTTTAGCAGCGAATCTAGAGAATAAAATGGCGATTGTTGCAATATTTTATATCACACGGTATTTGTGCAGCTGTGTTGTTGAACGCAACTTTTTGGGAAAAGGGACACTTTCATGAATTTAAAAAAAATAGTAAACCGTAAAGTTAGCCCATTTTTTTTGTATAATGTGAAAGATGATGTTACACCGAGTAAATGGATACCAAGCATGTCACGCTTTATAATTGCACGCACTCGTGGAATGGCGACAAACTACGGTACCTAAAACTCTCCATAGGCGACGCTTTAAATTTTTTTTACGGTTACCAGGTTAGAGTTACAGAGGAGGTCTAGCGCTAGAATTATTGCTCTTGCTCCGATGATTGCGGCGATGCCTCACATGTGTGATTTGAACACAGTTTACGTATGCGAGCACGACTTCCGTATGCGTTTTTCTTTGCTGCACAAGCTCGCGGGGACGGGGGCGCTTAATTATTTTTTTTTCATATTTATAAATTGTGTTTAAAAAAAAAATTGATCACTTTTATTGCTGTCACAAGGAATGTAAACATCCCTTGTGACAGTAATAGGTGGTGACAGGTACTCTTTATGGAGGGATCGGGGGTCTAAAAGATCCCTGATCCCTCCTTTGCACTTCAAAGTATTCAGATCGCCCTTTTCGGTGATTCTGAATACTGTATATTTTTTTAAATCCGGTGCCATTGGCAGCCGAGTAAACGGGAAGTGATGTCATGACGTCGCTTCCATGTTTATAATTAGGAGGCTGGAATGAAGCCACTTACGGCTTCGTTCCAGTGTGTCCCTAGCTGCCGGAGGCAGAGGATTGGTGATCGGGCCTCCCGGTGAATCAGGGGGGCTGGTAAGAGCGGTGGGAGGGGGGGGGACGTCCCTTCCCGCTCCTCCAGTATAACAGCCGAGTGGCTTTTAGCCACATCGGTTGTTATACCTGGAAAGCTGATCGCCGGCTCTAAAAAAAAAACAAAAAAAAAACAGTATCGGGATGATGCCTGCAGCTGCAGGCATCATCCGGGTATAACGCCCGAAAGCCGATTACGCACATCTGCGTATGCTCGGCGGGAAGGGGTTAAACCTCTTTTCTTCTAATTTTAATGAGTGGCCACGCGTCTTGTTAAACTCCCTTCTGCAAGTTTTATCCCTATTGTGGGGTCACCAGTATGGTATTTGTATATTGAAATCATATCCCCTCTCAAGCGTCTCTTCTCCAGAGAGAATAAGTTCAGTTCTCACAACCTTTCCTCATAACTAATATCCTCCAGATCCTTTTTATTAGCTTTGTTGCCCTTCTTTGTACTCGCTCCATTCCAGTACATCCTTCCTGAGGACTGGTGCCCAGAACTGGACAGAACTGGACAGCATACTCTAGGTGTGGCCGGACCAGAGTCTTGTAGAGCGGGAGAATTCTCTTTTTATCTCTGGAATTAATCCCCTTTTAACCACTTCAGCCCCGGAAGGATTTACCCCCTTCCTGACCAGAGCGTTATTTGCGATTCGGCACTGCGTCGCTTTAACTGACAATTGCGCGGTCATGCGACGTGGCTCCCAAACAAAATTGACGTCCTTTTTTTCCCACTAATAGAGCTTTCTTTTGGTGGTGTTTGATCGCCTCTGCGATTTTTATTTTTTGCGCTATAAACAAAATAAGAGCGACAATTTTGCAAAAAACGCATTATTTTTTACATTTTGCTATAATAAATATCCCCTAAAAATATATTTAAAAAAATTGTTTTTCTTCAGTTTAGGCCGATCGTATTCTTCTACATATTTTTGGTAAAAAAAATCGCAATAAGCGTTTATTAATTGGTTTGCGCAAACGTTATAGCGTTTACTAAATAGGGGATAGTTTTATGGCATTTTTATTAATAATTTTTTTTTACTAGTAATGGCGGCGATCAGCGATTTTTATTGTGACTGCGACGTTATGGCGGACATGTCGGACATTTTTGACACATTTTTGGGACCATTGTCATTTATACAGCGATCAGTGCGATTAAAAATGCACTGATTACTGTGTAAATGACACTGGCAGTGAAGGGGTTAACCACTAGGGGGCGGGGAGAGGTTAAGTGTGTCCTAGGGAGTGATTACTAACTGTAGGGGGATGGGCTGTGTGGCTGACGTCACTGATCTCTGCTCCGATGACAGGGAGCAGAGATCGAGTGACACTTGTCACTAGGCAGAACGGGGAGATGCTGTTTACAACGGCATCTCCCCGTTCATCCGCTCCATGAGGCGACCGCGGGCCTCCCCGCGGCGATCGAGTCCGCGGGACCCGCGACCCGACTCACGGAGCTCCCGGCCGGCGCGCGCCGCCGGCGGCGCGCACGCACGGGCACGGCGGGAAATTCAAATGGACGTACAGGTACGCCCATTTGCCCAGCCCTGCCGCTCTGCCGACGTACATCGGCGTGCGCCGGTCGGCAAGCGGTTAATGCATGCCAATATTCTGTTTGCTTTGTTAGCAGCATTGTTATGCCATTGCTGAGCCTATCATCTACTAGGACCCCAAGGTCCTTTTCCATCCTAGATTCCCCCAGAGGTTCTCCCCCCAGTGTATAGATTGCATTCATATTTTTGCTACCTAAATGGAGGAAGGAAAGGCTGGAGTATCCCTTACCTCCTAGGCATTTTATTGTTATGAAGCCCTGGTCCGGTCACGTGGGCTGGTAAAAGTCCAGAGCCCCCTGCCCAATTCTGCAGTACATAGAGACTCAGACTGGCTACTTGCTCAACTTTCCTGGAGAGGATGGCCGCTTTGGCGCTCCCTGTCTCCTGACCAGTGATGCAGGTATGTCACTTCTGGTGATGGATTGTGTGCGTTCCAGTCCTTCGAGCACAGGAGAGGGTGGGCTTCTGGTGGGCCACTTCCGGTTCCTATCTAGGTGCGTTTGGCACTTCAGCATTTATTAATTTCAATGGCCAGAATAAATAAAAATTCTGGCCAATAAAAAAAAAAAAAACTCCCAAACACCAAATGCTGTAAAACTCTGCCAAACTCACCTAAACCGGTTTGAAAATAATGCAGCCTAGGTGAGTTTTTTTTTTTAAATAACAAACATGTCATACTTCCACTGTGCAGTTAGTTTTGCAGAGTGGCCCCGGTCCTCCTTTTCTTGGGTCCCTCAGCTGCGCTGGTGGCTCCTCCCCTGCATCGAGTGTCCACATTGGAGAAGACTCTCCTAAGGTGAACACCCATGCGGGCCTACTCCCGAGTCCTTCATCTGTGTCCATTCACACAGAAAGCAGGACTCGGCCCGCCCCGCCCCCATCATTGGATTTGATTTACAGCAGCGGGAGCCAATGGCTGCGCTGCTATCAATCTATCCAATCAGGAAACGAGACACCAGCTAGAGCTGGTGTGCTCGTTCCCGGCCAGAGGATGACAGCGCTCAGATAAGTAAAACAGGGGGGCTGGAGGGATGCAGCACTACAGAAGGTTTTTCACCTTAATGCATAGAATACATTAAGGTGAAAAAACATGAGGGTTTACAACCCTTTTTTAACGCTGATCTTCTCTTATCAGAAGAAACAGCGTTTACAATAAACTAGTGTGCATGAAGCCTAACAGTTTCCTGTGTGGTACTAAACCATGCTATTCAGCCGGCTTGCAAATGGCGCCCCCAAAGGCCAAACCGCTTCATTACCTACGCAGAAACTTGTCGGCGGCTTCCCTCACTTGTGTATACATTATCAGTGGCACTGCTTAGTCCAGGATGTCACACACCATTCTTACATCCCACCCTCACATTGCCTGTTTGCAGAGGACAGGGAATGGGAGGCTGCGGTGCCTAATTCCTGTGCTGACTTCAGTTACCAAAGAAAGCTCCACCTGCTGCTCACTGTGCAGGGACACAGTAAATTAGATCCTGGCTGGGTCAAAACATCATATCACAGTCATTTCAAAAGCAGCTAAATCGCATTGTCAGGTTGGGACCAGAAATAATAGAATTAGTAGAGAAACAGCCGGACCACCAGGTAATTGCTTTGCAATCCCTTAACCCCCTGGCCTCTTCTGTCCTAACTGCTTCTCCCTTCCTTTTCAGTGTTAATGTACACTGAGCTGCACATGCCCACCCACTCTGTGCCATGATGATATGACTCCCGTGCCTGGGAGTGATGTCATCACAGCCCGGCCAATCAATTGACCGGAGAGCCAGAACATGGAAGGAGAGAAGATGGAAGCACCCATGACAGCGGAGATCGCTGACACTGCCGCATTGGAGGGGGTCTTTAGATAAGTTTGCCATAATGTTATATATATAATTCTCACAAAAGTGAGTACACCCCTTACATTTTTTAAATATTTTATTATATCTTTTCATGTGACAACACTGAATAAATTACACTTTGCTACGATGTAAAGTAGTGAGTGTACAGCTTGTATAACAGTGTAAATTTGCTGTCCCCTCAAAATAACTCAACACACAGCCATTAATGTCTAAACTGCTGGCAACAAAAGTGAGTACACCCCTAAGTGAGAATGTCCAAATTAGTGTCTATTTTGTGTGGCCACCATTATTTTCCAGCACTGCCTTAACCCTCTTGGACATGGAGTTCACCAGAGCTTCACAGGTTGCCACTGGAGTCCTCTTCCACTCCTCCATGACGACATCACGGAGCTGGTGGATGTTAGAGACCTTGCGCTCCTTCACCCTCCATTTGAGGATGCCCCACAGATGCTCAATAGGGTTTAGGTCTGGAGACATGCTTGGCCAGTCCATCACCTTTACCCTCAGCTTCTTTAGCAGGGCAGTGGTCGTCTTGGAGGTGTGTTTGGTATCTTTATCATGTTGGAATACTGCCCTGCGGCCCAGTCTCCGAAGGGAGGAGATCATGCTCTGCTTCAGTATGTCACAGTACATGTTGGCATTCATGTTTCCCTCAATGAAGTGTAGCTTCCCAGTGCCGGTAGCACTCATGCAGCCCCAGACCATGACACTCCCACCACCATGCTTACTGTAGGCAAGACACACTTGTCTTTGTACTCCTCACCTGGTTGCCGCCACACATGCTTGACACCTTCTGAACCAAATACGTTTATCTTGGTCTCATCAGACCACAGGACACGGTTCCAGTAATCCATGTCCTTAGTCTGCTTGTCTTCAGCAAACGCTTTGTGGGCTTTCTTGTGCATCTTCTTTAGAAGAGGCTTCCTTCTGGGATGACAGCCATGCAGACCAGTTTGATGCAGCGCGCGGCGTATGGTCTGAGCACTGGCAGGCTGACCCCCCACACCCCTTCAACCTCTGCAGCAATGCTGGCAGCTCTCATACGTCTATTTCCCAAACACAACCTCTGGATATGACGCTGAGCATGTGCACTCAACTTTATTGGTCGACCATGGCGAGGCCTGTTCTGAGTGGAACCTGTCCTGTTAAACCACTGTATGGTCTTGGCCACCGTGCTGCAGCTCAGTTTCAGGGTCTTGGCAATCTTATAGCCTAGGCCATTGACCAGTATGAGACAGTGAGAGCTTTAACACACCTGCTCCATATTCACACCTGAGACATTGCAACACTAACGAGTCACATGACACCGGGGAGGGAAAATGGCTAATTGGGCCCAATTTGGACATTTTCACTTAGGGGTGTACTCACCTTTGTTTCCAGCAGTTTAGACTTTAAAGCGGAGCTCCACCCGATTTTTCTACACTACCTGCAGCTGATTACCGCAATGCCCTAATGACAAAACGGCACTTTTCTTTTTTTCAGGCTGTACCTTTCTTGTAGATAATCTCTTTGTTTCTTCCAGGAAGCACAGGCTGCGGTCAGGGGCGTGTTTTCAGCGGCTAATTAGTCACTTCCTCTTAGCCGCTCTGGCTCCTGGGAGCTTGTATCATTGTTCCCAGGAGTCAGTGGGGCGGCCTGTTACGAGAGTCATCTCGAGAGTTGCCATCACAACGGGGCGGGACCTCCTACGACGCTGCTCGTTGTGATGGCAACCGGAGCTGTTGACGACGCTCCGATTTCTGTCTAATGCGCATGCGCGAGATCAGGAAAAGAACGGGCGGTGCATGCTGGTCGATCAGCAGCACCGTATCCCGGAAGAGGATGCCTGTGGGCTTCACATGCCCACAGGCAAGATGACAACCGTGTAGATGTGATTAAATAAGTTTATTTATTAGGCGAAAACAGACAGCACTGTCACTTAAAAACGGAACAAGTGAGTTCCCTATTGATATATCATAATCGGTGTCATTTGGTCAAAAAAAAAAATTAATCGGAGAGAGTGGAACCCCGCTTTAATGGCTGTGTGTTGAGTTATTTTGACAGGACAGCAAATTTACACTGTTATACAAGCTGTACACTCACTACTTTTATATTGTAGCAAAGTGTCATTTCTTCAGTGTTGTCACATGAAAAGATATAATAAAATATTTAGAAAAATGTGAGGGGTGTACTCATGTTTTGTGAGATACTATATATATATATATATATATATATATATATATATATATATATACACAGTGGCTTGCGAAAGTATTCGGCCCCCTTGAACTTTTCAACCTTTTGCCACATTTCAGGCTTCAAACATAAAGATATAAAATTTTAATTTTTTGTGAAGAATCACCAACAAGTGGGACACAATTGTGAAGTGGAACGAAATCTATTGGATATTTTAAACTTTTTTAGCAATTAAAAAACTGAAAAGTGGTGCGTGCAAAATTATTCGGCCCCTTTACTTTCAGTGCAGAAAACTCACTCCAGAAGTTCAGCGAGGATCTCTGAATGATCCAATGTTGTCCTAAATGACTGATGGTGATAAATAGAATCCACCTGTGTGTAATCAAGTCTCTGTATAAATGCACCTGCTCTGTGATAGTCTCAGGGTTCTGTTGAAAGCGCAGAGAGCATCATGAAGACCAAGAAACACACCAGGCAGGTCCGTAATACTGTTGTGGAGAAGTTTAAAGCCGGATTTGGATACAAAAAGATTTCCCAAGCTTTAAACATCCCAAGGAGCACTGTGCAAGCGATCATTTTGAAATGGAAGGAGTATCAGACCACTGCAAATCTACCAAGACCTGGCTGTCCCTCTAAACTTTCAGCTCAGACAAGGAGAAGACTGATCAGAGATGCAGTCAAGAGGCCCATGATCACTCTGGATGAACTGCAGAGAACTACAGCTGAGGTGGGAGAGTCTGTCCATAGGACAACAATCAGTTGTACACTGCACAAATCTGGCCTTTATGGAAGAGTGGCAAGAAGAAAGCCATTTCTCAAAGATATCCATAAAAAGTCTCATCTAAAGTTTGCCACAAGCCACCTGGGAGACACACCAAACATGTGGAAGAAGGTGCTCTGGTCCGATGAAACCAAAATCGAACCTTTTGGCCACAATGCAAAACGATATGTTTGGCGTAAAAGCAACACAGCTCATCACACTCAACACACCATCCCCACTGTCAAACATGGTGGTGGCAGCATCATGGTTTGGGCCTGCTTTTCTTCAGCAGGGACAGGGAAGATGGTTAAAATTGAGGGGAAGATGGTTGCAGCCAAATACAGGACCATTCTGGATGAAAACCTGTTGGAGTCTGCAAAAGACCTGAAACTGGGACGGAGATTTATCTTCCAACAAGACAATGATCCCAAACATACAGCAAAATCTACAAGGGAATGGTTCACAAATAAACGTATCCAGGTGTTAAAATGGCCAAGTCAAAGTCCAGACCTGAATCTGTGGAAAGAGCTGAAAACTGCTGTTCACAAACGCTCTCCATCCAACCTCACTGAGCTCGAGCTGTTTTGCAAGGAAGAATGGGCAAGAATTTCAGTCTCTCGATGTGCAAAACTGATAGAGACATACCCCAAGCGACTTGCAGCTGTAATCGCAGCAAAAGGTGGCTCTACAAAGTATTAACGCAAGGGGGCCGAATAATTTTGCACGCCCCACTTTTCATTTTTTTAATAGTTAAAAAAGTTTCAAAAATCCAAAAGATTTCGTTCCACTTCACAATTGTGTCCCACTTGTTGGTGATTCTTCACAAAAAATTAAAATTTTATATCTTTATGTTTGAAGCCTGAAATGTGGCAAAAGGTTGAAAAGTTCAAGGGGGCCGAACACTTTCGCAAGCCACTGCATATATATATATAGCAATTTTTCTTTTACCGCCACATATAAAATATATATATATATATATATATATATATATATATATATATTTTTTTTTTATATATATAATTTATATAAAGAAAAATTGCTATGCAACTTCTGCATGTGTTAATTATACTATACAAATCTTTGCAAAGACTTGGTGTATCCAGGTGTATTTTTTTTTGTATTTTATTTTTTTATTTTTCATTTTTTTGGTTCAGGACAAATTTGGGCCTTCATTTGGTAGTAAACGTTAAAAGATGTCGCCTGGGTTTTTGGTTTTTTTTTTTACTATCAAAGGAAAAGTGGCCCAAAATAGTAAAATCTTTTTTAAAATGTAGCCGTATATTACTTGCTATTACTGTAACCTACCACCAAAAACAACCCAAAATAAATTTTATCTGTGCTAATCGCATATGTGTATGCTGTGTAGGTTTTTTGTGTGTACCCGTAATAGGGCCCAAAAAACAATACTGTGTTTTTGTTTTGTTTTGTTTTTTGTTTTGATTTTTTTTATCCTTCCCAAAACACACTGACACATTAAAAAAAAAAATTGTTTGAATTTTAAATCCAAAAATGAAGGGTCGGTGTTCTGTCAAGAGCCAACTCGTCAAAATCTCCAATTACGTCACGTGAATCTCCAGCAGCAGTAATTGCAGATTTCAACACCTTGGCTGTTTTTACAGAACACCGGCAGCGTATACACTACGGTACACGATATGAGTGGACATTGTTAGTCAGTCCGCTAGTAACCAACAACATGGCCGCCTCCAAGGCGGCGACAACTTTTTTAGCCGGTGTTCTTTAAAAACAGTCAACTTGTCGTGTACCTAGTGTATACGCTGCCGGTGTTTTGTGTAAATGGCTAAATCGTCGAAATCTGCAATTGCTGCTGGAGAGTCACCGGAAGTGATGTAATTGGAGATTTTGACAAGTTGGCTCTTTTGACAGAACACCGGTTCACACCAGGAATTGCACAGGAATGCAATCGCATTCATTTGAATGGGTTGAAATTGTACTGCACCGCACCAAACATAGTGCATAAGCTACTTTAAAAAACACACTGTGACCGGATTGCACGGTACTTCTGTACCGATCTGGTGGAGGCAGACGCACTATGTTTGGGGTGTTGTTAACCTATCACCGACACCCACTGCAGAACACAACTGTGATGTATTTTGAACACAGTGCATGGAATGCAGGTTTCTCTCACTGCGTTCTGGTGTAAACGGGTCCCTCCAACATACTGTTCGTATCTTATTCTTCATTAAAGAGGAGAAAGAACAGGGTGAGTTGTATTGGTTTTGATTACTATTCTAGCCTATCACAGTGATTATGTAATCGATAGCCAGTCGTCTCAGTACTTAAATGGAGACCTGGAGCTGTCAGTGATAAGTGAATGTTGGGGTGTTTATGTGGAGAGAATCCAATGCACTATTCCCAACGCACACATTCCTGTGGAAATGGCTGTACTTGTAAGTGGGTGCTTTGTGCACTGGTCCACATCATTTGGTGGAGCGGGGGGGGGTTAGGGTGTGGGGTTAGGCTTGGCCCCTTAGTTCCAGTAAAGGGGGTCTGCATACCAAGACAATTTCATGCTCCCAACCTTGTGGGAACTGTTTGGGGTTGGCTCTTCTTGTTCCAATGTGACTGCACACCAGTGCACAAAGCAAGGTCCATAAAGACATGGGTGAGTGAGGAGTGAGTTTGGGGTGGAGGAACTTGACTGGCCTACACAGAGTCCTGACCTCAACCTGATAGCACACCTTTGGGATGAATTAGAGTGGAAACTGCGAGTCAGGCCTTCTCTTCAACATCAGTGCCTGACCTCACAAATGCTCTTCTGGAAGAATGGTCAAACATTCCCATAGACACACTCCTAAACCTTGTGGACAGCCTTCCCAGAAGAGTTGAAGCTGTTATAGCTGCAAAGGGGGAGCCAACTCAATATTGAACCCTACGGACTAAGACTGGGATGCAATTAAAGTTCGTGTTCGTGTGTGTAAAGGCAGGTGTCCCAATACTTTTGGTAATTTAGTGTATATCTAATGCCAGGAAAATGAGATATCGATATAAAAAGTATGTGTATAAATCCATACAGGAAAAGTGCAACATGTAAATAAATACATGTCATACACAATTTGGGAATGAGAAGATAGTTGTCAAATAGCATGATAAAAAAAAGCAATCAAATAGTATTAAAGGAGTAAGTAACTACAAGGGAGTGAATATCAAACATAATACAAGTCACATTTATTATGAACGTTAACATCCCTCAAATTCAGAGAAAAATAAAACTTGATTGTGAAAAGGGAAAAAAAAATGGAGCTTCTTTTTTGATATGGGAGTGTACTGTGCAGAGTGCTCCCAGCACAAACGCAGGAATACACGTATGTTGCCCCATAGAAGAAGATTCTCTTCAGTGAGGCCACCCTTCTGCATACACATTAGAGAGCAAAAAAAATGTGATAGAGGGACCATTGAGGACATTCATTATAATATGCAATTCCATCTACTTTAAATTCTTCTTTGTAAAGAGGAACTAAAAAACTTCTTTAGCCTTAATTCGAAAATAAAGTCACACTTTGAGTCAGTTTACGTCAACAAATTCAGTTTTTGGTTTGCAATCTTTACTTTATTATTCCATTTCATCCACGCACCATTTATCGTGTCACTGAGGGGGAAAAATAGAAGTTGCACATATATATAGATATATTTAATTTATATATATATATAAAGGTGTATCTTTAACATCTCTGATACAAAGTGTAATACATGTATAACTTAAAAACACACACAACACACAGGAAACAAATTCCACCATTGCAACCCATTTACAACAGTGGCCCAAACATTTCTAAAATAAAAAACAAAACAATGAATTTCAAGGTGAGCTCAGTGATGATATCATTCTCATACACCTTCCTCGATATTGGGTTTTGTAAAGATACATTCCTAGGCTTCAATCATGACCTCTGAAAGCTATTGGACCTTGTGACTGATAACATTTGAAAGAGCTTTTCATATTTCCATAGTGGTCAATCAGCTTCTCCTTTTTTATTTTTTAATCTGTCTGAAAGGAGAAGCAGATTTGTTACTACAGGTGTTAGATGCATCTTTTACAGGCTTGAGGAGTGAGGCTCGTTTTGTGGACATAAAGTGCTGGAACGTGGCAAGTTAAATAACAGAAGACAAGTGTGGTAACCATTCTAACCTATGGCGGTAAAGCACACAATGAAGATGGTGGTAGGCTATAAAGAGAGGAATGCCATTGGAGCTCACGGCTGTTAGATGGCCCCCATGTCAGAATGTTGTGGTCGTCTAACATTAACGTGTTCCAGCTGTCCAGCGTCTGAAATGTCGTAGCTGGTCTTGTACTTGGCCAGGATCTTCATCAATGGTCGCAGCTTCAACCACCACTGCTCTTTTGGAATTCTGTGTCTGTTATAAAAGAAGGGATTCTGCATTATAACTGTTCTGAAAACACTAATTCCAGAAGACGCTAGCTTTAGATGCATCTCCAATTTCAATTGGATACTGTAATGCAGCACGGTAAAAAAAATCAACCGTGTAAATAAACTCACCTATTTCAGGACACCACCCAGATAGGATATTATAGCTCATTCCTGCTTCTTTTTTTAAAATCAAACCCATCCAAACGAGAAGGCTTATACACACGACCGGACTTTACGGCATACTTGGTCCGGCGAACCGGAGTCCGTCGGACAATTCGATCGTGTGTGGGCTCCAGCGGACTTTTTTTTCTCAAAAGTTTGACGGACCTAGAAATGAAACATGTTTCAAATCTGTCTGACGGACTTGAGTCCGGTCGAAAAGTCCGCTCGTCTGTATGCTAGTCCAACGGACAAAAAACGACGCTAGGGCAGCTATTGGCTACTGGCTATGAACTTCCTTGTTTTAGTCCCTTCGTATGTCATCACGTACTAATCCGTCGGACTTTGGTTGATTGTGTGTAGGCAAGTCCGTTCATTCGGAAAGTTCGTCGTAAAGTCCGTCGAAAAGTACGCCGGACAAAGTCTGCCGTAAAGTCCCCTCGTGTGTACGCGGCATTAGTATTGAGATTCAATGAGAACTCTTTGCCAAAAGAGGTAATAACTGACTTTGCTTGTTAAAGCTATACTTTAATGGCCAAAAGTATATGGACACCCCTCTATATTGAGTTTTAGGTGTTTCCATCTGCAGTGTTTACTTATCTCTCTCCAATGCTCCATGACAGGAGCTTTGGAGACACAGGAGAGCAGGGCTGCGGATGACGGAATCACGTAAATGGACCACGGTGTCAGCAGCCCTGATTATCGTGGTCCGTTTGCAGAGAGGAGGGTATAGCCAGGCAGGATCAGCCAGGATTTTTAGGTGATACAGGGGATCAAATTACACAGCACAAACAATGTGCTGTATAACATGCTTTAAGGGAACTGGATCTATTTTTTTTTTTTTGAGTTGAACGCTTAAACACAGAATAAATTCAGTCTATGCTTCTAGTGCAAGCAGATATATTTGCTGAGTGTTAACTACCATACCACAAGGTGGCAAAACCGTGCCATGATAAGGGAACACAATGCACTGGCACTCTGTTAAAGCATACCTTAGCCCTAACAATAAGCTTCATGCATTTGGCATTTTATTATATTTGTTTGATAAGTTTACAAAAACACTTGCTGTTCTTGCATGAAATCTTCTGACAATATGAAGGGGGGGTTGTGGTCCTATCTTCTTTCTGTTGTCCTGATATACTAAGGTGCATTGTCATCTTAGAACTGGAAACATTTTACAGGTGGTTTCACTAGGTAAAGGACGAAATGCTTGAAAAAAAAAAAAAAAAAAGCAGCCACCACATCTACGAACTAGTAAGCTTTAAAATATTCAATGTTTGTTTTTGGGTTTAGATATGCTTTAAGAAATTGATCTGGTGGAGTGAGCTTTATTTTGGAAAGGTAGAACCTTGTCCTTAAGTCTATAGGCTTGAATGACAAGCCGCTGAATTAGCCTGTTGATAGAGGAACGAGAGAGGCAGCATTGAGGGAACACGTCACTTCCACTAGTGTTTTCCCCTTTGGGGGGGTCACACTCCCCAAGGAATCTTCAGGGACAGAGTTCCACCAGATGGACCTGTAAAGCACTCCATGGCTGGCTCACTTGTTTTGCACAGGTGTCTAGGTGAGTGCCTTCAGCAGAGCCCAGTGTTTAAGAACACATCAGCAGGGTTTATGGCAATGCTAAGGATCAGCTAAACCAAAAAATTGTAAAATAAGCACTTTCTGGCTGTGCAGTAACTGAATAAGCTGGCTAGAAGAAAAAATATCCCAATAAACACTAAAAAAAGGTTATTATTTTCTCAAGATGATTCTTCTAGTACACTAGCAAAAAACAGACATAATAGGCGAGGGAGGTGTTATACTAGGATCTCCTACTTTGTTTGACAGTTTCCAGCCCCTGAAGGTAGCAGTAAAACCCAATGTACCAGAATTACTTCATCCTGTGTCCCTTAAACTTTCTTAAAGGATAAGCTCACCTTATTTATTTGCCCGTATTTAGGGTGCAATATGTTACTCTGGAGTAGCTCCCCGGCACTCCCCTGATTCACCCTCTGTGACAGAGGGTGGGGAATCCTCTCCCTATATCCCCTGTCATATTTTAAAAGCAGCAAAAACAGCCGTGTCATTCATTCAGAGCTCTGTGAATGAATGAACTACAAGTCCCATATTCCACAGCGGCAGGTGGCTGGTAGTTCTCAATGGGCCACAAGAGCGCTGATGAGCACCCTTATTGTTCATTGATGCTTCCTGCAATTCAGTCACTGCCTGCCTGGTGGTACAGTCAGAAATATGTACTGAGAATCTGCACATTTTTTGACCTGCAAAATCAATTGTGCATTTATTTTTTTTATTTTTTTTAAAGTTGAACTTAGCCTTTAATGTATAATGAAGAAACACCTCAGTTATTATGTAATGGACATAAAGGGAAGCAACACAACAAGAAATACAAGGGCTTCCATTGCTGCCCTTTCTTGTAGTAAATGCTTGTTGCCTGGCTTAATGATTTCATTACTTTTTGGAACTAGCATGGAGATGAGTAAGAAAGTCCTCATCTTCACAATGTCATTGGAGCCTTTGCAGCAGCATGACAGCCAAAGGAGTAGTATTTTTCTGAGGGAAGGTCAAGAAGCAAACTTTTAAAAATAGAAAGATCCTAGGAATCCTACACTAGTCCATCAGGATGTAGTTGGCTCTCAGTACTCACTTGAAGTCAGTTTCATCTCTCAGTTGCATAACTGGCTGGAAGACGAGGGCACGCCTGCGCATTCCTAGCAGGCAGACGCTGTCCTCTGTGTTAGCAAATACTCTGCCTGGAATGGAAAGAAAACATTATAAAGGAGCTGCAAACAGTACATGATAATTGCCAAGTCTGACAGTTCTGCGGATTCTCACTAGGCTTCCATTAAGGCGGAACATGTTCTATGGGATGGGGCTCATCATCTATTGGAAAGTGTAGGGCTTTAGTGATTAAAATACAAGATTATTGTTATTTTGATTACTCTTTACTCACAAACACCACACAGTACTGGGCAAATCTAGTGTACAGCACATAAGGAAATACAACAGTGAGCGAAATTACATAGTCGGTAAGGCTGAAAAAAGACAATAGTCCATCAAGTATATGTATCAGTGTCTATAATGATTTCCCATATCCCTGTATGTTGTGTCCTTTAAGACGTACACCTATTGCTCCATACACACGATCGGACATTCTGACAACAAAATCCATGGATTTTTTCTGAGGGATGTTGGCTCAAACTTGTCTTGCATACACGGTCACACAAATCTTTCGGAAATTTCCAAACGTCAAGAACGCGGTGACGTACAACACATACGACGAGCCGAGAAAAATGAAGTTCAATAGCCAGTGCGGCTCTTCTGCTTGATTCCAAGCATGCGTGGAACTTTGTGCGTCGGAATTGTGTACACACTATCGGAATTTACAACAACGAATTTTGTTGTCGGAAAATTTGAGATCAAGATGTCAAATTTTGTGTGACGGAAATAATTTGAAACTCATTTTTTATTGGGCTGCCTTAAAGCTGTATTCCACAAATTTAGCAACTTTGTAAAAAGTACAGGTACGCCATGAGTTAAATCCTAATTTACGACAACGAATTTTGTTGTCGGAAAATTTGAGATCAAGATGTCAAATTTTGTGTGACGGAAATAATTTGAAACTCATTTTTTATTGGGCTGCCTTAAAGCTGTATTCCACAAATTTAGCAACTTTGTAAAAAGTACAGGTACGCCATGAGTTAAGTCCTAATCGTGGGCTTATCTCTATTATTTATATCCACCAGGTTTATGGCTATCGAGTCTGTGAAAGAGTAGAGAAGCGCAGACAGTAGCTATGCCCACACCTCCCCTCTGCTGCCTACTCACAGAAGCCTTTGGATTTTGTCAATGAGTTCACATAATACAAAGGCATCTGTGAATGAGTCGGAGGAGCGGGCATAATAGCTGCAGCAACACTCTACACTTGAAGGGGATGAGTCCAGTCAGAGCTCTGTAATCTATGCCGGTGAAGCACAATAAACTTGTCAGATATAAATAATAGAGATAAACCCAGGAGGTGCCAGGCACTTCCTTGGACTTATAGAGGAGGTTCACTCTGGAGAAATAAAACATTTAAAGTCAGCAGCTACAAATCCTGTAAACTGCTGACTTTTAATAAAAGGATACTTATCTGTTCAGGGATCCAGTGCCGTCCTTACCTGGGCTAATTCTTCACTAGGCTTCAGGTTCCCGGTGGCGGCATTCTAACTGTGGGCAGCTGGCTATGCTGCTTTTGGTTTCTCAGCCAGCTCTGCATGACTGAGCCACGCTGTGCTTGGTCAATAGTCTTGTGGGACCTGTGATGTATCCCAGAAGACTGCAAGGAGAAAGGGGGAGAGAATAACCTGCTTGGATCACCTAGGCGATCTGAGTGAAAGTGGGAGCGGGTACTGACAAAACTAGTTACCCCCCACCAAAAAAATGACATGCCAAATGTGGCAGAGGAGGAGGACTTAAAGGGGAACTTCCCCTTTTGGGTGGTGTTCCACTTTAACAAAGTCACTGAATGCCTGGAATTCAGCTTTAATGCAAAATGCATTGGCAAAGTGTGAAGGAGCACTAAAGGCAGTGAACTGAATCATCTTTCCAATCTACACAGACTCTTTTTGTAAATAACTGCAGTCCATGCCCACTGCATATTTCATTACAGGTACAGTCTAAAAATAACAATATATATATATATATATATATATATATATATATAAGAATTGGGCTTCTTACGCATTCTGTGTATTAATTTCCTTAAAGTAATTCTAAGATGATTGGTGCCTATCTGGTTATATAAATCTATGTTGAGAATGTTAGTGAATTTTTCTTGGTTTGTGAATAACATACAGTGCCAGCTACCAGAATACAAAGGTGATATTTTACTGTTGTACCATTTTATTTCATATACTGTATGTTACTGTGCAATAATATTATGGATACGATCGTGGTTACACCAAGAAAAAAGGAAAAATTACCTTCCTCTAAGTATCCCGAGTAGCCATCAAAGTAAAGACAATGTAAAAGCAAAAAAGAAAGTATATTTAGCTAATGACTTTACTAGTATCTAGAAGCCAGTGGCATGCAATGTGTGCAAAGCAGTCTTGCAAAACATGGGAGGGAAGCAATGTGTAACAGGCACAATATATTCAATTTGGGTTCAGACAGTAAAACAGGGATTATTCAATAGAAATTACAGTACAGTTGGAAAGGGGGTTCCACTTTCATTAGGAAATTAAAAGCAGGCACATCAGACAGGTATTGTACTATCCTAAAATGAGCACAATGTTAGGGAAGTCAGTGGCAGCCTCCATTGCCGGCGCAGAACCTTGACTATGACAGCAGATCTGATTGGCCAATGGCAATGTATATTGCAAAGGTCTATACATTTTTTTTTATTTTTTTATTTTTTTTAGCAAAATAGGAAAAAGCAATTTCTATTAAGAAATAAAGACAATAACAATGAAAGATAAGGCATTCAATATGCCTAAAGGAAAAGCTGAAGAATATGTAGAGAAGGCTATTGCTAATCAGACCTACTGTAAGTTACCTTTTCTATAACATTCTTTCAGCTTCCGTGAAATCCACTGAATGGCTTTGGCTGAGATTTTTGTGCCGAAGTTCCTGTCGAACGGTGACGGTGCTCCTCCCTGTAAGCGACATATTCTGTGTCACTATAGCTGTGATTAGTATTTGAAACCAAAATGACACTCAAATGTTCCCACACTGTACTACAACCTACTTATGAGTTTACAATTCAATTTATTACTACAAGCCGTGTTGTGCGATTAACGTTTCTAAAAGGGTTAAAGGGAGTCGGTGAGGACAAGTCACTAAGATGGAATAGGCATGCTGGGCAGGAAAGTCAGACTTCACTGGCTCCATGTTTGTTCCAGGTGTCACACAACAACGCAAAGAAGGATTAGTAGGAAAGCCACCTGAACCTTTCACTAAGTCAGTAAGCGCAGCTGCCATGTTTCTCTTTTCACAGGTTTAAAGAAGAATTCCAGGAAAAAAAAAAATATTTTCTAATGCAGTGGGGCTGTGCCTGCACTGCATGCATTTAACTGCTCATTTTGTCCAGGGGCGCAAGGAAAAGCTATACTTTCCAGATCCTTTAAAGGAGTTGCAAAGTCTCATGGTTTTTCACCTTATTGCATTCTTTGCTGCAGCAGCCCCCCAGAGCCCCCCTTTTCCTTTACTGAACCTGATTGTTCCAGCGACGAGAACCGGTCTTGTGCTCGGAGGATCTGAGGATTAGGTAAGTGCAGTATACCTCCGCTCTGCAATCCCCTAGACTAAAATGAGCAGTTAACCTGTGCAGTGTGGACACAGCCTCACTGCATGGAAAAAAAATGGTGTTCTTTAAAATTTGCTGCCAAAAATGTTCACTATATTAAAGCATTTGTTAACCCAAAAAGAAAAATATGAATCCTGTTCCTTCAAAGCATTTTATACAGCACATTGCTTGTGCTTTTTAATTTGACACTCTGTAACACCTGTAATACCTGGCTGATCCTGCCTGGCTATACCCTCCCATCTGCAAACAGACCACGATAATCATGGCTGCTGAGCCCTGACATTGTGGTCTGTTTGTGTGCCTCCGTCATCCGCAGGCTGCTCTTCTGTTTCTCCTCTGTCCCCCTTTTTCCCTGTGTGCCACCTAGACAGTGCCGCCCCATCCCCCTCCTGCTGCAGGAATAACATATATATGTGTATATATATATATATATATATATATATATATATATACATATATATATATACACTATCTGTTCTGTCTCCTCATACAGTACCCTACTGTCTCTATTCTAGGAATCACACTGTAGAACATTAAAGTGGTTGTTAACCCATTTTCCTATGTTCACATAATCCGCTCTGTCTCCTCATACAGTGCCACCATGTCTCTGTGTTTTATTAAAAAAAATCCTCCTTTACCGTATTTCACGGCGGCTCCCGGCGGCCACGTGACCGGCTGTGTCTCCTCTCTCCTCGTGTCCTGCTGACGTCAGCGGGGAAACCTCGGCCCTGCCCGCTGCTTCTGTCCGAGGGGCAGAGAGGAGACACGGCCAGTTACATGAGCGCTGGGAGCCGCCGTGAAATATGGTAAAGGAGGATTTTTTTTTATAAAACACAGAGACATGGGGGCACTGTATGAGGAGACAGAACAGATTGGGCGGCACAGTGGTGTAGTGGGTAGCATTTTCGCCTAGCAGTAAGAAGGGTCGCTGGTTCAAATCCCAACCACGACACTACCTGCATGGAGTTTGCATGTTCTCCCTGTGCCTGCGTGGGTTTCCTCCGGGTACTCCGGATTCCTCCCACACTCCAAAGACATGCCGGTAGGTTAATTGGATCCTGTCTAAATTGTCCCTAGTATGTATGAATGTGAGTTAGGGACCTTAGATTGTAAGCTCCTTGAGAGTAGAGACTGATGTGAATGTACAATGTATATGTAAAGTGCTGTGTAAATTGACGGCGCTATATAAGTATCTGAAATAAATAAATAAATAATATGAAAATGGCTTAACAACCACTTTAATGTTCCACAGTGTGATTTCTTGTGCAGGGAATACATTAATATATGTCCTCGATTTGAGGACTAGTAGTCTACATTTTGCACAACTGATAGCTCATAAATCTGGCTGTTCCTGATAGCTCAGTTCCCCACTAACAATCGGAAGTCAATCAGAGTGCTTGCAGATTGGTCAACTATGAGCTAGTGATCCCATGCAGGATATAGGCTTTGTTGACAAAATAATACTACAAGCTACAAATGGCACTTCAGCCTGAAGGTGGAAATGTTTATCCGTTTTATACCGGAAATGTCAGATACAATTACAATATTAAAAAAAATGCTGAATTAATTTAAGAAAAGAGAATATATATATATATATATATATATATATATATATATATATATATATATATATATATATATGTTACATACTAATGCATTCCCCACCCTAAAATAAAAAAAGGATCAGAGTTTCTTTTTTAAACAGTGTACCAAATATCCTTTTTATCCCAATGGGGGTTTTACATTAAACTACCACACCACAACTACCATAGTCATGTCTGACATGCAGTTGCAGTGTGATCCTCCTGACTTCAGTGGGCGAGTTTAATAGGCAGTGCCACCTGTGAAAATTGACATGCTGAATAAGAATTGCTGCATTGCGAAGCGTCACGGCCATGGCAATGTGAAGAGACCCAAGTGGCTGCTATATCACACTGTAGGTGGACAGCCAGGGGGTTGGTAAAAACAAGGATAGTACAGTACCTGCTGCATGTGTCCGAGTACATTCTTTCTGCAGTCAAAGACGCCTTTTCCCTCCTCCGAGTACAGCTGGTAGATGAAATCTGTGGTGTAGTTCTCATTGGAGTTTTCATTCCTTGTTAAATAAAACAAATATATTATTCCATGTGAGCACTAAATATGCAGGAAAGTTGGGACACTTTAAAGTAAATATTGGAACAAACAGTGAGTCAAACTGTAAATATTGGAACAAACAGTTGGTGTCTATAGATTCAAAATCCTTGCATCTATAGACACCAACATTCTAACACAAACCTCTATCCCTATAAAGAAAAAATTAGTATAAATGCCTTAGAAGCCGATCTGACCCGCTCCGACCGTATCCCACGCTGACATGTCAGCCACGGCTTCACTGTGTAGGCGGGTGCAGAGGAGACGTCCGACAACGGAAGCCCCATAGTAACTCTATGGATGACTTCACTTCCCATTCATTTTACAGCCGTTGTCGGCCGTGTCCTCTGCAGAGCTTCCGCCGCTGAAGATCGGGACGGAGCAGGTCAGATCGGCTTCCTAAAAGGTATGTATACTCATTTTTTCTTTACAGGGATAGAGAGGTTAGTGTTAGATCCGTGGTGTCTAAAGATGCAGGGATTTTAGTTTTTGCATGGACTTCCACTTTAAGCTGGCCATAGATGGATCAGTTTTTTTTTTTTGTTTAACCTGTGGATTGAACAAAAAATTGACCTGATTCTCCCATCCACACATTTGGGGTGGATGGGGGAATCCTCCCAGATGTGTCATTGCATTCTGGCAATAGGGAGATTACTTCGCCTTCACAATATACACATCAGTGCTACAGGCTACTATAACCTGCAGGGCTGATCGAGAGGAAGTATTCCAGCAGGGCAGTTGTACAGAAGTCGATTGGTAGAGCAACCTCTGTACAACCACAGTGCCCATACATGGATTGAAATTCAGCGAGTCCTTCTTGAACCGGCCACATTTTGATCCATCTATGAGCAGCTTTAATGGAAAGGGGTCAGAGATAGCAACCCTGATGGAGATATCTCACTACAGGTGTCAGAAATGTTAGACACCAGCAGAAAGTTGAAGAGTGATTCTACTCTCCAAATTTCACCTAGAACAGAAGAATCCATTTTTTGAGTAGAGTGACGATTGAAATAAAACTTCTTGACTCCAGTATAGACCACAGTATAGACCACAACCTTCTCCACCACCCTGTCTAGAGTTTCACACCTGCAGTCCCAGGTTTTTATGCTGCTGCTTTCTGTACCTTAGTACAAGGCCTCTCTGGATGCTTGTCTTCATCTTTTCTGTCAAATGTTCTACATTTGCCTAGAAGATTAAATAATAATGCAGATATAATAAAAAGACATTATAGGCAGACCTAAACTACATTTCTTGTAATGTGCAGGTAAAAACGGGTGACCCTGGGGCAGAATTTGTATATCACCGGTGTGTCCAGTACCACCGTGATCGTATCTTGTAACCATTTCCCTATACATTAACATTTATTGAACCTTTCTGTTAGTACATTTTAAATACATTTCCAGTCTTCCTCAGATAGTATACCGCCTAAGTCCTGTTCCCACTTTTTACTTGCCCCATCTTAATCTAAGGTAAGAGAACTGAATAGGCTTAAAAAATAAAGAAGACCATGTGTTTTTTGACTATCCCTGTCATAGTTTTTTAAATAAAGTGGGGTGTTTAGCACGTAGGTTTTTTACTTTTGGGGCTGTTAAAAAAATGCCTAACTTGAAAGTAAGCCCAAAACAATATGTGGTCTGATGGGGATATTGAAGGTACTGCAACTCTAAAACAAGTTCCTTATCGAAGAAAAGCCCCACCAGAATTTTAGATTTGGGCCAATGTTCCTCTTGAAATATTACAGTTGGACCCAGTGAGAATTTTGGGTTGAAGGGAATTTGAGACATCAGACCCCCTATAGATGAGATAGAGGCTGCATTTCAGGCTCCTTTCATTTTCTAGACTGTGATAACCACAACAGGTGTCCTCTCTGAAAGATTTACCTTCACCCCTTTGGTGACAACTTTAAAATGTTGGATTTACCCCCACTTTTTATTTTGGTGACAATGGTCAACAGGACAAATAGAGAGAGAGTAAAACTACCTAGTGGGAACACGGATAGCAAATTTAACTTTACCGGGGCTCTAATCCTTTTCTGATCTATTCAAAATGTAAAAAAAAAGTTTTGGCTTTATATACCCTTTAAGGTAAACACTGCAGAAATAATTTAAAATATGTAAGAAAAACTAGTAATACAAAATTCTATAGTTAGTGTATAGATAATTACCTGGAGCTCCCGAATGTCAAATTGCTCCTCAAAGATGTAAGCAGCATCAGCTCCTGCGGCAAGGCCACCCATGTTGGCCAGGTATCCACAATATCCGCCCATAGTTTCAATGATGAAGACTCTCCTCTTTGTTCCACTGGCAGATTGTTTGATTCGATCACATGTCTGATGAAAACGTACAAGAGATCAATACCATTCTAGTTAGCGTGTACAGATAATGACCACATTGTGTAATATCAGCATACACACAGAGTGTAAACTGTATAGATGGGTGTGCCTATGTACTGAACTAAGGTATTCAAATACATAAGATATCATTAACAGATCATCTATACTACAAATGTACACACACTGATGTGGAACTATGACTGAGGTCTGGATGTTTGTCATATGGTGATATTTGTGGGTGGATTGATTTGCTGTGTTTACTTGTTAACTTGCTATAGGATTAATAATTTTGTTCAGCCATACTGTTGATTCGCCTCTGCCATGCTTTACAGCCAGCCTGACTCAATTTCCTGTTGTAGATGTGTAGCTTTGTGTGTCACCTGCCATTATTTTATTTTTTTAAATGTTTATTGGGTTTTCTACATTACATTAGTACATTGTAATTAGACTGTGTAACATTTTATAACATCATGTTAAAGCTACAGAATAACATAACATTTAGTGCCTTTAGGAGTGGAAGCAACGTTTGGAGAATTAAGATAGCTATCTTATATATTGATCTAGTTAGAGCAGTGGTGGTGGGTGAAGTTGACATGTGATGGTATTGAAGAATCACGAACGTCAAGGAGCCTCCAAGATTTGTTTTTGTAGATCAGGGTGGAAAAAACGTAGAGGGATCCGACAGATTGGATAATTTAAGGTTGCCTAGGGAGTTTGTAAGACCTGCCATTATTAATCATTATCAAAACAATGGTGAGGCCCACTTTGCGCTCCTGGGGGCTGCTTCCCCTATGCCTACTGTTCACCTCCAGCTCTTATGGCCTGTAAGTATATTACACTAACAGCACTGTGCAATCTGATGGAGACCAACTGGCTTCCAAAGTAGATTGTACAATGTCCCACTTGCTCCTATCGGCTAGTGTCACTCAGCCGGTCCAGGCTCTGTATTGATCCCAACTTTACAGTCAGGATCCACCAATATGTCTGGACCAGCAGCTGGCTCAGCCTCTCAGTGAGCTGCTGGGAGCCTGAGCCAGCTGCTCGTGCCCCCCGCACAGCCTGGCACTCCAGGGAGCGGTGGAGGGCAGAGCAGAGAACCTGTGACAGTCACCGGCTCTCTGCAGACTGAGAACCAAGTAATCAGCAGTCTTTGATCGCTCAGTTCTCAGTCTTAGAAGCAGCAGGGGACAGATGTTGCATTGGACCGATGCTGAATTCCACTTAGGTGAGTATATATTTTTTTTTATAGGAACCCCCGTACATCTCTTTCAAGCCACCGTATTAGGGAAAGTCAAATCTTCCCCTGAGGAAATAGGGCTCATTTACACCTAACCAGTACATTGTGGAGTGTTTAACACTCATATAAAAACTTGCTTTGAGGCTGCCCATTCATTTGAATAGGCTGGCAAGAAACCAAAGTGGACTAAAAATTGGACATGCACTATTTTTGATAATGCAGCACATGGTAGTGCATTGTTGTGCACTGCAAATCAGGTCCGTTCCCTTAAGGCTGGTACACACTATGAGAAAATTGGGAAAACGATTGTTCGATTTTCCTTGTTGTTTCACAGCAAGTTGGAACCAAGGAAGGAAATAATGTACGAAAATTCAATTTTTGTTGATTCTGATCATGTGCAGTGTTTCATTTCAGATTTCAGATTCAGATTCTTGTATGAAAATGGTACACATTAAACAAAAATTTATTTTCTGTTCACAAACAAGAAAAATGTCAGAGTTTGTCCCTTTTTAAAATTTTTGTTTGTAAAATCTGAATTGGATGTTGAAAGTTGTTTACACAATGTATGAAAATCCAACAATCCTTCCTCGTACAGAATTTTTGTTCTGATTTTCTCATAGTGTGTACTAGGGCTGCAACTAACGATTATTTTCATAATCGATTAGTTGGCCGATTATTGTTTCAATTAATCGGCTAATAACCTTAAAAAATGTGTGGTGAATAATTTAGTTAATATGTAAAGTCTAAAAAAAGGCAATTAATTCCTAAATATCTCTATACGCAGGGGTAAGTATAAATAACCAACTATATGGTTAGGGAGTAAAATATTTAATCCACTCTGAGAATAACAGAGGAGATATACTCTATATACTATTAGAGGTTGAATCTGGTAAATATCATCAGACTCAGATCAAATTTTTTTCATTTAAAGAAAAAAAAAAATCTAGACTGTTTTGCAGATTTTCAAACAGAACTGTAATATTACATGCTTTTCTTCAGCTTCTCCATTGACGTATATTAAACCAAAAAAGTACCGTTTTGCATTGAAAAAGGTCCTTGACCCTTTCCAAATACACAGCAGCTGAAAAAAGCATAGATGTGAACGTTAAATGAACTGTAGTGCATTTCTGCAAAAAGCACTAAAAAAACACATGGGTGGGAACCAGGCCTAAGACATTTAGTAACATAATGGAGTTAAAAAAAAAAAAAAAAAAATAGCCCTTCATTTTTTGACTGTGCAACAGTGAAAGTAATATTTACAGTTGAGATTATTTGCTCTTTTTATACTATAAAGGGCTAATTTTAGCTTTTTTAACCCCATTATGTTACTGGCCGATTAATCGATTATGAAAATAGTAATCAATTAATTTCATAATCAATTAGTTGTTTCGGCCCTAGTGTGTACCCACCTGTGTTGGGGTCCATTGAAAACATGTGTATGGGTGCTGTTGGTGTGTTTTACCACAATGCATATATGTGAAGGGGCCCCAAATGTTTAATACAAAAATAGCTGGGGTTGCACTTTGCCATTTGCTGTCATAACTATTTTAGAATTGAATTAAAAAAAAAAAAAACTTTTTAGGAAATGTTGCCAGTAATTTTAGACACGACTGAGAATAAAGGAACTTGTAAATATACCTGATAAAAAAAACGTGTTTATTCGCCTGAGTGATTTCACTAATGTAACCGTTTCTTTCTAGATGAGCAAACAGATTGTATGAGATTATTAACCAGCTAGATGAATGTGTGAGCTGACATGAGGTGTAACACCTTTCTTGGAGCACTAGATGGCAGTCAAAGGAAATGTGACTCATCCCTATGTAGATGATGTAATGTGTCCGGATATACTTTTCTAGGTCATTACTAAAAACTACCATACATAGCCTACAGGGATTATATATACAGTATATCCTCCCACGTTCTGTTATATTTTACTCATTTCAAGCTCTTCATCATGTCATAACATGAGTAATTGAATTTATAATCACGGAAGTTACTTTGACAGTGATCTTCCTCATGACAAAGAAAAAAAAAGAGCTGAGTATACTGTAAGCCAGGAGCAATTACTTTATACAATGATAAATAATTAAGAATAATAAAAAAGGATAATGTATTAAAATAATAAAAGTAATGTCAAAGAAATACTTTGGGAGTACTCCAATTGTTGAAGTCTCTGGAGCACGGAGATGCCTCTCTCTTGGATATTGATATAGTCTACTTGTCAATGCTCTGAAGGACTGCATTGAATTTTTAGGACACCGCTGTTCCGTCAGATTAGGCGACCCGTCAAAATTTGTAACGGAAATGATGTTCCGTCACAGCCATCTTGGTACACTCTCATACCGCCCAACTTTTTGAAATGGGAATGAGGGACACCTATCAGCAAAAGTATGCAGGCATAGGACACACCCCTTGCCACGCCCCCTTAAAGGAGAATTGTATAAAAAAACGAGATTTGTTAAACCCACAAGTGCTTTTTTTTACCACTCATATTAGTTTATATTGGCTTTTGGAATTTACAAATGCAGAAATTTAGAAATCAGATGAAAGATTTTGCGCTTTGATAGATAAAAAGTGCATTTTATATACAACTATATAGTTCAGACCAAAATGAGGAACAAATGAGGGACAGAGGGACATTGCTCCAAATCAGGGACAGACCCTTAAAATCAGGGACATTTGGGAGCATGGGATGCACCCTGCACTCAGCCTCAGTAAGCCTACAGTCTGAAGTCGCCAAGCGGACATCTTTTTTACACCCACTGAAGTCTTGCATTTCACACTTATTTTTACCACTAAACTGAGCTTATATACACAGGATATATACAGGATTTAGAAGTCTGTGACACTGTTTTGATGTTGAATTTTAAAAGCAGCTGTGTTCTGTCAGATCAGCAAATGTGTGAGATCAGAAAGCTTGCCGCTGCTTTTAAAATTCAACATCAAAACAGTGTCACAGACTTCTAAATCCTGTATATAAGCAGTGCCCGAGTTACGAATGGGTTAGGGACTGCTGGTTTGTTCTTAAGTCGAATATGTTCGTAAGGCGAAAGCGCATGCGCAGAATAGCAGAGACGTCGTTTTCCGATGTTCTGTCAAATAGCCGCACGTGCGCAGACGTCGTTTTCCCATGTTTTCCGATGTGCCGCCTCCCGTTCGTAAGTAGGAGTCGTTTGCAAGTCAGATGTTCGTAACTCAGGGACTGCCTGTACTGTATTTCACGATATAAGCTCAGTTTAGTGGTAAAAATAAGTGTGAAATGCAAAATTTCAGTGGGTGTAAAAAGATGTCTGCTTGACGACTTCAGACTGTAGGCTTAATGTCGCCGAGTGTGGGGTGTACCAAGATGGCCTTGCCGGAACGTCACTTTTGTTACGAAATCTGACGGGTCGCCTAATCTGACGGAACACCGGCAAAACCCTTGAATAAATTTTTTAAGGTTCATTTATTGCATGCTAAATAATGCATATGTGGGACAGTTTCACACTAAAACCAATCCCGGCACGGTCTTTTCTCAGGCATCGTTAGAGTTAGCATTTACTTCTTGGAGTAGGATAGATGACACAGTCAAGTACATCCTGGTGCTTACACAGTAGTATGTGAAGTAGTATGGATTTACTAGTGTGTGCACAGATTATCTAACATAGATCCAGGCTCCTTCTGGTGCCTTTTATCTTATGAGATGACAGAAAGTAAAGCTGGCCATACACCAGAATTTACTTTGACTGTTCATATGGAAATTCATAAAAAGAGTTGGAGCATTCCATAGTACCATTATAAAATAAATACATTTCATATGAGCACCCTGAAAAATTTCACTCCCTTGCCATTCCAATGTTTTGAAATCTTTGTTCAATTTCTGGATGCGTATGTGCATTACAATAAGTATGATTTTTCCCAGCTGAAAGCCACACTTAGGACCCTTTCACACGGGCTGTCTGATGAGGTCCATCTGTCCTATTTTCCATCCATCTGGTGGATCGGATTGGGTACGATGGGATGAAAATGGAAAAGCAGTCCGTTTCCAGCCAATTTCCCCATAGAGGAGAGCGGGACTTTGTCTGTCTCCGCTCTGCACAGTGAGCGGAGACAGACTTGTCATCCGCCTGCTCAGCGGGGATCAGCGGAGCGATCCCCTGCTCAGCAAGCAGATTCCAGCCCCTGAAGGCGCCCGTGTGAAAGGGGCCTTAGGGTAAGAATTGTGTTCTTTCAAGAAAAGAATTTCCACCCTTCTCCTTCGATTCCTCATCACTATGGTCAAAAACTCTTTGATTTGACCCCATTAACTATTAGAAAATTGAATGATCGTTCCAAAAAAAAATTTCTGAATAAAATTTTACCTGTGACAGCCCCAGTGAGTAACCAGACTGATGACATTGCATTTCCAGAATCAGCCCAATATTTGGGGAGGGGGGGGCAGCAAACCAACACCAACTCCCCCCCCCCGCCCACGGGAGATGGACAGGATTGCGGCGATCCCCCCCCCCCCCCCCCCGTGGGAAACGGACAGGAATGCTGTGGCCTCCCTACCTTAGGAAGGAGGCAGATCAGGCAGACATGGTCCTTAGACTCCCTAGCCAGTCAGGGCTCAGGACCTGCTTCCTGATTGGCTGGGAGGAGAATCAGGAAGACAATAGTGAATGTTAATTTGCTATTGTCACACAAGTGGGTGGGCTCGAAGCGCAGTGCTCTGCGCCCCAAGCCCACCCAAGCCTCAGGCTCTAATCATGTGCTTAAAAAAAACCAAAACATTGAAATCAATGCGTCCGATGCCCCGCATGTAGATTAGAGGGACAGGTGCCGCCCCCTATGGACGGCCCGCCACTGGTACCTGCACTCACCAAAGTGACTACACCGGACTTTCCTAATTTTTCATGTTCACATATGGATTCTTTTTGGACTTTGTGGGAATCCATTTGTTGTTTAAATCTATTATTTCTGTGATTTAATTGTCACTTATATATTTGTTGGTGCTGCATTTGATATACAAACATAAAAGCATAGGAATGCTTCTTATCTATGATGTTGCGACTTCTGTGAGATAACATAGACGTCTATGGGGCTTAAAACGCACTGAAGCCCACCAGGAACCTTTTCCAAAATTGCACTGTGCTGAGTTGATTAGAAGGTCACCATTGACTATAATGTGATTTCCCTTGTCATGCGATTCTGTGAACCTGGGCTTGAGGACTTCCCACAGGTGCTTTCTGTTTTTCACTCGTTTTTAATGCAGTTCCTATTCATTTCAATGGAGGGATGCGTTTTTGGTGCAGTTTTTATACCAGGCCAAATAAGCACCAAAAATGCTGCAAGCAGAATTTATTTTAACCGTAACTGAAGCGCAATGGACCAGTGTGAAGAGCTAGATAGGATTTACAGGGATGCAGTTTTTTTCCATTTTTTCTTCTGCTTTTTTAACTGAACAAAAATGGATCAGTGTGAAAGCAGCCTGAGGATTAAAAATGGTCACTATTGATTGAGATAGTTTAGTTCCACTTTAAGTTCTTTTTTCACTTTAGTTCCACTTTATACCATATACGTGTGTTTTATTTATTTTTTTTAAGTCTAATGCTCCTTAGAAAAACTACTTATCTTCAAAGTCAATACCTTACCTCCATAATGGCATTGAGAGCAGTGTCAGCGCCAAGACTTAAGTCAGTGCCAGGGACATTGTTGCTAATTGTGGCAGGCAAAACGCACATGGGGATGCAAAATTCTTCATAAGTGGTTCGCGCCCCTGCTAACTCCAGCATACCTTCAAAAGCCTGAGGTGGTATTAGGAATATGTGTTTAGCAAATGGTTAAAGGACGCTGTGTTAGTGGCTCCTTCTGTGTGGTGGGAGATGTGGCTTCCCACAGGCATGGGGAGTCTACAAGGCAACGCTCTCCGGATCTCGCCCAATGGTTAGAAGTTGGCTGTTGATTCCGCAGCGGCACGCTTTACTAACGCAGCACGGTTTGAGTGCCCAGACTAAAGTGCGTGACATTGGCGCATTTAATTTCTGAAGTGGTTTGAGAAACCCCCATGCAGAGCAAAAGTAAAAGTTATAGAAAAATCACAATGTTTTAAGCATGGAGACAGTCAGCAAAGGTGGAGAAAGCAATGTTAGTTTATTCTTTCCTAAGATTTCTATTACTGTTATAATTGATTCATTAGTGCTTTTAATATCTGAAACCCTAGGGAAAGCATTATTGCTGCTTAATAATAAAATTAAAGTGCAATGGAAGAGGAGTATAAAAATGAATAGACGTTTAATAACAAGTGCAATGGAAGAGGAGATAAACTAATAGGAATTAGAACCATCATAGCATTTATAATTGTTATTCAGCAAAGTGACACTTTCCTTTCATTATAGTCCAATCAAGAGCAATGTGCAGTGAGCAAAATTAATAAATGGTCCACATAAACTGATTATTTAATAAAGGTACAAGGACGTAACTTATCTCCTCTTGTCTGATATTTTATATGATTAAAAACAGATTCCCTGTAGGCTCCGTAAAGACCCACAATGCACTGGGAACCAGAATTTACAATGCTGTGTTCCTAAACCTTGGTATATCCAGGTATCTATCTTTAGAATACATAAAATAATCCCACAAGGGGAGGAGCTGGGGAAGATGTGGGATTATTTTATATACCGGTAACCAGATCTGCAGCAACCGTTCTCAGTGGTAGCCAAAGATCTTTGTTTAAAGCGGTATTAAACCCAAAACCAAACAATGTCAAACACTGGCGTTGTTAGGTCTACAAAAGATCTGGGGCTAGAGCCCATAGCAGTGTAGTAAAGAAAGTCATACACTTGGGCAGGCATACACATGTATATACAGTAATATACGTGTGTGTGTATATATATATATATGCCAAGACAGCCCCCCACTTACATCAGGGTCCCCAGAGAGCCCCCTTACATCAGGGTCCCCAGAGTCCCCCCTTACATCAGGGTCCCCAGAGAGCCCCCCTTACATCAGGGTCCCCAGAGAGCCTCCTCCTTACATCAGAGTCCTCAGAGAGCCTCCCCCTTTCATCAGGGTACCCAGAGGGCCCCCCATTTACATCAGGGTTCCCAGAGAGCCCCCCTTACATTAGGGTCGACAGAGAGCCTCCACCTTAAATCTGGGTCCTTAGAGAGCCTCTGCCTTAAAATCAGGGTCCCCAGAGAGCCTCTCCCTTGCTTTCGGGTCCCCAGAGAGCCCCCCACTTACATAAGGATCCCCAGAGAGCCTCCCCTTTGGGGACCCCTGCAGAGACTCGGGGCTATTGGCCCCAGATTGGGGGCTATAGCCCCAAAAGTGACGCCCCATTATTGCAGCTTACCAATCATTAGATGTGGTGGCTGGATTAGTAGGAACATGTTACATGCACCACCCTAAAAATGGGTGGAAGGTAACATGTTCCCAAAAGTGAACTTATCCTTTAAATACACAAATAAATTGAAGCCAAACTCCAGCTAATACTATAGTTATAGCAACAGTTTTGTTCCTTTTGGGATAAAGGCCTGGCTTAGCTTACTAATTGACTGGATTGTTTAGGTTTTTTCCTCATATTACATAGTTTTGGTGAACTTAAAGGAGACTATACAGGTATTGTATATTCCGATTCTATAGCGTATGGCCAGCTTTAGGCTTAACAGCAAACACGTAGTGTAAGGGCCTGCCCAACCACAGACTCTTTCTAATTATTGTTTTTTCAACAGTCATGAAGCAGGGATGCTATTCACTATCCCTGATTTACACATGACCAATGGAAGGAGCATTTTTCAAATCTGCATATGAATTGCAAAAGCAATTTGGTTAAATGAAGCATCAGAAATAATTCAGGTAAATGTTATGAAGCCCAACTGAAAATACACTATTGCAGAACGGAGAGTTAGAAGTTATATAATAATGATATACACTACATTACCAAAATTGGGACGCCTGCCTTTACACGCACATAAATTTTAATGGCATCCCAGTCTTAGTCTGTAGGGTTCAATATTGAGTTGGTCCACCCTTTGCAGCTATAACAGCTTCATCTCTTCTGGAAAGGCTGTTCACAAGGTTTAGGAGTGTGTCTATGGGAATGTCTGACCATTCTTCCAGAAGTGCATTTGTGAGGTCAGACACTGATGTGGACAAGACGACCTGGCTCGCAGTCTCCACTTCAATTCATACCAAAGGTGTTCTATAGGGTTCAGGTCAGGGCTCTGTGCCGGCCAGTCAAGTTCCTCCACCCCAAACTCGCTCATCCATGTCTTGGACCTTGCTTTGTGCACTGGTCCAAATCATTTGGTGGAGGGGGGATTATGATGTGGGGTTGTTTTTCAGGGGTTGGGCTTGGCCCCTTAGTTCCAGTGAAGGGAACTCTTAAGGCGTCAGCATACCAAGACATTTTGGACAATTTCATGCTCCCAACTTTGTGGGAACAGTTTGGGGATGGCCCCTTCCTGTTCCAACATGACTCCACACCAGTGCACAAAGCAAGGTCCATAACGATATGGATAAGAGAGTTTGGAGTGGAGAAACATAACTGGCCTGCACAGTCCCGATCTCTACCCTATATAACACCTTTGGGATGAATTGGAGCAGAGACTACGAGCCAGGCCTTCTCGTCCACATCTGTGTCTAACCTCACAAATGCGCTTCTGGAAGAATGGTCAAACATTCCCATAGGCACACTCCTAAACCCTGTAGGCAGCCTTGCCAGAGTTGAAGCTGTTATAGCTGCAAAGGGTGGGCCAACTCAATATTGAACCCTATGGACTAAGACTGGGATGCCATTAAAGTTCATGTGCGTGTAAAGGCAGGCGTCCCAATACTTTTGGTAGTATAGGGGGTTACTACAAGTGCAAAGCACACTTGAAGTTGCACTGAAAGTGCACTTGGAAGTGCAGTCGCTGTAGATCCGAGGGGGACATGCATGGAAAATAAAAAACGGCATTTTAGCTTGCACATGATTGGATAATAAAATCAGCAGAGCTTCCCCTAATTTCAGATCTACCCCTCGGATTTACAGCGACTGCACTTCTAAGTGCACTTTCAGTGCAATTTCAAGTGCACTTTGCACTTGTAGTTTGCACTTGTAGTGCAAAGTGAATTTGCCTTTCGTAAATACTCCCATGGTGTATATTTGTGTGTGTGTGGGTACACAGTTACGTCCTTGTAAACATTACATTATTTAATAACGCATTCATATTTTATTAATTCGGGTTAGTTAGGAAGCTTTGTTACTTTTTTAATTTGGTTTTCCTGTTCTTCCAATCATTCTGTAATTGAAAGTGTATTAATGGTCAGCACTTCTGTCTTGCAGCAATGGGGTCATTGGTTTGACTTTTAACCAGCATGCTACCTGCATGGAGTGTGCATATTCTCCCTTTGTTTGCATGGGTTGGCCCCAGTTTCCTCCCACACTTCAAAGTTATGCTGGTAGGTTCATTGGCTCCTGTCTAAATCGGCCCTAGTATGTGTATGCATGCATGCAATGCGAAGTAGGGATTTTAGATTGTAAGCTTCTTGAGGGCAGGGACTAATGTGAATGTACAGCATGTAACTTGCTGTATAACTACCTCTAATAAATAACGTCAGAACTGGCCGGAGTCAAGTGCAATCAGAGTAGAGTGAAGAAGGGAAAAGTAAGCTGCTGCTTTCAGTGCATCTTCATATAGAAACCTGCACCCAATGGAGCCTGTACAGAAGTATATGGGCTGATTTACTAAAGGCAAATAGACTGTGCACTTTGCAGTTGCTCCAGAGCTTAGTAAATGAGCAGAAGCTCTGCTGACTTCCATCATCCAATCATACGCAATCAAAAATGCAGTTTTTAAAATTTTCTCTGCATGTGATTGGGTTTTCCTTGCAAAGTGACTCTTTACCTCATTTACTAAGCTCTGGAGCAGCTCTTTGCAAAGTGCACAGTCTGTTTGTCTTCAGTAAATCGACCCCCTTCGTCTTCAGTAAATCGACCCCATAGTGTCTGTGTGTGACCGGACAGATTCAAGACTTTTTTTTCAAAACAGATCAGAAAATAAATTCAGTCTGAATCCCAACCAGGACACTACCTGCATTGAGTTTACCTCCGGGTGCTCCGGTTTCCTCCCACACTCCAAAGACATGCTAGTAGGTTAATTGGCTTCTGTCTAAATTGGCCCTAGTATATGAATGTATGCATGCAATATGAGGATTGTAGACTCATTGAGGGCAGGGACTGATGTAAATGTACAATATACATGTAAAGCGCTAGGTAAATTGCTAGTGCTATATAAATATTTGAAATAAATAAAAGAAGACATTATAGTCAATTTTTACGTGCCCAATTAAAACAAACCAGTGTAGTGTCCATGCAAGACAAAGAATCAGATTTGTTTTAAAAGAGAACTAAATGGGAATTTTAAAAAACAAACACACACTTACCTCGGTGACACACCGATGCTGCATCTGTCCCCAGCCACCTCTAAGACCGAGAACTGAGCGATCAAAGACTGCTGATCGCTCAGTTCTCAGTGAGCAGAGAGTGGCGAATGTCAGTCGCCGCTCTCTGCTCTGTCCCTGCAGTGCTCACTGGAGTGCTGGTCTGTGGAGGGGATGGAGGGGCTGGCTCAGGCTTTCAGCCTCAGGGTCCAGGCATATGGGGGGATCCCAACATTAAAGTCTGGGCTAACTGAGTGATGTCAGCTGACAGCGAGAGAACTTCTTTTATAATGCCCCTTAACAGCAGATACTCCATCTTTCCTTCACTCTTTCTCCACCTGTTATGCTTTTTATATGTGTGAAGATCTTAGTTTTTTTCCTTAACTGCGACCCATATGCTCATACTTTATAAATGAGCCAACATGATGCCCACCTGAACGCTTTTTGGCCATAGTAGCAATGTTTCAGGGCATCTTCATTTTATAAATGTTAATACAGCAAGAATGAGTTAGAATCACTGCCATGTTTGTATTGTTGTATGTATATATGTTGGGGTGTATCTGTCCTTGCTTGATCTATCTATCTCAATATCCATCTATTTATCTATCTCAATATCCATCTACCGTATATACTCGAGTATAAGTCGTTCCGAGTATAAGTCGAGGCCCTAATTTACTACAAAAAAATGGGAAAAACTTATTGACCCGAGTATAAGACGAGGGTGAGAAATGCACAGCTACTGTAAGTGGAAAAGAGGGTCAACAATGCCCATTTGCAGCATCACTGTGCCCATTTGCATGCCTCACTGTGCCCATTTGCAGCCATAGGTCCCCTGAACTTCAAACTCGGTAGTTAAGGGTTCCTAGATGCCCCCTAGCTGCAGCCAAAATTTGAGGTCTCTGAACCCAAAGGGTCCTGAAATGACATTGCTGCAGATGGACACAGTTGACCAAATTTGGGGCCCTGTATCTCAGGGCCACTTAGTGCTAGGAACCCCAAATTTAGTGTGCAAACCCAGTGGAACTAGCACCATGAAATTTCCAAAGCTGGGGTTTCTAGCACCAAGTGGCCCCGAGATACAGGGCCCCAAAAATCAGTTCAGAAAATGTCAAGCACTTTTCTGCAGCAGAAAATGACATTTTCCGAATTGGTTTTGGGGCCCCGTATCTCAGGGCCACTTAGAGCTAGGAACCCCAGCTTTGGATATGTTATGGTACCAGTTCCAATGGGTTTACACACCAAATTTGGGGTTCCTAGCACCAAGTGGCCCTGAGATATGGGGCCCCAAAGTCGGTTTAGAAAATGTCAAGCACTTTTCTTCAGCAGAGAATGACATTTTCCGAACCGATTTTGGGGCCCCGTATCTCAGGGCCACTTAGAGCTAGGAACCCCAGCTTTGGATATGTTGTGGTACCAGTTCCACTGTGTTTGCATACCAAATTTGGGGTTCCTAGTACCAAGTGGCCCTGAGATATGGGGCTCCAAAGTCGGTTCGGAAAATGAAATTTTTTGCTGCAGAAAAGTGCTTGACTCCAGTATAAGTCGAGGGGGGCACTTTCAGCACAAAAAAATGTGCTGAAAAATTCGACTTATACTCGAGTATATACGGTATTTATCTATCTCAATATCCATCTATTTATCTATCTCAATATCTATCTCAATATCTCTCTCTCTCTCTCTCTCTCTCTCTCTCTCTATCTATCTATCTATCTATCTATCTATCTATCTATCTATCTATCTATCTATCTATCTATCTATCTATCTATCTATCTATCTATCTATCTATGCAATATGAGAAATGAGGGGAAATCTACCCAGTGGGAATGCAGACAGCAGTAAAAACCTAGGCAGTTCTATACCCCAGTCTATGATGTGTGCAGTACATAGGAGAGCACACAGGCACATTAAAGACTGCTCTACCTTCGGGTCTTTCTCCTCTTCCCATAGGGGGTCCCTCTTCAGTACACCCCTTGCCAAGTCCTTGGAGGACCAGCTTTGGGGGTCCCTATGAAATGGGTTCCACCTGGGTTTGGCCTAGGTTGACCTGAGTGCTTTGCCCCTTTCAGTAGCCTTGTGCCCAGGGAGGTTCAGAGATGCAGGCCTTCCTTCTTCGAAGGTTGGTCCTATTGTGTACCCTCATGCACTATTTTGTGTGCTGTGATTTCTTGGTTCACCTTTTCTGTTCTGTTTTGACAAGCACTGCTCTACATCACAATGTGAAATGACGAGCACTTCCTTTGCACACTGGTGGTGTTGATGTTGCTTCTACTTTGTAAAAGAACTGGTTTTATGGGATACCACTGATGGAATGTTGGTTGGCAGCATTCACTAGCATTACAAAGACATGACAACCATTCAGCCGTTCAGTATGTTGCACTTATGAGCAAGTTAAGGTTCTTTCTAATGCCTAGCATCCTAGAGATTTAAAGACGAGCACTACAAGCAGCAGGCAGCATGGAGTGACTATGAGCAGAGAAATAGGAAAGCAAGAGTGGATTAAATAAAGTGCAGATAGCATAAGCAGTAGACATCATGCAGCATGCAAGTACTTACCTGTATGGACAGTCATCTGTGTGTTTATTTATCAGAGCTTGTAGAAATTAAATTAGCCCTACAGAATCACAGCCCTCATTGTCTTCACTTGAACAACTGACCTATGTTTTAACTGAGTTAACAAAAGGATTTAATGTATTATTAAAGTAGAACTATAGGCAAATATATATATATATTGTATTTTAGATCGGGTTATAACCCTCCCTTACTCTATTATTTTTCACCATCTGTGTCCCATTGCAGAGATTTTCCTTCACTTCCTGTCCTATAGCAAAACAGGAAGTCAGAGGAAATCCCTGCCAATTAGGAGAATTCCTTGGGGACCCCCAGGTCACCAGAACTAGTGTCCCTATCGGAAGATTTCCCCTCTATTACTTTTCTGGGGATTTTCTTTTACTTTAATTTTCAATGATAATGGTAAACAGGATAAATAGAGAAGGTGAATCTCCCTAACGGGGGCACAGACAGCAGTAAAAACTGACAGGTGTTCTAATTCCTCTCCACTCCATCCAAAACTAAAAAAAAATGCATTTAGTTATACTTTAATGTGTAACACACTTCTTTTCATAGGAGGACAACACTATGATATCCACAGAGGAACAGTGTTGTCACTCTAGGATGCTCTCCTGATTTGGACTGCAGACACCTCCCCCTCTCCTTATCTCCATTACATAGGGGAAGGGTTTTTGTAGTTCACAGAAGATAGTTGGGAAAGCTGATAAAATTGAGATTTTAGTCCAGAACAAAGGAAGTTACAAGGACTCTAGATCTTTGCTTCTTAATAAATCAGCTTGAATTGTATTTATGAAGATCTGGTTGGTTCGCTCTGATAAATAAAGAGCACAGTGACGAGATCTTAGAGATTTGTGAATTAAGTGCACTCAAGCTAGTCTGATTAAACTTACATCCGTTATAGTGTTCAGAGCAGTATCTGCGCCAATGCTGAAATCTGAACCGGGGACATTGTTGGAGACAGTGGCGGGCACCATAACCATAGGAATACAGAACTCCTCATATTTCCCTCGGGCAACAGTCAGCTCCATCAGTCCCAGGTAGGCCTGGAATGCACAGGCACGGTGTAGGAAGGAAAAAGAAGACACAACAGTCGTTGTATGGGTGGAACAAGATCTTAATGGAGCCATGGGGAGAGCCATAACTACCACAGCACACAGATAGACTGGCAAAGGAACCACTACACATACTAAAATAAAAGACAAATAATCTAAAAAAACAAAAAAATTAAACAATCACATAATGTAAACAAAACATACATCAAATGAGTTTAAACAGATAAACTTGTAAAATTTGTATTCAGAAAAAAAAAAAGGTGAATGATAAAGTCATAAGCCTCTAAATGAGAAAATAATTAAAAATATCACAAATGGACATTATGTTAGAAAATATGTTTTATTATTATAATGACTTATATTAATGACCAATATGTAGAATGTTTGATATGTTTTATACTATTATCCGCAATCATATAGTTTCTGATATTCAGGACACACACTTTCCAAATAAAAGTGACTCTTTCTATTTATCCAATAGCTCACCTGTTCAAGAAGTGTGGATATACCAAATTCCAAAGGCCCATATATTTAAAAGGAGCCATATCTCAGCTCTCCAGCCACCGCCAATACTTTGGTTCACAAACAGAGTATGAATGTGTCCCCCATGTGAGGGCCGTGTTTAGCTGTACAGTAATGCACAGGTGTTCAGTACATCTCCGAGCAGGCGGTCCCATTGATTGTCAATTGGGATGCAGCGGCTGCACAGATACAGACGTTGCTCCCAATCTGACATCCAGGCAGGAATGCAGACAGTGTGAGGTTGTGCTACTAAATGCAATTAGACTGTGTACTTTGCAAGTGTGGTTGCTCCAAAGCTTAGTAAATGAGGTAAAGCTCTGCTGACTTCAATCATTCAACCATGTGCAAGCAAAAATTCAGTTTTGCATGTGATTAGGTATTCTTTGCGAAGGGAAGCTTTACCTCATTTACTAAATCCACCCCTGTGTGTTTAGAGCCATGCATCCGTTACCCGCACAAATGTCTAATTGGGAGCAGCGGCTGTGTCCATCCAATAAAGGCTGGCTGGGGAGCAAATCATCTACACAACCGTCAATGTAGAACACTTGCAGCCACTGGGGAGCAGCAACACCGCAACTTTTCGATACACAGGCCATCCACACTTCGGGAGAGATTTACTAAAAGCTAGAGAGTGCAAAATCTCATGCAGATCTGCATAGAAACCAATCTGCTTCCAGGTTTTATTGTCAAAGCTTAATTGAACAAGCTGAAGTTAGAAGCTGATTGGCTACCATACACAGCGGCACCAGATTCTGAGTGCTTCTGTTTTAGCAAATCTCCCCCTTCTTCTACAGGTGAGCTATTAAGTAAAAGTGACCTTGTAGTGACAAGGCTACGTTTCCTGCAAAAATATGGCAACTGCCATTGCTGAGATGTCATTCTGAAAATACTAGTTGACTAACTGTTACTAGCTGCAGAGCTAACCCAGAACAGGTATGCAGATATAAAGATAAGGACATCTGACTTTATCTGACTATGCTAATGCCAGGGAAACCTGGGGAGTTTTTCTCAGAGGGCTAAACCAAAAAAAAAACTGGGAGATTGCTGTACTGACACAAGTGATGTTAGTACAGTGATCTCCCCCGCTGATCTAGTGTGTCCAGGCAGGGGGACTGCCCCCATCCGCCAGAAAACAGTGATCAGTGCTCGCAGCCATTGGCTACCAGCGCTGATTGGATGTTGTTTTCCAGCATGTCTGTTTGATAAACAAGCCGAATGTCAGCCAGTTCCTATTGAGCTGGCCAATGCCGGCCTATATTCAGCCAGTTTGTACCAGATTTAAACTACATACTGTACCTGTTACGTGTCAGAGACTCAGTACACAGAAAAATAAAACTTGAAGGACTATGTCTATCATATATATACTCACTTCTTTCATTTTTACAAGTAGGTAGTCACCTACTCAATTCAGTGATGTGCATGAGAGCAGCGGTTCTCTCCGCTCTCCCTCCTCATTGGCTTAAACACAGCAGTGTGAGCCACTGGCTATCAATCACAGCCAGTGAGGAGGGAGCTGGGGGTGGGGCAGAGCTGCGCTCTGTGTGTCTTATATAGAGCCAGCTCAGGAGCGAGCATGCAAGAGTGCCCCCAAAGCAAGCTGCTTGTTATAGGAGTACTCGGCTTGGGGGAGGAGCCAGGGGTGCCAGCAGGAGAACTGAGATAAGGAGGATCTGGGCTGCCCCGTGCAAAACTATTGCACACAGCAGGTAAGTATAACATGTTTGCTATTAAAGAAAAAAAAAAAAAAAACTAAAAAAAAAACTTTTTCAATCACTTTAATGATGCCATTATTTACTTCTCCTTCTCAGTTACCTGGCTATCATACCGACTCTCTTGCTTTATCAAGTCCATGGAGTCAGTTTGTAAAAATATGCTGTACAAATGTGGCAAACATTCACACAGCCACAACGAAAAATTGATAGGTTTTTTTTCCTAATATGATTATTTTCTGTGATCGTTTAGCAGCCGCAAAAGTATTTTACCTTCTTCATTAAAGCCACTAGATAGCGCTGGCGATCATAGGAAATAATAATATTTAAAAAAAATACAGCAAATTTTCATTGCAGCAGTGCGACTGTTTGTCACATTTGAACCCAAAAAGTTTATTTATAGCCAAAACTTTTCATTTTTTTTTTAAGTTTTTAAACTAAACTTTTAAATTAAACTTTTTAAACATTTTAATTTGGTCATGTTGAGGAAATTTGCATTCACTTCCTGTCCTGGAAAAGCAACAAGAAGTGAGGACAATTTCCTTTTTGGACAGTTGTCAGAGCATAAGGTGTCCCCACTGGTATTTTTCCTCTAATCTCTTGCTCTGGTGACAACTGTAATATTTTGATAAAAAAAAATTAAGCATAAAGCCACCCAGCAGGACCACAAGCAGCAATAAAAAAACTGATAGGAGCTTTAATACTTTCTTTCTCTATCCAATACTAAAGAAAAAAGAGCAAGAATACAGACTAAAGATAGCCATACGCTATACAATCTAATTGTACAATCTACTTTATTTACCATAACTATATCACACCTATCTAGCCAATCAATCTGTATCCAATCTGGCAGGCCCTGATGGCATTACATGGTTGATGGTAGGTCTAAAGGAGATTGTACTATCAGATTGTATAGTATACGGTGAGTTTAAGCCCTGGTTCACACTGATGCAATGCGGGAAACGCAGAAGATACGCTGTGTTTCCCTGAATCGCACTGCATAGCAACTGCACGGCGTCCATGTGATCTTGCGATCTGCTGTGGGCGTCAATGTTAGATTAATGACACCCTGACACAGGTCGCAAAATGCAGAGCGATTACCAGAATCACATGTTCACACCCAGGTGCGGGAAAAAAAGGGTCCTGCACCATTTCGGTGCAGATGCAATGCGATTTGAGCCATACAAAATGTATGGCTCAAATCGCACCACACAGACATTGCATGTGCAGTGCGATTCCTGTGTGAATCTCATGTGGTGTTCTGCACACACTAGTGTGAACCCCGGCTGAGACTTTTAAATTGATTGTGGCCTCCTCAATCAGCAGTAGTCTATAGAACTAGCATTTCAAAATAAGCCTAACCATGGAAGCCTCTGTATTTTTTTCATGATTGGTTTACCTTAAAAATAAATGCAATTAAATGAGCTGTATGCCTTTAAAGTGAATGTGATAGGAAAGTTCATAAAGCAGCACTGGTAGAGCACAGCAGGTACCATCCAGGGGTCTGAGTGCCAGGGTTCCCCCAATATCCTGACCCCACCCCCTGCACCTATGTAAGGGAGCCAATTACAGTGACAGGCTAGTAGTGAGGCACAGGAAAGGGCGGGTCCAAGCTCCTGACCAGTGCTAAATCACACAGAGATATGGGGCTATCAGGGTGGTACTGGTGGGTTCAATATGTGTAGACATGGAGGTATCAGGGTGGTACTGGTGGGTTCAATATATGTAGACATGGAGGTATCAGGGTGGTACTGGTGGGTTCAATATGTGTAGACATGGAGGTATCAGGGTGGTACTGGTGGGTTCAATATGTGTAGACATGGAGGTATCAGGGTGGTACTGGTGGGTTCAATATGTGTAGACATGGAGGTATCAGGGTGGTACTGGTGGGTTCAATATGTGTAGACATGGAGGTATCAGGGTGGTACTGGTGGGTTCAATATGTGTAGACATGGAGGTATCAGGGTGGTACTGGTGGGTTCAATATGTGTAGACATGAAGGTGACAGCTCTGTTGTGCCAGGGACACTTTAGGAACTTCCGTATGACTATGAATTTGTGTCACAAAATAAATTACAGATGAGACAGACTATGACAAGCTATCATTATAGACTATAACATTAAACATGTTACTAAAGAGGTGGACAAGTACGAGTGTAATACAAGAGATCAGATATTTACCTCAAACCCTCCAATGACAAGCAGGGCATTGATGCTATTAGAACGTATCTGTTCAGCGATTTGGTCAAAATATTTAGCAGGAAGAGTTCTGAAATAAAAAAAAAAATACATTATTTGCTAAAATATCCAGACAGACATGGTTTGGAATTCTGGGTAGAGGCAGTTGAGGATCTACAGCTGGCGGTATTATCTATAACGGCCTACACACACCAAGGTGTCGTAAAAGTGCTACAAAGCATATTCACACCACCCAAACTGCAGGAATACATTGATCAGCTATAACTTTATGACCACCCACCTAATATTAGGTATGTCCTCTTTTTGCCACCAAAATGACCTGTTGAGGCATGGACTCCAGTAGACCACTGAAGGTATGCTGTGGTATCTGGCAATAAGCTGTCAATAGCAAATCCTGTAAGTTGCGAGATGGGGCCTTCATGGACTTGTTTTTTCCAGCACATACCACAGATGCCCAATTGGATTGCGATCTGTAGAATTTGGAGGCCAAGTCAAAACCTCAAACTCATTGTTGTGTTCCTCAAGCCATTTTTTGTCCATTTTTGAAGTGTGTCAGGGCGCATTATCCTGCTAAAAGAGGCCACTGCCATCAGGGAAAACAGTTTCCATGAAGGGGTGTACTTGGTCAGCAACAATGTTAAGAAAGATTGCCCAAAGCATCACACTGCCTTCTTCCCATAATGCATCTTGGTGCTATCTCTTCCCCAAGTGACGCACATGCATCCAGCCATCCTCATGATGTTAAAGAAAATCTGATTCATTGGACCAGGCCATCTTCTTCAATTGCCCCATTGTCCAGTGTTCTGATGCTTAGTGTATCCACTGTAGTCACCTTTGGCTGTGGACACGGGTCAGTATGGGCACCCTGACTGGTCTGCAGCTACGCAGTCCCATACACAACAAGCTGCAATGCCCATTTTTTCTGCTTTCAACACATCAACTTTAGGGACAACATTTTTCCTTCCTGCATTTTATATCCCACTGACTTTCAGATACCATTGTAAGGAGGTAATCAATGTTATTCACTTTACCTTTCATTGGTCATAAAGTTATGGCTGTTCGGTGTAGAGCTTCCAATATGGAGCTATGGGGTTTTTCACATTATTGTGTTGCATTACGGTACATTACAGTTGCTTTAATGAATGGTTTCAATGAATGAATTTAATGGTTCTTGAAAAATGTGCATTACACTATAGTCAATGGTAACACAGTAATAATGGAGTATACATTTTAATGGATCGACTTCAGTACTACAACCAACCTGTCAGATTTTTTTGTAATGCGATCACTACCAGTGGCTATAACCAAAAGCAGTGATCATTGTATTCTGAAGGCTGGGAAACCTCCCGCTGTCTAAAGACATTAGTGAATGGGAGAGATTCTATCAACACTGACTGTGTTGATGGAGAAATAGAGCGATTGTTTAAGGTATGGTCTGCCTTATACTGAACATGCTCACAGGCAGGAACAGCACAAGGATAACCTAATGTTCTGTTGCCCCTTCATTGTCCAAATACAGCCTAGGGGACAAGAGGTGACCAACCATTTTTTTTTCTATAGTCCCTCATCAGATGGATAAGTACCATCACCATGAATGTGAGTTGAGAAGGTTGGAAAGCTGTAGGCCATCTATGTAGGCCATATAATTGATACCTTGAGATGGAGATTCATTTTTTTGCCTGATGTTCTGCTTTAAGACCTCCACATGATTAACCACTTAAATATGTAGCTTACTTAATTTACTTTACTAAGATAAACTTACCTTTTGGTTCCCAAAAGAGATCCACCCTGACCAGTCCAGCCACCAACATCTCCCCAGTTTATCTCTTTCACCTGCAGAAACAAAAGTGTGACTTTTTATACTTCGTTTTATATTATCCTGCAAAAATATGCAGAGATCCAATGCATTCTAAGCGTGGAGTGCGATCACCCAATACTCAAATATTAGGGAGAGGAACTGGGCATACAGCGTACAATCAAAGTACTTTGTCAGGGTTTTGGCTACTTTCACACTGAGGCGCTTTTCAGGAGTTTTAGCGCTAAAACTAGCGCCTGAAAATCGCCTCTTCCCCAGTATGAACGCCCGGGTGTACTTGCAGGACAGAAAAAAAAAGTCTTGCAAGGAGCATCTTTGAAATCAATGAGCAGCGTTGCTAAAGCGCCTGCAAATCACTTTGGCAGCGGCGCTTTTAACCCCTTGTTAACCCCTTCTTTGGGGTTAAAAGCGCTCTGCTCCCGCCCGCGCAGCGCTGGCTAATGCTTGGGCAGTCTGAGTGTGAATGTAGCCATAGGGCATACAATGTACACCCGAAGATTGCAATTGGGTGATACTTATCCAACATATTCAGCTCAACATTCTAATATTTTCTTTTCATTTTCAATTCATTTTTCGTTGTGACTCTTGATGTAAGGCCTATCTTTATTAAAATATTTATACTATATAATAATGGTCCAGTTTGCAAAATAAGAACAGAAGGGCGCAATCTGAGTGTAGTATATTAACAGATTTATTGTGGTGAAAAGACAAATGACAACTCACATTGTAACAGTTAAAATTAGGCTTATCACATAGTAAGGGCTTCCAATGGTCAGTCTCACAAAAACAGAGAACCTCAAACTAGGATAGAAACACTAGAGATAGGCAGATACACCTGCAGAACCAAGAGAACACACTGGGGGGGACTTTCCATGCTGCAAGTTAGAGGAAGAGGCTCCCCATCCCAGATGCATGAGCCGACACATTGCATACAAGAAGTGTCATTTCTTCTTCCCAAGTGAGTTGCTAATTTAGTAGTATTTCTCAGAAAATGTAATGCTGCACTTGGTTTGGTGCGCCCCTCTGGATCCTGCAAATGCATCCATCCACCCACTGTTACTATCCTGGTGTGAGATTTCATGTTGTTGGGAGACTGATCATCCGAAGCCCTTACTATGCGGTGAGCGTGATTTTAACTGTTACAATGTAAGTTGCCATTTCACTACAATAAATCTGTTAATATACTACACTCAGATTCTGCCCTGCTGTTTTTAATATCTGTTTGCCTTGAGATATTTTAGTCTCTTTAGAGGTGCTGCATCTGGTGCATTGAGATCAGCAGATAGTTAACATGAACGGTGCAAGTGGGCTCTATGAACTTTTTAGCTGTTCTGCAGAGACATTTATGTACACACAACACTTATTGCGCCATATACCCCATTCAGTAGCGGCTGGTACTCCACGTTGCTTGGTCAGTCGATCCCCCCACCCCCCCTCCTGTCGCTCGCTCATCTGCCCACCAGCCCCGCACTTACCCCTATGCAATGTTAATTCAATCACTATTGTCACACAACTGGGTGGGCTCAGGGCAATGCGCCCCAAGCCTACCCTTTTTTTAAGCCAATTAGAGCCTCGGGCTCTTATCATGTGCTTCCAAAAAAAAACATTTAAATCTCTGCGTCCGGCACCCTGCATGTAGATTAGGGTCCGGGCGCATGGATTAGAAGGATAGCACCCCTGCGCCCTTTATGGACGGGCCGCCACTGACCCCATTACTACTGTATATAACAGTTTGCAAAATGTTTTCAGAGTAAATGAAAGACAAGAATACCTTAATAGACTGAATATAAATAATAATACACGCCTGATTATCTCTTCAGTAGCTTGAGTTTATTTGTGTATATATATATATATATATATATATACACACAGTGGGGATGGAAAGTATTCAGACCCCCTTAAATGTTTTACTCTTTGTTATATTGCAGCCATTTGCTAAAATCAATTAAGTTCATTTTTTTACTCATTCATGTACACACAGCACCCCATATTGACAGAAAAACACAGAATTGTTGACCTTTTTTTTCAGATTTATAAAAAAAGAAAAACTGAAATATCACATGGTCCTAAGTATTCAGACCCTTTGCTGTGACACTCATATATTTAACTCAGGTGCTGTCTATTTCTTCTGATCATCCTTGAGATGGTTCTACACCTTCATTTGAGTCCAGCTGTGTTTGATTATACTGATTGGACTTAATTAGGAAAGCCACACACCTGTCTATATAAGACCTTACAGCTCACAGTGCATGTCAGAGCAAATGAGAATCATGAGGTCAAAGGAACTGCCTGAAGAGCTCAGAGACAGAATTGTAGCAAGGCACAGATCTGGCCAAGGTTACAAAAACATTTCTGCTGCACTTAAAGCTGAGTTCCACACAAAAATGGAACTTCCGCTTTTCGGAACCCTCCCCCCTCCGGTGTCACATTTGGCACCATTCAGGGGGGAGGGGGATGCAGATACCTGTCTAAGACAGGTATTTGCACCCACTTCCGGCATAGACTCCCATGGGAGTCTATGCCTCTTCCCGTCTCCACCGCGCTGTCTGCTGGGACACACATGGGTCCCAGAGACAGCGGGGACCAGTTAGGAAGCGCAGCGCGACTCGCGCATGCGCAGTAGGGAACCGGGAAGTGAAGCCGCAACGCTTCACTTCCTGATTCCCTCACCTAGGATGGCGGCGGCAGCTGCCGAGAACTGAGTGGGTCCTCGGCCTCGCCTGCCGACATCACTGGACCCTGGGACAGGTAAGTGGCGATGTATTAAAAGTCAGCAGCTGCAGTATTTGTAGCTGCTGGCTTTTAATATTTTTTTTTTTTGGCGGTTTAGGTGGACCCCCGCTTTAAGGTTCCTAATAGCACAGTGGCCTCCATAATCCTTAAATGGAAGACATTTGGGACGACCAGAACCCTTCCTAGAGCTGGCCGTCTGGCCAAACTGAGCTATCGGGGGAGAAGAGCCTTTGTGAGAGAGGTAAAGAAGAACCCAAAGATCACTGTGGCTGAGCTTCAGAGATGCAGTCGGGAGATGGGAGAAAGTTGTAGAAAGTCAACCATCACTGCAGCCCTCCACCAGTCGGGGCTTTATGGCAGAGTGGCCTCTCCTCAGTGCAAGACACATGAAAGCCTGCATGGAGTTTGCTAAAAAAAACACCTGAAGGACTCCAAGATGGTGAGAAATAAGATTCTTTGGTCTGATGAGACCAAGATAGAACTTTTTGGCCTTAATTCTAAGCGGTATGTGTGGAGAAAACCAGGCACTGCTCATCACCTGTCCAATACAGTCCCAACAGTGAAGCATGGTGGTGGCAGCATCATGCTGTGGGTGTGTTTTTCAGCTGCAGGGACAGTATGAGTGGTTGCAATCGAGGGAAAGATGAATGCGGCCAAGTACAGGGATATCCTGGACGAAAACCTTCTCCAGAGTGCTCAGGACCTCAGACTGGGATGAAGGTTTACCTTCCAACAAGACAATGACCCTAAGCACACAGCTAAAATAACGAAGGAGTGGCTTCACAACAACTCCATGACTGTTCTTGAATGTCCCAGCCAGAGCCCTGACTTAAACCCAATTGAGCATCTCTGGAGAGACCTAAAAATGGCTGTCCACCAACGTTTACCATCCAACCTGACAGAACTGGAGAGGATCTGCAAGGAGGAATGGCAGAGGATCCCCAAATCCAGGTGTGAAAAACTTGTTGCATCTTCCCAAAAAGACTCATAGCTGTATTAGATCAAAAGGGTGCTTCTACTAAATACTGAGCAAAGGGTCTGAATACTTAGGACCATGTGATATTTCAGTTTCTCTTTTGTAATAAATCTGCAAAAATGTCAAGAATTCTGTGTTTTTCTGTCTATAAAAAACATAGACAGAAAAATTTAAGGGGGGCTGAAAACTTTCCGTCCCCACTGTGTGTGTGTGTATATATATATATATATATATATATATATATATACACAAAGAATTTTATATAGGAGTGAACTTCAGTTAACTCACTTGACCCTTGGCGAATCCTTCAAAGCCGTCACTGACTGCAAACATCTTGTGTCCTTCAGTAATGCCCACTCTTACTGCGGAGCGCACAGCAGCATTCATTCCTGCGGCCGGAGCCCCCACGTTCAGGACAGCCACATTAAAGTTACTCTGGAAAGAACAGACCGCAAGATATAAACACAGAACAGCAAGACCTCAGCAGACAAGCACAGCATCAAGCAGGGAAGTCAAAATAAACACAGCAAACCTACGCACTTGAAAGAAATTCCTATAACTGCAGCAACTCCAAACTGGCAAAGCGTGCCCTAGCATTATAGTACACAGGTTTTAGAATCATTTAAAGTAGATTTCTATTCTGTGACTGCTGTCTAAAAACTGACATTAATTAGAGGGATTGAAGCCCTTATCATGAGATAATATACTGCTGCCATACTATTAGGTTTGTTCTTTAAAAGATAGGTGTGTCCCAATGCAGATCCCGCTGTCTAAGATGGCATTTTCATTCACTTTGTTGAGATTTCCTCTCACTTTCTGTGGTGTCTCTGGGACAGGAAGTAAAGAAAAATTGCACCAACAGCACACAGACAGCAAGAAAAAAAAAAAAAAAACACAGGGTTTTTTTTTAACCCCTAGCCTATCCAAAATGTTTTTTTTTAAAAAATCAGCATGAGATACACTTTAATGTCTAATTCAGGAAAGCATGTCTTCTAATGTTATCACATGATGTGCTGACAGTGTTGTTTCCTTTTCTATATTTATACTTTATTAACCAATATATTTTTTTTAACCAGGAAAATAAGTTTAGCATTCATAATGAAGAAAAAAAAAAGAAAAAAATTTTTTTTATATATACACATTTTTTTTATTTTATTTTTTATTGCAGTTACAGTATTTATGGGTATGAGACAGTAAAGGTAATAGGTATTACTACATCTAATAAAATGTAACATTGTAACATTTTCAATCCTATAACCAAAATGACAATTTAATATTTAGTAAGAAGGAGGGAATTGCATTATAGGGAGGCCAGGTAAATGGTCACATATGATGCAGACTTACTGGACACTTTATGGCATGCCACATTCTTGTGTTTCACTGTTATCCTTTTTTTATACATGTTAGTCTTTTCTCTAAGCCGTCCTAATTGAGACCTCTGTGATAGCATCTTTGTAAGTGATACATAATGCCATAATTATTAAAGAATGTACGTAATGGAACCTTGCCATTGATCCAGATATGGTATTTGCAAATATTCCAATGGATCTTAAAAGATTATCCCACTATCACCGTAATTAATACAAAACACCCAATATTTATCCTCCCGAGCTCCCTTCCTCCACAGTACTGGTCTTTCTCTCCAACAAGGACCATTTTATTCTCCAGACTACAGACAGACAGACAGAACCTTGTGTTCTATTCACTTGTTAACTGTCATACTGTTCAAGTGATACAGAGAATGCATCAAACAGTTGCAAGATTCTTCTTTTTTATAGACATATAAAGGAGAAGTAGAGTCAAAGCTCTTTTGGCCATGCTTCTCATGTGGGTCACAGGAGCGCATTTAGTTCTGCACTCCTGTGATCCATATTCAGCCAACAGCGGACTAAAGTCCACTGACATTACTCAGCTAGTCCAGACTCTGCAGGGATTCTGACTTTAATGTCGGGATCCATCCATATTCCTGACTGGCAGGTGGCTCGGCCTCTCAGCGTGCTGATGAGGACCCGAGCCAGTCGCATCTGCCCCCTGCACAGCCCAGTGGTCCAGTGAGGGGCAAACCAGAGAGCCAGTGACTAACAGCCACCACTCTGCTCAGTGAAGACCGAGAAATGAGTGATCAGCGATCATGTGATTTGTCAGTTCTTGGGCTTAGAGCCAGCAGGGAACATCTGCAGCATCGGATCAATGAATATGAGTATGAATGTTTGCTTTTTTTTTGTTTTCCCTCACTTCTTTTTTAACTGTCTCCACATTGTGTGGCACACATTGAATGTAATCTGTAAATTACTTAACCAGTATAATAGCACTATAAGTAAAGAACAAAGGCAACTACAAGGCCTCCCTGTTCTGTAAATGATAGCTGGACACCATGATAATTACTTCTGACTTTCCCAACATTTATAAAACATTTGTTGCATGAATGTCAGAAGCATTGGTGCAAGCTGAACAAATGCTGCTTTTTCTAAGACCCCTTTCACACTGCGGCGGTTTGCAGGCGCTATTGCGCTAAAAATAGCGCCTGCAAATCGACCAGAAACAGCCGCTGCTGTGTCTCCAGTGGAGCAGTGCGCTAGCAGGATGGGAAAAAAAGTCCTGTTAGCAGCATCTTCGGAGCGGTGAAGGAGCGGTGTATATACCGCTCCTTCACCGCTCCTGCCCATTGAAAGCAATGGGGCAGCACTGCTATACTGCCGGCAAAGCGCCTCTGCGGTGAAAGGGGACTAAGATATTAATGCCTGTATCATCAGCGCCATCTAGTGGCCAAAATGCAGTAAAGTTTTCTGAAATACCTCAGTTAGAAAACGATACTAAATTTTGGCCACTAGATGAAGCTGATGATACAGGAAGCTCTTAGAAAAATGATGTGGCATTTCATTCAGGTTGGACTAATGTCTCCAACATTCGTGCAACAAATATTTCATAACTAGATCCCTAACAGTGGCATTTGCACAGAGAAAGGGTTTATTTCAAACATGTTGGAAATCTATTTGACCTCATGCTTGGAATCAGTTACTCTTCATCCTGTTCACAGTAATAAGTGTTGCAAGCAATGCTTGAAATGGCGGAATTGCATTTGCAATACAGCATAGTGTGTACAGCCAGAGTAATGAACCCTGAGATGGGGTTCCTGAAATGTATTGGCGCTGTTCTAAAGAGACACTCCTATATACCAGGGATCTCAGTGCTCCAATGACGCACTCTAACCAGTGACTTGTATATGAAACTGTACCATCTAATGTGTATAACTGAAGTAAATAAAGTGACTGGTGCTAAATACAGCTAATAGCTAACAATGTTATAATTCATAAATGTGATAAGAAATACAATCTTATTTAAAGTAAATAGTGCTATAGTGAACAAGTTGATAAACACAGTCCTTTTGTAAACACAAACACAAAACGTTCCATGGCTCCAAACCGGAAGCAACGCAAAGATGATAGAAGCTCCTCCCTACACGTTTCGTCACCTGGAGCGGCCGGTTTAGAGACGTGGAATGCGAATCGTCCCAGCTTCCTGGTTTTAAATGTTTTAAGCATACAGAGAGGATGTGAGTATGCCTTCTACTGTACAAATTCAATAAAACTTTTGGAAAAGGGTATTATGCTATAGGAGCATCTTTTCTCTACATTTGGGTGGCATGAATGAATACCTAAAAGAGCAAAGCAAAGAACGGTCTCCAAAGGAATGGATCTGGAAACTGCTGCACAGTGGCAAACACTGTAAATGTGAAACACCCCTTTGAGGGGTGAGTGTTTCCGGTGAGTGCAATACCTCTAGAGGGCACCTTAAGAAGCACCAGCACAAAGGACACACGATTGAAGAGCACTTTTTGCAAAAAAAGACTTTGTGTTTATAAAAGTACTGTGTTTATCAACTTGTTCACTATAGCACTAGTCACTTTAAATAAGATTGTATTTTTTGTCACATTTATGAATTATCACATTGTTAGCTATTAGCTGTATTTAGCACCAGTCACTTCATTTACTTGAATTTTGCACATTATATTGTACAGTTTTATATACAAGTCACTGGTTAGAATGTGTCATTGGAGCACTCAGATCCCTGGTATAGGACTGTCTCTTTAGAACACACCTACTGTTTCAATCCAATTAACTCTATATTCCACTTAGGTGGCTGTATTAGTAGGGGCAGAAGTTCAAATGATATATTCAGCTATCTACATGGGACCACCAACAATCTCTTCTCAATTCCTGAAATGTATGCCCTGAATTTTCAAATCTTCGTTTCTATGGATAGCCAAGATTGTTCTGCTTCAGACACGTGTATAACTTTCTTTCTATAATTCAACCTTTTAATTATTCTATTACCAAAACAATATGTTCTCACTGATGTAAGATGATCTATTAGATCAGGTGAAGATTATTCGGGGTTATGACTAAGGCCTTACAGGCTGAAATGCGTCAACTGATTTAATCAGCGTTTGTTCACTGTGGCTATTCAATAAAATGAAGAAATTTTAAGAGCAACAACCGGAGTGCGGATCATTTTTTCTACATTACTCTATTCAGCCAGCGACTGTGGATCGAGCACCTGGGAGCTCTGTTATCTATGTGGTGTATGGGTAGTAGCACTGACTTTTCTGTTTATACTTTGAAGATTGTTCGGGATACCAGCAGACAGCACTACCATTTCTTCCCCCTGGCAACACTTGATTGGATTTTAGAGGTTTTTTAGCAGATATTTATCATTTATCATTATTTGCTTTGAAGTTTCCCCCCATCCCTTACTATTGCTTAAACCTTTCTACTCGATCTATACAAGTGTGTTTGTTAGCAGGAGGGTGGTGGCTGTAGCATACCCCCAAGTCAGACCGCTATCCAATGTCTCAGCCAGTACTATCCTTACCGTGCATTATGCAGGAAATATTAGTCTGCGTCCACTGAGCGAGCGAATAGTTACTTGCTTGTTATTAGCGGGGAGTAGCAGTTAAGGCTGATTTGTACTTTGCTCATGCTTTAGTTAGACTTAGCACACATGCAAAACTGAACACAAGATAGATGGCATGCAATATAAAAGCATCATTTATAGAACCACTGGCCAGTCTGAGGCTCTATGCATAAAATTACGTACACTACAGGGGGTGCTATCCTGTTAGGAAGAAGAAGACATTGTTACTGTTTGTTAGTCATCTAATTGTGATACATCCTACCCAGATATTCTGAAAATGATGAAATAATAAAGCAATTCTCTACAAAGGTGCATTGGTGAGGGCAGGTCTCGGCCACAAACTGTTCAAAGAAGTATAGAAGAGACAGCGGAACAATTCAATCCTGTTTCAGTGACTGGTATTCCCATAGGGCATAGAGGATATTTTGGTTTAAAGTGGTTGTCACATTTTGATTTACTGTTAAGTGGTTGTAAAGTCACATCTATTATATTTTTTTATCCTCTCTGTTTTAGGAAAATTAAAATACATAATTATTAAATACAGTGTGTGTTTTCAAACTATAATGCCAATTACCTTCTTGACCCAGCTCTGCTGTGTGGTCACATGCCCCCCCTCTGCTCTCCTTCCTGATCTAAGGGAGTACAGTGGGAGGGTTGAGATTCCCTTCGGATGTATGCAACCTAGCAGAGGGAGGATATGTGACCACACAGCAGCCCTGGGCAAAGAAGCTTTTTAGCATTATAATTAAAAAAAAAAAAAAAATACACTAGGGGGTTATTTATAAAAGGCAAATCCACTTTGCATTACAAGTGCACTGCAGGTGCACTTGGAAGTGCAGTCGCTGTAAATCCGAGGGGGACATACAAGGATATTAAAAAAACAGCATTTTAGCTTGCACATGATTGGATGATAAAATCAGTAGAGCTTCCCCTCATTTCAGATCTACCCCTCAGATGTACAGCGACTGCACTTCCAAGTGCACTTGCAGTGCACTTGTAGTGCAAAGTGGATTTGCCTTTCGTAAATAACCCCCTGTGTTCCTAAAACAAAGTACAAAGTACATAATAGATGTTACTTTCCAACGTAGACGCTGAATACACAGAAGACTGATGGAGGCATGTAATCTGACCATGCTTTCATGGATCAGCAGCCATGATAAGTGTGGTTAGATTACAGAGGGGAACACAGGAAGAGGCAAGATTAACCAGGTATTGTACAACATGGAAAGGAATGAATGACACTGTGAAAGCACTATGCTATATCGAGCCTTAAAGCAGGGGTCTCCAAATTTAAAAAAAAAAGGACCAGACTACTGTCCTTCAGACTTTAGGAGGACCGGATTGTGGCCAGTGGGGGTAGAAAATGTCCCAGGCCCAGCATCAGTGAGAATAAATATGGCCTCAGGGTTGGTGGTCAGTAGGAGGGGTAGTGCCCTTATTATTGGTATTAGGAGGAGTAGTGCCCCATTATTGGTATTAGGAGGAGTAGTATTCCATCACTGGTATCAGTGGAAGACATTGTGCCCCATTGCTGGTGTCAGTGGAAGGAATAGTTCCTCATATCATTGGTAGGAATAGCGCCCCAAGGGCTGGATAAAGGCTAGCAAAGGGTCGCATCTGGCCCTCGGGCCGCAGTCTGGAGACCCCTGCCTTAAAGGAACAGGAGCATTTTCTTTTTAGAGTCACAACCACTTTAAAGACCTTTCTAAAGGTGGATCTGCACCTGGTAAGTAAAAGTAAATTTAGCCATACATTTGTGGTCATGTTGCCAAAAGTCAATATTTGAATCGACTTTTGTCAAACGAGTCAAAAGGGTAACTCTGAACAGATGCAGGTGCCAGCTTTTAGACACAATGACAGCACTGCAGATTCATCCATCAATGCTGTTTAGTTATTTCTTTCCAGCCCACCAGGCGGAAGCAAAAAAAAAAATCCAAAAGAAAAAATAATACATTTGTGCATTTAAAATAGTAGCATGCACATATTTTTGCAGAGAAAAATATATAGTTATTTTTTCCTGCAGGAGCCTGGAAAGCATTGCATCAGTGATCGGTGGATCAGGGTGCAATGTCAGGCTTCAGCAGAAAAGCCTTGCAGGTTTCAGCCTGTACCTCCGATATGGGCTGACTGTTTACAAGCTGCAGGGCTTGTGAATGAACTAGGAGATCGAGGTGAATGGGGAGTGACGGCTCCGGGAGTGACAGAGCCGCTGGGCGGCTCCTGGAGTGACAGAGCCGCTGGGCGGCTCCGGGAGTTAGAGAGCCGCTGGGCGGCTCCGGGAGTGACAGAGCCGCTGGGCGGCTCCGGGAGTGAGAGAGCCGCTGGACGGCTCCGGGAGTGAGAGAGCCGCCGCTGACATGTGCCGCTCCTCATAGTGTTGAATCCAAAAGCGGTAACTTCCATACAAAGCAGCGCGATTTTCAAACACTCAGGTCTGATTCTCAATGGTTTGTACAGTCCATGTGTTTGTGGGCGGGCTGCTGGGCCAATCAGGGAGCCGGCGGGCGGGGGAGCAGAGAGATGACATCATCTCTCACCGCCCGGCGCCTGCCCTGCATCCCTGCAGTTCCCCCCTCATCATGCAGGCAGCTGCGGCAGCAGAGAGATTACATCATCTCTCTGCTGCCTGTCTCTGGGACACAAGAGACCACCTTAGCAGGTGGCAAGTGACAATCTTCATCTGGTGACAGGCGACGTGGCAAGTGACAATCCGCAACATGTGGCAGGCGACGTGGCAAGTGACAATCTGCATCTGGTGACAGGTGACGTGGCAAGTGACAATCCGCAACGTGGCAGGCGACGTGGCAAGTGACAATCTGCATCTGGTGACAGGCGACGTGGAAAGTGACAATCCGCAACATGTGGCAGGCGACGTGGCAAGTGACATGGCAAGTGACAATCCGCAACGTGGCAGGCGACGTGGCAAGTGACAATCTGCATCTGGTGACAGGCGACGTGACAAGTGACAATCTGCATCTGGTGACAGGCGACGTGGCAAGTGACAATCCGCAACATGTGGCAGGCGACGTGGCAAGTGACAATCTGCATCTGGTGACGGGGCAAGTGACACACTCGGGGCTCCCACTGATTCTGCATTATGGTGAGTTAAACTATTTAATTTTTTAAAACAATGTAATAATAGTAATAATGCGCTTCAATCATCCTGACACCATAACAACCATGGTGCCGTGATGATTGAAGCGCCAACACCAGCCATTTCCCCGATAGATGTACCCCAAAAAATATATTTTCTGGCAGTGCCCCTCCCGAGACTAGACTCTGGATCCGCCCCTGGCTGGAACATGGTACATGGTGACCGGGAGAGGAGATCCAACACACACCCTGTGATTGACAACATCAGTTATGCAGGCTGGCCTATGAGATTGTGTAGAAGGGGCGGGGGTGCCCCTTCCCTCCACTCAGGTCTCAGATTACACTTAGCTCACCTCTCTGAGCTGTGCATTTTGTAACATCATATCCCAGCCCCCTGCTTTTGGAAGCTCAGAAAAACTTTGTAAATTTTGGACTTAGAGATGAAGAGAAGTGATGGCTGCAGATAAACAGGTACAACAGGAGGATTTGTTTAATCTCTGTGTATCACCTGAGGCCAGTCACTTCACCAGGTATATGTAAGGATTTACAACCACTTTAGGAAAGATCGAATTAAGGTGATTTGCTCTATGCTTGTACCATATAATAATATAAACACACAGTTTGGATTTAGTGAAAATCGAGTGATACACAGATACCTTTAGATGGTTACCGAGAAGATAGCCGTGTGAGATAAATAAGGTATCGAGTATTAGAAGTGCTCATTATCACTCAAAGGGATATTCAGACACAATCAAATAAAAAAAAGACATACAGCGACACAGTTCACATTACCTTTGGAAGTTCAGATATATTCTTCTTATGGCAAAGGAGCTTGTATGTGTTTAGATTGTTCTCGAAACTCCTGAAATGTTGCAATAAAAATATAAGTTAATCATACAAAACACACAAATAATCTCTCTATATAAATAACAGATTTGGATGTTCTGTACCTTCCACGCAACGTTACAGCGTCTGCAAACCTCCTTTCATCCATCGCCTTCTGCACTTCTTGGGTCTTAGTTAAAGAAGAGAAGAATATCATAATAACTGCAAATAAGGTATCTAATACAACACATACCATGTTATATTAAAAGGACAATTCCATCCAAAATGCATATTTTAGTTTATTCTGGTAAACTGAATGACACACAGGATTCCTTTATCTCCTGAGGACTTCAACACTGAGATCTCGTTTCCAGAATTCCCAGCTTTGTTCATGTTAATTAGCCATTTTTAAATCCAAATGACTGTTGTTAAACTGGCCATACATGGATTAAAATTCAGCCGGTTCAGTTTCGATCACTTAGAATGGGATTCCTACTTGATCACTAATTTAGTAACAGACATACTGTCTAATGCCGCATACACACGAGCGGACTTTCCGGCATACTTGGTCCGGCAGACCAGAGTCCGCCGAACAATCCGACCGTGTGTAGGCTCCGGCTGACTTTTCCGGCGGACTTTTGGGAAAAAGTCCGCCGGACCTAGATTTGAAACATGTTTTAAATCTTTCCGGCGAACTCAGTTTCTGGCGGAAAGTCCGCTCGTCTGTGTGCTGGTCCGGCGGAAAGCCCGCTCGTCTGTATTCTGGTCCAACGGACCAGATACGACGCAGGGGCAGGGTATTGCATTTCGCGCTCGCTGCAATAGGAAAAACAAATTTTCCTATTGCGGCGAGTGCGGGGCATACCAGGCCCTTAGGTCTGATATGGATTATAAAGGGAAGCCCCTACGCCGAAAAAACGGCGTGGGGTCCCCCCTAAAATCCATACCAGACCCCGATCCGAGCACGCAGCCCGGCCGGTCAGGAAAGGGGGTGGGGATGAGCGAGCGCCCCCCCCCCTCCTGAACCGTACCAGGCCGCATGCCCTCAACATTGGGGGTGGGTGCTTTGGGGGAGGGAGGCCACACAGGCCCCCCCCACCCCAAAGCACCTTGTCCCCATGTTGATGACAAGGGCCTCCCGACCCGACAAGACAAGAAGCCCAGAAGTCCGGACCTCCGCTGGCAAGAGAGCTGCCTGAAGACAGCGGAGGAGCCGGCCAAAGAACTGGAACACCGGGAGAAGAGGCCGGAGAGAGTGGAGAAGAACCAACCGGACGCTGGGGGAAGCGGGACCAAAGGGACCCCCGAAGCCGGAAGAAGACCCCCGAAGCCGGAGGAAGACCCCCCCGGAGCAGTTTAATAAATTATTTTAAAAACCTGTGTAGTGTGTTTTATTATTGACACTTTTTCCCTAGGTGAATGGGTAGGGGTACCATGTACCCCATACTCATTCACATAGGGTGGGGGGGCCGGGATCTGGGGGCCCTCTTATTATAGGGGGCTCCCGGATTCCGATAAGCCCCCTGCCCGCAGACCCCGACAACCAACGGCCAGGGTTGTCGGGAAGAGACCCTTGTCCTCATCAACATGGGGACAAGGTGCTTTGGGGGGGGGGGGCCCCGCAGGGCGCCCCCTCCCCCAAAGCACCCACCCCCCATGTTGAGGTCATGCGGCCTGGTATGTTTCAGGAGGGGGGGTGGGCGCTCGCTCGTCCCCACCCCCTTTCCTGACCGGCCGGGCTGCGTGCTCGGATCGGGGTCTGGTATGGATTTTAGGGGGGACCCCACCCCGTTTTTTCGGCATAGGGGCTTCCCTTTATAATCCATACCAGACCTAAGAGCCTGGTATGCCCCGCGACGGGGCTCGCGAGGTGTCAATCTCGCTGATAAAAGCGGCAAGATTGACTTCCTTTTCTAGTCCAGTCGCACCTGAGTCACGGTCAAAATGAACGGACTTGTCCATGTGTGGGCAAGTCCGTTCATTCTGAAAGTCCGGCGAAAGTCCGTCGAAAAGACGGGCGGACTTAGCCCGCCGGAAAGTCCAGTCGTGTGTGGGCAAGTCCGTCCGTTTTAAAGTCCGGTGCACCTGGCGGACAAAGTCCGTCGGAAAGTGTGCCGGACCAAGTATGCCAGAAGTCCGATCGTGTGTACGCGGCATAAGTCTGGATGTCACACCACTTCCTAAAACTCAGTCTATCCAAACCTGAGCTCATAATATTTCTTCCCCCACGTGCCCCTTCCTTATCAACCCATCCCATGCCAGGGTGCTAGGTGTTATCCTGGACTCTGAACTTTCCTTTGGGCCCTACATCGAATCACTAACCAATCTTGCTGCCTCAACCTCCCCAACATCTCCATAATATGCACCTTCCTAACCAACGACACCACAAAGCTCCTAATTCACTCCCTGGTTATATCTTTCCTTGACTACTGCAACTCCCTTCTTACCTTTACATAAGCTATCCCCTATTCAGTCCATCATGAATGCTACTGCCAGACTCATCCAACTTACTAACCTAACCCCTCAGTGTCTGCTACTCCTCTCTGCCAATCCCTCCACTGGCTTCCGCTCACCCAACAAATAAAATTCAAAATGCCAACAACTTACAAAGTCATCCACAACTCCACTCCCAGCTACATCACTAACCTAGTCTCAAAATGCCAACCAAATCATTCTCTTTATTCCTCCTATGACCTCCTGCTCTCTCTCATGTCACCTCCTCCCATGCTTGTTTCCAGGACTTCTCCCGAGTCTCTCCCATCCTATGGAACTTCCTACCCCAATCTGTCTATACTATCTCCTACTCTGTCCATTTTTAGACGATCCCTGAAAACTCATCTCTTCAGAGAAGCCTATTTTGCCCCCACCTAACAACTGTACTTTTTATTTTCTCCATCAGCTCTTCCCCCACAGTTATTACCTTTTGTATCACCTGACCCTCTCTTCTAGATTGTAAGCTCTAACGAGCAGGGCCCTCTGATTCCTCCTGTATTGAATTGTATTGTAAGTGTACTGTCTGCCCTCATGTTGTAAATCACTGTGCAAACTGCTGGCGCAAAATAAATCCTGTATAATAATAATATGCACCTCAGTGAGAAAAATTAATGTATTTTACAGCAGGAAAACGGACAAATGTGAATAGGCCCTAGGTTTTTTCTGACTTTTTCTGTAATTTCACTTTTATGTGTTTAAGTTTTATGCTGACAACTCAGAGGTGTACAGATTAATGTAAAAATCAGGACAAGAAGGGCCCAGAAAAGTTAGGTTCCAGCAGCTAATATTTTTAGCATGTCGGCCAGCTGGCTCCTGGGAGTTGTCCTGCTCCATGATAAGGGCAACTAAAATAGTACCATTGGCTTAGAAAATCAGACAGTAAAAATGTCACATGGCTGTGTTCTGGATAAGATAATTGGGTAGCTTGTGACAGCAGAACAGACATGTAATTAAACAGGAGACTGTCGAGGCGAGGAATGTCTGCCGAGTCCAGAGACTGATCTGAACAGTGACAATTTCTCCCATAGGCCCCACTTCTCTTCATAGCCAACTATAGGATGACTCAGAAACTCACCATCTGTACACATTCCATGAGAGGCAGACGCACGGCTTGGTTTCCACATAGAGATACCACACAGGCAGGGGTTTCTGGAGTGGCTTCAAGTAAGGCTAGGACACATTCCACTCCCATCCTGCTGGCCTGTAGAAGAAGACAATAATCTGTTTACACAAGGCAAAATTATACAATTTCCCCACTAATATTTCCAAATTTTCACACCCCTATTGCAAACCCTGGAAAGTAAACATGCATTCATACCTGCAAAAGCACTAACTACATGCAAGAACACCAGCAGCGGTTCCTGAAGAATAACTGTGGGAGGCAGCCCCACTGAAAGCAATGGGAGGCTGCCAGCTTGCACAGCTAATCGCTGCCACTCGCATGTAATCACTTATGTAGCGATCACTTGTGAGTGATCGGCCTTGGATGAGGACTGCCTGCATCCAGGGCAATCACTCACACATGATCACTGCATGAATGATTACACGCAAGTGCTCGGGATTAACTGTGGAAGTTGACAACAAACAATTACCGTATTTATCGGCGTATAACATGCACTTTTTTCCCCTTAAAATCAGGGGAAAATCGAGGAGGAGCTGAATTACATAGAGACGCGATCTCCTGTGTACCCGGCGCTCCGTCACTCACAGCCACGCCTCCTGGCCCCGCACTGGGCCACTGTTCTGTCTATCATATGAGCAGGGCCAGGAGGCGTGGCTGTGAGTGACGGAGCACCGGGTACACAGGAGATTGCGGCTCTGTGTAATTCAGCGGCACTCACTCCTCCTCTTCCCTCAGAGACAGCAGGGATAATCCAACATAATCCTGCAGATGGGCACTAAACAGGTTGCATTGTTGGTCAATTCAATTTATAGGCTGCAAATGGGCACTGAACAGGCTGCATTGATGGGCAGTTTAGAGGCTGCAGATGGGCACTGAACAGGGTGCATTGATGAGCTGTGACCCTAATTTTTCTTCAAAGTTCTTTATTTAAAATGTAAGTTTTTTTCCTTAACCTCCCTGGCGGTATGATTATTTCGGATTTTTTTTTTTTTTGAAGGGACAGCAATAACTCATCAGCCTTAAGTAGGTGAAAAAGTGGAAATTCATCCCAACAGCTCAATATACTTTTTCTGCCAGCCAAAAGAATGTGTCACTGGCTCACCCAACCTTATAGATTCATATGCAATTGCCATACATGGGACAGCTCAGGTGACACCCTAAATGGGCAAATGACAGGTTCCCTTTAAAAAGAGAACTGTCACAGTAATCCTTTTGGTCCAACTCCGATCTTACCCCAAATGCATACTCAATTGACATGGATAGCCACAACCTGCAGAAACCTAAAAGTTTCCTGTGTCAACTGCAGAGGAAAGGAGATTTTGGATAGAGGTTGCTAAGATTCCTGTGGGTAACTGCCTTTCAATTCAGCTAAGCATGCATCTGGGTAGGGGGGGTAGGCCTAAAAAGGACCTTTGAAAGTAGTTATCCTTTAAATGGAAAATGTGTGAGAGGTGAAATAGAGCAGAAACAGGGAGTCTCGGCTCTTTGGAATTCTCACAGGTTGGCTCTGGCGTCTCTTCTTGTCCTGGCATCTATGGGAGAGAGACATCCAGGGGGTTTCAGAGACGCATATTTCGGATTTTAGGTGCTGAAAGCGCTACAATTATTTTGCATGGAATTTTGGCGTTTTATATTGTAGGCCTGTAATTCTTAACAATAACACACTTAAATCTGTCCAAACAAGAGTCTAGTAGGTATCCCGGGTATGATAAAGTTTGAAACATAAAAACATAAATTATAATATAATAAATAAATATAAATAATTAAAAAAAAATAATAATATAATAATAATATAATAAATTTCCCCACGATTCACTATCGCTCAATTCTGCAACTGTTCTAATTTACTATCGCTGTTTTCTAGCTGGTCTAAAGCCACTTTTGACGTAAAGGGACACTTTTTGGTTGCTATGGACAATCTCCAGTTTCCAGGCAGAAAGAACAGTATATATAATATAAAACTGCATGCAGGGCATGGGCCAAAGCACTGGGGACAAAAGGGATGTGAAATAATTTCATACAGTACTGTAATCTGTTAGATTTTCAGTACTGTATGTGTCTTATGGTTTTTACATTTTTTTTTTAATTTGCCGCCAGGCTCCGCCGCCGTGTGTCGCGACGCTCACAGGGAACGGAGCCTAGCACAGAGAGGCTTCGGAGGAGGACGGAACCCGCAGACAAAGCGGGGGACATTACAGGATCCTGGGGACAAGGTAAGTAAAGCCGCAACAGGATCCTGCAATGTAATCCCGAGTGTGGCTCGGGGTTACCGCTAATGGGACTGAAATTTAACCCCGAGCCACACTCGGGAATACCGTCAGGGAGGTTAAACTTCCCTCCTAAAATTGGGTTACTTGTTATACACCTCTGCATGTTATACATTGATAAATACGATACTTTCAATGGGATTGCCTCCCACAGTTCTTCATTAGGAACACTCTGCTGGGGTTCTTACATGTAATTGGCAGCAGGTGCATTAACAGGTGTAAATGTGCCCTAAGGCCATGCTATTGTAACAATTTTAGCATAGATAGATATATAGATGGATGGATGGATGGATGGATGGATGGATAGATAGATAGATAGATAGATAGATAGATAGATAGATAGATAGATAGATAGATAGATAGATAGATAGATAGATAGATAGATAGATTATAAATAACCATATACAGATGTGCTCAAAAGTTTACATACCCTGACAGAATTTATGATTTCTTGACCATTAATCCAAGAATATGAATGATAACACAAAAACTTTTCTTTCACTCATGGTTAGTGTTTGGCTGAAGCCATTTATTATCAATCAACTGTGTTTACTCTTTTACTCTGATCAAAAGTTTACATATCAGGCCAAAATCACCAGGGTAACATGCACACAAGTTGACAGAAAGGGGTTTGAATGGCTATTAAAGGTAACCATCCCCACCTATGATCTGTTTGCTTGTAATTATTGTGTGTGTATAAAAGTCCAATGAGTTTCTGGATTCCTGACCCTTGCATCTTTCATCCAGTGCTGCACTGACGTTTCTGGATTCTTTGGGAAAGCAAAAGAATTGTCAAAGTATCTGCGGGAAAAGGTAGTTGAACTGTATAAAACAGGAAAGGGATATAAAAAGATATCCAAGGAATTGAGAATGCCAATCAGCAGTGTTCAAACTCCAGAAGTGGAAAATGAGGGGTTCTGTTGAAACCAAACCATGGTCGGGTAGACCAACTAAAAATTTCAGCCACAACTGCCAGGAAAATTGTTCGGGATGCAAAGAAAAACCCACAAATAACTTCAGGTGAAATACAGGACTCTCTGAAAACATGTGGTGTGGCTGTTTCAAGATGCACAATAAGGAGGCACTTGAAGAAAGATGGGCTGCATGGTCGAGTCGCCAGAAAAAAGCCATTACTACACAAATGCCACAAAGTTTCCCGCTTACAATACGCCAAACAGCACAGAGACAAGCCCCAAACCTTCTGGCACAAAGTCATTTGGAGTGATGAGACCAAAATTGAGCTTTTGGCTACAACCATAAACACTACATTTGGAGAGGCGTCAACAAGGCCTATGATGAAATGTACACCATTCCTACTGTGAAACACAGAGGTGGATTGCTGATGTTTTGGGGATGTGTGAGCTACAAAGGCACAGGATATTTGGTCAGAATTGATGGCAAGATGAATGCAGTATGTTATCAAAAAATACTGGAGGAACATTTGCATTCATCAGCTAGCAAGCTGCGCATGGGACATACTTGGACATTCAAACATAACAATGATCCAAAACACAAGGCCAAGTCGACCTGTCGCTACAGCAGAATAAAGTGAAGGTGCTGGAGTGGCCATTTCAGTCTCCTGTCCTCAATATCATTGAGCCACTCTGGGGAGATCTCAAACATGCAGTTCATGCGAGACAGCCAAAGTATTTACAGGAACTGGAGGCTTTTTGCCAAGAGGAATGGACAACTTTACCATCTGAGAAGATAAAGAGCTTAATCCACAAATACCACAAAAGACTTTGAGCTGTCATTGATGTTAAAAGGGGCAATACACGGTATTAAGAACTTTTGATCAGGGACATTTGGGTAGTTTCTGTTGCCACTTTAAAAAGAGTAAACTGCTTCAGCCAAACACTAACCATGAGTGAAAGAAAAGTTTTTGTGTTATCATTAATATTCTCTGAAAAATGGCAAAAAATCCTAAATTCTGCCAGGGTATGTAAACGTATGAGAACAACTGTATTTCCTTCATAATACAACATAATCTTACAATGTTAAAAAAAAAAACACTTACCAATATTCTGTCGAAGGCTGATGGGGTTCCTCCTCTCTGGACGTGACCCAATATTGTCACTCGTGTGTCAAACCCAAGCCGTGAAACCACAAGCTGGAAAAAAATTAACATTGTACTTATTATCCTCTGAATAAATCTCCCAATAAAGGTCAATCACATCATACAACAATTCCAAAAAATCTCTGCTGAAAGTTTTAAGTAGCAAATACCTTTAGAAGATACATGACCTGGGAATGTATAGGAACTTACCATTAAAACCTCCAGCATAGGGACTTAAAGTGATACTAAAGGTTATTTTTTTCTAAAACATGTTATACTCATCTGCCTTGTGGAATGATATTGCACAAAGCAACCCTGACCCCCCTCTTCTGGAGTCCTCCACCGGAACTGTCTGCTCCTTCGTCCCTTTGGATGCCCCCTTAGCAAGCCATGTGCTATGGAGGCTCCCGAGCTGGGTTGTGTCTCCTCCTATAGTCTCCTGTGAGACCAGCGATGACTCAGGAGGGTGTATGGGAACGGGGGAGGGGAAACAGGATTGGAAGAGTTTTAACCTTAATATAGAGAATGCATTAAGGTTAAAAACCTTCAGCTTTTACAACCACCTTAAAGCGGAGTTCCACTCAAAAGTGGAACTTCTGCTCATTTGTCTCCTCTCCCCCTCCGGTGCCACAATTGGCACCTTTCGGGTGGGGGAGGGGGGACAGGATACCTGTCTTTGAGTCTGGGCCATGGCCCTTGACATCCCTGCGGGACTCCCTCCTCCTCTCCCTGTTGCCGGGCCAGTAGGAGAGAGGTGCAGGGCCTCGCGCATGCGCAGTAGGGTTCCCGGCGTGAAGCCGTAAGGCTACACTGCTGGGTTCCCTTACCCGCAATGGCGGCGGCAGCACCCGACAGCTGATGGAAACATCAGCTGAGGTGCCGACATCGCTGTACTCCAGGACAGGTAAGTGTCCTATTGTTAAAAGCCAGCCACTGCAGTATGTGTAGCTGCTGGCTTTTAATTTTTTTTTTTGGGGGGCGGAACACCGCTTTAACTCTTTCATGTGAAGACAGAAAACAGTAGCATTGAAAGTTGCAACCTGCAAGTGCTGAGGTGAGAAATCTCAACAAATAGTTTACTGGGGAATGTTGATTTTATTGTGCTCAATGTGTTAAACTAAAAACCATTGAGGGTTTAATACTACTGTATCCTCTTTGCAGATTCGAGTTTTGAGTTAAAGCGGGGGTTCACCCACACCGCCAAAAAAAAAAAATATTAAAAGCCAGCAGCTACAAATACTTCAGCTGCTGACTTTTAATACATGCCCACTCACCTGTCCCAGGGTCCAGCGATGTCGGCAGGGGACGCCGAGAACCCGCTCGGTTCTCGGCAGCTGCCGCCGCCATCCTAGGTGAGGGAATCAGGAAGTGAAGCGTTGCGGCTTTACTTCCCGGTTCCCTACTGCGCATGCGCGAGTCGCGCTGCGCGTCCCTAGTGGTCCCCGCTCTCTCCTGGGAGATGTGTGTTCCCAGGAGACAGCGCGGTGGGGACAGGAAGAGGCATAGACTCCCATGGGAGTCTATGCCGGAAGTGGGTGCAAATACCTGTCTTGGACAGGTATCTGCACCCCCCTCCCCCCTGAAAGGTGCCAAATGTGACACCGGAGTGGGGGAGGGTTCCGAAAAGCGGAAGTTCCATTTTTGTGTGGAACTCCGCTTTAAGCCTGATTCACACGTAGGCATTTTTAGTGCTTTTTGCATTTTGCAGATTTGACCTACAGTTCATTTAACATGGTTTCCTATGGAACACGTTCTGTAGTGCAAACCTGCAAAATGCAAAAAGCACTAAAAATGCATAGGTGTGAACCAGGCCTTATGAAATCAACCCCATTGTCATGTTGAACTAAGAATGGGTAAGATGACATTATTATTATTCTATTCTGTATTTACTGCATCGTCAATGGGGTTGGCAAGCATTAAATAATTTCCATATGCAGTTCTAAAGGAAGACATAGTAATCAATTAAATCATAAATGATCATTTTTAACATGTTCTGCTATACTTAGAACTTATGTAACATATTTAGCAGGCACATTGCTCCATCGCAGTAATTCTAATTAAGGAATGAGGATTAAACATAATTCTCCTCATTGATGGTAGCCAGATGGTATGACCGATAAGCCAGTTCTTATGTTGATGTCTGTATCAGGTATATCCCTAGAAAGAGAGAGTGTCATTTCCTAGAGTAAAATCACCACCAATGTGAGTACTGAAGCTGCACGTCTATCCTGAGGTCATATTAAATATCAACTGTAAAAGGTCAAGCGAGAGAACAAATTGATTGCGGAATACGGCAATCTGCCTGGCAACAGTAAAATACTCCTAATTGGATCACACTGTCTACCTGTTTACTGTGCACCTTTAGGTTAAATCCTTGTTAAAGGGTCACAATAGGTTTACAATGACATACCCATAACTGCTCTAAAATATTTCATAGTGATTAGATGAGGAACATGTTAATGCAGACAGTTTTCAATGCTGTATCCAATATTTTTTTGAACGACCTTACAATATCTATGCAGTATTCAAAATGTCTTAATTTCACTCATGCACCTAAATGAATAATGATTTAAGCATTGGCCTGGCACAGTAAGGTCTGTTCATTGGCGCAGAGAATGTTGGCACACGATAGGTGGGTATGTACACAAAGGGTTACATTTATAGTAGGGAGGGTAAGTGTGAAGGTTAGAGTAACAGAGAGGGTTAGTGTTAGGTTTGGGGTTACAGGCAAGTTTAGTGTTAGTAATGGGGGTTGCAGAGAGGGTTTGCGTTCTAGTCAGGGTTACAGAAACAGTTACAAGTTAGAGTTGCAGTGAGAATGCATATTAAAGTGTTACTAAACCCTGTACAGGCATACCCCACTTTTAAGTACACAATGGGGCTTATTTACTAAAGCTGGAAAGTGCAAAATCAGGCTCCCTTCTGCATAGAAACCAATGAGCTTCTAACCCCAGCTTGTTCAATTAAGCTTTTGTAATAAAACCCGGAAGCTGATTGGTTTCTATGCAGAAGTGAGCCTGATTTTGCACTTTCCAGGTTTAGTGAATAAACCCCATTGTGGACTTAAAAGTGGGGTATACCTGTACACAGAACATGGAAAAGCAATTATTTTAGTAAATATAAACTGCTAAATACCTTTTCTCATCAGCAGTATACAGCAGTCTTGTGACTTCTATCAGTATCTGGCCGAGCACTAGTTAAAGCTGGTAGGAGGAGTTTTCATTCTCCTCTGACTGTCCTATGAGGCTGCATGATCCCTGTCCCTCTATCTGGACAGTGCTGATTGGCCCTGTGCTGATCACATGCACCCTCCCATCTATTTTTGATTAGTGTTAAGTTAATTTTTGTAATGAATACTAAAAAATTTTTGACTAATTTGCCGGTTCCTTTTTGAAGAATTGCTTTGGGAATCTTCTTGGTTTCCCTCCCTTCTTTTACATGCACCCTCCCATCAACACACACCAAACTGAGCTTGTGCAGAGTGTGCCCTCAAGGCTCTGTATTAGCGGGAGATGGATTAGGGACAGTGGAAGAAGGAGGGGATCAGAGAAGCCAGGATCAAACGGCCTTTTTTACACAATGCAGAGGAATAACCCCTTAGGATCCACAGTGAGTATAACAAGCATGCTTTACTGAATATACACACTGATTTTACTGTTGTGGGTTCAGTAACACTTTAGGTTTGGGAATACAGAGAGAGTTAGGGTTTGGTTACAGGGAGGGCTAGTGCTAGGGTTGGGTTCACAGAGAGGATTGGTGTTAGGATTGCATTTACAGGAAGGATTAGTGCTAGGGTTAAGGTTACAGGGAGAGTTGTTGTTATAGTTGGGGATACCAAAGGATTAGTGTAAGGGTCAGGGTTACAGGGAAGGTTAGTGTTAGGGTCAGGGTAACAGGAAGGCTTAATGCCAGGTCTGGGGTTACAGGAAGGATGGGTGTTGGGGTTACTGGGAGATCAGTGTAAAAGTTGGGGTTGCAGTAAATGTTAATGTTAGGGTTGGGGTTATAGGAAGGATCAATGTTAGGGCTGGAGTCACAGGAAGGGTTAGTGTTAGGGTTGGGGTAAAGGAAGGGTTAGTGTTACAGGGAGGGTTAAGGCTGGGAGTTACAGAACAGATTAGTATTAGGAAATGCCCCTGCATGTTAACCTACGTCTTCATGACAATGTTAATTTTGTTGACTAAAACATTTTAGTCGACTAACTTAATACCATTTTAGTCGACTAAAATACGTTTAAAACTAAAACAATTGAGATGACTAAAATAGGACTAAAACTAAAATGGCATTTTAGTCAAAAGACTCAAATGGGACTAAAACTAAAACACCATTTTAGTCAAGACTAATGCCCCGTACACACGGTCGGACATTGATCGGACATTCCGACAACAAAATCCTAGGATTTTTTCAGACGGATGTTGGCTCAAACTTGTCTTGCATACACACGGTCACACAAAGTTGTCGGAAAATCCGATCATTCTGAACGCGGTGACGTAAGACACGTACGTCGGGACTATAAAAGGGGCAGTAGCCAATAGCTTTCATCTCTTTATTTATTCTGAGCATGCGTGGCACTTTGTGCATCAGATTTGTGTACACACGATCGGAAATTCCGCCAATTCAACGGATTTTGTTGTCGGAAAATTTTAGAGCCTGCTCTCAAACTTTGTGTGTTGGAAAATCCGATGGAAAATGTGTGATGGAGCCTACACACGGTCGGAATTTCCGACAACAGAGTCCTATCACACTTTTTCCGTCGAAAAATTCGACCGTGTGTACTGGGCATTAGACTAAAACTACATTGAAATTTGACGTCAAAATTAACACTGGTCTGTAGTGCATGTTCAAACCTCAATACCATAAATAATAACATATTCAATTTTTCACTCCAGCAGCATATAATGAGTTTGGAAATTGTAGAGAAATGCTTAAATAATGCATTACAATTTAACTACACCCATTAGATTTTAGATGACTAAAATGAGTTTTAGTCGACTAAAATCATTTTAGTTGACTAAAATGTACTGGAGATTTTAGCTGACTAAAATGTAGGAGATTTCAGTCGACTAAAATGTCCTGGAGATTTAGTCGACTAAATACGACTAAAACTAAAACAATTGCAGAAGACTAAAATGGGACTAAAGCTAAAATGCTTTTTTAGTCTTAAGACTAAGACTAAAACTGAATTGAAATTTGCTGCCAAAATTAACACTGGTTCATTAACCTCCCTGGCGGTATGATTATTTCAGATTTTAGGTGCTGAAAGCGGTACAATTATTTTGCATGGAAATTTGGCGTTTTATATTGTAGGTCTGTAAATTAACAATAACACACTTAAATGTGTCCAAACCAGAGTCTAGTAGATATCCCGGGTATGATAAAGTTTGAAACACAAAAACATAAAATATAATATAATAAATAAAAATAAATAATTAAAAAAAATAAAAATAAATAGTAATAAAATAAATTTCCCCACAATTTACTATCGCTCAATTCTGCAAGTGTTCTAATTTACTATCGCTGTTTTCTAGCTGGTCTAAAGCCACTTTTGACGTAAAGGGACACTTCTTGGTTGCTATGGACAATCTCCAGTTTCCAGGCAGAAAGAACAGTGTATATCATGTAAAACTGCATGCAGGGCATGGGCCAAAGCACTGGGGACAAAAGGGATGTGAAATAATTTCATACAGTACTGTAATCTGTAAGATTACAGTACTGTATATGTTATGATTTTGACTTTTTTTTTAATTTGCCGCCAGGCTCCGCCCCCGTGCGTCGCGACGCTCGCAGGGAACGAAGCCTGGCACAGAGAGGCTTCGGAGGAGGACGGAGCCCTCGGACACTGCGGGGGGACATCGCAGGATCCCGGGGACAAGGTAAGTAAGGAGGCACCAGGATCCTGCAATGTAATCCCGAGTGTGGCTCGGGGTTACCGCTAATGGTCCTGAATTTTAACCCCGAGCCACACTCGGGAAAACCGCCAGGGAGGTTAACATAGGCGTTTAAAGGGATTTAGACAAAGGGGTGTTTAGAGGCAGAAAAAAATCCACGGCCAATGAAATGAATTAATGTCCAAGCACTTGACGTGAATAAACGCGTTTACACAAGTTTTTTCAAGCATCAAACTTTTTTTCCTGTGAAAACTCTGCTGCCAGGGGGAAAGGCGTCTAGATGGCCAAACGCTCAGTGTGCATGAGGTCCTAATATTAGTGTTGGGGGTCGCAGGGAGAATTGGTGTCAAGGTTGAGATTGTATAATGTTAGGGTTGGGATCACAGAGAGGGTTGGTATGAGGGAGACCTTAGAATAGACCATCATTATCTACCCCATGATCTCAGCACTAAATGCTAATGTATCAGGCCTTGGAGATAAATCAAGGAAATACCAGATCCTGGATTCTGTAGTCAGCATGTAGCAGCTTGCACATTACAAAGTGAACACTTGTGTTTATAGAATACTCTATTTGACCCATACACCAGGAAGTATTCTAGTCCTGTTTTTCCTGTGGGTGTGTATGGTCTGATTAGTTTTTTAAGTCTTTAACCAGACTTTATCGCCCAGTTTCAAATTATATGTTTGTATCATTTGTTGTTTAAAGTGGATCTTTATTCAGAAAAATGCATCCTGCTAGATCACTTCAGGCTGGCCCATTTTGCAGGTATAGCTATGTAAAACATTGAAAATAAGTGCCTATACTGTTTAAAATCCAGTAATACAATGTCTCACCCTGTTCTGCATATGTTCAGTTGCTCTCCATTTTTGGCATTGTGCTGGAAATCAGAGCTACTAGAGCCTGATCTGCTGACAGCCTAAAGATTTACCGCTGCTCAGGGGCTCTGGGCTAGAGTAAAATAGCAGCCTCCAGCAAGAAGAAACATGAGCAATGCAGGAGGCAATTTATGTCCAGCATGTCTTATTTTTCTCTTACAACTTTACAATGCCCTATTGCCCAGCATTGCTAAGAATATTATGTTGTTAAAACTTTTGAGTCACTGCTGACAAAACAAACCTGATAACTGTAATATGGTTCAAAGGTTTTTTATGCTCTCTTAATAAACATAGGATTTGCTGACACGATTTAAAAATGATCCTTTAGTAAATAAGCCCTTTAGCGCTTGACCAGTGCCAATACTGATATAATACTTTATGTTTAAGCCAAGCTGCTCTTACAGCAAGAGTGCAATGTAGAAACACATACATCTTTGATCTTTTCCGAAGTGATTGAGTTGTTGTGACAATCGATGGCTCCTTCTGAGACGATAATGATATTCAGTCTTTTCTTTCTTGCTCGGTTCTGAGGAAGAAGACAGACATTACTTAGTTCAGATTTAATGCTGGTCATACACTATACAAAAAATCATTCAAACTTGTTTTCGAATATCGAACACTTGGCAGTGAGAGCAAACGATAGTGTCATCATGTAATCACCAAATTTTGATCGATAAATCATTCAATGTCATATATGCCTAGTGCAAACAGTTCAATATTTAACGGACAAGAAACACATTAACCTTTCAATTTATTGTTCGTTTGGCAGAATTTTCCAACACACTCCTTTGATTTTTCGGCTCTGAAAAGTTAAAACTGATTTTCTATTTGTGCCCATTAACTGGACAAAGAATGAAGAAACGGTCCAAATGACAAATTGTATGGTCAGCATAAGTATAGCTAAAGTAGAACCCCTGATTTTTTTTTTTTTTTTTTGCCATCTGTGTCCCATTGGGGAGATTTACCTTCACTTCCTGTCCCATGCCCAAAACAGGAAGTGAAAGGAAATCCCTTCAAATTAATGGAATCTCTTGAGGCCCCCTAGGTCACCAGAACTAGTGTCTCCATTGGAAGATTTTCCCTCTATCACTTTTCTTGGGGACAACCCAAAATTTGTGATTTTTTTTTTTTCACTTTTAATGATAATAGTAAACAGGACAAATAGAGAGGGTGAATCTTCCTAACGGGGGCTCTGACAGCAGTAAAAACCTAATAGGTGTTCTAATCCATCTCTACTCTATCCAAAACCCCCAAACTTGACTTTAGTTAAACTTTAACCTCCTGCAGACTGCCCCACGTACATTTACGGCGGGGCAGTGGCTCCTCTGCGCAAAATCATGTACAGGTACGTGACACTGCACTCCCGGGTCTGCCGGACTGGACACAGCAGGACCCAATCAGCGGGTCCGATGGACCCAATGACTGCCGGGACGCACGGACCGTTCCCAACGACGGTCTGCCTATGTAAATAAGGCAGATCACCATTCTGTTAGTAGCGAAGACAGAGATGCTGCGTTTCTGTTAAGCAGGAACATGAATTTCTGTCTTCCCACAGTTAAAGCACCTCCCACACAGTTAGAAAGCACTCCCTAGGGACACATCTAACCCTTTGATCACCCCTGATGTTAACCCCTTCCCTGCCATTGTGTTATTAGTACAGTGACAGTACATATTTTTAAGCACTGATCATTGTATTGGTGTCACTGGTACCCAAAAGTGTCACCTAGTGTCCGATTTGTCTGCCGCAATGTCGCAGTCCCGCTATAAGTCGCTGATCTTCACCATTACTAGTTTAAAAAGAAAATCCATAAAAATATCCCATAGTTTGTACAAGCTATAACTTTTGCGCAAACCAATCAATATACGCTTATTGGGATATCTTTTACCAAATACATGTAGCAGAATACATATTGGCCTACATTTATGAAGAGATTTGATTTTTTACATTTTTTTTATTGGATGTGTTTTATAGCAGAAAGTAAAAAATATTGTATTTTTTTTAAAAATTGCCTGTGTTTTTTTTGTTGTTTATAACGTAAAAAATAAAAACTGCAGAGGTGATCAAATACCACTAAAAGAAAGCTCTATTTGTGGAAAAAAAGGTACATAAATTTTATTTGGGTACAACGTTGCATGAACGCGGAATTGTCAGTTAAAGTAACGCAGTGTATCACAAAAAAAAGCCTGGTCATGAAGGGGGGTAAATCTTCCAGAGCTGAAGTGGTTAAAGTAGAACTCCTGGCAGATTTTTTTTTTTTTTGCAATCTGTGTCCCATTGGGGAGATTTCCCTTTGCTTCCCGTCCCATGGCCAAAACAGGAAGTTAGAGGAAATCCCTGCAAATTAAGGGAATTCCTTCGACCCCCCCAGGTCACCAGAACTAGTGTCTCCATTGAAAGATTTCCCCTCTTTTACTTTTCTAGAGATTTGGGATTTTCGTTTACTTGCAATGATAATGGTACATAGGACAAATAGAGAGGGTGAATCTAAGGCCTCATGTACACTGCTGCTGGTAAACGGACGTTCAGAGCCAGTTGGACACTTTTTCCAGCTGCCCCTGAACTCATCCAATGTTATTTTATGTGTTCATGTACACAGGTTAGTTTAATGTCATTTTTAGGCAGTTGCATTTATAGGCTTTTCTTTGAAGGCAAAAAAATGAGTTCAAACGCCGAAGTTTCTGATGTTTCAGACGCCAAACGCGTCTCAATGCGATACCGGCGTTTAGCCGCGTTTTCGTTTAGAAGCGTTTTTAAAGGTGCCCTATTTTTTTACATTACAAAACTAAAAAATTATAGCAAATGGTGAAAAAACACTAATAAAATATTTTAAAAACTTGTAATTGCTTGCAATGCTTCATAGACCATTTATTTACCCCTAATGAGCCCATGATCCAATCCAATACACCCCTAGTATTGCTGTTAGCCAAAGTAGAATTAGAATTTGACCTTTATATTGTTAGATTTGAACCAGATGACCCCACCATTGAGATTGACCCCCGACTTGATCAAACATAGTTGCATGAAATTTAATATCTGGCTTTTTTCATTTCCTCACATATGCTCATTATGGGATTCATAGTAAAAGCACCGAAATTGAGGTATATACAAGTACACTGCTCTCTCAGCTGCTGCTACTCACTCTGGTCTCACAGAATGGCTGAAATAGTTAAATAATACTATTTTTTGTCCTTTGGGAGGATCTTATGATGTTATCTTAAATAAACGCTCCTAGATGCGAACACGGCTAAACGCGACTAAACGTGGCTAAACAGGCGTTAAACGCCGGTTTCAAGCTGTCAGAAAAAACGCTCAGAAGAGGTGGCCCAGCGTCCCGTGTACATTAGGCCTTACAGGGGCACAGACAGCAGTAAAAACCTAATAAGCATTCTAATCCCCCCCTCTGTCCAAAACTAACAAAAAAGTTTTGCCTTTAGTTATACTTCAAATGAAACCCCAGGACCAATCATCTAACAACAAGCCTCTATAAAAATAATGGAATTCTAGACAGAGAGTATACAGGCTTATTCGATAACGCAACGCATAAATAAAATATGATGTGCAAAGTGCAGTTTCCCATATCAACCAATTAGATTTGGGTTTACTGAACTCATTGCAGTGAATGATGACTCCATTATGGTTGCCGGGGTTTACAGCCCCCTTTAGATGTAAAACAATGTAAGAAATATGGCTATATCAGAAGCTTACCTCAGAAAGTTTAACGCACATTAAGTCTTCCCATCCTTCCTCTGGAGGACTTTCAGGGAGGAAGACCCAGTCAGCTCCACAAGCCAAGGCACTGACCAAGGCCAGGTACCTGCAGACCAAGAACAAGGTCATCCATTAATAACAGATGTGTGTTTTCGCCCGTGTGCTAAAACTAAATGCTGAGAAAACTTACCCACAGTGTCGCCCCATGACTTCCAAAACAAAGGTTCTTTGGTGGCTGAAAGGATAAATTTATATTTTATATTTAATACAATTGTAACTGGCAACCAGGGCAGATATAAACAACACCAAGATTTTGAATTTCAACAAGTACTTGAACTCAACAATAGCAGGAATGCTTCCTTATCCTTTTGCCCCCAACCCCCTAGACCCCCCTTCCCCCTAATTGCTAGATTTCACCTAGATTTCGCCCAAAGGCCTTCAGCATTGTTTACATCCCACTTCTATACAGCTGGTAGACACATAGGATCCAATCCATCTAACAGCCCTTTAGAAATCTATGGGGCCAAACTGTGTAGACATAAACATCAGATCAAGAAGCTGCCAGAGGGGTTTAATTAAACAATGCTGTTGGCCTCAGCATGAGATAAGATCCAGTCCTATAGAAGGCTATGGGGTGGAACTGTGTAGGTGTGTACATCAAATCAAGAATGCCTCAGTTTTTGCCTGAGATCTAGGTAAGTATAGCAATTTGGGGGAAGGGGCTAAACCTACTTAGTTGACTGGGGTCAAAAGGGAAAGAAGCTTTGTGGGAAGGTTTCCTTGCCCTTTATAGACTGCATAAACGTTGCAATCCCTTTTAATAATCTGTTTTTTATTTAACTTTGGGTGAACTTTTTCCCAGACTATATACCAGCCATTTTCAACCAGGGTTCCTCCAGAGGTTTCTAGGGGTTCCTTGAGCTGTGGCTGATGAACCACCTATTTGATGATGCCTACAGAGTTTAAGGTTCAGCATCACTTAGCAAAGCCAGCAGCAGGACACCAAATATCTTTTTAGCTGTCTTTAAGGGTGGCATCCTGAAAAGCACTTTAAGGGGGACATTCTTCCTATTGACCACCAATATAAGGAGCATTGTTCCTATTGAGCCCTGATGATTTGGTTTTAGTAAGGGTTCCTCGAGAGATGACAATTATTTTTGGGGTTCCTCTAGAGTTAAAAGGTTGAGAAAGCCTGCATTAAAGTATTTACATATTCTGAACAAGTATTAAAAGCATTTCAAAACACGCCCTGTTTACCTTTGCAACTGTATGCATTGTGGAGAAATTAAAGTGTTACTAAACCCAAAAATAAAATCAGAGTGTATATGCAGTAAATGCTTGTTATACTCACTCTGAAACCTAAGGGGTTAATCCCCTGCATCGTGTAAAAAGGCTGTTTTATCCTGTCTCCTCCGATCCCCCCCTTCTTTTTGCTGTCCCCAATCCATCTGCTGATAGTAGAGAGCCCTAGGAGGCACTCTGCACATGCTCGGTTTGATGTGTATTGCTAGAGAGTTTTTTGGGGTTTTTTTTGGGGGGGGTGGATGTGATCAGCACAGGGCCAATCAGCACTGTCCAGACAGATAGTCAGGGGTCATGCAGCCTCATAGGACAGTTAAGGGAGAATGAAAACTCCTCCTACAAGCTTCAACCAGTGCTCGGCTCAACACTGGTAGAAGTCACAAGACAAGGGAGGGTGCATGTGATCAGCACAGGGCCAATCAGCACTATTCATACAGAAAAGGTCAGGGGTCATGCAGCCTCATAGGACAGTTAGAGGAAAATGAAAACTCCTGTTACAAGCTTTACCAGTGCTCGATCGGACACTGATAGAAGTCACAAGACTGCTTCAGAATATACTGCTGATGAAAAAAGGTATGTACCGTGTTTCCCCGAAAATAAGCCCTACCCCGAAAGTAAGACCTAGTGCGATTATCAGGGCGGGCTGCAATATAAGCCCTACCCAGAAAATAAGCCCTATCAGTGTTCACTAAAAAAACCTGTAATCCATTACTGTATACTGGTGCAGTGTCTCAGTTTATTACTGTATTAATAATACAATGTTTTACAGCTGCCGGAGGCCCTCTTTTCTCATCCCGGCTGATGTTTGCAGCCCCTTCCTCTTCGGTGTATGGAGCGGCGGACATCAGCGGGATCTCGGCTCTTCTCTCTCATCTTCTCCTCCCCACTGATGTCTGCAGCCCCTTCCTCTGCAATACTCGGAGCGGGCTGACATCAGCTGGATCTCGGCTCTTCTCTCTCTCATCTTCTCCTCCCCACTGATGTCTGCAGCCCCTTCCTCTTCAGTGTATGGAGCGGCTGACATCAGCTGGATCTCGGCTCTTCTCTCTCTTATCTTCTCCTCCCCACTGATGTCTGCGGCCCCTCTCTCTGCAATACTTGGAGCGGGCTGACGTCAGCTGGATCTCGGCTATTCTCATCTTTTCCTCCCCACTGATGTCTGCGGCCCCTTCCTCTGCAGTACTCGGAGCGGGCTGACGTCAGCGGGGATCTCAGAGAAGAAGAGCAGATCACACGTGAATGCCCAGGGGAGCTGTAAAAGGTATTTTTATGGTATAAAACTGTGGACACACTAATGTTCCAGTATAATATTTGTATTAAAAGTATTTGATAAGGATTTTAAGCAAGATGGATTTTTTTAAGATTTCCGATTTCCGGGGGAAGGATTATTGGGCTGCACAAGGAAGAGAGAAGTCTGAGCTGTGACAGAGAAGTGTTGGAGGAGAAGAGCTCTCCTCTCTACAGCTGAGCCAACAACTACATTCTAAGAGAGTTCTACACACCGGAATGATCGGCATAGGTTTGTGGGTGACCTGTTAATTTCCCAAACGCCTGGTGGGACCACTGTTATGGTGGTCATCCTGAGCTGGTAAGGAGCCTCATACCTCACTTGGGTGCAAGTCACTTTGCATGCTGGAGTCACCTGTGTCACACTTTTTTGGAATTTAATTTGATCATCCACCTACTTCACCTATGGACTTTTTTTTGCTATTATTTTGGGATCACATATTTTATGCTTTATAATTTTTCTCACATATGACACATGCAGAGACATTTGTCTCTATCTTTTATAGGAGATCTGTTGTGTTTTTATAATATATTGTGTGGTGGACCAATCATTTATTTATGATCTTTAGCATATTTTTTATTAACTCATTCAGTTTTAGCGCTGCACTTATTTTTTATTATTTTTTATTATTGGATTTTTTTAATGATTACACTGACTTCTGACCTGACAGTGGGAGGGGGGAGGGGTGGGGGTGACACGGGAACTTTTTTATGTTTTATTGATTTATTCATGATTGATTTTTAGAACATGGAGAAGGGTAAATGATGCAGCACAAGCACTGTGCTATCTATCATGCTTTAAAAGGAACCGTTTTTTTTTTTTTATTATTGTTACAACCACTTAAGTGCCGTAATTAAATAAGACATCCCCTGAAAATAAGCCCTAGTGTGTTTTTTATAGCAAAAATTAATATAAGACCCGGTCTTATTTTCGGGGAAACACGGGCAGTTTATATTTACTAAAATAATTACATTTCCATGTTCTGTGTACTGTGGCAGACCAGATATAGTGAATGCAGGGTCCTGGGTTTAGTAACACTTTTGAACCTACTAAACTCTAACTTTAGAGTCTGTGTTGTGATCTTTGAGGAGGAATTTTTTGACTGCTTGTTAAGAACATTCATAAACTTTAATATTCATAGGATGGACACAGGTGCAGATTAAAGTACCATTCACAATACAGCAGTGCATGTTGTTTGCATGCAATGATGACTGTTGCATTAATGCAACCTTTTCTCTTTAAAGCAGAGCTCCCTCCAAAAGTGGAACATCCACTTTAAAAACTCCTAACCCCCTGACATGCCACATTTGACATGTCATTTTTTTTGGAGGGGGGGGGGGTTGGGGGGGAGTGGGTACCTAGTTTTGACAGGTACCCAGCTCCCACTTCCGCTTGTGCCGCCTAGGTGACTCCCCCTCCCTCCCTGCAATCTTCTGGGACACGTCACAGGTCCCAGAAGATTGCTCGGCCATTCAGGACATGCAGCGTGACTCACGCATGCGCAGTGCGCACCCGGCTGTCACAGCCGGGTGCCCACACTAATGATACCGGCACTGGGGAGAGGCACGGGAGAGAACCAAGGCTTCGGGCAGCCACATAGCTGGACCGCGGGACAGGGGAGTGTGTGTTTATTAAAAGTCAGCAGATACACTTTTTGTAGCTGCTGACTTTTAATAAACAGAAAAATGAGTGGAACTCCGCTTTAAACAGGCCGTGAAAACTCATCAGCACAGGAAGAAAAAACACCTGTACAAATTTTGCTAACACAGTACACCACAACATATAGGTAATCCCATCTGTGTTGTGCTTTGTTTCTCTGCTATCAGCATGAATCCCTTCTGACAAGTTTTCCTGACACTAAGAGAAAAATGGTGACAGGGGAGGGAGCTACAGCTGATTGACAGCTTTGGCTCTGTTCCTGTGAGCTGTATGAAGGGGGGGCGGGGGGGGGGGGGTGTCCCTTCCTTTCAATCAGCTCTCTCTTCACTGAGCTCTGCAGAGTGTGACTTCAGCTCTCCACCACCTTTTTTCTGACGACTCAGACAAGCTTTATAAATTCTGGATTTTGCATGGATGTAGTGAAGAGAAGACTGCAGATAAACAGGTACAACTTGTGTAAAAGTATTTGTTTAGTCTCTGTGTATCACCTGAGGCCAGTCACTTCGCTGGATATATGGGAGGGTTTACAACCACTTTAAATATAAGTACAATGACAGCATGTTAGCCTTTCCCTTTAACAAATAAACAGCATTTTCTAGTAGAAGACCCCCGTGTGATGCTTCCGTGGGTGCAGTAAGAAGGGGGGATAGGAGAGTATAGCACACCATGGCAGTGCAAGGTCCCCTGAGGGCCTGATAACAGTCACTGCTACCTCCTCTTCTGCGCCATTGTTGTATCGGACACGCCTTCATCTGGCAGTGCGCTTATCTCTCTCTTTATGTAAATGATTGCTGTGCTCATCCTGGTTTCCTCACTTGCCCTCTATATCTAATGATGCTGTGCTCTGTACACTGACAGCCCCGGGACATTTCCATTCCACCGCCTAATGATTTCTCTTTAACCCTCTTTTTTAAATGCTGACAACCAAGCCAAATAGAGTAACGAGAGCAACAGACACAAGCATAATTCTTCCATAAAATCACCCTTTAGATCTCAATCATAAGTCATTTTACAATTAAACCAGTTGAGTCATTTGAAAACTGTCTATACACCAACATGTCACATTGCCAGCTGAAAATTGAAATCTGGCTTGCAGTAAGCGACTGCTTTATACAGGACATGGAAAGGGGAGGTACTTGTAGGAGTTTACATGGGTCAGGGAGGGCATCCCAAGCATGGAGTATTCCGTTTACAGAGAGGATGGGAGTAGGGTAGTGTCACACCTCATTATTCCATGCAGTAATATGACACAGCAAGTATGGATAGATGACAGCCTGTGTATTACTTTACACAGTTTGCCAGGTAAAACAGATGTTATCTATAGGTGAATCAGGACTTTTAGCATCAGTATCTGTTGTTTTGTGTTGGACCGGTATCTGTTGATACTTATGTTTCAGGCATCAGGTATAGAATGTGTGGTGCTCAAGGGGTTAAGTGATCACTAGGGATTAGGTTAGAGATTTAGATTAGGTTGACCTAGTATGAAGGTAAAGGGTTATGAATGAATGTGATCTATGAATGGAGGAAAGGCAGATGAATGAAAGCTCCGCCTCCTCCATTCACGGATTGCTTTTCATTCATGGAAGCTATATTACAGTTTCTATAAATGGAGAAGAGATGCCAAAAGGGCGGGCATAGTCAGCACTAGTGATGAGTTCCTGTCACCGGTCCAGCGACCGGTCCCCATATATCGATCCCAACCTCTTAAAAGAATTTGAGTTGTATGGATCTATTTCAAATTTTAAGATCAATTACGACAAGTCAGAGGCACTTAACATCTCTCTGAACCCAGACCTTTACAAGAGACCAAATCCAATTGTCCCTTCAAATGGGTGGACTCGCCAGGTTTTATGTATTACCTTGGGGAGATACAGACTAGAATACTGCAATCGCTGAGCAGCAAATGATATCACCTGTGATGTATTTCAGTTATCTTGCAAACTTGGCCTGTTAGTGGGCCCTGAGGACAGGGTTGATGGCCTAAGGTATTAGGGAATTGGTACTTCACCTCGGGCAGGCTACATGCATGGTACCCAGAAACATCAGACGTATGCTGGCGCTGTGGTTCTGATAAGGGTACCATGCTGCACATCTGGTGGGACTGCCCACTTTTGCGCAGTTTCTGGGATGATGTCTGCACTCAGATCTACTCCATAATAGAGACAAAACTGAAACGTACACCAGAATGCTGCTTATTGCATATTTCCAATTACTCTTTATGCAAATACAAAAAATCTGTAGTGCGCCACATGTTAAATGCGGTGAAAGCAATTGTCCCCAAACACTGGAAAACAACACATGTACCCACGGTAGCAGAATGGCTTTCTGCCGTGGACTCCCTATACAAAATGGAAGAAACAGTGGCCATGGCCTCGGAAAAATACCAAAAAATTCCACAAACTATGGAAATCATGGTGTCGCTTTAAGTACACCTAATGCACGTATGTAGACCAGTCTGAGGATGCACCTTGAAGGAAGACACGTCCTTGAACTACCAGGTATATTACTCATGTACTCACTGATGAAATAGCTTAAACCCTTTCACATCCCTCCCCCCCCCCTTTTTTTTCTCCCCCCCCCCCCACACTACCATTTCATATCTTAGTCCTTCTCTATCCCCTTTATGTAACAATGCTAACCCTAATAATACTCCCGAAAGAGCAATCTGTAACTAATAAGTATATATGTACTCAACATGCAAAGGTTTGTTCACAGTTTGAATTTTTACCTGGGATGTCTGCACAAACAGCTATTGTTTTAATGTCCGGGAACAATTTCAACAGAACATTGTGTGACATCCGAGAAAGCTATCTTTGTATTAAGTATCAAGAACGACTGCGCTTGGTTTTATGACACCAAAAAAGAATGAACAGATATATAAGTGATTCAGAACTTGAAGATTTGGCTGGAGTTTCCCAACATCTACGGCTCCTATACAAATGCAGTGTACATTTCCCTGGTTCACATACAGGATATTTCCCAGGCTGTCCACTACTGGACAGTCCAAGCATTTTAAATAGAATGCCAAATATGATAGATCATGCCAAGTGGAAAGCAGTAAAGCTGTGCTAATGTTCATCACTTTGTCAAGCATGTGCTACATTCTTGCCAGCTGGCATCAAGTATTCAAAGTGAAGCTCATGAATCATTAGTGTCATCAACAGCGGAGAACCGTTCATATATGTAAAAGCACTATCACTTCATGTAGAAGTATAATATATTTAGGCCCTATAGGTTCTGACAGATCCATATTACTTACATTCTATTTCGCACCAAATAAAACAATCATGGAAATCGACCTGTGACATGCCTGAATGTCTATCTGCTTAAATCATGCTACACAGTATTATTAAATTATGCCAACTAGACATGGGCCTGTGGTTCCCCGTTGAAGTTGAACTTCAGACCGTTATAAAAAAACAGAATTTCCCATATTGGGGGGGGCAATTTCCGAATATGCAATTCAATCGCTGGCACGGAATGGCCACAGATTCCAGAGGTGGCCTAGTTCTCTATAATCCCAGAGCATTTCAAAGCAGCATGGAAGGCCTCCTAAGATTCCTCCTTTCTGCAAGCAAGGAGCTGATTCCCAAGCACTGGAGATGGACAATTATCTTGCATGTTTGGGAGTAGGATGGTGAACTTAATTATATCACAAAGATGGAGCAATTAACAAACAACTTAAATGGTTGCTATCAAAAAGTTACTGCAACATGGAGTACTTGGATCAAAATCTCCAACTATCCCCATCTCCAATCCAGATGACTTTAATTCTTGGTATCATAGCACCAGGGATGATATTCTTAGGTTCATCCTGGCTGGACCCCCTAACCTTCCTGCCCCCTCCCCTTTTCCTACTGAGGTTAATTTACTAAAACTGGAGAGTGCTAAATCTGGTGCCGCTCTGCATAGAAATCAATCAGCTTCCAGGTTTTTTGTCAACACGTAATTGAACAAGGTGCAGTGAGAAGCTGATTGGTTACCATGCACAGCTGTACAAGATTTTGCACTCTCCAGTTTTAGCAAAGAATACCCAATTACATACAAGGATTTTTTTTTTAAAAAACAGCATTTTTGCTTGCACATGATTGAATGATGAAAGTCAGCAGAGTTTCTGTTCATTTACTAAGCACTTGGACAATGGGGAAATAAAGGGGAGGCCATATTTGGCCGTCCTTTCCTCATGTGATGGTGGCATCGGCATTTAGGAATCAATTAAAGGTCTCTCAGGTAATTTTAAATTTGATAGGCTATTTAGGGTCAGGTGATTCAAAGGGTTATAGAAAGTTAATAGACTATTAGGGATTGGTCAGTTAAGGTCAGGTGTCATAGAAGATTCTAGAAGGTTAGCTAATTAGTTAATGATTGGTCAATTTAAGTCAGGTGTTTTAGAAGGTTCTGGAAGGTCAAGAGGTCAGTTAGGATTGGTCAGTAAAGGTCATATGACCTTTTAGAATATTCTAGGTCTCTTATGGCCTATTTAAGGGAGACTTTCAGTCAGGAGTTTGCCAGGCACCGGAGAGATTACAGCGCAAAGAGCTCCCCGCCCTAACCCCCCCCCCCCGTCGCGGCCGATTTATGTGGTGGCTCCCTTTGGTGAACAATCAAAGGGGAGATTTAAGAAAAAGATTTGATGAGTCAAATCGAGTCTCAGTGGCTGGGTTGAGTATGGTTTATTGTTAAATAAAAGTTTGGTTGAGAATATGTTTTATGAGAATGGATTTGATGTTATAAATAAAAATTAATTTGGTATTAAAAAAGAAAAAAAAAACAATAAATCAGGCCGTGGCCAACTGTATCCAAAAAATAATAGAATTTAAAAAATCTTATTATACTTAGATTTGTGTGTTGTCTATTTATTTATTTTGCTATGCATGTTTGTGGATTTGCATGATGCCTACTATCCCATTGCTCTTGCAGAGTGCAACTGCAGTTACAAAGTGTACAGTCTATTTGCCTTTAGTAAATCAACCCCCAACTGTCTTTGGGCATACAGAGACAGATTTTGTCAATGTGTTTCACATGCATTCTAAAAGTGGCATAGCATCTGCCAAATTCAGGTACACGTGTATTCTGCCAAATACAGGTTCTAGATAGGTACGTGAATTTGGCGCACACTACGCCACTTTTAGAAGGTGCACAAGACACTTTTGGAAGATCTGTCTGGGATAGTCTTTATGAATTCCAAGCAGTGCACATTTGGGGCAGTGAGCCCGCACCCACCTGGTTGTCAAATTGGGAGAAGCGGCTGTGTTCCTGCAGCCACTGCACCCCGATGTCATTAATGTGACTGCCTATACGGGGATGAATGGAGCACATATGCATCCCCGTGTGGGCAAACACAGTCCTCGCACGGCATTACGCTGTAGTACGCTCAAGGCTTCATTGTATTTGTTGCATTCCAGGGGTGTCAAACTCGATTTCATCATGGGCCGCATCAGCATTATGGTCGCCCTCATAGGGCCAGTTGTATCTGTAAGATTAGATGTCCAGAGCACCATCCCCCCTTATATCAGATGCCAAGAGCCACCCAACCATCAGAAGTCAAGGGTCCCCCACCCTTCCTTACATCACTGTGGGGAAGAGCTAGGAAGCAGAAAGTGCAGGGTCTGCAGGAGGACCAGAGGAGAGCTGGAGTCTTCTGAATGCTGAGACCAGGGGAGGTGGAGACGAGGGGGTGCTGCAGCTGCACAGAGAGGCGCAGGATCTAAAGGAGGAATTCTGTCGTCCTCTCTGCTACTGACTGCTGAGATGGGGGGGTGGTGGAGATGAGGGGAGTGCTGGAGCTGCAGGAGAGCTGTGAGGGCCACATGAAATGACCTGGAGTTTCAGATTCGGCCCGTGGGCCTTGTGTTTGACACATGTGATTTAAAATGTCCATAAACTAACAGGTTTGGTTTCTTGACTGCTGAACGGTCAGACCTTTTACTGGGTCTTTGGAAAATGTGCTATACTATAAGTGGAATTTTAATACTTTTATGTACTGTATGCTATTCAAAGCTAAATGTTGAGTTCCAAATAAAATTTTAAATGTTCCTGTCCTGGAAATGGGTATCATAAATTACAGAAATAGATATAAATTAAAGCGGTAGTAAACACGCTGACATTTTTTTTTTTGTATACACCTGTAAGGTAAAAGGCATAATGAGCTAGTATGCACCGCATACTAGCTCATTATGAAATACTTACCTCAGAACGAGGCATCGGTATCTTATCTGGTCCACGCCGAGGTTGCTGACATGTTGCCTCGGCGTGTCTTCCGGGTATCGCGGCTCCAGCGCTGTGAGTGGCTGGAGCCACGATGTCGTCATTCCCGCGCATGCACGCTGGAGATTTCTTTCCGGCAAGGTCCGGCTTCTGCAGGCAGCGGCTCATTGCAAGGGGAATATCTCCTAAACCGTACAATATAGCACATTTTCCAAAGACCCAGTAAAAGGTCTGACCGTTTTTTTTACCTACAGGTAAGCCTTATTATAGGCTTACCTGTAGGTAAAAGTTTAAATTTTGACTATACAACCGCCTTAAAGGAGAAGTACAGCCAAAGCTCGTTTGGCTGTACTTCTCCTGTGGATCACAGCAGTGCAGTCCATTCTGCACTCCTGTGACCCGTTTTCAGCAGAGAGCGGGCTGAAGTCCGCTGTTGGCTGACAACACACAGAGTCGGTCCAGGCTTGGGCGTCATCACGACCATAGTGTCGGGATCCGCTCAGAATCCCAGACCGGGAACCCGGCTCAGTCACTGAGAACCTGACCTCCAGTGAGTGGGGGGGGGGGGGGCAGAGCAGAGAGCCGCTGACTGACAGGGGAGCTGTGAGAACCAAGCTATCTGTGGTTTTCGATTGCTTGGTTCTCAGTGTTAGAGGCAGCGGGGGGGGGGGCCAGATGCAGCATCGAACCAATGCTGCATCCATGTAGGTAATCGCCATACTGGTACGGCGATTCATGCACTAGCATTCCTGGGTGCGCTCATGCCGGTGGCGGCGCGCCCTGATTGGCCAGCGGAGGAGCCAATCAGCCGACCACCCACAATCGTTTTCCGCAGACACAGAACGGGGATCGGCAAACAAGTAAACAAGGCAGATCTCCGTTCTGTCAGCGGATGACACTGAGATCTTTCTTCCTGCTAAGCAGGAAGACGGATCTGTGTGTTTCCCCAGTCACGCAGTCCCCCATACAGTTAGAAAACACAAACAGGGAACACATTTAACCCCTTGATCGCCCCTCATGTTAACCCCTTCCCTGCCAGTGTCATTAGTACAATGTCAGTGCATATTTTTAACACTGATCACTGTAATAATGTCATTGATTCCCAAAAAATTGTCAAAAATGTCAGTTAAGTGTCTGATCTGTCCGCTGCAATGTCGCAGTCCCGTTAAAAATCGCTGATCGCCGCCATTACTAGTAAAAAAAAAATAATAATAAAAATGCCATAAATCTATCCCCTTTTTTGGGGTTACGCTATAACTTTTGCGCAGACCAATCGAACCAATGCTGCATCCATGTAGGTAAGTCTGATAAAGAAAAAACTCATACAACTCTTTTAACTACTTGCGGACCACCCGCCGCAGACATACTGCATTGCCACAAGGTGGCTCGGCTGCGCAAATCGCCATACTGGTACGGCGATTCATGCACTAGCATTCGTGGGTGCGCTCATGCCGGCGGCAGTGCGCCCTGATTGGCCAGCGGAGGAGCCAATCAGCCGACCACCCACAATCGTTTTCCGCAGACACAGAACGGGGATCTGCAAACAAGTAAACAAGGCAGATGTCCGTTCTGTCAGCGGATGACACTGAGATCTTTCTTCCTGCTAAGCAGGAAGACGGATCTGTGTGTTTACCCAGTCACGCAGTCCCCCATACAGTTAGAAAACACAAACGGGGAACACATTTAACCCCTTGATCGCCCCTCATGTTAACCCCTTCCCTGCCAGTGTCATTAGTACAATGTCAGTGCATATTTTTAACACTGATCACTGTAATAATGTCATTGATTCCCAAAAAAGTGTCAAAAATGTCAGTTAAGTGTCTGATCTGTCCGCTGCAATGTCGCAGTCCCGTTAAAAATCGCTGATCGCCGCCAATACTAGTAAAAAAAAAATAATAATAATAAAAATGCCATAAATCTATCCCCTTTTTTGGGGTTACGCTATAACTTTTGTGCAGACCAATCAATATACGCTTATTGTTTTGTTTTTTTTACCAAAAATATGTAGAAGAATATATATTGGCCTAAACTGATGAATAAATTCGTTTTTTTTATATATATATGTATTATAGCAGAAAGTAAAAAATATTGTTTTTTTGTTCAAAATTGTTGGTCTTTTTTTGTTTATAGCGCAAAAAAATAAAAACTGCAAAGGGGGCCAAATAGCACCAAAAGAAAGCTCTATTTGTGCGAAAAAAAAAGGACGTCAATTTTGTTTGGGTACAACGGCGCACGACCGCGCAATTGTCAGTTAAAGTAACACAACGCCGTAACGCAAAAAATGGCCTAGTCATTAAGGAGGTAAATCCTTCCGGGGCTGAAGTGGTTAAAAATGAGGAACCCTTCACAGTAAATTCACTGAGGATTACATCACTGTCATCATCACTGTCTTCTAACAAAGGCCATTGTAGTGAAATACGGTGTGAAAGTATTTCCGGAATCTGAAGCCAAGAATCAGACAAGAAAACCTTTTTCATTAGTACTCAGCAAACTAGAAAAAGCTTCAGAGTAAAGGTGAGTGGGAAAGATTAACGAGTGAGTCATTGACTTCACAGTGCTATACAGGGAATTTCATCAGAAATAATTCATATTTTGTCTGTCTGACTACTCTGTGAATGAATTACTATGGGCATGACAAGCACTTTCATTATTATAATATAGAATATGTCTGTTAAAGGAAATGCATAGCCTTTCCAAATAATGTTTTAAATATTATTTACATGTAAAAAAAAATCAGCTTGATCTAAATAATCTTATCTATGTGTTTTAATGTGTTCCAAAATGTGTTTTATGTATAATTTGTATTCATATTTGTACATGACAATGGCCATATTCTGTCATTACAGACACTGCTTCCAGTTATACAATGGTTGGGCAATTATTTTTTTATATAAATACCCTATGAGTTGACCAGCTCACTAAAACCAATGCACTCCTTGTGCAGCTGATCTTTTATCCCAGCAGCAGTTAAGAAGGGTTAATATAGACTAAATCACAGTCTCTCAACCTTTTTTCAGTCAAGGTACCCTTTAAAAATGATGGACAATCTCAAAGCACCCTTTCAAAATTATGGACAGTCTTGAGGCACCCCATTCTAAAATGTAAAAATTATGATAATGTCGCGTACACACGACTGGTTTTGCTAAACTCCGAAGGTTTCTCGGACGGAACTCCGACGGAATTCCATTCAAGCGGTCTTGCCTACACACAGTCAAACCAAAGTCCGACCGTCCAGAATGCGGTGACGTACAACACATACGACGGGACTAGAAAAAGGACGTTCAATAGCCAGTAGCCAATAGCTTCCATGCCGTACTTGCTTCAGAGCATGCGTCGTTTTTGGTCCGTCGGAACATAATACAGACGGCATACAGATGGCATACAGACGAGCGGTTTTCCCAATAGGAATGGGTTCCGTCAGAAAGATTTAGGACATGTTCTATTTCTAGGTCCATCAGAATTTTTCGAAAAAGAAGGTCCGATGAGGCATACACACGACCGGATTATACGATGAAAAGACTCCGTCTGACTTTTTCTGTCGGACATTCCGCTGGTGTGTACGTGGCATAATAGTTTTACATAATGCAGCAACATCCACACAAGTAGGACACCCAACATTAGAGGTGATTTATTCTTCCAAAGCAAATACACTTTTGCAAACTGGTACTGACTAGTATTCCAATGTTTCTCTTCTCCCTCAGTTTTTTTTCATCACTCAGCTAATGTGACCCCAGTGCTGATGGAGAGGGGCGGGGGAGGGGGATACTGAAGATGCCATTGGTCGTTAGCACACCGGCAGGTAGAAGGTTGTAATGGTGCACAATGAAAACCTGTGGCTTTGTGTAACTAAAAGGCAGGCTTCATCCACACGCTGTATACAATTTTTGGGTAATTTTTAGGCATTTTGCCAAGGTACCCCTGAAGAAACCTCAAGGCACCCCAGGGTGCCTGGGCACCCTCGTTAAAAAAGGCTGGGCTAAATGAAGTACAGAGCTCCCTCTAGTCCTTCTTAGCACATCCTCGCCATGCACATTTTTTTGCATAAAGGCCTGTTTACATTATGTGCAGTTATCTGTGTTTTTCCTCAATAGTTTTCTATGTGCCAAGCTCACACCAGAGCTCTGTGTTTCTCTATGTTCCAGAGCTGTGCAATTTTATGCAACATGATTTTATCACAGTATCTCTACTTACAGCCACCAGCCCAACATATACTATCAGTACTGGCCCATGCCATTCCACCACCAAGCCCAGTCATCCTCCCACAGGAGCGGTGGAGGTAAAGCAAACTGAATCCTCCTATCCTTTGAAGACAAGGACGTTTAGCATTTGTTTGATCTGAAGTTGCCATGGTGCTGCACATGTGATCAGCTATTTGATGGCTTGACAGTTCGGTTGAGAGCAGAAGCAGCTGTGACAGTTAACATTCAGAGCATGCCTGGAACGTTACTGTTTTGGGAAATAGTTTTGCTTTAAGTGCATATGTTGCTTTGTCTTGGATGTACAAATCACAAATCTCTTTAACATGGTTGTAAACCCTCTGGGACCACTTTTACCTACAGGTAAGCCTAGATTAAGGCTTACCTGTAGGTGCAACAAATATCTCCTAAACCTACACTGTTTAGGAGATATTTGCAAAAGACTGGCACCAAAGACAAGGAGAGGAGGTGACATTTCTCTCTACCTTCTATTGGTAGGAATAACAGTTCATCCATGTGCTTGTATGAAGATATCTAAAAAACATGATGGGGCTCATACTAGTTAGAGTCATACAGCTGAGCAATCCAGTGTTACCATATCATGGAGTCAGTATAAAAAAGTGTATCACAGACACGACCATTGTTTTTGGTGAACACGGCTGTCAGCATCCAGTTCAGTTACCTCTGAGCAGTGGTCATGATGGCATCCACCACCTCAATAATCCTGTGCAGGGCTGAGTCAGTTCCGATTGTCATATCAGTTCCACAGAAATCATTATCGATGGAGCCCACCATTCCTACGATATTCAGATGGGAATACTGTTCAGCAGCTGAGGCTTCAATTTTGCCTAAGAGAAAAAGAAAAAAAAGAAATGAAGCCTTTCCTTTTAACATAGCATTTTTCAGTACATAAATTATTAAAAGAATTTACTATAAGGCCCCTTTCACACTGAAAAAATAGCGCCTGCAAAGCACCCTGAAAAAGCCGCTGCTGTGCCTCCAGTGTGAAAGCCCGAGGGCTTTCACACTGGAGCAGTGCGCTTGCAGGACGTTAAAAAAACTCCTGCAAGCAGCATCTTTGGAGCGGTGAAGGAGCGGTGTATACACCGCTTCTTCACCGCTCCTGCCCATTGAAATCAATGGGGCAGCGCGGGTATACCGCTGGCAAAGCACCGCTGCAGCGGCGCTTTGCGGGTGGTTTTAACCCTTTTTCGGCTGCTATCGGGAGTTAAAACCACCCCACTAGCGGCCGAATAGCGCCGCTAAAACTACGGTAAAGCGGCGATAAAAATAGCGATGTTTTACCGCCAACGCCGCTCCCGCCCTAGTGTGAAAGGGGCCTAAAATACCAGTTCTTGCATTTATAGAATCCTTTATTAATTCATTCATTCATTATTATGTATTATCCGTTATTCCAGATTATTAGGTATAGGCACTATTGGGTTGTTTCTTAAGATGTGGCCTGAAATTTGTTAAAGTGATCCTAAACACACCCTGTTTAATTTACATTGTCCCTTCTATTTCAGTATGTGGATGATGGCACTGTAATTATTTTAATAAAAAATAAATAATCTAAGTACCCTTTTCCTTATTCCTAATTTCCTGTTACATGACCCAGCTCTCTCTCAGCCTGTCTGCAGGGAAACATAAGCAGGAGGAGCTTCTAGTCCTCTGTTGCTGGTCACATGTTCAAAATATAAAAAAACAGCATTTGGAATACAGAGTAAAAATAAATAATTAATATAAATAAACTATTTTAAATCATCACACAAATAGAGATTTTAAATCAAACCTTTATTATTTTGTGGAAATAACATGGTGTGGGCGGATTTCTTCCAGGCACAGGTTGTGTCACACCCCTCTAGCCTGTGTCTTAGAATAACAGGGAGGTGAAGCCTCCATCAATCTACATGTAATATCCCGTCCCCATTGTGTTTAGCTGGTTAGTGGGCATGGAAGATGAGGGAGGGATTGGGCTGTCATATACTAGGGTGCATAAGCCCACATGTGTGACACATGGGCTGCTCAGATGTGATAGGAAGCAAATGCTTAGCATAGAAACTCACTGAAAACTAAGCATGTGCACAGTTGCCAACACTGCTCTGCAAAATCCCTAGCTGCACTGGGGACTTGGATAGAAGGGGGATCGAGAACAGCAGGATCAACAAGGTTTTTTGCAGAATACAGAAAACAAATCTCATAGTGACCGAGTATCAACAACATGTAATACACCATTTATTGATACAGTCATTTTTATGATGTGGGTTTAGTGACACTTTAACGTGTAAGAATAAATGTCTCCTATTCACCCCCTTTTAGTCTGTTAAGTATACCATTGAAAGCAATTTTTGGGAATATTAGCTGCAGAGATAATGACTTGAACAATTTCAGTACTTCAGCTGTGAACTTTGAGGATTAATTGCTCCATAGTACCTGCAGTTACAAAGGGCAGTGGGGGCTCTTTTAACGCATGCTAAGAATATGCAAACAAATTAATATTCATAGATTGATCAAAGGTAAATAAGGTAGACGGTAAATGATGCTGCACATTTGACTCATATTACCGCCTATTCACCATGCTGTAGAGTTACCCTTTAAGTGACAGTTATATATTAGCACTAAAGGAAATTTATCAAAACTGGAGCAAACAAAAACTGGAGCAGTTGTGCTTGGCAAAATTCTATTTTCAAAGATTTGAAAAAAAAAAGAAGCTAATTGGTTGCTGTGCATAACTGTTCCAGATTCTGGCTTCTCCAGTTTTGATAAATTCCCCTTATTGTGCTTCAAGCATAACAATCTCTGACAGTTTGTTAATGGCCAAAAACGAACAAAAGACAAAGCAGATTAAACACTGATGTACAGCTAGAACCTGGATAATACGTGACACTGCCTGGGCCAGTCCTTGTGTGCTCTCTCGAACTAAAGCCAAAGTTCTCTTATGACTAGCCTGTAATTAGGCATTTAATGTGTTTAGATCTACGCTGTATCTCTTTGGCGAGATGTCTGTTAATTTGTTAAATTGGTCTAAATCCATTAATTGCAGGTTCTGGTTTAGTCACTCCTGTTTAATTTAATTTATTTGGTGATAAGAACAATTAAATGTTTCCATTACCATAGCTAGATCTTCCCAGAACTGTTTGTGTTGAGATCCATAAACCATGAAAAGACCGTTGCTGGGTACAGGTGACTTGGAACAAATTAGGTGACAATCTTTCCAGACAGAAGCCTGACTGCACTCTGTAACACTATGAATACGTGTGCATATTTCAATGATCTATGTACTATGAAATATAAGGGATATTAAAAATATATATATATAGTGATTTTGTAATTTTTTTCTTTAATTTTGAAGAGCAAAGATTTAAAAAAGTTTTTTTTTGTTTCAGGTGATATTAAATATTACAAATTAATAATAATTAGCTAATTATCTGGTCAGCAGGTCGAGCTATCAGCTCCTTTATTATTATTTTTATTATTTAGGAGTGCTTTCCAATTTCTCCCTACCATGGTGTTGTAAAAAAGCCTTTTGTTTACAAAAATCAATAACTCAAGCCGATATGTACAAGAGAATCAATCACAAAAGTGATTGGGACAGGTCCCAGTCATAAGTGAACACTTATTGGATTGCCAGCTGAATGAGGTGTATTCTTTCCGCACTGTCTAATTAGCTAAGCCATAGTGCTCTAAGAATCCTTTGTATTGCATACCATGTGCATTTTTAAGAATATATATACAGTATGTAAAGAGACTCATATAAAACATCAGTCTAAAAACATATTAAAAGTGGTTGTAAACCCTTACATATACCCAGTGATGGGACTGGCCTCAGGTGATACAAAGAGATGAAGTCAATCCTCCTACATAAGTTGCACATTTACCTGCTGCCCTTTCTTCTGTTCAAGTGCTGAATTTTAAAGCTTGTCTGAGAGTTCAGAAAAAAGGGGGCGGAGAGCTGAAGTTCCACTCTGCAGAGCTCAGTGAGGAGAGCTCTGACAACTTATTGGAGGGAAGGGACACGCTCCCCTCCACACAGAAACAGAGCTGAGGCTGTCAATCTGCTGGAGGTCCCTCCCGGTCACCATTTTTCTCCTGGTGTCAGGAAAACTTGTCAGAAGTGATTCATGCTGATAGTAGAGGAACGAAGCAGCAGCAGACAAAAGTGACAGTTCGCGCTCTTAACTGAGACAAGTATACTCTATAGAGGGATATGCTTTGTTCATATTTCATATCTGAGGGTTACAACCACTTTAAGATAAAACTGACCCCAAATCATCAATATATAAATCTTTAAACTCTATAACTCTTTAAAAAGCATCTCAAAGGCAATTTAAAAGTACCTTCTTTTACTAATTCTTCAAGAAGTCCACTCCACTCCTCTCGGAAAAGATTAGCCCCGGTTAAGCTGCCATCTCCTCCAATAACACAGAGATTTGTGATACCACGTTTGACTAAGTTGCAAGCAGCCTTTAAGCGCCCTTCACGGGTGCGAAATGCTTTGCAGCGGGCACTGCCAATAACTGTACCACCCTGTAAAAGAAACAAATGCTTGTTTTTATTAAAGAAAACCTTTTAAGTGTAGATGGGGGTTTACAGCAGGCATGGTTCAACACTGCTTATGCTAAGATTGCACACATTTCAAGACAACCATCCACCACCATTGGGGCTTGCGTAGACAGGCAGTAAATAACTTAAATGTTGTAGGGCAGATGATAGTTCTGAGGATGCATTTGACCTGCTGTGCTTTTCTTTAGATGTGGAATGTTCTATTGACATCCATTTGCATTCCAGGCATAGCAGTAAATTATAAAAGCACATACATTGAAGCCAAATTCCATGTAAATCTTTTGTAGTTTTTGATAGAAAGAAGGGTTAGAAGGGTTTCCTAGGCTTCAATTGACATTGCAGTAAACTCGCACCACACAGTTTACATCTCTGCGAATTGTCTGCCTCCTGAAATTTACAGTAAAATCACGGTAAATTCAAACCTGTCCACCTCAAAATGCAAAGCAAATTCCCACTTCATACAGGACCAAAAAAAGGTTCAAATTTGCAGTACTGTACACCTAGGCTAAATGATGCCACTGCCCCCTTTGAGGAGATTTTCCTCCACTTCCTGTTCTGTATGAGAACCATCAAATAGAAAGTGAGGGGAAACCTCCCCACAGGGTAACAAAGACAACAAAAGTAAAAGAAAAATTTGTTTGCAGTTAGAAAATTTTTTTTGCTTACTACTTACCACCTGCAAGATGCTTGACACGCTCTCCCATGATACCTCAATAATATTGTCTCCACCATCCACCATACCCTGATAACCCTGAAAGATGAATAAAACAGTATATTATTTACACTAATAGTTATACATATAGGAACAAAAAGGTCTTAATTTAAAGAAGAACTGGATCACAAGATCTCTGGACCACAGTGAGATGTACTGTATATAATGATGTGGTTTATGCTTACTTTCATGTCCCATAAATCTTCAGAGGCAAATTTTGGATCCCAAGTGATTGAGAAATTGCATATTACATATTTTCTTATCAATATGGTGGCTCACTAATTAATTCTAAGCCTGCAAATTTTGTTTAAGGGGATGGTTACCGTAGCTGACTCATACCAAAGGAATGTCACTGCAAACTGACCAGGTCCTTAAAAGGGCATCTTGTTCTAATGGAAGTTGGCTTCGGGGTTGGCCATTCCTTAAACACAAATTCTATATACTATAGTTCTAACTTGAAACCGTCAGTCTCACATCAGAGCTGCCATTAGGCTTGTGTCTGAACCTGGTCGGCCACCCCGCAAAAAGCGGGCAGAGACTCCATGGCGAAACAGCATCTTTAGTTAAGTATTCTTGTCATATTTTCTAGCAGAACACAAAGGGGGTTATTTACGAAAGGCAAATCCACTTTGCACTGCACGTGCACTTGAAAGTGCACTTGGAAGTGCAGTCACTCTAAATCTAAGGGGTAAATCTGAAATGAGAGGAAGCTCTACTGATTTTATCATCCAATCATGTGCAAGCTAAAATGCTGTTTTTTTATTTTCCTTGCATGTCCCCCTCGGATCTACAGCGACTTTAATTCCAAGTGCACTTTCAGTGCAATTTCAAGTGCACTTGCAGTGCAAAGTGGATTTTCCTTTAGTAAATAACCCCAAAAGGGCTGAAGGGTGCCAAGACCTGAACTTTGCAGCAGAAGATCCGTGGGTGGAGAGGTAAGCACAAAGGTTAAGTGTGAAGCACACCATACACCGACCTCACTTCACTTGCAATACTGCAGTTCTTATCAAAAGAGTAGACTGTAAAATGAAGCAACTCACTCCAACAAGTTTTAAGACAACCTTTGCCAACTGGGCTGCTTTAATGCATTGCAAGTAGCAGTCTAAGGTGACTATCTGGTGGACAAGCTTCGAGATCCATGTATATCAAAGAACAGAAACAAATTCTCTACCAGATTGTTTAGTGAGAGTCACATTCACTGCTTTATAAACAGAACATGAGTGCTATTTGCAACACAAAATACAAAATAGCCTAAACTTTACAGACAGAGATAATAATATGTGCTACAAGAACTATTTACATGCATGGAAGGTCGGCTAGCTTCAGAAACTGATATACAATTTTTAATGAGTTATTTAAACCATTGAGACAAAAAAGTATTTGTTTAATATTATTACAGGAACTTATATAGCGCCATCAATTTACACAGCGCTTTACATATATTTGTACATTCACATCAGTCCCTGCCCTCAAGGAGCTTACAATCTAAGGTCCCTAACTCAAATTCATACATACACATACTAGGGCCAACATAGACAGGAGCCAATCAACCTACCAGCATGGCTTTGGAGTGTGGGAGGAAACCGGAGTAAACGGATGAATCCCACACAGGCACAGAGAGAAAATGAAAGCTCTGTGCAGGTAGTGCCGTGGTTGAGATTCGAACCAGCGACCCTAGTGCTTCGTTCAGAGTTCCTCAACAGAATGACTGTCTTCAAAGGAAAGTGGGGCTTCGAGAGATCCAGTAGTAATTGAGCTCATGTACCTTAATGTAGGTCTAAACTCTGATTAGACATTTAGTTTGCCAAAGGGTTGTGTATCTTAAACAACTGCCATGTTGTTTTGCACTCTTTTTACCCTTTTTCATCCTTATCTGCATCTCAGTGCTGCTGATCTACTCCAGTCCTTTTCGTTTCCTACGCTAGTTCTGACTGGTCAGCGCTGCCCATGTAACAACGCCGATCAAATAGAATGCTAATAAACGTACCTCCTGACGAGTTACGTTTAGGAGATTAAGCCAAGGAGATTTGTAAGCCCAGGACCGGTGAGGTGGCTATACAATGTCTCCTAGCTGGTGATCGCCGGGCTCCAGATGAGTGGGATCTGGGGGATGAGGAAGGGGTCCTGTGTAAGTTCACCTTACAGATTTCCTTACAATGGTGAATTTTCAGATCATGTGGTCACTGTGATTGGCTGTCAATGAGGTCACGTGATTAGGAGCTTCTCCCACCAGCTCCTGATCATAATTGGAGACTGTTCACTGTGCTGGGATTGCATTGTAAGCACACTCTCAGCACAGAGCACTGGAGGCCGACACATATATTTGTACAGCTGGTGTGCTGACACATATGTGTGTTACTCCATAGGGAGGAGATTAAGAGGTTGCTGTGTTAGCTGCAATTAACATACTCACACGCCCTGTGAATCCATCTCTGTTCTGCTGGATGTGGGGAATCCTGCAGCCTTCTAGGATATGAGATGCAGGTATTACAGGAGGCTGCAGGAGAGGCTGACATGCCATTCCCGCCTAGACAAGAATGATGGCAGGGGGTGGGCCTTTATATAAAGAAAAAAAAAAACACACAGAAAAAAAGTTGGCTTTTTGATATTGTGAAGGGAGAATAATGAGGGGAGACGAAATTACTGATTTTTTGGAATGAATGTCCACTTTAATGGCAGGATCACTAAGCATTATTTTACTGAAAGGTGCAGATTTAAAAAGACTGAGACCAAATTCTGAACCTACATTAGCAAGTAAAAGTGTATATGAGATTTTAGTGACTGGGTTTTGATCTACTTAATTATTAACAATTGTGCAGGCTAAAGCCCTATATACACAGGCCAAATGTCGAGAAACATCAGTCGGTTAAAAAAAAAACGGCTGGCATTCGGCCCGTGTGCATGCCACCCTGTTTGACAAATGCCAGCAGTTTGGCTGGCTTCTGATGGACAAGCATCTCATTTCTTGAGACCTTAACAAGCCAAAAAAGTACAAATACCCCCCAAATGACCCCTTTTTGGAAAGTAAACATTCCAAGGTATTTAGTAAGAGGCATGGTGAGTTTTTTGAAGTTGTAATTTTTTCCCACAATTCTTTGCAAAATCAAGATTTTTTTTTTTTTTTTTTTTTCACAAAATTGTTATGTTAGCAGGTTATTTCTCACACACAGCATATGCAAAGCACAAATTACACCCCAAAACACATTCTACTATTCCTCCTGAGTATGGCGATACCACATGTGTGAGACTTTTACACAGTGTGGCCACATACAGAGGCCCAACATGCAGGGAGCGCCATCAGGCGTTCTTGGAGCATAAATTACACATCTAATTCCTTGACTACCTCTTACACTTTTGAAGGCCCTGGAGAACCAGGACAATGGAAACCTCCTAAAAATGACCACATTTTGGAAAGAAAATAACCCAATGTATAATTGAGTCTTTCGAACATGTCATTTTTTTCTACAACTTCTTGGAAAATGTCTAAATAAAATGAAAACGCATTTTTTTTTTTTACACAACGTTGTCCATTTACACAATATTTCTAACACATAGCATGTACATACCAAAAATTACACCCCAAAATAGATTCTCCTACTCCTCCTGAGTACGGCGATACCACATGTGTGAGACTTTTCCACAACGTGGCCACATAGAGAGGCCCAACATGCAGGGAGCACCATCAGGTGTTCTAGGGACATAAGTTTCAAATCTAATTTGACTACCTACACTGTAGTGGCATGGATGTGGCATGGATGAGAACTGATGTGAATATGGCTGGGATGGCTGGGTATGGCTGGGTATGGCTGGGTATGGCTGAGTATGGCTGAGTATGGCTGAGTATTGCTGGGATGGCTGAGTATGGCTGAGTATTGCTGGGATGGCTGAGTATGGCTGAGTATTGCTGGGTATGGCTGAGTATGGATGGGTATAAATGGGATGGCTGAGTACGACTGAGTACGGCTGGGTACAACTGAGTACGGCTGAGTATGGCTGGGTATTGCTGGGTATGGCTGAGTATGAATGGTTATGGCTAATTGTGGATGGGGGTTGATGGGATGGCTGAGCATTGATAGATGGATGGATGAGTATTGCTGAGGATGGATAGATGGCTGAGCATGGATGGATGGATGAGTATGCTGAGTATGGATGGCTGAGCATGGATGGATGGATGAGTATGCTGAGTATGGATGAGTATGCCCAGTATTAATGAGTGAGCATGGATGGATGGATGAGTATGCTAAGTATGGATGAGGATGGATGGATGAGTATGTTGAGTATGGATGGGTATGCTGAGTATGGATGGCTGATTATGGACGGGTGAGCATGGATGGATGGATGAGTATGCTGAGTATGGATGGCTGAGCATGGATGGATGGATGAGTATGCTGAGTATGGATGGCTGAGTATGGATGAGTATGCTGAGTATGGATGGGTATGCTGAGCATGGATGGGTGAGCATGGATGGATGGATGAGTATGGATGGGTATGCTGAGCATGGATGGGTATGGATGGCTGGATATGCATGAGGCTGGAATGGGCACTAAGCAGCGCTGTGGGCACTACACATCCAGCCCACAACGCTGCCACCGATCTCCCCCCTCTCCCCTCGTCCTGTACCAATAGCTAAGGGGGGGGGGAGAGGAACCAGACGTGACGTCGGTTTGTTTACTAGTGATCGTTACATCATTTGATGGAGCGATCACGTGATAAACGGCTGCTATCAGCGGCCGTGATCCGTGATGCGCCGGGTCCGGTCATGGACATTCTCAGGTGCACACCCCTGGGGGCGCACAAGAGCGGGATTCTGGGAGGACGTCATAGTACCTCCCAGAGTTATCCGACCGCCCTGTAGCCATCATTCGGCTATGGGCCGGTCGGTAAGTGGCAGAATAGAATTGTGCACTGCATTTCGAGATTTCATTATTTGCAACGTCACGAATGTTAATTCTCCATTATGAACGCTAGTTTACAAGACCGACCGCTTCTGGCTCGTCCTTGCTTCCCAGCATGCGTGTTTATACTTTGGACTTTTGTCCAACAGACTTGTGTACACACGCTCGTAAAATCCAACAACAGACATTTGTCCGCAGAAAATTTTAAAACCTGCCATCCAACATTTGTCTGCGGAAAATACAAACGGTCGGATTTTCCACCAACAGCCTGACATCCAACATTTCCCGTCGGAAAATCCTTCTTTGTGTTTAGATTTATTTATTCTATGTGAGCCCAGCTCGGGTGTCAGAGATCACTTAAAGTCTGACAGTTATCATCTGCCTGACCTTATACAACCCATACACATATTTCTATCTTGACAACTCCAGATACAAGTTTTTATATTTTATTTTTAGACAAACAGATAAGGAAAAAAATCTCATGGAAAAAAAAAAACAAAACGAATGAGGACTTTTTAAAATTAACCGCAGAAGCTGGAATGTGCATCACTGCAATTGCTTTATAAAATGTTCAGTCTTTTGATAGCATTGCAGAATGGTAATGTGGTTTACTAACGAGAGTCTGCATTTACATGAATTTTACATAAACTCACAACCCACAGCGGAATACAGCACTTAATACCATTTCAAGGGTGGCTAATTGCTCTCAGAAAAGATATTTTGGCCATGCAGCTAGTTACCTTTTACAGGAAAAATTTTATTATGTTATCTTTAGCCTGAAATAAAGAACAGAGCCTTGCCTTGTGTAGAGTGAGGCCGGGTTGCATCCACTGCTATACTGAATATGTATATTTATTTCTTATTAAAGTGGTTATGGACATGAAGTATGAAGAAAGCATATCCCTCTATATATAAAGTGTGTACTTGTCTCAATTAAGAGCACTAAGGGGTTGATTTAGAGAGTGCAAAATCTGGTGCAGCTGTGCATGGTAGCCAATCAGCTTCTAGTTTTCTTTTTGTTTTGTTTTTTTGTCAAAGCTTAACTGAACAAGCTGATTGGCTACCATGCATAGCTGCACCAGATTTTGTACTTTTCAGTTTTACTAAGGCTGCTTCCACACGGGGCTGCCCGAGCATTAGCGTTAAAGCGCCGCTCGTTTTAGCAGCAGTTTAGCGCTGTTTAAGCTGTGCTTTTTGTCCGCTAGCAGGGCACTTTTAACCCCTGCTAGCGGCTGAAGAAGGGGTTAAAAGCGCCCGTATTGCGGCGCTTCCGCAGTGCTGCCCATTCATTTCAATGGGTAGGGCGTTTTAGGAGCTCTGTAAACTGCCCCCAAAGATGCTGCTTGCAGGTCTTTTTATAACGTCCCGCAACCGCACCGCCCCAGTGTGAAAGCACTCGGGCTTTCACATTCAGGCAGCATGGGTTCTCTACAGGTGCTACTTCTAGCGCTAAAACGCCTGAAAACTGCCTTAGCGTGAAAGGGGTACTTATGCCGCATACACACGATCGGAATTTCCGACAACAAAACTGTGGATTTTTTTTCCGAAGGATGTTGGCTCAAACTTGTCTTGCATACACACGGTCACACAAATGTTGTCGGAAATTCCAAACGTCAAGAACGCAGTGACGAGCCGAGAAAAATGAAGTTCAATAGCCAGTGTGGCTCCTTCTGCTTGATTCCGAGCATGCGCGAGCTTTTGTGCAACGGACTTGTGTACACACAATCGGACTTTCCGACAACAAGTGAAGTTGGCGGAAAATTTGAGAACCTACTCTCAAACATTGGTTTGCAGAAATTCCGACAGCAAATGTTCGATGGAGCATACACACGGTCGGACTTTCCGACAACAAGCTCACATCTAACATTTCCCGTCGGAAAGTCCGACCGTGTGTACGCGGCATTAGGCTTGGTTCACACTTGTGCAATGCGGGAACCCTGCGAATCCACTGCAGGTTCCCACATCGCACCTGACTCACACAGTAGCTCACACTGCCATATGCGAACTGCCGGGAGTGTCAATACATTGTTAATGACACCCCCATTTCAGCTTGCATATCGCACTGCAAACTGACAGTTCGGACATGAATCGGATCCCATGGGTGTGAACACCCATGCGATCCAATTCTCGTGTGGATCAAAAAAAAAGGGTCCTGTGCGAGTTTGGTCCAAATGCGATCAGCCATCGCAACGCATGGACATCACATATGATTTGCACTGCAGTACAGTGCAAATCACATGCGATCTCGCACCCCACACTGGTGTGAACCTGCACTAAGTGTAATTTCTGTCTGCTGCTCTCCTCACTGAGCTCTGCAGAGTGTAACTTCAGCTCCCTGCCCCCTTTTTTCTGACACCTATGACAAGCTTTATCAATTCTGAAAGCTGAACGGATGTAGAGAAGAAAAAACTGCAGATAAACAGGCACAACTTATGTAGGAGGATTTGTTGCATCTCTGTGTATCACCTGAGGATAGTCACTTCACTGGGTATATGTAAGGGTTTAGAGCCACTTGATATATGGACTTTTTAATAACGCTGATAATTGTTTTGGACCTGGCACATGTGCAGACATGCTTCTAGATCCCAAATACCATGATACTTCGTCTTTCACTGGAACATTGCCTCCTGAGATATGTGATGTGGACATCCGAGGCAAGAGGTGACTATGTCACCTAGGCATGAAATCAGGAACTGGTGGCAGCTACTAATTAAGAAACAAAAGGTCATTTCGTTTTTCTAAAGTCTTGAAAACACAGGCTGAATATCTGTAGGTTCAACAGAAACTGGCCAACATTCGGCCCCTGTGTACACCAGCCTGTCCAACAGAAGCCACAGAATGGCCGGCTTCTGGTATATGGGCATGCTGGAAAGCCAGCCTCCGATCGGCATCCGATTAGCACTGTCAGAACACAATAGCTCAGCGGGGAGATCACTGTACTAACATTGCATAGTTAGTACAGCGGCTCCTCCCGAGCTCCTCTGTTTATTTTCATTGAGCCCGTTGGGTTAAACGAAAAAAAAACGTAAAGTGTGTACCGGGCTTTAGGTATACAAACTATCTGTGAGAGGGAGGAAGCAGACAAGAGGACATTCATTTCATTGGGTGAAGGTGCACTTTAAGCTGGCCATAGACATAAGAGTGCAGTGGGACATACACTTGTCCCTTTATGCCTATGCCAGTGAAAGGGTTTGATCACAGTGGTGGTTGTAGTCCAGAAAAAAAGCATTGTATCACACTGGGTCGCACAACGAAGGTGAACATGAAATGAATATGGAAAAGCTTGGACGTTAGCCTGGAAACCAAATGCAGATTAGTCTGCACTATTGTGTTCCCCATAGCTACCTATAGTTGTGAAAGTTGGACAGGAGGAAAAATCGAGGTGTTTCAGCTGTGGTGATGAAGAAGGCTACTGCACATTCCGTGGGCAACAAAGATAAAGGAAGAGGCCAAAAATGGAGCACAAAGAACCAAATGATTAACTGGATGGTAAAACCACAAAACTCAGGCATGCCGAGTTCAGACATGTAATGCGATCAAACTCACTGGAGAATGCTTGGCATGGTTAGCAGCAAAAGGAAACCAGGCCACCAAAGAACTCAATGGTTAGACATCATAAAGCTGACAACAGTCAGAACATAAAATAACTAAAATAAGCAGAACAAGAACATAACATGTAGAAAGAGTAGGCCTATAGAATCCTCGAAAGTCAGACATGGTCAAATAGATAACATCATCAAGTTGAAGACAAGATAGTCAACTGCAACACCTGCCTTGTCTTGGGACAAACAATACAGCTGTGACTTTTCCCCCTGCGATCGATCAATGATCGACTGCGAAAGGGAGAGAACAATCCACTTTGGGTTCAATCCAAAAAGGGAATATAACAGACTTACAACACGTGGCTAAAGTGTATACATATAAGACCCCTTTCACACCGAGGAGCTTTCGCGCTAAAAAAAGCACCCGAAAAGCTCACCAAAACCTATTTCCATTAAAATCAATGAATTCTTTCACACTGGAGCAGTGAGCTGGCAGGGTGGTGAAAAAACGCCCCTCTCCATTGAAATTAACGGAAGGCTCTTCAAAAGCGCATAAATGTTTAATTGGCAGTTCAGAAGCGCCTCAATGCGAAAGGGGACTAATATTTTGAAGAAACCAAACTTATGTCTTGAACAGCAGATACTTCTCAGCCTTTCTTTAATTAGCCTTAAAGATCATTTAGAAACCTGAAATCCCCCCAGGGTATACTATTGCAGGCGGTGTTACAGTATTACATGTGGCTGTTAGAACGAGTTTCTCTGGTTTTCATCTTCCTGAAACACTTCTTTGGTAACTTTCCAACCTGGAAACACTGAGCTGCTTGTTGAATGCTTAGGAATTAAATGCCGGGCAACGTCATTAAGACTAACGACTATGTCCCCACAACACGAGGCATGGCTTCTGCACACACCCACAGTCAATATTTATGGCCTGATAGGTTTATTGTAGGAAATGACATCTATAAAAAGGCCTAGCCATGTTCTGTCCCTGGAACGCTTTATGACCAGAATTGCCAAGTTGCTAGGATCTGATAATGGGGGCTCTTAAATTAAAACATGCTGTGTTCAACAATACCAAAGCGCTGGAGACACCCTATTGTAATTTGCACTATATTTGTGAATGTCCTCATTTAGGGAGCACCAACAGATCCTAGCTATGTAGCACTGAGGGCTTAATTATACATGCCTTGCCCCCTAAATAGTGATCTGTGGTGGATCACTTTTTGAAGGGCGTTTGACAGGCGGTGAGTATGTGTTATGTCACCTCCTCGGCACCTGTGTTCACCCCTAAAAACCTGCACCACCAATCTGCAACCACGTAAGGGCTTGTTTATATATGTGCCACATTTTGAAGAGTTATCCCCAGTGGATTACTTTTCAGAGGGTGATTGACAGGTGATACAGAGGCGCGATTGTGACACGGCCCCATTCAGCTAAACGAGTCACGTTACTGCTGAACGCAACAGGGGAGATCATGACTATGGTATTAAATATGGCTTGTTACCCGCTATACCAATAACCCCACCCTTCCATCTAATGACCACACCACGCAGAATTGGAGTAAATTGGACATAGCAGCCATTTTATTAACCAAAATATAAATATCCAATAATTACCATATCAATCACATATCAAAACATTACATCCAGTTTAGTAGCCCCCCTGGCGGTTTTCCCGAGTGTGGCTCGGGGTTAAAATTCAGTCCCATTAGCGGTAACCCCGAGCCACACTCGGGATCGCATTGCAGGATCCTGGGGCGGCGTTACTTACCTTGTCCCCAGGATCCTGCGATACCCCCCGCAGTGTCCGTGGGCTCCGTCCTCTGCCCGAAGCCTCTCCGTGCCAGGCTCCGTTCCCTGCGAGCGTCGCGATGCACGGGGGCGGAGCCTGGCGGCAAATTCAAAAAACTGTAAAAATCATAACACATACAGTACTGTAATCTTACAGATTACAGTACTGTATGAAATTATTTCACATCCCTTTTGTCCCCAGTGCTTTGGCCCATGCCCTGCATGCAGTTCTATATTATATACACTGTTCTTTCTGGCTGGAAACTGGAGATTGTCCATAGCAACCAAAAAGTGTCCCTTTACGTCAAAAATGGCTTTAGACCAGCTAGAAAACAGCGATAGTAAATTAGAACACTTGCAGAATTGAGCGATAGTGAATCGTGGGGAAATTTATTTTAGTACTATTTTATTTTTATTTTTTTAATTATTTATTTTTATTTATTATATTATAATTTATGTTTTTGTGTTTCAAACTTTATCATACCCGGGATATCTACTAGACTCTTGTTTGGACAGATTTAAGTGTGTTATTGTTAAGAATTACAGACCTACAATATAAAACGCCAAATTTCCATGCAAAACAATGTACCGCTTTCAGCACCTAAAATCCGAAATAATCATACCGCCAGGGAGGTTAAAGAAAGGAGCCCAAGGTCCCAAAAGGCAAAAAAAACAAAACAAAACCATACCTGCTAGTCATTTCTAAGGCCTCCAGTCGCAAAAAATACCGACTCAGAGACAACTCGCAGGTGCCCATACACCAACTGGGTGCCGTACCTCAGATGGGTCCCTACACCATGCCTTTTTGTGCCCATATGACCTAAAAGGATCTTGCACCCTGCCAATTGCCACAACCGGCTCCCCCGGACACTCAAATCCGCAAAACACGAAATACCCACCAAATGTAGGGCGGGTGGGTGGGAAGTTCTACACTCTTCTTCCTTCCGACTGCAGACCACCCCCTTGTTCCGTCTCCCAATCACTTCAACCCAAAGCTGCACCCTGCCCCCATACAACTTTGAACAGCCCTAGGTAATACCCCTGAAACACCCCTTACTATTAACTCAATGTGTCCCAAGCCCCTTTAACCCCTGTTATGCCGGCCCTCCGTTTATTGCCTTGGGGTTCTACTCCAGGCCTCTCTTTTTTGCCACACTGCAATGCAGAGCATCACAGCATGTGCACACCCCTGTCTACTGCCTTTGCAGCCTAAAAGATTAGTTTACCTTCTCAGAAGTAATGAAATGGTGATCTAACAATGTACACCCTCCTTGCCCCCCCCGTCCCCACTGTACTTACCTCTGTGGGTGATGAGTAGGGTTGCCACCCCATCCCTTTAAACCCGAACACATATGAATTACACAGGTTCTGAGGCTAATTGAATGCAGGTAAGGCACCAAGTGAGTTTAATTACCACCTTAATCAGCCACAGAACCTGTGTAATTAATATGTGTACGGGTTTAAAGGGATGAGGTGGCAACCCTAGTGATAAGCCGTCAGTCTCCCCACAGCTGGTGTAGCGGTCCATGGTAGATCAGAGGAATGCTCTTCATGCTGACAATCAGAATCAGAGAGTGAAAAAATTGAGGATTTCAAGTCCCCAGACCGCTACATGAATTGCAAAGGTACTGACAGCTCATCATCCATGGAGGTAAGTACATCAGGGACCTGGGGAGGAGATTGGGGTGGGGAGGGTGTATGGTGTTACTTCACCTTTTTTCTAAAAAGGTAAACGAACACGTTAAAGGGTAGTTGGGCAGTGGTAAAAATGTGGATCAACCATGTGTTTTTACCACCCACCACCCCACCAAACCACAAGTGTAAAACTATCCTTATAAATTGCTTATACATCTCTTCTGTAAACATTAGTGGTAATGGTAATAGGTGCAAAGTAAAATCTTGGTGAGATTTATCAAGAAGTTAACAGAATCACAGCAATCCAGGGCAAATCTAACTGCATCCTGGTCAGCACATTGCATGGAGTTTGCATGTTCTCACTAGGCTTGCCTGGGTATCCTCTGGGTACTCCAGGTTTCCTCCCACACTCCAAAGACACGTTGGTTGGTTAATTAGCACCTGCCTAAAATTGGTCCTAGTATGTCATTGGAGTTGATTTAATAAAACTGGAGAGTGCAAAAATCTGGTGCAGCTCTGCAAAGAAACCAATCAGCTGCCAGTTTTTTTTTTCGTCAATGCTTAATTGAACAAGCTGAAGTTAGAAGCTAATTGGTTTCTATGCACAGCTGAACCAGATATTGCACTCTCCAGTTTTAGTAAATCAACCTCTGTGTGTGTATGTACATAGAAGAGATAGGGAACTTAGATTGTAAGCTCCTGCAGGGCAGGGACTCATGTGAATGTACAGTATGTAAAAGTACTAAATCACTGGACCTATATAAATGACTGAAGCCTGATAATAAATATGTGGCAGGTGTAACAGTTCACATACATTTAGCTGTTTCCTCTTAGCACTGTTAATATGAATGCTTTTTTTACATATATTTTGTGGCTTCAGTGAGGGAAAAAAGTATTTGATACATATAGTTACATCGTTACTTAGTAGGCGAGGTTCAAAAAGACACAAGTCCATCAAGTCCAACCTATGAGTGTTATTATATGTCAGTATTACATTGTATATCCCTCTATGTTGCGGTCCTTCAGGTGCTTATCTAACAGTTTTTTGTTTAATTATCGATGCTCCCCGCTGAGACCACCGCCTGTGGAAGGGAATTCCACATCCTAACGGCTCTTACAGTAAAGAACCCTCTACGCAGTTTAAGGTTAAACCACTTTTCTTCTAATTTTAGTGAATATTCACGTGTCTTATTAAATTCCCTTACGCGGAAAAGTTTTATCCCTATTGTGGGGTCACCAGTACGGTATTTGTACATTGAAATCATATCCCCTCTCAAGCGTCTCTTCTCCAGAGAGAATAAGTTCAGTGCTCGCAACCTTTCCTAATAACTAAGATCCTCCAGACCCTTTATTAGTTTTGTTGCCCTTCTCTGGACTCTCTCCAGTTCTAGCACATCCTTCCTGAGGACTGGTGCCCAGAACTTGACAGCATACTCTAGGTGCGGCCGGACCAGAGTCTTGTAGAGCGGGAGAATTATCATTTTATCTCTGGCGTTAATCCTCTTTTTAATGCATGCCAATATTCTGTTTGCTTTGCTTGCAGCTGCTTGGCATTGCATGCCATTGCTGAGCCTATCATCTACTAGGACACCCAGGTCCTTTTCTATCCTAGATTCCCCCCAGAGGTTCTCCACCCAGTGAGTAGATTGCATTCATATCTACCCTGCTGATTTTGTACGTTTGCCCACTGACAAAGAAATTATCCATCTATAATTTTAATGGTCGGTTTATTTTAACAGTGAGAGACAGAATCAAAAATATCCAGAAAAACACATTTCAAAATGTTACTAATTGATTTGCATTTTAATGAGTGAAATAAGTATTTGACCCTTCACAAAACATGACTTGGTGGCAATCACAGAGGCAGTAAAAAAGGAAATGGTTAGGGTGCTCAGAACTTCAAAATAAAACAATGTCTCTATGCAAAAGTCCAATAATGATGGTGATGGCAATAATATGGAGGTTTCTTCAGTACTTATGGCTGCAGCTTACAGAATGAAGCAGTTTCTATAAAAACACAAACAAAAAAAAGGCGCGTCCAAGTGCAGAAGTAGACACATTTTAATATCCCCAACTGGACTAAAAACACTTACAAGATAACAAGGCAAAAATGGCACATCATGAAAATACGTAGGAGGATGCGTTCTGCAGCATTGGAAAGGGCCACAGCAGAAGAAAATCCCCAGGCTGTAGGTGTGTAATCACAGCGGATCCAGTCACAGTCAGCAGCAGAGTGTCCAAGACGCTGAGACGCCGGTGGAACTGATGTAATCCAAGGAGGAGAAAAGAAGACCCGGAAGTGATGTCAGCGCTGAGGGACAACAAACTTTTTTAGCCATTTCTGGGATGTACCAATGTCCTCTCCTCTCCTTCTTGAGCATTGGAGGCGCCTTTTTTTTTTTTGTTTGTGGCAATCACAGAGGTCAGACATTTCTTGTAGTTGGCCACCAGGTTTGCACACATCTCAGGAGCGATTTTGTCCCACTCCTCTTTCTCTCCAAGTCATTAAGGTTTTGAGGCTGACATTTGGTAACTCGAACCTTCAGCTCCCTCCACATATTTTCTATGGGATTGAGGTCTGGAGACCAGCTAGGCCACTACAGGACCTTAATGTGCTTTTTCTTGAGCCACTCCTTTGTTGCCTTGGCCGTGTGTTTTGGATCATTTTAATGCTGGAATACCCATCCACGGCCCATTTTCAATGCCCTGGCTGAAGGAAGGAGGTTTCCACATGGCCCCGTCCATCGTCCCTTTGATGTGGTGAAGTTGTCCTGTCCCCTTAGCAGAAAAACACCCCCAAAGCATAATGTTTCGGCCTCCATGTTTGACGGTGGGAATGGTGTTCTTGGAGTCATAACCAGCATTCCTCCTCCTCCAAACACGGCGAGTTGAGTTGATACTAAAGAGCTTGATTTTGGTCTCATCTGACCACAACACTTGCACCCAGTTCTCTACTGAATCATTCAGATGTTCATTAGCAAACTTCAGACAGGCCTGTACATGTGCTTTCTTGAGCAAGGGGACCTTGTGGGCCCTGCAGGATTTCAGTCCTTCAAGGCGTAGTGTGTTACCAATTGTTTTCTTGCTGACTATGGTCCCAGCTGCCTTGAGATCATTAACAAGATTCTCCCGTGTAGTTCTGGGCTGATTCCTCATCGTTCTCATGATTATTGAAACTCCACGAGGTGAGAACTTGCATGGAGCCTCAGACCGTAGAAGATTGACAGTTATTTTCTGTTTCTTCCATTTGCGAATAATCGCACCAACTCTTGTCACCCTCTCACCAAGCTGCTTGGCGATGGTCTTGTAGCCCATTCCAGCCTTGTGTAGGTCTACAATCTTGGACAGCTCTTTGGTCTTGGCCATGGTGGAGAGATTGGAATCTAATTGATTGATTGCTTCTGTGGACAGGTGTCTTTTATACAGGTAACAAGCTGAGATTAGGAGCACTCCCTTTAAGAGAGTGCTCCTAATCTCAGCTCATTACCTGTATAGAAGACACCTGGGAGCCAGAAATCTTGCTGATTGATAGGGGATCTAATACTTGTTTCACACATTAAAATGCAAATCAATTCATAACTTTTTTGAAATCTGGATTTTTTGTTGTTATTCTGTCTCTCACTGTTAAAATAAACCTACCATCAATAATATAGACTGATCATTACTTTGTCAGTGTGCAAACGTACAAAATCAGCAGGGGATCAAATACTTTTTCCCTCACTGTATATGCAATCATTAAAAATAGCTTAAATGAGTAAACCACAAAATCGCATGTAATCTCCATATTAAAGTAAGATTATCCCAAGTTGCTATTTATAACCGGTTACAACGTTAGGCTTACTTTTTTTTAATGTAGTCCACTGTTTATGTTAAGCCAAAACTGTTTCTGTAACTTTCCTTGGAATGCAGGCCCGGGGCGAAGATTTGTTTTAACATGCTGGTGCTGCAAAATGCGTCTTAAAACTATTTGCTGTAATCTGTGCAGGAAAAGAGTCCCGGGAAATAGGAAGATGTATTGAGTTTAGAGGAATGCCATTAATACTATACAACTACATGGATGGCACAGCTGGGAAATAAAAACAGTGTACAAGTTTTTAGTGACTAGTCATTACTGGAGCTTCATAAAAAAGAATCCCACTAAGGCAAAACAACAATGATCACTTGGAAATGATGAAAAATGAGGAGTTAAAGTAAAAGTTAATTGTATATTTTAATAAACTTGTGTTTAAGTTACTATTGCAGTGTGTACCTTAAGCCGAAGTATAGACAGGGCTTTTTTTTCAGCTGGAACACGGGGGAACGCAGGAGAACGCACCTCAAGCATTGAATGTATGTAATGACAAGGGGTGTGCTGGAGGGTCTGTTGATGCTGGCTGCTGGGGAATCTATTTTTGTGGGGGGGGTCTATTGTTGCTATTGGGGGATCTATTGTTGCTGGTATTGTTGCGGGTGGGGGTCTATTGTTGCTGGCTACAGGGGATCTATTTTATGTCCTTTCTTGTTATTAACAAATTCTATACAAATTACTTATCACCACAAAAAGATACTTGGTTCTGTATTCTGTAAAAGGGTCAATACTGGGAGGTGGGTAGGGGGTACAACCAGGGATTGGTGCCCAGAGGTGGACAGGGGGCAGAGACAAGAGGTGACTCAAAATGGGGGAGTTCCTGCACCTATTCTCTGCAAAAAAAAGCCCTGAGTATAGATATTATTATTATTATTATTATTATACATGATTTATATAGCGCCAACAATTTAGGCAGCGCTTTACAATATAGAGGGGGGACAGCACAATCACAGTACAGTTCAATACAGAAGGGACAGGAGGGCCCTGCTCGTAGAGCTTACATTCTAAAGGGAGGGGGTGGTGGTACAAAAGGTAATAAATGCAGGGAATTATTTGATGGGGGTTGCTCGGGCACAGCTGTTAGGTGGGTGTGGGATAGGCTTCCCTGAATAAGTGAGTTTTCAGGGATCTCCTAAAGGTGGACAGGTTAGGGGCTGATCGAATATATGGCATTTTTGGCAAGTTTGGCATTTTTTTCATGGTTACATAGGTCCAGCTTGGATCTAGAGCACGTAAGTATGTATATGTCATACAGGAAAAATCACTGTGGAAGCTATAAATCACTGTAGTAGACACCACTACTACACTGATCCCCTCTAGCTTCTGAATCCTGTGCTGAGCAGTTACCCTGTTGCATTGTGAACACAGGAGGCCGCTCGTTTACTAGAGGTGCCATTCAAGGAACACTTTGGATTTTCTCAATGAATGCAAAGCATTCTCTGATTGGACAAGGTGAAGAGGTGGGCGGTGATGCTTCAGTGATTTCCAGCTTCCACAGGGATCTCACAATTATTGTATACAGCATGCATAATTACATCCAAGCTAAACCAATTTAACTATGTAAAAGTTGCCATATTTAAACTTCAGCTTTCTGGCTACCCTTTTATTAAAGGAGAAGTGTGGGAATATAGAAATATAAACATACATGCTTACCTACCTTCTGCATCATCGGTCCAATGCTGCAAGCTGTCCCGCACTGGCTCTAAACCCAAGAACTGAGCAATCACATGACCACTGATCATTCAGTTCTCGGTCTTCAGTTAGCAGAGAGTGGTGACTGTCTGTGCTCTGCCCCTCCAGCACTCACTGGAGCGCTGGCTGTGACTCTATTGTGCGCTGAAAGGCTAGGCCAGCTGCCTGTAAGGCATCTGGGTGGATCCCAACATTATTGTCAGGATATATGCAGAGTCTGGCATGGCTCTGTGACATTAGCCGACAGCGGACTTTTGCCCACTGTCGGCTGATTCTGGGTGACAGGAGAGCAAGTAAATGCACTCTCGTGACCCACATGAGAAGTATGGCCAAAAAAAGCTTTGGCCATATGTCTCTTTTAAATCCAAGACCTAGTATGGTTCAGGCTTTATTTACACTGGCAATTACATACATGCGTTTACATGCATTTATAGGACATTTGTAAACAAATAAAAATGTATGTAATTATTTAAAATGGTATAATTAACAATGTGCATTTACTTGCGTTTAGGTGCATTAAATAAAAAACAGAAATCTGTATGTTCAGGGGCAGATTGGATACTCCTAAAGCATCTAACTGTGAGTACAATTAGAATCAGGAAAATGGGATCTGGGAAGCATTATGTTTATTTAAAACAATAATTGAAATTTTTCCCAAGGACCTTTATGCAGCTAAGAATTATCAAACAAGTACACTAAATATTGTAAAATTAGTAAAGTTTTTATTAGCACAAAAATTTAAAATTAGAACATATGACGCTTAAAATATGAGCTCTTGTATACAGTATAAAGTATATCCCCAATATCACATTAATGGTGTCCTTAACAATGGCAGGTCTGCATCCTATTATATGAAGGGATTTCCAAGTGGTGATCCTGCCAAAAGACACCCCCATTATGTTTATTTATAAACATAATTTATAGTTATATTTATAATCTATCCTGCATTTGGGATGCAAGGGACCATTTAGGGGCACCTCCTATACTCTGTTGTGTGCAGCCCAACAGTCAGCTTCTGTGCAACATAATGTTCACTATTCAGCGCAATGAGAACTATGCACACCTTTTACAGCCAACTACTCTTTTTTTCTTGAGCAAGGGGGCTCAAATTGCATACTTGCACACAGGCCCACTGCATTCAGAAAATGGCCCTGCCTTACTTAATTTTTTTTTTTTTATATTTTTTTATATACTTGTGTTAATGAAAGAGAAAAGAGATAAGAAATGTACAGTTACAAAGGAGGAATATATTAGGAATGTTTCAGTTGTAGAGACTCAGGGAATACAATGTGATTAGGGAAGCTTCTTCCATGCTAAGCCTGTATATACTTCATGATGTGCTAACTGCAATGTCCAAACCCCGATTCTAATTTTAAATGCCCTATTTTCTCTTTGTGTGGACGCCTGATTGTTAATCTGGTTTGACATTTTCCTTTATATCAGCAGAATCTCTGTTCTTACTGTACACTTACTGTTCTGTTTCCCGGCCTGACGTGTTCCCACATAGACTTCTTCAAATTATTTACATTTGAGTTGAGGAAATTTAGCAATGGCCATCTCAGGCTAAACAGACTGTAATATTGCAAGCTAACCTTGCTTTAGGGACAGGATGAAAACATTAAAGTGGACTAGTACTTTCCTATACCATATATTTGTTTCAAAAGCCAGTGCATTGATTTTGGTCACTTGGTGTCTGATGATGTAGATTTTGGAGAACCCTGTTCAGGCAGAGGCATTGGGGCGGATGTACTAACGGCACAAAGGGGTTGATTTACTAAAGGCAAATAGATTGTGCACTTTGCAAGGTGCATTTGCCTTCTGCGAGTGCATTAGCTCCAGAGCTTAGTAAATGAAATAAGGATTCACTTTGCAAAGAGTACCCAGTCACATGCAAGGAAAAAAAAAAGAATATGCATTGGATGCATTAAGGTGAAAAAACATGAGGGTTTATAGCCCCTTTAAGAGACATAGCGGAACACTGGAGCGAGTGTGGCGTAAAACCAGCTCCCAGCATGCATTCACCCAATATAAATCTGCCTTCTTAAAATACAATTCCTCCCTCCATGCTGCCAAACAAACCTACTTTGTCACGCTCATTAATACTCTGTCCTCCAATCCCCGCCGTCTCTTCTCTAATTTTAACTCTTCACTTTCTCCACCACCATCTCCACCCAGTAACTCGCTCAGTGCTCACGAGATTGCCAATCCCTTCAAAAACGAAATTGATGCAATTCATGGAGACATTTACACTGCACAGTCATCTAACCCATTCAACATACCCTGTACTAATCCACTCTCAACACTCTCCTCTTTTGACCTTGCTACTAGAGAAGAGGTCTCCAAAGTTTTCTCAGAAGCCGCCATACCACCGGTCCCTTGGATCCTGTTCCATCACATCTACTATAGTCACCCTCTTCTTCCATCTTATGCTCCCTCACTCACATCTTCAATCTCTCCCTCTCTACTGGCACCTTCCCCTCCCCTCTAAAACATGCCCTGATCACCCCCATACTTAAAAAACCCTCACTGGATCCCACCAAACTGAACAACTTAAGACCCATATCCTTGCTCCCGTTTGTGTCAAAACTTTTAGAACGCTAGTCTACAACTGTCTTAGCTCCTACCTCACTGACAACAACCTTCTTGACCCTTTACAGTCTGGCTTCCACTTGCTACACTCCACTGAAACTGCCCTACTGAAACTCACTAATGATGACCTACTAACTGCTAAAATCAATGGCCACTACTCCATACTCATGTTACTCGACCTCTCTGCAGCCTTTGATACTGTTGACCATTCCCTCCTCCTCAAAAAACTCCACTCTCTTGGCCTTCAAGACTCGGCTCTCTCCTGGCTCTCCTCCTACCTATCACAGCGTTCCTTCAGTGTGACCTATAACTCTGTTTCCTCCTCTCCACTTCCTCTTTCTGTAGGGGTACCTAAAGGTTCTGTCCTTGGACCCCTTCTCTTCTCCATTTACTCTTCCTCCCTTGGTCTGTTAATAAACTCCCATGGCTTCCAGTAACACCTCTATGCTGATGACACACAAATCTATTTCTCTACTCCTCACCTCACTCCTTCAATCTCCTCTCGCATTACTAACTTACTAACTGACATATCAACATGGATGTCACACCACTTCCTCAAACTCAATCTTTCTAAAACTGAGCTCATAATTTTTCCTCCAGCCCGTGCCCCTTCCCCTGACTTCTTCATCAAGATCAATAATACAACCATCAGTCCCTCCCCTCATGCCAAGGTACTAGGTGTAATCCACCTGTAATCAAGACCACTAAGCAACTTATTCACTCCCTTGTTATCTTTCGCCTTCACTATTGTAACTCCCTCCTCATCGGGCTACCTCTCCGCAAAGCTATCCCCTCTTCAGTCTATCATGAATTCCGCTGCCAGACTCATCCACCTTACCAACCGTTCAGTGTCCACCACTCCTTTCTGCCAATCCCTCCACTTGCTTCCCATTCCCAAAATAATAAAATTCAAAGCACTAATAATAACATACAAAGCCATTCAAAATTCTGCCCCGGGCTACATCACCAATCTTATCTCCAAATATCACCCAAACCGTCCTCTCCGCTCCTCCCAAGACCTTCTGCTCTCTAGCTCCCTTGTCTGCTCCTCCCATGCTCGTCTCCAGGACTTCTCCAGAGCCTCTCCTATCCTCTGGAATGCACTACCCCAATCTGTCCGGCTATCTCCTACTCTGTCCACTTTTAGGCAATCCCTGAAAACTCATCTCTTCAGGGTGGCCTATCCAGCCTCCAGCTAACAACCAAATCTTCTACTCCCCTCATCAGTTCATCCCTCAAAGAGCAGGGCTTCTCTAACCCTCTTGTTTTGAATTGTACTGTTGGTGTATCGTCTCCCTACATTGTAAAGTGCTGCACAAACTGTTGACGCTATAGAAATCCTGTATAATAATAATAATAACCAAATCCCAGGCCAGTCCCAACCTAAGCCCAGCCCCACACATCCCTTTTGATCCATCACTAGCTTCACTGGTCAACAAGAATGAGTAGAAGATAGAATGGGTTGGGCAAGCATGGCACTATCAGGTAATGGTGAAGCCTTGCTTATGAGAACAGCCTGAGATTCTCCCTTTATAGAAAAGTTTGGGAAGCTGCTGCGTGTGCATTTACCCCTAGGTCCCCCTTTTCAACAGTGACAGAGTCTCCTTGAGTCTTGCTGGTATCTTACAAGCTTTAAGCTCTGCACACAGGTTTCCCTAAAGCCCAATGGAACCGTCTGCATTTATTACTGCAATGGAATCAGACTACATATACAGTAATAAATATGATGTTGTCTTTTTGTTTTGTTTTTTAAATACTGTGTGCTACAGTACAGGTCTTCAGAGGTCCAAAACACCCCCTGCACAATGCTCCACTTATCAGCACTGCTCATGGAATGTGAGTCCTTTTAATATCAGCACTGTGCATTGGATAGCTGGAGACATGGTGTGTAGCGTTGTATATGAGAGCAGCGGTCCAACTCTCCAGCTGCCAGAACACCATATTTTAACCTGGCTACAGCACAGTATGTAGAAAGAAAACCAAAAGTTCAGAAGCATATTTATTCCACCACAACAAAAAGGATAATTTTAACAACAATATAATATTTTGATGACTGTATGTGGTTAATATATGTGGTAAATTCCAGTATATTCTTTTTTAATTCAATCGCTTTAGTTAATATTTTTTCTACATTTACAGGCAGACCAAGCTGTCCATCAAACATGGCAGTGACACAGGTTGAAGTCAGAACCCCACAGTTCTTAAATTGGAACCTGTACTAGCAAAAAAATATATATTCTGATGACTCTATGTGGGTAATATATGTGATCAATTCCAGTAAATTTGATTCTTTTAATTTCATTAATATCTTTCCCACATTTACAGGCTGACCAAGCAGTTCATCAAACATGGCAGTGACACAGGTTGGAGCTAGAAAAAAAAAGGCAAACTCTTGCAATTCTTTACCCCCCTCCCCCAGTGACTGGTCACATGAGCAATGCCAAGGCCTCCTTAAAAACAAAGTTTAGAGGTGTACTTGCCAGTCACATGACCATGGCTCCAAAAGGTTACAGAATTTTGAGGATTCTGGGAAACAGGTACATTTTTCTTCGGGGTATAGGTCTATTCTCTCCAAAGCAAATGGATAACTTGTTTCTTTATACACAAAGCCACCACGGTTTTCTTTTTCTGCTGTGTATTCCATACATTGTTCTCTATAGGTACCGTACACAGTGTAGGGCATACAACATACCTGTTAACAGCAACTGTCATCAATGAGTGAGCGTATTTACATACAGCCCACTAATGCAAACACTGTCTATGACTTGACGACGAATAGGAAAGACTTGGCTGATAAATACAGGAAGACACATGGTCGAGTGGATAGAAGTAATACTGCACCGGTAATAATGTCTGCAGAGGCTATAAAAGAGACTTGCCAGACATTTCATGAAGATTATTATATACAATTATATATTAATAAATATAATTCTTTTTGCAGCTGTGAGCATAATGCCATATACAATTATATTCTGGTTTATATAAAAAGCATTTTACACTTCTGACCTGTCAGTAAAAATCTCCTACATGTCCACCCAAGAATCCCAAAACCCAGGCTTCCAAATATATAAGTACTGCCTTCTAGCTCTGAAGTTGGCATTCTTGACATCCTTCAACTGGTTAGTTAGCCTTGCTGTATGGCTTGCTATAGAGCTTAGACAATGAAGCTAGGAGCTGCCAGTCAATTTATGTACCACTCCGAGTTCTGGAGATTTATGAGCACTCATGAAGATAAAAAAGAGAGGTCAAGTTTTCCCTGTTAGAGTCACTGGTTACCCTCCGAGGTGTCCAGCAAGGGCAGAACAACTACTTAAGTAAGCCTAAAGTCAATTATGATAAGTCATTACAGAATTACCAAGGGAGAACTTACTGCTGATAACCCTGGAAGAAGTATACTCCAATAATCATTTGCTAGATGGTTTAACCATCTGCTAGGTTAAAATCCATAATAGATGGACTAAACTAAAGGCTCCAATTGTTTTCCTCAAAAACAGTTCATTTTAGCCCCAAATTATCGAAAGCTGGTAAATATGCAAACTACCTCCAAATTCCTCCCCAAACATTATCTGCCTTTATACCTTACAAAGGGGAATGAAATATCTGATCACGATGACACTGGTACCTGCCATTTTAATATGATCCTTCCAGTTATCATGAGTTTTCTTATATCCAATTTGTAATCTAGAGCACCCTTTATAATTATGAACAACCTTGAGGCACCCCATTAAAAAATGTAAAAAACTAGACAAAAAGTTTTATAGAACACAGAAATATCCACATATGTAGGACATCCAGCGTTAGAGGTAATTTATTCTTCGCCAATGGATCTTTGCAAACTGGTGTGGACTAGCATTCCAATGTTTCTCTTCTCCCTCAGCTTCTCTCCCTCATGCAGTTATTGTGACCTCATTGCTGATGAAGAGGGATGGGGAGGGGCAAACAAGTATGTCATGCAGGCACCCAACGTCCACCTATCAACCACTGACGTCATTGGTTGTTAGCACGCCAGTGGCTGGAAGGTTGTAATGGTGCGCAATGAAAACCTGTGGCTTTGTGTAACTAAAAGGCAGGCTTCATCCACCTGCTGGCTTGTATACAATTTTTGTGCAATTTTTAGGGACTTTGTTAAGGCACCCCTGAAGAAACCCAAAGGCACCCCAAGGTGCCTGAGCACAATAGTTGAAAAAGGCTGCTTTAGAGTTCAATCTAGGTGCTCTTAGATTTGTGCATGTGTGTATATTGAGAAGTTGATATTTACTGTAGTCTGAGTACAGACAGCACAATCTTTCAATAAAGGTAAACTTCAGCCTTCTTTTAATGGCATAAAACCTTTACTCGTGTTTCACAAAGCCAACTATTCCCAATAAACAGAATTATTCATGAGAACTGAAGGACCTAAAATATTGCTGATAATGATACCATCAGTGACAAGATCACATGTGTGGCACTGGCCTAGGAAATGAATGTTTGGTTGTGTAGGTGATTATGGAAACTGAGAGCTAAAGGGGGAAGTGTTTTTAGCAGCTTAAAGGGAAACTAAACCCAACTATATAAACACATTACATACTATCAGTTTTCAGTTGTATTGGCCGAGTCACTTGTAACAGCAGATTCTGGCAACACATCTGGAAAAATGTTTTAATTCTTCCCATTATAAATGGCCTCACAGTATATAGGAAGGTAGCCATTCTCCTATGTGCGCTCTTGAGATAGACTATTGAATGTGATCCTTCTACAAATGCATCAATGACATCACTAGTACTGGTTCTTCCCACCATTTTATCAATGACTGATTTATTATGCTTTTATGTGCCACTACTGGCTGCATTGACATCATAGGCGTGTGCCTGTGCACACTCTAATTACTATGTGTGTTTCTGATTCCCCCTACTTTCCCAGTTTCCCCTCTTGTTGGCCCCCCACCCTGCTGGCTCTCCTCTCCCCCCAGCTGCTGCGAGAGATGTTTCAGGATAAAGAGCAGGGAAGTGACTAGTAAATAGTTAAAAAGTGACTGGTACATAGTTCCTTTTCTAATTGAACACAGTGAACACACTCACTCACTGTGTCCATTCATAACAGAAGCATAGTAAACTGTACCTAGTGTTTATCTAGTGTATCTAGCACCTAGTGGACAGCAGCAGCAGGTTTTTTTCTATTTTTTTTATATTTAATTCACATTTAGTTTATCACAGTTTGTTACCTAGTGCAAGTATTGATTTGTTTTATAGTAAACTGTGTTTACTATGCTTCAGTTTGTGAATGAACAGGAAGTCACTCAGTACAGAACACTTCCCATTCATTCACTGCCCTGTGCAGCTGAGGCTGCAGAGAAAGTAGTGCACACCCTAATGCAATAAGCTGCGCACACCTATGGGCGGGATTGTAAAAGCACAAATAAGCCCCCCATTTATAAACTTGTGGGATGAACCAGAACGAATGATATGATGCTGAGCACGTGCACTCAACTTCTTGATGGACATGTGTGCAGTTGGATCATCAACACAATGGCTCATGGGTGTTGGAGTCTAATTAGAGCAGTGCAGGAGACCGTAATATAAGTGTAATATAAGTGCACAATACACTCAGTGAGCAAAAGTTACAGTAAGGCTGCTTTCACACTGCAGCCGCCCGGGCATTAGCGGTAAGGTGCTGCTTGTTTTAGCGGCGCTTTACCACTGTTATAGGGGTTAAAATGGAGTTAAAAGTGCCCGTGTTTCAGCCACTTCTGGATTGCTGCCCATTCATTTCAATAGGCAGGGGCGGTCTGGGAGCGCTGTATAAACCGCTCCTAAACTGCCCCAAAGACGCTGCTTGTAGGACTTTTTCTAACGTCCTGCAAGCACACCCCCCCAGTGTAAAAGCACTTAGGCTTTCACACTGGGGTGGCAGGGGAGGCAGTTTTCAGGTGCTTTACATGCGCTATTTCAAGCACTAAAAACGCCTGAAAACTGCCCCAGTGTGAAAGGGGTCTTAAAGAGCCACACTGTGGAGCACGTGGGGGGCCTAAACAACAGATTATTTTCTAGTCTTTGTTTAGGGAGAATTTTAGTAATGTGAGAAAGCAGGTGACACAGGAAGTGGAAAGCTGCAACAGGAAATGGTGCGTTGGCCATTCTGACTAGAGAGACTCACAAATCTTTTGGCAGGTAAAACATTTCATATACAGTATCTCACAAAAGAGAGTACACCCCATCACATTTTTGTAAATATTTTATTATATCTTTTTATGTGACAACACTGAAGAAATGACACTTTGCTACAATGTAAAGTAGTGAGTGTACAGCTTGTATAACAGTGTAAATTTGCTTTCCCCTCAAAATAACTCAACACACAGCCCTTAATGTCTAAACCGCTAGCAACAAAAGTGAGTACACCTCTAAGTGAAAATGTCCAAATTGGGCCGAATTAGCCATTTTCCCTCCCCGGTGTCATGTGACTTATTAGTGTTACAAGGTCTCAGGTGTGAATGGGAGCAGGTGTGTTAAATTTGGTGTTATCGTTCTCACTCTCTCTTACTGGTCACTGGAAGTTCAACATGGCACCTCATGGCAAAGAACTCTCTGAGGATCTGAAAAAAAGAATTGTTGCTCTACATAAAGATAGCCTAGGCTATAAGAAGATTGCCAAGACCCTGAGCTGCAGCATGGTGGCTATACACCGGTTTAACAGGACAGGTTCCACTCAGAACAGGCCTCGCCATGGTTGACCAAAGAAGTTGAGTGTATGTACTGATCGTCATATCCAGAGGTTGTCTTTGGGAAATAGATTTATGAGTGCTGCCAGCGTTGCTGCAGAGGTTGAAGGGGTGGGGGGTCAGCCTGTCAGTGCTCAGACTATACGCTGCACGCTGCACGCTGCACGCTGCATGAAATTGGTCTGCATGACTGTCATCCCAATAGGAAGCCTCTACTAAAGATGATGCACAAGATAGCCTGCAAACAGTTTGCTGAAGACAAGCACACCAAGGACATCGATTACTGAATCCATGTCCTGTGGTCTAATGAGACCAAGATAAACTTATTTAAATCAGATGGTGTCAAGTGTGTGTGGTGGCAAGCAGGTGAGGAGTACAAACACAAGTGTGTCTTGCCCACAGTCAAGCATGGTGGTGGGAGTGTCATGGTCTGGGGCTGCATGAGTGCTGCCGGCACTGGGAGCTACAGTTCATTGAGGGAACCATGAATGCCAACATGTCCTGTGACATACTGAAGCAGAGCATAATCCTCTCCCTTTGGAGACTGGGCTGTAGGGCAGTATTCCAACATGATAACGACCCCAAACATACCTTCAAGACGACCACTGCCTTGCTAAAGAAGCTTAGGGTAAAGGTGATGGACTGGCCAAGCATGTCTCCAGACCTAAACCCTATTGAGCATCTGTGGGGAATCCTCAAACGGAAGGTGGAGGAGCGCAAGGTCTCTAACATCCACCAGCTCCGTGATGTCATCATGGAGGAGTAGAAGAGGACTCCAGTGGCAACCTGTGAAGCTCTGGTGAACTCCATGCCCAAGGGGGTTAAGGCAGTGTTGGAAAATATTGTTGGCCACACAAAATATTGACACTTTGGGCCCAATTTGGACATTTTCACTTAGGGGTGTATTCACTTTTGTTGCCAGCGGTTTAGATATTAATGGTTGTGTTGAGTTATTTTGAGGGGACAGCAAATTTACACTGTTATATAAGCTGTACACTCACTACTTTACATTGTAGCAAAGTGTCATATCTTCAGTGTTGTCACACGAAAAGATAAAATAAAATATTTACAAAAATGTGAGGGGTGAACTCACTTTTGTGAGATACTGTATATTGTATTTATCGGTTTGCTTGAAATCACCATACCAATATCAAATAGAAAGATATTATTCATGCCTACCTCATGGACAAAGTAAACTTTGGCTTCTACATAGATTCCCATGCGAACAACAGCACGGACAGCTGCATTCATACCTGGGGAGAAGGAAAAATGTCTGTTAGTGATGTCATACAAAACTGAACATACTGCTTTGTATATTGCATACTTCACAGATTCATGCTATAAACCAGCATCTCTAAATGGACTGGGGCCTAAGGGATTGGTTTTTGTTTTAAGGCTGTACTCCAGTACTCCGGTCAGCTGTAAAATATTAGTAGCACGTGCCCCCTCCTCCTGGATAGCTAGGTGTTTATGCTCATTTAATGTAGGAGAGATTTAAAGCTGAGGAATACTTACCTTATTCTTCACCTTAAGTTGAGCTTTACATTTGAGCAGACCCATAACCAGTACAAATATCTGTCCAAGGTCCACGTTAACTTGTGCAGTGTCATGCACTCACTAGATGTAGCCACCAGAGGATCGAAATGATGGCCACAGAGGAAAAAAAAAATCAACAATAGCAGCAAACTTATTTCACTTTTATTTCTCTTTAAAGTAGACCTAAAATCTAGACCAGTGTTTCTGAACCCTTTTTCAGTCAAGGAACCCTTTAAATTATAAACAATTTTGAGACATCCCTTTCTAAAATGTAAAAAACGAAACTAAAAGTTTTACAGAATACAGCAACATCCTCACATGTAGGACACCCAACGTTAGAAGTAATTTATTCCAATGGTAATGACTATTGTTCAAATGTTTTTTCTCTCCGTCATTCAGCTAATATGACCCCACTTCTGATGGAGAGGGGTGGGGAAGGGGTAAACAAGTATGCACCCAGTGTCCACCTATCAACCAATGACGTCACTGGTTGTTAGGATGCCCGTGGCTTCAAGGTTGTAATGGTGCATAATGAAAACATGTGGTTTTGTGTAACTAAAAGGCAACCTTTATCCACCTGCTGGCTTGTATACAATTTTAAGGACTTTGCTAAGGCACCCCTGAAGAAACCTGAAAGCACCCTGGATGAAAAAGTTCATTTCTAACTCCAACTACACCACGGGCAGGATTAAGAAGCTTTATAGTCACACAGAGGAGGATTTAAATGATGGTGATTATGGAATTGTATGTTGCTCCTTCATGTTTTCACGGGTCTCCAATTCCTCCCGTGGTCCAAAAACATACCAGTAGGCTCCCGACCATTTAACCAAACCGTTTGCTTGCCTAACTATGGTAGGGAAACTACTGAGTTTTTTTCCTGTGCCAGAGACCAATGTGAGTGGTTCCATGTTCCGAACAAATCATTATATATTATGCCAATGCCATATAAAGTAAATTTGATGACCCATTGGTAGCTCATAGTGATTGTTCTTATGTTATTGGCTTTGTTTGGACAGTTAGGCAGGCTGACCTTTAGAAACCAAAAACCAATATGCCTGAAATAAGAACTGCCTGTGTCAGCAACCAATCAGAGAAGTTGTAATATATCCTTCGCACTCCTTACAGGTTTTCCCACAGTTCGTGAAGGGTGCTGAAGTGAATTGGCATCACCGTACAATCATAGGAAAACAAGGATCTTTACCAGCACACCTTGGTTTAATGATATTCTTGTCCTTAATTCACATTAGTGATAGGCATCACAGGTTAACATTTTGGAACCTCACAGGATCCCCTTTTCTGCCTTGAAACATGGATCCTGCGAGGTACCAAAATATTGGTCTGTGATGCTGAATAGTCTGTGAATAAAGGACAAGATTATCGCTATTTCAAGGTGTGCTGGTTAAGATCCTTAGCAACCAATCAGAAGTGGCAAAGTATGATGACCTGGAATTTGATTGGTTGATGATAACGCAATTTCGACAGATCTCATGTTAGACAGTTTCATAAACGAGGTCTGCTCTGTAATAGAACCACAGATCTTCTTCTAGTATGGAACCAGCTCATAGGCCCTATAATCTATAAGGTAATCCAAGATGTCATACTGAAATGGTAAAGAAAGACGCTCGCCTTCTGTTTTTTTTTTAGTAACCTAATTTTTTTTCCTCTGTGTACTTATAAGTCATCTCAAGGCATGTTCTTCTAGGAAATTACATGCAGCAGTTATTATGCTATCAGGACATCTAGGTTTTCTGAGTTCTGTAACTATTTGATAAACAGAGATAAAGATGATGGATAAAGGCAACCAATCAGATTTCAGTTTACTGTAGTCCGAGCAGTGAAAGATGAATTATTGCTGAGGGTTACTGCACTTTGTAAATTGATGTTTGCCTTCGGAAGCATGAAGAGAAAATATCAAGGCAACACAATGAGTGTTGTGTCTCGTAGGTAACTATGGCACAATGGTTCAGACCTTCATAATAAGATTATGGGATTTGCAAAAAGCCATTTGCCTCATTCACAACAACAAGGCTGACTTCACTTACAACTGACACAGAATTTCTCTGGAGTGCACCATATGAAACACGCCAGTGTCTCTGCATGAAAGAACGAAGAGGAGAACCTAATCCGCTATTAAAGTAACAGCTGTTGTTCTTCTAGATCTATCAAGTGTCCACATATATAATAGTATTTAAATAATATTGAGTATGGATAAATTATAAATTATCAGCTTTCTTTAAACTTTTCATCAAAGTAATAAAGGTAAGTGCAAAGAAGGGGTTGATCCACTTGTGTTGTCATATAAGAACCTAAAATGGCCCTTTTCCCCGGCTTCATTTCCTTACCTACTGCAACTCTTCTGCACCGCCATTTTTCAAAATCCAGCACATGCACAGTTCTCTCCCAAGTATTTAGCACATGGGAAATACCTGCAGCATGTCTGTGCACTTGCTGGGGATTTTTGTGCATGCACACTGTTTCTGCTACTTTCTGGAATCTGGGACATGGCAGAGACCCAACTGTGAACATATATGAAAATCCCAATGTGTGCGCAGACATTCTGTGGGTCTCAGCCAGGTATTCAGGACCTACGCATGCACAAAATCTTGCTGCATAAATACGTTCCTAGTAAAACTGCCACCTGGGAATGTGTGCCTTGGCAATACCAGGAGGTAGCTGGGGGTGCTGTCCTTTACTAACTTTACTGTTCCTTACCAATCATATTGAAACATTTTCCAGTTCATTTTTCCAGTGGGGCAGGAGGAGGAACCAAAAGAGAGCACATTAGAGCTGCACGATTAATCGTTAAAAGATCATGATCTCGATTCGACCCCCCCACACTTTCCTAATCCAGAATTTCCATGATTCATATAAAAAGTGCAGTGCAGTTTTCTGCTCTCCACTATAAAAAAAAAAACAGCCAATAATGTTTATCAACAACATTGCTCAGCGCTGAAAGAGACAGCTGAAAAGAAACATTGTATCTTATCTGTCCTTATTCATTTGGGCTATTCCTATCTGTCCTTATTCATTTAGGCTACTTTCACACTGGGGCGGGGTGGACGTTAGCGGTAAAGCATCGTTAATTTTAGCGGTGCTTTACCGCTGTTATAGCGGCGCTTTTCGGTCGTTAGCAGAACGCTTTTAACCCCTGCTAGCGGCTGAATAAAGGGTTAAAAGTGCCCGCAAATTGCCGCTGTCGAAGCACTTTGCAGGCGCTTCGGCAGTGGTGCCCATTGATTTCAATGGCAGAGGCGGTGGAGGAGCGGTAAATACACCGAAAGATGCTGCTTGCAGGACTTTTTCTAACATCCTGCAAGCGCACCACTCTAGTGTGAAAGCGCTCGTGCTCTCACACTGGGGCTGCAGAGGAGGCGCTTTACAGGCTTTAGTTGTAGCCCAAAAGCGCCTGAAAAACACACCAGTGTGAAAGGGGCCTTACAGATCAAAGGGATGAACTTTGGTTTGCAAATGAAGTCAGTTTAAGCAACCATTTTTGGGGGTTTTATTTAAATGTACCTCTGTTTAACCCCTTACTAACCCTTAATTTACTCTAGTCAGCCTTATTAACTCCTTATTCTCCTTCTCCATTTAATTATTATTTTCCTGCTGATTTTTTATTTTTATTTACTTCTATTTCATAAACTATTAATATATAAAACTTTTTTTGTTTGCTTTGTTCATTAATATTTTTACACCTTTAACATACATTTACATGTTTCACAAATTGATAAAAATGCAAAATTTTTAAAAATACATTTATTTCATTTGTAAAATAACTTTTCAATGCTTTGTACCATTGCTGACAGCTGAAGTGTAAACAAAAAAAGTTTGCGGTAGGTATTGGTAATTGGTATCGGCGAATACTACAAAAAAGACCCTAAAATAACTTAAATGGTAATTTTTTTTATTTCTTTACACATTACATTAGTTTTCATTACATTTCTTTAAATTTGATTAAGGCAAGGAGTATTATGCCTTTTTTTTATTGCCCTCCTGTTTGATAACCTAATGTTCAGGGGTTGTAAATCTTTCAAATAAAAAAGTTCTTCAGAATCGTGAGAGAATCGTTATCTTTAGTCTAAGCAAAAAAATGGTGATTCTCATTTTTTACAGAATCGTGCAGCTCTAGAGCACATTAATGTAATGTGTGAAGGTCTGCTTTAAGCTGACCATATACAAGTAGAATTTCATTCTAATGTTTGTATGGAAATTCAGAAAAATCATATCTCAGAGCATTTAAACTTGCCATCTTTGAGTCAACTAATTTAATTCGAAATCGCAAAAACTTTCATCCACACCTGCTATTCGAATGTAATCCAAGACATTAAACAAACAAAGTTTACCTTTGTGCCTAGAACATGTGCAATATGCATGTTTTTTTCCAAACAAAAACCTCATTCATAGCTTGAATTTCTTTTGTTCTAAAATCTTTTTCCATCCTGCTCCTTCAATAGCTATAAGAAAATCAAACAAATGTTCTGAAATTCTACTAGTCTATGACCATTCAAATAATAATTAAATGTAAGCATGCACTATATGGCCATGAAGTATGTGGCAGTATATGGAACCCCTCCATATTATTAATTTCATGTGTTTCTAGTAAAGGTACACTACATCAGTCATTAAAAATTGTGCGGTTCCAGCCTTGTGGTAACCACACAGTTCCAGTATGACTCCACACAGCGATCCAGTATGATTGTACTCCTGTGTACATGAACAGCTCCATAAAGACATGGTTTGATGAGCTTGCTGTGAAGAAACCAGCCAGCATAGAGCCCCCGGTTTATTCCAACCCAACTGAGTACATTTGGGATTAACTGAACGCTGATTGTAAGTAAAGTCTTCTTGTCCAACACCAGTACCGGACCTCACACTTCCTTGGCTAAATGGATACAAATACCTACAGATATACTCCAAGTTCTTGTGCAAAGCCTTCCCAGAAAAATGCAGGCTACTATAATCGCAAAGGGGGGCAACTCCATGGTAACGTCCATGGTTTAATGTTGTGGTCAAGTTTCCACCAACATTTGGCCATATAGTGTAAAAAACATCAAGTTACATGCACTGGCCATGTATTAGTTGAATCTATTAAAGTGGAATGAAAGGCCTTTTCATGATTTATACCTACAGGTAAGCCCCCATAATAAGGCTTACCTCTAGGTACAGTAATATCTATTATAGCAGCACTGGTGATGTTACCAGCGCATTTATAGAGAGAGCCATGCCGCGGCCATTACTACCGCGTCATCGCGGCTCTGCCAGTTACACAGCCTCAGCCCGCCAACCCAAAATGAAGACTAGGTGAAGATCGAAGACCCGGGGATGCTGTGAGGGCTTTAGTTATCAGGTATGTCTTTCATAATGTGCTAGTATGCAGCGGCAAAAAATTCTGCCCGTAGGAATGATCCTGCAGGCAAAATTTTACTTTTGTCCCAATCAAGGACTGCAACTCCTATAACTGAACCTTGCGTCTGCTTGCCATGCTGCTAACCTCCCTCCACAGGGCCACCAGTTTGTCCACGGGCAAACTGCACTCCATGGACACCGAATCAATCATTATGCCTCAGTCGTTGGGCCTTCTGTTTTGTCTGGGGCCAAAGGAATGCCAAAACGGTCCGCTATGTGTTGCAGCATCCACCACCAAAACCACACAAGAGTTGGAATCCGGCGTTGCAGTGCAAGGAAGTCATCCAGATAGTGGATGATGGAATTCAGGCCGGACACATCCCGCACAACCCATTCGACAAAAGAACGAAAGGTTTCAAGCAGAGCACAGGAAATGGAATACCCCATCGGTAGACAACGATCGTCAATATACGAACCTTGCCACTGACAACCCGAAAAGTGAACACTTTCAGGATGAACCGGAAGCAGGCGAAACATCGCCTCCACGTCCGTTTTGGCTAACTACCGCGGCCATACAGGAAACAGCTGCATTGAACAATGTATAGGTGACCGCACAGGCCTGCGGGTCAATCCCATCTTTAACCGAACCCCCTTTAGGGTAGGAGAGATGATGTATCAAGCAGTATTTGCCGGTTCTTTCTTGGGAACCACCCCTAGGGGGAACACAATCAGGCTCAGAAACGGAGGAGAGGAAAAAGGGCCGCTCATCCTGCCCAGCGAAACTTCCTTAGAAAGTTTCTCCAAAACTACCTCCGGGTACTGGAGCACCGAATGTAAATTATTGGACAAAGGCGGAACAACAGCTAAGTGTAGGGGGTACGAAATCCCTCCGTAAATCCCCCCCCCCCGCAAGGAGTCGGGAGCAGACTCCCGATCCAGTTACCTACTTAGGAAAGGAACCATCCTTTCCACCTTCACCGGAGTCCTCCCTCTTTTCAGATGTATCACCTGCCCGACCTTTTCCTGATTTAAAACAGCGACCGCCGCCGCACCCGGTACCGCGTCAGGTACCGCCGAATCGGCAGGAACTGTCATTAAACTGCCAACAGACACCTTTCTTCCTAGAGGCCGACGTACCTGAGGTACCGGTGCCGCCAGCCCCTCCTGTAAAAAAAAATGATTCCCAACCCTGGCCGGGGTTATCAGTTTCATCCAGAGACCAATATCCTTATGATCCCAGCGAATGGCAGGCCGGACGGCCTTCCATTGCCGGAACTGCTCCTCATAACGGAGACACGCCACCATGAACCCTATTGGCCTCACCAATGGCGTGCAGCTAATAAAAAAGAGCCGAACAATTCTCTGGCGCTTTTTCACCGATCCCACTAGCCAAAATCGCAAAAGCTTGCAACCAATTAGCAAATGTGCGAGGGATGAGAAGATACTTCCTCTTCTCCTCCTCCTCTTTCTTGCTTTTGTTCAACGGTTAACGGTCCAGGTTAAACTTTTCAAGGAGGGAGCAAGGAAAAGATTTCCACATACTCCCCCTTCCAAATCTTGTCCCTTACCTCGGGCTTAAGGTCCCTCGAAGGACACGTAGACCTCGCAATTCCCTGAATCTGCCGATCTCACCTTCTCTGCATCTTTATCACCTTCTTTTGACTTCCCCACCCCCGTGGCCACACTGCCCTTCTCCGTCGGAACCCCTACCTCAGACCCCACCTGCACCAGGGAAGGGGAGGACTCCAAGCGCCAACTCCTCCAGTACCCTTGGCAGATCCCGTGACGTCTCTGTAGCCACCACCTGCACCGCTCCCCCATCAAGTTTATGTAACAGTTCCCTCAGGCTGGCCAATACATCGTGGGCAAGCACCTCTGCCCCTGAACAGAAGCCCTCCCGACCCCCAATCCCTGGCCCATCATCTACAGAAGGAGAAAGAAAAGGCAACATAGCAGAAGAGCACTTACCAGGCTGCATGGGGTCCCCCCCCCCCAGCCGTGGATCCAGACTCCCTTGCTGACACCGGAACGTCCTCTTCTAGCTCCCCCTCTTCAAAGCTGCTGATCTCCACCTCCGCCTGGGATTCTGCCACCGCGGGTCCTTCCGACCTCTGGGTTGTAGATCATCCTCTCTCCTCAGCTGCCACAGGCGAGCCCCGTGTAGCCAACATGCTGGCCGCTCGTGGTGTCCTCCGCGCTGTTCCCGACCTTCTGCCAGTGCTGACGTCATCAGCATGCATCCCGACAGTCCCAGGTCTCCCAGGCCCCAACTGTGACCCGGAGGTATGCGCCGCCAACTTCCAACCTCCCAGGGCAGAAGTGCCCTCCCTCTCACGCCGTTCCTCCGCCCTCAGGGAAGGGCCACCAGCCGCACCAGGGGACAGATCTCACTCTCCCTCTCCGGGCTGTTGTACCAACCGGAGCCTCGCCAGTCATGACCGCCGCCAATTCCAGAATCCGGATGATGGGGGATGAGTCACATGCCGGTGAGTGCCCATCCCCTGAGGGCTCTGCCAGAGCTGGGGATTCCTCCCAGGCTCGCCACCCGCCAAAGCCAGCGTGCACTTGGCAGGGGGGCCTGAAGGGTCCAAAGTTGGGCTCTCATTGCGGCGCTGAGCCCTAGGGGTCCTGTCAGGACTGAAGCACTCCGGAGGCCTGGACCTCCAAGCACGTGGTGAGGCAGGCAGTGGTAGCGGGGGGCTCTGCCGGACTTCTTGAAATGAAGCCACTACCTGGCTCTGCACCCATGCTGAACCATGCACGTCATTTGCAGCCCTGAGTTGGGCCACTAACTTGCTCTTCTTTTGCAGGGAGAGGAACGCAGATGCCAGCGACACAGGATGTTCGTCCCCCGATTCCTACTCTGCAACTGCTGAAGCCCTACCTACCCAGCAACTAATACCATCTAAGCTCCCCCCAGCTCCCTTTCTCCACGGCCAATGGGTAAGAGCCTGGTTTAAAAGACAATACCTTATGTTAACCCTCTGTTGACTGGATACCCTTACCACAATATCATGTATCCCCTCCGCTGAATGCGTGCCTGCTCAGTTACGGTCCTTTCTTTCTTATCGGTAGAACGAATATTTGATGTGCCTCAGGCAAACTTACCACAATACACATGTGTTAAATGATTGTTTTTAACAGATTGTTTCTAAAAGAGCGTATTTTTAGTCAATACCGATGATGAATTGCTTGTTTGTGCTCACACCTGGATCGTCCCTAAATTGATATGGAGTATGGCCACCTTAGGTCGATAACTGTTGATGGGAGGGTTAACTGCACTGTCTGTGTAATAGCTAGTTTGTTTTCTGGAAAACATATTAAAACAATGTCATTGGAAACAGACTGCATTTCCTGTACAGGCTAAAGTATTTTTGGAGCATTCATTCTTCCTTCTAGATAGTCAACCGAACAACAAGCACTATTAGTGTTAAAATATTTGTATTTCTAAAAGATTTAGGGTTCATTTGATTTAATACATTTGGCAGCACTGCAAGACTGATTATAATTGAGGGTCTAATAATGCCTAATGAACATTTCTTGAGTAATTTCACAAAGAATGTACAGGTTAACTAATTAGACATGTCAAAGGGTAATCCTTATTTGCATTAATGGTGGTCAACTCAATACCATTTGGGGTGAAAGGTTATTCAGAGGATCAGAAGTAGCTCAAAAAAATTGGAAGACCATCTTATCATGGACAGACATTTTTCCACTTGTTGAACAGGTTCTGACAATCAGAAATCATCTAAAAAACCGACCACATGTTACAATCTGATATATTATTATAAAAATAATATATATTAATATAATAATAATATATTGATTATTTAGTTTAGTTTACCTAAAACTTTTGGTGGGGAAAAAATAAGTATACATGGTGTTGGAGAATTTTAAAGCTAAACTTTGCACCCATTCATTTTTTTTAAAATATATTCCTCAAAGGCTACAAGAGATTAAAAAAATGCACATTGTGAGCACCATATGCTATTTAAAACCCAGATGTTACCCTGTAAAAGTAGTAGTGGCATCATCACTGAGCTGTACTGAGAGCAAGGCCGGGGGAGGGACCCAGCAGGCACCACCCACTACAGGCTGCCTGCAGAAAACTACAGGAGGGGGAGGAGTCAAGACCAGTCACCCTGCACAAGGAAAGAGAAGAGCAGTGACCAGTCTTTATTACAGGAAGCTCCTGCACGGAGGGAAAGTTTCACACTGGATTACTGTACAGATCTGCAAAATACACACAGCACACCAAGATTAAAGAAAGAATACACGTGGCTCTTGTATTTAGACAATATTTGCTTATTCTAAAATTTAGCTAGAAAGCCTAACTCTGAAAAGAAAAGTCCCCCCCCCCATGCAAGGGTTAAATGCTTGTTTATGCCTAATGTACCATAGAGAGAATGCCCTCAATGCTATGAGACTGGCCCCTGCAGCCTCTTCTCTATGGTGCTCCGACAGCCATAAGCACTCAGACATCATTAACGTGGTTGTAAATGCTGAAGGTTTTTTACCTTCATGCATTTTATGCATGAAGGTAAAAAATCTTCTGCACTGCACAGCCCACACCCCCCCCCCCCACCACCACCACCACCAATACTCACCAGAGCTCCCTCTCGATCCAGTGATGTGCACAAGAGCCTCTGCTGTCCCTGGACTCCCTCTCCTCATTAGCTGAGACAGCAGCGGGAGCCATTGGCTCATGCTACTGTCAATTACAGCCAATGAGGAGAGAGCGGGTGGTGGGGCTGAACCACAGCTCTGTGGGGTCGATTTACTAAAGGCAAATAGACTGGAACTTTGGAACGTGTAGCTGCTCCAGAGCTTAGTAAATGAGGTAAGGCTTCACTTTGCAAAAAATACCCAATCACATGCAAGGAGGAAAAAAAAAAACAGCATTTCTGCTTGCACGTGATTGGATGATGCAAGTTAGCAAATGTGCAGAGCTTCTGCACATTTACTAAGCTCTGGAGCAAATGTCCTTGCAGAGTGCAGCTGCACTTTACAAAATGCAGTCTGCATGTGCCTATGTATCTCATGGACGAAAAGAGGAGGGCTCAGGAACGAGCATGCACCAGTGCTCCCATAGCACATGGAGGCCAGGAGTGCTGGCAAGTGAGGATGCCAAGGGACCCCCCCCCCCCACACACACACACACACACACACACACACACGCTGCAGTGTCACAGCTGCTGGGGGAGTAAGGGATGTTGTAAGTAAAAGTCCTTGTTACTGGTAGCCTAGGCATACCAAGCAATTAACCCTTGCATTGTAGGGAGTTAAACCTCACCAGAAAGGGAGGATTTTTAAAGCTTTAAATGCTTTTATGGGTTATGGTCTCTGTTGATAATTAGGTTAATTAGGTATTACTAATTACTTTTTTAGAACCTTGTTTTTGGGAATTTTTGGATACAGTTTTGGGGCTCTTTCATATATCCTTTCAGGGGGTGCAATCTAAGCAGTTTAAAAATGAACATTCTCTTGCAATCAAAATGTAAGAGAAATGAATAAAATATGAATCTGTGCGATCTATGGCCAGGGTTACCATCTGCTTGCATCTGATAAAACAGCGCTCCAGCTTATCCAGTCACTGGTTCATTAAACCTCATCCAATTTTATGAACAATTTTATGATTTTTTCTGTATATTACTATCTAAAGAGAACAGACTATGCAATCAGACTCTGTAATCTGTGGCTAGTTATAGCTGTAGTTGTGCTATACTGTAGTTACAGTAAGGCCCCTTAGGTAGATCATACATTAATCTTTTTTTTTTTTCCTATAACCAGTGGGTTGAATGTAAAAAAAAGATCCGATTCCCACATCCACATTTAAGGTGTATAGGGGAATCCTCCCTGCAGTCAGAATACTACTGTATAATCAGTGCTGCCTGCTATAGCCAGCAGCACCGATTAATCAGGAAAAAACAGACAGGCTGCTTGTACAGAAGGCGATCGACAGACCCTGGTGCTCCTACATGGATGGAAATTCAGCCGGTCTCTGCTGAACTGGCAGAATTTCCATCCATGTTTGGCCAGCTTTACACACAAGCTCTGTTGGTGAAGAGATCCCTTGCCGAGCTGTAGCAGAACAGCATAAATGTCACTTTTGCACCTGTTTAGGTTTTTGCTGCAGAAGCTTTCCAGACCCATATTCGATCTATGAGTGGCCGGATGTACATAGACTTGCATCCGTTTGCATCAGACTATCTCTGATCTGTCACATTTAGGTGTAAAGAAATGGAAAAGGATGCAGACCTTTTTTTTGTTCCAGACCTGGATTAACTTGGAGGTAATTGTATGTAAATGGATGCAGGTCCATTTTTACATGCCCATAGACTTAAGCAGGTCATAATTGGTGAAAATTTCTTTCCTGCAAGCACAGATTGTAGGAAACAAATTTGCATGATTTCTCCATCAACACAATCAGTGCTGACAGGGGGGGGGGCGCATGTGGGAATCCGTCCCCGCCGGGAGAAGACAGTGATTATTGCTTGCTCCTGTAGCAGCTACTAGATTTAATTGTAAGTAAAATCCCGCAAGCTGGTTGTACCCATGTTGATCGAACAGATCAACATGGTACATTCAGCCTGCCCATACACGATTTGAACAGTCTATGGCAGACCTTACATGGGGATTCCGTTCAGGTTCACCTGAAAAACTGACAGGTTGACCTGATTGGACTGTCTGTGTGAAAGGGGCCTATAATAAAATTTTATGAATCACTATGGGTATGAGAGGGGGGTTTCCGGCCTTAGGTATAAAACAGAGTATGGAGAAACCGTAAATGATGTCCTTGATGACACCCCGTGGGAGGGGCGAAACGCGTTGATGCAATTTGCAGTTCCGCAGCCTAAGACCCGGAGGAGTCTCGCTATTTTGTCTTGATGCCAGTTGTTTACAGGGATTCTGTGAGTGTATTTTTTTATAGCGCAAATAAAGTTTTTTTTACAGTACTTCACTATGAGCTCCCTTCTTTGCCATTGAGCCTGGTGGATATTTTCAGCTGCTTGTAATAGCAGCATTCTGGAGACCTTATTAACCTCCCTGGCGGTATGATTCTTTCTGATTTTAGGTGCTGAAAGCGGTACAATTATTTTGCATGGAAATTTGGCGTTTTATATTGTAGGCCTGTAATTCTTAACAATAACACACTTAAATCTGTCCAAACAAGAGTCTAGTGGATATCCCGGGTATGATAAAGTTTGAAACACAAAAACATAAAATATAATAAAAAAAAATAAATAATTAAAAAAAATAAAAATAAATAGTAATAAGATAAATTTCCACACAATTCAGTATCGCTCAATTCTGCAAGTGTTCTAATTTACTATCGCTGTTTTCTAGCTGGTCTAAAGCCATTTTTGACGTAAAGGGACACTTTTTGGTTGCTATGGACAATCTCCAGTTTCCAGGCAGAAAGAACAGTATATGCAATATAAAACTGCATGCAGGGCATGGGCCAGAGCACTGGGGACAAATGGGATGTGAAATAATTTCATACAGTACTGTAATCTGTAAGATTACAGTACTGTATGTGTTATGCTTTAAATTTGCCGCCAGGCTCCGCCCCAGTGCGTCGCGACGCTCGCAGGGAACGGAGCCTGGCACAGAGAGGCTTCGGAACCCCGGGGACAAGGTAAGTAAGGAGGCACCAGGATCCTGGGATGCAATCCCGAGTGTGGCTCGGGGTTACCGCTAATGGTGCAGAATTGTAACCCCGAGCCACACTCGGGAAAACCGCCAGGGAGGCTACGGAAGCCTAAGAAACCTGCCATTCCCAACACTAGATATAAGCATGTTTGACCCCCAGACTGAAAAGCCGAGGGTCCATTTTTTCTGGTGAGTGGGGATACGAGAGGGGAGTGTGGCACATTGCACAGCTTGTTTACTTGAGGCACTTCAGCACTTTTTCTGGGGATTTTTGGGGCACCGAGCACCTTATATAAGATTTTGGAGTTTATATTATTTTCATTAGTTTGTCACTGTTATACCGCGTACACACGATCGGATTTTCCGACGGGAAATGTTGGATGTGAGCTTGTTGTCGGAAAGTCCTACCGTGTGTATCCTCCATCGAACATTTGCTGTCGGACTTTCCGCCAACCAATGTGTGTTGTCATACTTTCCGATCGTGTGTACACAAGTCCGTCGGATAAAAGTCCAAAGTACAAACACGCATGCTCGGAATCAATGCTCACCAAACACGACATTAGCAGAAGGTGCCCAAAGGGTGGCACCCAAGAGCTGAAATTCCTCCTAGTACGTCACTATGTCACTACTGAACTTCCTTTTTATCGGCTCGCCGTACGTCTAGTACGTCACTACGTTCGTAATTGTTGGCCAACATTTGTGTGACCGTGTGTATGCAAGACAAGTTGGAGCCAACAACCTTCTCACAAAATTCCACGGTTTTGTTGTCGGAAAGTCCGATCGTGTGTACGAGGCATTAGTCACTGATATGCATTTCTGACTGCAAGCGCTGTATTGTTGTTATTTGCACTATGGGTTTTAGCACTTTGCATAACAGCCCATTACACTGCACAAGTCATGTTGTGTTGATATACATAGAAGTGTTCGGCGGACTCTATACTGGCAGCAGACATAAGGGCGGCTCTTCTCCCATTACAAGCGCTAGAAGGACAAAGGAAGAATCTTCTTCTACACGTAGAGGATAAAGGGTCTATTTTAAAACTCGGGCCTGCTGATTTATGTTTCCCTACAGGCTCAGATGACAAAACATGCACCACCCCCACAATGCAATCTCATTTCTAAATATGTAAGGCTGCAGTCCGGGTGACCTTGCATGGTTATACAGAGGACAAGCACCTGATGCTCCATGACTGTCAATGCATCCTGGTGTCCCCGGAGCTGCCCTTCCTCCACCGATCAATTCACCTTCACATCACCGCACTTACATACTCCCAGCACTGCAATCAGATGGATTTCTTTTTCCATTTTAACAGTTCAATACTGAATTCATTTCAGCCTCCTGATTTCACTATAGTCTTTCTGTACACTCTACTCATTTCTCATAAATGGTTTCAGTTCAGTCATAGTTCCACATTGCAGTCTCGATTCACGTAAGATATGAGTAGTAAGGGAACTTCCTGTAGTAAAAATGAAAGTGACATACGTGTGGTTTCATCATACAAGCTATTTCATAAGTTAACGGATGTTCCGGAGAAGTCTTTTATCAATGCATGCAGTTCTGTAAATACTTATTTATTATGTCTGCTGTTACTAGATAGGGCAAGGTTCAATATGAGCCACTATGAGCAATTTTTTTTTTACGCTTTTTTCTGCTATAGGTTCTGACATTTTTTCTGCTCCTAGTGTGCATGGACCCTAAATGAACAATTTATAAGTCAAAGGAAATATCTTAGTTCTTCAGGAACATTCCTCCAGGGAGATTAGCATTGTGGATATTCTCAGATCATTTCCATATGCCATACCAGTGGGACTGCTGTGGAAGTCGCTGATACTACAGTGATTGCCGCAGTCTTCCATGTCTGGTGCTGTGCATAATGAACACAGGGGTCGCTTGCTTGGCATGGATGCCATTTACAGGATACCTTGCATTTTTCTCAATAAGAGCCGTGTGCTTTGGGTTGGGTGCTGCATGCTTTACCTGCGTTTTACACATGGTTTTAGATGTTCTCCCATTCACTTCTATTACATTGTGCGTTTTCATGAAAGTGCATCAAAGTCATGCATCTCTGATATGCTTTCTGAAAATGCACATGTCTAATAAAAGTCCATGGGAACCGCATATAAAACATGGATCCAATTGTGCTGCACCCAGGTGTGAACCTGGCATTAATGCATAGAGTTCTCTGATTGAATGAGGTGGAGATCATGACGTCACTGTCCACCTCTTCAGCAGTTACACATTGTGAACCTTAAAGCCTTGCACACACAATCGGATTGTTGGCCAATAAAGCATCAGATATTTGTCCGAAGGGCATGTACCTGGATCTTGTCTTGCACACGAACATAGTGACGTACTACGAGGAATTTCAGCTCTTGGGCGCCACCCTTTGGGCACCTTCTGCTAATGTCGTGTTTGGTGAGCCTTGATTTCCGAACATGCGTGTTTGTACTTTGGACTTTTGTGTGACGGACTTGTGTACAGATGATAGGAAAATCTGACAACAGACCATTGTCTGCCGAAAATTTACTAGCTTGCCATCCAACATTTGTTGGCAGAAAGTTGGCCAACAATTGTCTGATGGAGCGTACTAACGGTCGGATTTTAGGCAAACAGTCTGTCATGACACAATTCCCTGCCGAAAATCCGATTGTGTGTACAAGGCTTTAGGCTACTTTCACACTGTAGCCGCGTCCGCGTCAGCGGTAAATCACAGCTCCTTTTAGTGGTGCTTTACCGTCGATTTAGTGGTGCTTTTCGGCCGCTAGCAGGGTACTTTTAACCCCCGCTAGCGGCCGAAGGAGGGGTTAAAACCGCCCGTGTTGTGGCGCTTCCGATGCATTCCAATGGGCAGGGGCGGTTTAGGAGCACTGTATACAGCGGTCCTAAACCGCCCCAAAGAGGCTGCTTGCAGGAATTTTTGTAACGTCCCACAAGCGCACCGCCCCAGTGTGAAAGCACTTGGGCTTTCACACTGGGGAGGCATGGGAGGCGGTTTTCAGGCACTTTACAGGCCCTATTTCTAGCACTAAAGTGCCTGAAAACCGCCTTCAGTGTGAAAGGGGTCTAAGGCTTAGTTCACACCTATGCATTCGGTGCGCCGCGCGTTTGCACAAGCACAGCAATCCATTCACTTGAAAGGGCTGCTGTACCTGCAGAAAATGCAGGAAAAAGGTCCCTGCACCTTTTTAAAACTACAGTGGCAGGGAAATCACATGGTGCTTTTGCACCATGCAATTTCCTGCACCCACACTGCACTGCGTGGTTAGATACATGGGGGTGCCTTTAAGAATGAATGGCAGCCCCACCAGTCTGTAAAGGAGCATCGTGTTTTGGCTGCGGGTGGCAGTGCAGATGCAGGAACAGGTGGGATTCCCACACCTGCAACCACCCACACAAGTGTGAACCTAGCCTAATGCCGGCCATACACGGTTCGAATTTCGTAAGAATTTTCTTTCGAAAATCGTATGAAAGAATTTTCGTATGAATTTCGCACCATTAGTGGGCTGCAACAACGGCCGATTTTCGTGCGGCAATCAAATTTTAGGAATCGGACATGTTGGAAATTTTCTGAAAAACGAACGATTTTCTAATCAATAATGGGAGAATCGTGCGATAAATGTAATAAGAAAAGAAAATGTACGGAGAGAAAAGAAGATTCCCGCCCACGAAAATTCTTTTCTATAGCAACATGCGGTGAAATAGAAGGCTTGGTCGGCCGAATTTCGAAAATCAATGATGGCATCATCGGATCACAAAAAAAACGAACATTCTGATTTTGTAAAGAAAATTCGTTCGAAATTCGAGCGTGTATGGCCTGCTTAAGTCTCAATTCACACTTGTGCAACTCCAAATCATGCGATTTCCATTGCAACTTCACATTGCAACTTTGGATAGGAGTGACTTGGATGCAACTTTGACTGTTGCACAACTGTCGCATTGATAACATTAAGGTTTGACTTTAATGAGACTTTTGAGAGTGTACATTGAAGTCTATGGCACACAATCGCATAAAAGTAGTGCAGGAACCTTTTTGAAGATTGCAAAGATTTGAACAGCTTCTAAACATAAAATGGGCTGCGACTTGTAATGCGACTTTATGTGTCCAAAGTTGCATGACAAGTCGCACAAGTGTGAATGGAGCCCACTAAATCTGGTGCAGCTGTGCATGGTAGCCAATCAGCTTCTAATTTCAGCTTGCTCAGTTAAGCTTTGACAATAAAACCTGGAGGCTGATTGATTTCTATGCAGAGCTGCACCAGATTTTGAACGCTCCAGTTTTAGTAAATCAACCCCCCAAAGTGTGCTTATCTTTTATGCCCTTTTCCTTTGATCCAATCTACCCCTTCCCACAGGTGCATACTTTTTACTTCTAGCTGGCCATACACCGGGCAAACAAGGGGGTCAGAGGAAATCCACCCGCCGCTGTCAGAATACAATCATCAGACGCTGCAGCAAACTGGCTGATCGAGAAAAAGATTTCCAATATGTCCCTTCAATGGGAGTTGACCAAATGATTGACTTCTGTCAAGCGGGGACTGCTACGCACCAATAGAAATTCAGCGATGTGTTCCAAGACCAGAATTGAAGGGAGACGGCCCCATAGACGTCTATGAAGCCGTAATCTAATAGCTGAAAAATAAGTCTACTCTCCAAATAGGTTTTCTATTTATATTTATATATATATACATATATTTATATATTCTATCTATCTATCTATCTATCTATCTATCTATCTATCCCGTATATATATATATATATATATATATATATATATATATATATATATATAAATCTATTTATTTTGTATTATTATCATTAATAGTATATATTATTACATGTATTATACTTATATTTACATAAACAGTAATATCTCTATTTATCATTATCACACTCACATTCAATCATATTTATTATCAATGTCTCACATTCAATCATATTTAATTTCATAGACTTACAATCAGTCATACTGGTCTACATTCACTGGTGTTATAAATAATTTTTTCCTATAGTGAGGCATGGTGGGTATTATACAATCACTGGGGGGTGTGTGATGGCGGATGGCGGCACATTCTGAGACCTTGAAATGTAATTAGAGGTGAAGATGAGGATGGTGATGCTGCTACCCAATACAGCTTCCTCCCATAACGTATGAGTCAGAGGAAGCCCTGCAAGGACTCCCATCCACGCACGTACACACATCAAGAGCCAGCTGGGAGGAGGATGAGGGCTGGGAGGGCTTTAGAGAAGACACATACGGGATAGAAGACACACAGGCTGCATATGTGACATGCTGACCTGCACCTGTAGCGTCATGACAGTCATACACTATGACACTGCAACTATTCATCAAAAATACTTCTATACCATGCAAAGATCTAAACACTACAACAAAGACACAGCACCTTTATAGTAGCATCACTGGTCTTAATAAAGGATTTACCACCCAAAAGGAACATTTAGTGGGCTGACTCATCCTCGGGAAACCTCATCCCGTCTCAGGAAAGTCTACCTTGTCTGCTATAGAGTCAGTAATCACTACTGCCTTGCATGCAGTACTTTTTTCAGCATAGCGTGTTGCAATGTCACTGCAGTGGATAGAACTGAATGAAATGTCAGTTGTAACATTTCTATAAAGTTCTTTACAAAAAAAAAAGTAAACAATGTGATGCACCGCAAACAGCGAATGTGCGCTATATCTCCCAGCACACACCAGCAGTCGTGCATTCAGCATGTCTGCTGGTGTGATAGATCCCTTATGATAAACCTAACAGGGTTGTCTGGTTCTATGGCAAAAAAATATTACATTCCCATATCTGTATGTAGTTAATATATGTACCAATTGTGTTCAATATATGAATTTGTTTTTTATATCTATTTAAATTTTTATTATATGTTTTAACCACTTGAGGCCAGGCCTATTCTGACACCTCTCTCCTACATGTAAAAATCAGTATTTTTTTGCTAGAAAATGAATTACTTAGAACCCGCAAACATTTGATATTACATAGTTACATAGTAGGTGAGGTGAAAAAAGACACAAGTCCATCAAGTCCAACCTATGTGTGTGATTATATGTCAGTATTACATCGTATATCCCTGTATGTTGCGGTCGTTCAGGTGCTTATCTAATAGTTTCTTGAAACTATCAATGTCCCCCGTTGAAACCACTGCCTGTGGAAGGGAATTCCACATCCTTGCCGCTCTTACAGTAAAGAACTCTCTACGTAGTTTAAGGTTAAACCTCTTTTCTTCTAATTTTAGTGAGTGGCCGTGTGTCTTGTTAAACAGTGTATCTCCATAAAAAACGCCTGTAAACGAAACGCAGCTAAACGCGAGTTACCGCGTTTACAGTAATTTGGCGTTTCAAATGCCTCTGAACATTGTCTTCCAAAAAATGCTTCTAAATTCAACTGCCTAGAAACGACTATAAAGACCCTGTGTTACATGTACTGATAAGATAACATAGAGGAGAGTTCAGGGGCAGCTGAAAAAAAAACACCCAACTGGTCTGTTTACCGGCAGCAGTGTACATGAAGCCTAAGAGCCTTTGGCATTTTTTTGCCAAAGCTCCTAAACTCAACTCTATGACACACAGGTTTTTAGTAGAGTTTAGGAGCTGCTGAGGTTAGGTGAGGTTTAACCTTCCTCTCCTGAATGAGGAAGAATTCTGTTCAAGAGAGGAACGTTTTGACCTCGTAGGCAGGCTGTACATGAAGACTTATGGAGACATCTGGAGTCTATAAGACCCCAGATCTCTCCTCTACCATTGAAAGCATGAGATTAAAAAAAAAAATCAAGCTTTCTGGAAAAAAAATGGCTGTTGACATTTTCCCTAACCAGAAGTGACGGAATGCTTGTGGCTTCTGGTCTCCTAGACCATAGAGATGACTGTGGATGTTCAGCTTCCCGATCACCTCTATTGGCAATGGCCGCAATCGTTGGATTGGAGAGAAGCACTGGAGAGTGGTGATAGGGGGAGTGGGGGGTGTGGGCTGACCATTCCCACCGCTTGTAGAAGCGATCCGGTGGCAAATTAGCTGCTAGGATCGCTTTTACTTTGTAGGGCATTGTTGGTTTTAAAAAACATTAACCTGGGTTATAGCTGATAGCTGCAGCCATGCCCTGGCATAACTGCTTGAACACAGTGACATATATTGTATGTACGTGATGGTACAGCAAGTGGTTAAATATTTTTTTATTTATCATTTTATCAATATTTACATATCTATTTTTTTTATTTTGATAATATGTACATATTTGTTTATTGTTATATTTTTTTTTTGGTTCTTTTAATCACTATTTATATAACTTGGGTTTTTTTAATTTTTTTGATCAATATTTACATCTGACCACAGCGTCCAGGAAAAGTGACAGTGACTGAGAAAGTCAGAGACTCTTTTACAGCGGTCACATCATTAAACTAAAAGAAAAAACCTGCTGCAATTATGAAAGTGTCCCAGGCAGTGTGACAACGTGTCCTAATGTTGTCACTGTCACTTTTTCTGGACAGCTTGGCCAGCATGTAAATAAAAAGAAATGTGAAATGACAATAAGGAACCCTATACTGATCACTGTCATTACATGTATAAAATGCATGCAGTTATCAGAAATGAATATTTTGCACAAGTGACCCTTGATGTACATTTGTTTCCTTCAAGGAATTCGTGAGTCAGGGTTCATTTACAATGTTGCATTTTAACACACACCTTCCAACACGTGTCATGGTTGGTCATAGTGTCTGCTCCCATCTCAGTGCTGCAGTACATTGCTTTTTCAAATATACAACATCTTTGTTTTTAGTGCATAAGGAGGCCCATAGAAGTCAATGGCAAAACATCAAAATGCAATTAACAGGCATTGGGACTTAACAAGCCTAGGGCAATGGCTGTTAACCCTATCCACTCCAAATTTTTAATGTAAAAACGCACTGAAACCGCACATTATTGTGCATGTCAACACACAGAGAAAACACACATTGATGCATGACAACGCACCTACCTAATGCTAAAAAATAAAAAAACACACACAGATCTAAATGGTCCCTCAATGTTATCAATATAGAAGAAAAGGAAGATAATTCAGGAAGCTGATCAGTGTGTGTTTAATACGGATTGAATTCATCTGCATTACTTCGTCATCTCCTGGCCGACATGCTGAGACTTGTAGTACCACGCAGAATAGAGATATGCGTGTTGCCTGGCAGAAGAAGTAGTAATAGAAGTAGTTGTTGGTAATTGTAGGCTTGTGATATGGAGGCAGACATAGGCCGGGAGTGGGAGGTGAGGAGGAAAGGAGGAATGGCTGGATTAGTCACTGCATGAAAAGCCCGCAATGCAGCAGCATGAAGATAGCACGGCTCTGCCTGGGATCTTCCTCCTCCTCCTGACATAGGTGACCTGTCTCCACTACTACCATCTTCACGTGGACTTCATGATTAATAAGGACCCCCTAAATGCTGTCATATCTCATACTGATGCCAATGAGGCTCCCCACTTCTGAAGGGGGGTTGGAAAGCTGCCACTGATAGGATGGTGCCAGGATCTGGAACCTGATGGTCATGGCTCTCATGAATCCCAACCAGATATCTGGGCACTATCCCAATAAATACTGCATTCTTTTCCCTTGATGGTCAATGGGCACAGGGATGGCATCCTATACACCTGATAACCAATGAGCTGCCATGCATGACTGGCATTTCTCCGATTAGGCTGCTAAAAAGGTCATCTGTCTGTATATGGTGGTCAAAGCTGGATATACTGGTGGTCCTTGTACTACATATATATATATATATATATATATATATATATATATATATATATATATATATAAAATTGGCAAAAATGTCTTGCAGACTTGCCCATACTTCTCCAGTACCTAAAGGATTTCAGCTATTGTAATAGCGGCCATATGCCCATTGCTTTTTCATGCCATTTTGATTCAACAGTCTGAATTGTACGAATGTGTAAAGGTGGCACAAACGATATGTTTACTAACATCAATTGCTTTTTTTTTTATCAACAGTTCATTAAAAAATTAAAAAATAAAAGTAAATTGTTTCCAGATCAATTAGTTGGACCAAACTGATCAGAATTATACAACCCTCATCAGATCGCTTTCATTGATTCACTAAAATTGGTAGAAGGCAATTGAAGTCATATGAAAATAAGATCAAAAAATCAATAATTTTTTGGATTTCATCAGAATATTGATGGAATTGATAAGTAAATGTCCAGCATAAAGCCAGTGCCGCTGTCACTGCCCCGGGCAAAGGACAGAGTACCAATGCTGCTGCCACTAGGACAGAGAAGCATCCAGCCAAGTAGGTAGAGGTGTAATACAAGCCAATCAGCTGTGCATAAGTTGTACAGAGTATAGGAAATGTCACCTACTGGGGGGATTTATCAAAACTGGGGCAAACAGAACCTGGAGCACCTGGCCATTGCAACCAATCAGATTCTATATTTAATTTCTGAAGAACCTGGAGCTAGAAGCAGATTGGTTGTTACGCACGGCTGCCCCAGATTCTGTCTGCTCCAGTTTTAGTACATTTTCTCCCAGTGTACTATAAAGCTGGGCATCCATTTTACAACCAAACTGTGCAATCTCTGTACAATCTCCTTTAGGCCCCATTCACACCTGCGCAATGGGTTTTTGCATTTTTTCTTTCTTTGCCTTTTTTTTTTTTGCACGTTTGTCACGTGACATCATAGGGCAGCCCATTCACTTGAACTACAAATGCGCCAAAAGTATCTCCTGCGCCTTTTTTTGGCAGTGAGCCTTGTGCGTTTTTATAATGCCTCTTTTTTCCCCAATAAAACGCACGTCTCCAAGCTGTGTTTAGAGGGTCGTTAAGAAAAAAATGTCACCACAAGCACATTTTGGTGCCTTTTCAGGAAATGTAAAGGTGTGAATGGGGGGGGGGGGGGGCAGAGATCTACCAAAACGACTTCATATGGGGGCAGACCTAACAATGCATCCAATCTGCATCCGATCCCGCATTTGTCTCCGCATTACAGAGCTGATGGTGGATCTAAAGGAGATTGTAGAGTGTATGGTCACCCCCTATACAGATGCTGGTAGGAATGTGGGGTGGAAGGTGTGGGGAATATCCAGGACTGTCCTTGGTATAGATGGCAGAACACATGGCAGGTGTGGGGAATATCCAGGACTGTCCTTGGTATAGATGGCAGAACACATGGCAGGTGTGGGGAATATCCAGGACTGTCCTTGGCATAGATGGCAGAACACATTGGCAGGCTCAGGGCAGGATGATGGGTATGGGATGTCATTGCCCCCTGGAGATGGAGGTCATTAGCAATCCAGAGCACAGGGATCAGGCCAGGTATTCGGGGTGCAGGGTGACAACCCAGGGATCAAGGGGACATTCCAGCTATGGGGGTGCAGGGTGACAACCCAGGGATGGGGGGGGGCAGACCAGTATGGGGGGGGGGAAGACCAGTATGGGGGGGAAGGGTGACAACTCAGGGATGGGGGGGGGAAGACCAGTATGGGGGGGGGGGGGAGCAGGGTGACCATCCAGGGATGGGGGGGGGGCAGACCAGTATTGGGGGGGAGCAGGGTGACAACCCAGGGGAACATTCCAGGTATGGGGTGTCGTGCAGAACCCATCAGGTTCCATCTCTTACCTTGGGCATCTCCTCCGCTGGTCAGCACCCCGATGGCTTTCCCTACTCCGGATAGGTTTTCAAAGAACTTCTGTGGTTGAGCCATGATCGCAGCTCCCTCTTCTTCTTGTTCTGTGCGATCAGTCAGTATACACGGACACACAGACAGACAGACAGTGGTCACTTATGCTGTGTACGGCTCAGTGTCTCCTTGTCCTCTCCTCCTCCATAGACTGAACACTGAGCGATGATGATGATGATGAAGAGGAGGAGGAGGCCGACACTGCTCTGATCTCCCCGTCTCACTGACACTCCTAGAGCTTAGCAACAGTGCCACCCAACCACGCCCCCGCCACCTACAGACACACCCCTTCTGTCACTGCCCTCCGGTGTCTGTAGAATGCAGGGGGCGGAGCCAGGGAAGTGATTGGCACCTATACCGGGAAGTGAGCAGTGGGCGGGGCTTGTATTACCCGGAGGCTCCTTGTAGTCAGCTGTAGCGGGGTGTCAGGGAGGAGGAGGGGGGAGGGGAGACTGATGAGTCCGATGCTGTCTCAGCTGAGATGTACGGAAATGTCAAACTGAGGAGAAATGGGGAAGGTGTCTGCTCTGTACATAGATGGGAATGGGGGACACCGGTAACCGGAGCTGCACTTACTATGGACACCTCAATATACAACCCATATCATCCAATCACACCCCACTCACACTGCCAGTCAGTGCCAGGACAAGATCATCTAAGGCCCAGGGTGGACATGCCGACCCCCAATATGTATGAGCATTATGTGTCAGCAAAAATCCCCCCACAAAAAAAAACTGAGCACTAATCTGCATGCTTACCCCTAAACATAACCCCCCCCCCCCCTCCTCCCAGTACAAATCTGCCCCTCTGCTGAAATCCCCCCTCCCAGTACATATCTTTGCCCCCCATCTACCAAAGCTCAAATCCCCTCCGCCAAAAAAATCACCCCCCCCCAGCACAAATCCTCTGCCCCTAAAATTTCCCCTCCTACTACACATTTTCTCCCTCCTAGCACAAATATCCCCTTAATTCCCCCCTCCTAGTACAAATCTTCTCCCCCCTCATCCCCCCTTACAACACACTTGGGCTTCAACAAAATGGCACCCTCCGGCAAGAAGAAGACAGGAGCAATGCTGGAGGCAATTTACAGCACACACTCATTTTGGATAACATAATTATTGATGTGGAATGTATGTTCCTCGCTGAAGAACATTATTTTTTTATCAAGTTGTTATGTGTAAAGTTCTGCTTTCAAGCTAGGAAAGCATGACTATGTAGCCTCAGACTATATTGAAGCATTGTATGTTGTGTTTGGACGAGTAGATTTATTTTACAAGTTTGAGCACACTCACCAGTGAAAAGGGGAGAAGCTTTCTGATTTCCTAATTCAAGTGGAGAAGATCCTACGTAAAAAAAAAAAGAAGAAGGTATAGAGCCACAAGAGGCTGACAACGTCTCACAAGATCGAGCCTTACAAGGAGCTCACCCAAATCACCCTATAGTGTTGAAGCTTATTCTCAAAGGACCCAGATCTTCTCCCACCTATCCAGAACTATAGAGGGAAATTAGAGAGGAAGAGACTCTGTTGGACAAGAAAGATTAGGAACAAGCTACTCAGAGGTAGGCACCATTTAAGAAAGAGAAAACCTCTGCGCAGGTGGCTCAAAGAGCGGTTACCTGTCGGATAAAGATGATGAGTCAATGATAGAAGTTTAACAGCCAACCACATCTAATCTGAGCAGGACACAAGCACAGACAAAATATCAGAAGACAGGTTCTACCTTCCAAACTCCCCATTTTCGCTCAAATTAAGATGACATGGGCTGTGCTAAATGTTCTCAACACAATTCTCATACACTGGAAATTCCCGCAGGCTCCTACATCTGATTTCTGGAAATCTATATTGGTACTACTCTATAAATACACCTATGAATCTAGAGGATGTCCTTCCAAATTCTCCAAGGTCTGGGACATCTGGCCTGAATCTAAGGAGATAGTGGCTTCTGTCACTATGTCTCCATATTAAATTTTCTGTTATATTCATGGTACAGATTATGGCTCGGCTCCTTTCAGAGTGCTGTGGGACAGACCCTCTAATTATGTTATTCTTATGCTTCTGGTAAGGCACACTTGCTTTACTTAGGGCATTGATTGCCACACTAATTGTGTTTATGTGCTATGATGTTATATTGTGTTGTTTAAGCCCGGGTATGCCCAATAGGCTTTGTTTTGTATAACTATTCTTTTTTAATTCAATAAAAAGAATTAACTAAAACCACAGAATTCGACTTCAGGAAGTTAAATGTTTTAGGGAGATAGCTCAGCAAATCCTGTTGAGCGACTTGGAAGATCTTCAAGAGTAACTGGCTGAGTTGAATCCGACAAAGTTTATCCGAGAGTCACAAAGCCCTTACGCCTCCCCTATAGTGGTGATTATCAAACAATTGGAGAACAATTCCTGACCATTACACCACTCTACGCATAGAGGACACCCTGAAATGCCTATCAGGGGCAAAGTGGTTCAGTCACAAAGCCCTTACACCTCCCCTATAGTGGTGATTATCAAACAATCGCAGAACAATTCCTGACCATTACACCACTCTACGCATAGAGGACACCCTGAAATGCCTATCAGGGGCAAAGTGGTTAGGTGTGTTAGATCTAAATAGCAGGTATTACTAAGGCCCCATGCACCCAGAAGATAGGGAGAAGATTGCCTTCATCTACCCATTGGAGTTTTTTAATTCAACAGAATGCCCCAAGGATTGTCAGAAGCCCCTCAACCTTTCAATGGCTAATGGAACGTACTGTAGGAGACATGAACCCAACTGAGGTACTGGTGTATCTTGATGATATCATTGTCTTCGGGAAGACTTGAGGAGCATGAGGAGGGACTGGAAAAGGTACTGCAGAGACTCAAGGAAGAAAGGTTAAAGTTGTCTTTGGAGAAATGGCAATTCCACCAAAAAAGGTAGAAGCTGTCATTTCCTGGCCTAGACCAAATAACGTCACTGAACTAAGGTCATTCTTAAGATTCTGCTCCTACCACTGAAGACTTGTCAAAGGGTTAGCTAAAATAGCCCGACCCCTCAATGAGTTGTTAAAGATTGAGGAGGACGATGTGGATGCACCAAAGCCAAATAAACCTAGTAAAGTATCCATAAAGCCTTAAGAATCTATTCGAGACCAGTGGACAGATCAGTGAGAGCATGCATTTCACCACCTGAAAAGGAGTTTAACCAATACTTTGGCGCTAACCTATGTTGACTCCTCTAAACCATATAAACTACACGTCGATGTTAGTAGAGATGGGCTGGGCAGTATACTATACCATGATGGACATTTGCAAACAGTCACATATGTGATCAGAAATCTGACCCCTGCTGAAAGAAACTGCCTGTCAGGAACCATGAATCAGAGACAGAAAATGCAGTAAAAAACACATATTTTAATATAATGGTAAAAATGGTACAGATAGTAAATGTAGTCAAAACATAGCCAGGGTACGGTAGCCCGAGCTGGCAGTCAGAACAAGCCAGTAAATCAGGAAGCCAGAGATCAGTGTGGTTGGAGGTAGCAGATAGGATCAGGAACCAGAAGGAACGTCAGCCAGATAAGTCTTCAACAGGAACACAACAGAGAGTCTCCAGATATATTTGACCAAGGCGAAGGCATGGAGGAAATGAAGCAGGCAGTTTAAATAGCCAGAAGAGGCTGGCTTTAGGCTGGACTGATGAGCAGAAAATGATCACCAGGTGAGCCACTGTGGAACGATGAGTATTGGCAATTAGTCAACAACTGAGCACTGAGAAGGAAGGGCTGAGAACCCAGCCCTGACAGTACCCCCTCCTCAATGACCCCTCCCCCTCGGAGGGCCACCAGGTTTGAGGGGAAAATGTCTGTGGAAAGCACGGAGGAGGACAGGAGCATGTACGTTCGAGGATGAGACCCAAGAGCATTCCTCTGGACTGTAGCCTTTCCAATGAACCAGGTACTGTATGTGCTTTTAGAGCCTACGGGAGTCAATTATCGATTGTATCTCATAATCTTTATGATTCTCAACCTGAACTGGGCGAGGACGTGGTACCGATGTGGTGAAACTGTTGCACACCAAAGGTTTTAATAAGGAGACATGGAACACAATCGAAATACGCATTTTAGAAGGAAGGCCTAATGCGTAAGCCACTGGGTTGATTCTACGGAGAATACAGAAAGGCCCAAAAAAAGTGGTGCCAGTTTCAGTGAGGGAACACGAAGTCAAAGGTTACGAGATGACAGCCAGACCCTCTCCCCAACGTGGTAGGAAGGCGCAGGTAGGTGTCTGCGGTCAGCATGGAGTCTGTACCACTCACTGGCACGTTGCAAGAACTCATGGACCTGCACCCAAGTGAAACGAAGATCACGGAGATGCTCCTCTAACGCAGGAATTCTTTGAGGAACAAAAGAGTCAGGCAACATGGATGGTTGGAAACCATAATTCGCCATAAATGGAGACAATCAGTAAAAAAATGCAGTAAAAATCACACCTTTTAATATAATGGTAAAAGTGGCACAATTAGTAAACGTAGTCAAAACATAGCCAGGGTATGGTAGCCAGAGCAGGTAGTCAGAACAAGCCAGTAAATCAGGAAGCCAGAGATCAGCGTAGTCAGAGGCAGCAGACAGGATCAGGAACCAGAAGGGAGGTCAGCCAGGCAAGTCTTCAACAGGAACACAACAGAGAGTCTCCAGATATGTTTGACCAAGGTGAAGGCTCGGAAGAAATGAACTAGGCAGTTTAAATAGCCAGAAGGAACTGGCTGTAGGCTGGACTGACAAGCAGGAAATGATCACCAGGTGAGCCACTGTGGAATGACAAGTACTGTCAATTAACCGACAGCTGAGCACTGAGAAGGGAGGGCTGAGAACCCAGCCCTGACACTGCCCCACTCACAACTTAGAATTTCTGGCCTTAAAGTGGGTGGTGATGGACAAGCTAAAGGACTCCCTGTATGGTGCAGACTTTGTGGTCAAGACCAACAAAAACCCACTCACCTATGTACTCTAGATGCTACCGCGCACAGGTGGTCGGTTGTTCTCTCTGGGTTACGACTCAGCCTGAAGTATAGCCCTGGAGTCAGAAACAGGGACACCGATGCTCTCTCCAGAAGACCTTATTTGATCAGACATCCCTACAGACAGCTGTATGCAACTAACTCCAAAAGGAGTACAAGCCCTGTGTCAAGGGGTGGAAAAACATACCAAAGGGTTGACAGGGGCTAAAGTCATCAGAGTCACCGCAGCTGGTGCTCCCAAATATTACTGTGAGATTTCCCAAATAAGAGGTGAAGGCCTGCCCAGGTCATCAAAGAAGGATTTATGGAAAGACACACAAGAAGATTCCCTCTGCAATCTAACACTGAAAGCTCTAGAGATTCAAAACCCAGACCTGGGCTACTAACAGATAGTCTGGAAGAAGCACGATTAGTCCACAGGGAATGGAACTGGTTGCAGTTGAGAGATGTGGTATATCGAAGGGGCCCCTCGAACAACCATGACAACAGATGGCAGCTGTTCCTATCAGAAAAACACAGAGAGACCGTATTAACAGCTTTACATGATGAGCATGGCCACCTAGGCCCAAAGAGGACCTTAAAGCTAGTCATAGACCGTTTCTAGTGGCCTTGTATGCAAGCTGAAGTTGAGGGCTATTGTCACTCTTTGCCCAATGCTACCAGGGACTGAGCCACTGAGAGTAGGACACCAAGTGTACCCAATCCATACAGCACCCGTACCGCACTCTGTATCGAACTTATTCCAACCCTAGACTGCACCTATACCAACCCTATACCACATTATATTGAAGCTTTACCGCATCTGAACCACATCTACCTTGCACCTGTGCCAAGACTATACCATACCTATACTGCATGCAAGTTAATTGTTGCACTGACACTTTTAAAGGGCCCAAACGATAGCCAGCAGAAAAACATCTCAAAAACGGTCCCTCCCATAATAATTATTCTGCAAGCCCCCTTTAGCCCCCCTTCAGCACCCAGTCAGTTTAGGACTAGCATCGGCAAAATAAATGCACTCTGGCAGTATAGTTAAAGCACTCGGTAGATTAAACTTTACTACTGCTCACTGTTGCACTTTAGGTGGCCATGCTACTGTTTATGCTGCTCTGCATGCCAAATGCCATTGTATGCCTAGTCCTTACTGTTAATCACTTTGTATGGTAAATTGTGTTATTACCATTGTTTAATTAATTTTATGCTTGCCTAGTTACTAACCATTTTGGGTGACAATATAATATGTTTGCCTTTCTTACCTGTTTCTTTGACATAGCGCTGCTACTGGGTACTAAGTATTACTTTCATGCAATTTCCTGTGATGTATGTTTGTACACTCAACCTGATGTTAGAGGGTCTGAGTTTTTTTTTGAGAAAAGATCAAGGAAAAGAACAGAGGACCCATTTAATCAGCAAGGGGTAGGGGGGTAGCACTACAACAAAATGACTAATGGTTGGAGTCCCCCTGACTTTGTGGAAGGGTTCATATTTCTGTTTAGCTAATGAAATATTTAAAAGAAATTGCAATTGAATGAAATGCTGTCTACAAAGCTAAATTATACAAAAGTATGGCTACTATTCGAGAACAGTTGCAAACATTACATATACACTATGCAAATGCCTCCTCCCTTCCAACATCTTTTGATTAAAAAATCAAAAGAGCTGGGCATAAGCTTTTCTTCCAATTAGCTGCAGCTGCAGTTTAGGTATTCTGACAGCCTCCACTAGCAGCTGTATAGCGTGCACGGAGGAATCTGCTAGATTTTTTTTACTTCAGTCTTCAGATAAACACCATGCTGCCAGTGCCAGCCTAACCCTTTTCAATAACTGGTGTGTGTGTGGGTGGCTATTATGAGATTTAGCCGTTGGCGATCTCTGACCACTCTATGGTGCTGTGACTTTCCATCCTGAATGAAATCACATGGACTGTAACCCTCAATCCCCCAAATAAAGGAATTTTATAGGTTTGTGGCCAATGGTTTGCTTGGGAGTGTTAGTTGTGTACTGAAAAAAATATAAACTCAAATTGAAGTATTGGGTAGTATAATGGTGACAAAAGAGTCTTCCATTGTCCTGAGAAAGGTATACCTACATTTCTGATGATCAGTCCAGATATAATACACAGATGACTTTCTCCCCTGCTGACTTTCCAATCAGATACCAAATGGGTGGGATGGGTCCATTGACTGGATCTAATCTTCATAAATATTCTACTTAAGATTTGAAGTTTCAACATGGATGACACAAGTCTAAATCTCTTTGATCCAGCCATACTTATATATTGGTTATTCCAATATCAGGCCACTTACTAGTAATGTGATCATCAATGGAGTTCTTTTTATAGTCAAGCGAGAAGTTCTGTTTGTAGCCACCTTTCCCTGCTTTGGAAACCTTCTCTGCACTCTCTAGTTGCAGAGTTTGTCAGCTGGAGCCCTTTGAAATACATGGTACTTCCGAGTATGTAGCGTATGTGACTTTCTCCCCTTGTTTCCACACCTTCCCCCAACCCACGTGACAGTGCTCTGGTCTTTTGATGCTCAGACGTTAAGCAATTTCATCTTAGGTTTGGAAAAAGATCCCTAGCCATGAGTATGCTCTAAAACAGACTAACACTGAACTTACTTAACATTGAGGGCTTATTTCTCAGAACTCTTGCAGCAGAAGCATGGGGAAGGTAACTATTAATGAAAGAGGACATAGGCAATGAAAGTGGAAGGTTCACTTTAAATCGTGGGTTCAGTTTGCACCAGAAAAGCTAGATTCATTGTGTTCTGTATTCTTCATGTGAATTTCCTGTGTGTGTTTTGTCCTCCACCCAAAAGTGTGCTTAAACATCTGACTGGTGTGGTTCTACATTGTGTGTATGTCAGCAGATGTTTCACTGAAAGCTGTTCTTGGAAAGCTTTATATATATATATATATATATATATATATATATATATATATATATATATATATATATATATATATATATATATATATATATATATTGCTAAATAGGATGACATGTCATTCTCCATACTACGTTATTAAGCAGGCACATCTGATACCATATAGTTAGATGGTGATGGCGTCCATTATTTTTTTTAACAGTAACGTTTTTATTCATCTCCATCGGAGAAAAGTTTCAGTACAAACGAGAAAAGAAAGTACAGTTACAAATATATATATATATAAAAATAAAAAGGAGGATTAAACAAAAAAGAAGGAAAGTGACAATCTAGAAAAGATTATATCCAATATTACATCGAAAAGCAAGACATTTCAGTTCACACCTTGATTACAAGTGTTCATTCTTCATCGCAATTGTATATTGGTAATAATACAATCTCCTTAAAGAGAAAGGCACATTTTAGTGATACTTTTTGTAAGTATTCCTATTATTTCTTGACCATGCTAGCTATATATGAGCCCAGAGGGCTCTTCCGGGGGAGCCTCCGCAGCAGTAGACATTTATCTAGAAGCCCATGCCCCCCAAATTTTCTCCAATATTTTGGGACATTTCTGGCTCATATATGTGAGCTTGTAAAGTGGAAGGGTCTTGTCAATGAGTGTTTTCCATTGTCCCACCGTTGGGGGGTCTGCCTGCTTCCATTTGATTAGAATGGCTTTCCTCGCATAGAATAGGGCATAGAAAATGAATAGCCTCTTATGGGTGTTTGCGGTAAGGGTATCACAGATCCCCAGGAGAAGGACACAGGGATCCAGTGTAACTGTCAGGTTCCCAATCAAGTTGACGTATTGCACCACCTCCCTCCAGAACTGTTGGAGAAGGGGGCACGACCACACCACATGTAGAAAAGTACCTGTATCAGTGTTACATTTTGGGCACCTATCAGAGTAAGAGGGGTATATTTTAGCAAGCCTTTGAGGTGTATAGTATGCCTGATGAAGGAATTTTAGCTGGATGTACCTATCCCTGGCAGATATCATCATAGGGATATATTGTTAAATGCCTTCCTCCCAGTCCTCATCCGTCAGGGAGGGCACATCCGACTTCCATTTATTGAATAGCCTGGACCCCTGGCTATCAGTTTCCAGGGACATCCGGAGGTACAAAAAGGAAAGGATAGGGTCTACATTTTTAGAAATAAGGAAGCGCTCCACCATATGTGATTGTAGTTGAATCTCTGAAGGGAATTGAGTCTGAATTGCGTGTCTCTCAACTGCAGATAGCGGAAAAACATTTTGGTGGGGAGTTGAAAAGCATGTCGCATTTCGTCAAATGAAAGAAGTTTGCCCTCTGGCATGATATGCTGTAAGATCTTAATTTCATATTTAGCCCAGACTGCTGGGTCTGGAATCATAATTTAGGGTTACCCCAAAGTGGCGTATAGGGTGAAAAAGTTTGTGGTGAATTAAGCTTAGCTGTCAACTGTTCCCATCCTATCTTGGCGGTTGTGCGCATGGGGACAGTCATCGTATCTTGTGCTTTTGGACCCCTGAATACCAGGTTACTCAATGCTGAGTACGACCCCAATATGGCTGCCTCTAAATTAACCGCCGGATTATGTTGTGACTGAACGAACCACCAGCGTACCGTCACCAGCACTGCTGCCCGATGGCGTCCATTATTATCCATAGCAGCACACTGAGCTCAGTTTTCTGCACACAATGAGCTTTCTCCCTGGGAGCTAATGCTATTAGAAATCTTAGTAGCAAAAACTGTGGCCAGCCAAGCCTATATGGTCTCCTAGTTACATTTATGTATAACCGTGCACTGAATGCAAGACACTGTAGAATGCTTTCTATAGCCACCTGTGACATAAACATTGTACACTTCAATTGCTGTTTTTTAATTTGTGTTATTTTTGCTACAAAACTAAACAAAAAAGAATGATAAAAGGGAGGACTTTAATAATAATAAAAATGATTATTGCAGTGTTTACAGGTTACTGATTTCAATATTGGGGTTACTTAGAGGCTGAGAACGACTCTGTGATGGTGTTCTGTATGTACTGTTAGAAGCAGGTCTATATTACAATTCAGGCACCTCTTGGACAGAATACCTTGTGCTATGGAAAATTTTTAAAAAATAAGAATTGTAGATGACTATATGTAATATTTTTACTATCAGTTTGGTGCTTTAAGTAGAACTAACAACATAACTTTTTTTTCATTATGAATAGATTAATGGAGGGTTATAACCCCTGTCCCATTGGGAAGATTTCCCTCCACTTCCTATCCCATAGCCAAAACAGGAAGCTAGGGAATCCATGATTGCTACCAGGGTCACCAAAACTAGTGCCCCCATTGGAAGATTCCCCTTCTATTACTGTTATGGGAACAACCCACAATTTGGGATCAGCCCTCACTTTCACTTTTGGAGATAACAGTAAACATGACAAACAGAGAGGGTGAATCTCTCTAATGGGGGCACAAACAGCAAAAAAATCTGAGGTGTTCTAATCCCTCTCCACTTTATCGATGTAGCATCCTCTTCTGGTTAGGTTGCTAGGTAAATTTAGTTTTTGGTTCCACTGTAGTGAATAGAACAGTGATTCCCCTATCCACATTGAGTTGAGTTATTGTAATCTGCCAGCACGGAGCCTTCCCACCATCAGAATACACGATCACTGATTGTACAGGAGTCGATGGGTAGAAACCAGCCTGCCCATACATGGATTGAAATGTATCTGGTTCCTGCTGAACTGGCTGAATTTTGATCCATGTATGGCCTTAAGTTGTTGTAGACAGAAGGGGCCAAGTCTGGGCAGAAAAGGGGTGTTATTTTGTCATAAAGGCAGTAGCAGAGTGAAGAAGGGAGGGTTTAGGTGGTGAAAGTTTATACAGGTAACCGTTTGCTGGTTGGAGACAGGGAGAGTGTGAAACTTATAAGGCTGTGATCTGGGAGAGGAAAAGAGCTGTAAGAGAGTTTGCAGTTAGTGTAGAGGTTGGAGAAAACAAGGTTGTGGGTGCTGGTTGGAGTAAGTGGTGGTTTTTGTCCATTGTGTTAAAAGAGGAGGACAGGTTGAGTAGTTGAGAGATGACTGAGAAGTTAACATTGACTGGAAAGTTAAAGTCACTGAGGATTACTGCAGTTTATTTTGTCATATACTGTAGAGTAGCACTGGGTGTAAAATACACAAAGTACACCAAACTTTTTCTTTTTTTAATTCTTATCTCTACAACCTGTTTATACTAATGTACAGTGGGGTGTAGATATAATATGAAGACCTGAGCCTTAGAAGTTATTTCAAAGGTTCCTCTGTGTTAGAAAGGTTTCTGTAAATACATTAGCAATGGTTTTAGCTTTGTTTAGGTGACTGGAGAAAAATTTGGCGTGGCTATTACAATCCAGTTTTTCAAGTGTTCACCAACTTTATCTCCCCTTTAAAGTTTATGCTTAATCGTTTAAAAACACCCTCAAGGGATGTTTAGCATTACATTAACCTTAAGAGGTTATACTGACAATACAGAAACATACACACAAAGGCAAACACATACTACAGTCTCTGGACACTCATACTTTATTATGGCCTCATTCACATGGGTGCTGGGGCCCATATACCATGAACTGGTTTTGTGTTTGTAGCGCTTCCCCCACAGGAGCCACTGTAGTTTACAGGTTCTTTCCCCAACAGGCAGAGGCAGCCAGGCACACAGCAACAGTCCATATACTCTGGCATATTAAATAGTCTAGGACAGGGGTCTCCAAACTTTTTAAATAAAGGGCCAGTTTACTGTCCTTTAGACTTTAGGAGGGCTGGGCTGTGGCCAGCAGGAGTGGAAATTTTCCTGGCACATTTTATATGAGGGGGAAGAATAGTGGTCGTTGTATCAGTGGAAGGAATAGTGCCCCATTATTGGTGTCAGTGGGAGAAATGGTGCCCCATTGTTGATGTCATTTGGCAGAATAATGTCTCATATCAGTGGGAGGAATAGTGCCTCAAGGGCCGGATTAAGGCAAGCAAAGGGCCACATTCGGCCCCCAGGCCGCAGTTTGGAGACCACTGGTCTAGGGAATATCTTTTTAAATTTTATTTGCTTGTAGAACTGGTAACAGGAGAGAGGTTTGGGGTATGGGATTCACCAAAACATTAGGTATAGTTAGCAGAGGACTCTTCTTGCTCAGTAGCAGCACAAGTAACAGACAGACTGGAACAGTCTATAGGTTCGCCGCTGGGGATATAAAGTAGATTTGAGCACAAGTAGAGGTAGACTGGAACAGCCTACAGGTTCACAGCTGGGGACCATGAATTGAGGTACGCCGTGGAAATTAGCCTCTACTCACAGGATTCTGGCACAAGATCAATGCATAGGTGCAAGAAGCCTCCCTCCATTCAGCTCTCAGCTCCATTCCCCCAGCAGGGACTATTTAACAGCATCCCAGCCACCAACCGGGCACACTTTCTCCAGGGTTTGGCAAGACCCTACTCAATATTCAGGCTGGTCATTTAAATTCTCCCTCCCTATGCTCCAGAAACCTCTTCTAGAGGCAGGGGGAAGCAATTAAACTCCCAGCCTATGAAATGCTGAACAGACCAGACCAAACAATTACTGCTCCCATGATAACAGAAGGAACCAAAAACTAAATGTACCTAGCAGTCTAACTAGGAGAGCGCTACATGTTTATGCAACTGGAGCCGTCAGGTGCTGTGAGCAGGCAACCCAGGTAAGTCTATGGGGTCGCAGAGGCGGCATGGACACAGCAGCTTGTCCTAATTTGGCAGGCATGTGGTTAAGGGTCCTGACCGTATAATGTTTCTGTTTGGGACAGCTCACCCAACCTGGATGCCTGTAAAGCAAGTGCGAATAAAGTATGACTGTCCAGAGACTGCAGTATGTGTTTGCCTTTGTGTGTATATTTCCTTATTGACAGTATAACCTGTAAGACAATGGGGGTTATTTACGAAAGGCAAATCCACTTTGCACTGCAAGTGCACTTGAAAGTGCAGTCACTCTAAATCTAAGGGGTAGATCTGAAATGAGTGGAAGTTCTACTGATTTTATCATCCAATCATGTGCAAGCTAAAATGCTGTTTTTTATTTTCCTTGCATGTCCCCCTCAGATCTACACTTCCAAGTGCACTTGCAGTGCAAAGTGGATTTTCCTTTAGTAAATAACCTCCAATGCAATGTTAAACATACCTTGAAGGTGTTGTTTAAATAATTAAGCATCGACTTTAACCTCCCTGGCGGTATGATTATTTCAGATTTTTGCGTCTCAAAGCGGTACAATTATTTTGCATAGAAATTTGGCATTTTATATTGTAGGTCTGTAATTCTTAGCAATAACACACTTAGATCTGTCCACCAAGAGTCTAGTAGATATCCCGGGTATGATGAAGTTTGAAACACAAAATCATAAATTATAATATAATAAATAAATATAAATAATTCAAAAAAATAATAATATAATAATAATAAAATAAATTTCCCCACTATTCACTATCGCTCAATTCTGCAAGTGTTCTAATTTACTATCACTGTTTTCTAGCTGGTCTAAAGCCACTTTTGACGTAAAGGGACACTTTTTGGTTGCTATGGACAATATCAAGTTTCCAGGCAGAAAGAACAGTATATGTAATATAAAACTGCATGTAGGCCATGGGCCAAAGCATTGGGGACAAAAGGGATGTGAAATGTTTTTTATACAGTACTGTAATCTGTAAGATTACAGTACTGTATGTGTTATGATTTTTACATTTTCTGAATTTGCCGTCAGGCTCCGCCCCCCGTGCGTCGCGACGCTCGCAGGGAACGGAGCCTGGCACAGAGAGGCTTCGGGCAGAGGACGGAGCCCGCAGACACCGCGGGGGGACATCGCAGGATCCTGGGGACAAGGTAAGTAACCTGCACCAGGATCCTGAGATGTAATCCCGAGTGTGGCTCGGGGTTACCGCTAATGGTGCTGAAATTTAACCCCGAGCCACACTCAGAAATACAAACAAGATAAACTGGCGCTCAGAGGCAGTGAAGCAATTAAAATAAAAAAATCTAATTAAAAAGTCATAAAAAAGTCATATGCTGAATCAATACCGGTGTAGCATGAGAGATGTTAATCGACATTGACAGGTGCTGGGAAGCAGTCCATAGTTCAGGGAAAAAACCATAAGGAATAAACAGTATGTGGAAGAGACCGGATATGAAGTTTATCTTGTGGGACACTGTATCCAAAGTTCACGAAGGGCAGCTCTTCTCTGGAGTGAAGTCAGCTCAGATCCATCAAAGACAAAAAACAAAAGGAGAGGAGCGCCGCTAAGTAGGTTGATTTATTAACAATTGACAAATAAAAGTATCCACTTACATGTAAATACGGTATGTGCAGCAAGAGGGTACATTCCAAAGTGGAAAGGTAAGAGGACAATCATCGATTCCCAGGGACGCCCCAAGCCTATGCCGCAATCTGACGGGAAGCCAGGATAGAACACAGTCTGTCTGCGCAGAGGAGCGGAGCTGCAACCCAGGAAGCGGCTGGTGATGTATAGTGGTGGGGAAGAACACTGGGAATCGATGATTGTCCTCTTACCTTCCCACTTTGGAATGTACCCTCTTGCTGCACATACCGTATTTACATGTAAGTGGATACTTTTATTTGTCAATTGTTAATAAATCAACCTACTTAGCGGCGCTCCTCTCCTTTTGTTTTTTACACTCAGAAATACCGTCAGGGAGGCTACGCAGGAGATTAGGCCTTAGGCTAGGTTCACACATCTGTGGAGTGGGGAAGGTACACAAAATTGTACACATCACCCGACCCGAAGAGAAATGCTCTGCACTTTAGCAGACACACGGGGAATGCCATTAATTCTTAGTGGAACCCCACACATCAGCAACTACAGCTTGTTATTGCGCAGACCAAACTGCATGTTGCTGCAACACCAAGCAGTTTGGTGAGGCGCAACTTTAAAAAAAAAAAAAAGGGTTAGGGACTTGAAATGAATAGGCTGCCCTACAACCCATGGCAAAAAGTATGGAATCACCACTCTTGGAAAATGTTCATTCAGTTGATTAATTGTGTGGAAAACTATTTACAGAGATGCCTCAAAACTATTTTCATTTAACATTCCAATCTTCTGGCTTTAAGAAACAATTAAAAAATAGAAAAAAATAAGAAAACTGTAGTAAATTGCAACTATTTTTGCAGATCAAGAAAGGGGAAGAAATATGGAATCACTCAATTCTGAGGAAAATATTATGGAATCACCATGTACTTTGCAGTTCTAAAACAAACATCTGTATGAAAATACATTTGCTAATTAGTCTGCAGTTAATAAAGAGTGCTTGCACATCTTGGTGAGCTGTTGCACCAACCTGATTGACGTGAATCATGGCTCCAACAAGAGAGATGTCAGTTGAAACAACTTCTGCAAGAAGGTAAATCATCACAGAATGTTGCAAAAGATGTTGGTTGTTACCAGTCAGCTGTGTCTAAAATCTGGACCAAGTACAAATCAAATGGGAAGGTTGTAAAGGGAAGCGTACTGGTAGACCAAGGAAGACATCAAAGCGTCAAGATAGAAAACGTAAAGAAAATGCACGACAAAACAAATGAGAAACAAATGGTCAGAAACTGGAGTCAATGTCTGTGACCGAACTGTAAGACATTGTCTAAAGGAAATGGGATTTACATAGAGAAAATCCAAACAAAAACCATCATTAACACCTATACAGAAAAAAACAAGGTTACAGTGGGTTAAAGAAAAGCAATCATGGACTGTGGATGATTGGATGAAAGTGATATTTAGTGAATTGATAAATCACCAATCTGCATTGGGCAGGGTGATGATGCTGGAATTTTTGTTTGGTGCCGTTCCAATAAAATGTATGAAGATGATAGATTGAAGAAAACATGCAAAGTTCCACAATCATTGATGATATGGGGTTGCATATCGGGTAAAGGTAAGGGGAGATGAGTCATTAAATCTTCAATAAATGCACAAGTTTATATTGAGATATTGGAAACTTTTCTTATGCCATCAATTGAAAGGATGTTCAGTGATGATGACATCATTTTTCAGGATGATAATGCGTCTTGCCATAGGGCAAAAGCAGTCAAAACTTTCCTTCAAAAAAGACATATGGGAGGTTATTTACGAAAGGCAAATCTACTTTTCACTACAAGAAGTGCAAAAGTGTAAATCTAAGGGGTAGATCTGAAATGAGGCGAATCTCTGCTGATTTTATCATCCAATCATGTGCAAGCTAAAATGCTTTTTTTTAATTTGCCTTGCATGTCCCCCTCGGATCTACAGCGGCTGCACTTCCAAGTGCACTTGTAGTGCAAAGTGGATTTGCCTTTCGTAAATAACCTCCACAATGTCAATGGCATGGCCTGTAAATAGTCCGGACGTTAATCCAATTGAAAATCTATAGTGGAAATGAAAGATAATGGTCCATGACAAGACTCCAAAGTGCAAAGCTGATCTGGCAACTGCAATAAGAGCAAGTTGGAGCCGGATTGATGAAGAATACTGTTTCTCGATAGTTAAATTCATGCCTCAGAGAATTCAAGCTATTAGAAAAGTCAGAGGTGGTGCAACAAAGTACTAGTGGTGTATTGTAGTGTTTTTTTTTTATGATTCCATAATATTTTCCTCAGAATTGAGTGATTGCATGTTTTTTTCCTCTGCTTGATCTGCAAAAACAGTTGCAATTGACTACAATTTTATTTTTTTATTTTTTATTTTTTTTAAGTGTTTCTTAAAGCCAAAAGGTTGGAATGTTAAATGAAAATAGTTTTGAGGCATGTCTGTGATTAGTTTTTTTCTACACAATAAAACAGTTGAATGAACATTTTCCAAGGGCGGTGATTCCATACTTTTTGCCAGGGGTTGTACATGCAGAATACAGCCTACACAAGTGTGAACTAGGCCTAAAGGATAATTCCACATTTTGCACAAAATAATAAATGTACCCATACCGCAAAAAGAAAAAAATTGATTTTTTTTGTTTTTGTTTTTCATTTGAGCCTGCAAAGCATTGCACCAAGGTGCCACAGCAATACTCTGGCACTGGCTCCTGTAGATTTTTCTCCTAGTCCCTAGTCTGTGCCGAGGTACGGATCTTCAGTTACGTAGCTGGAGGAAGTATTAATGGACTACAAGTTTGGTGACGTCACTGCAATTATGCTCCATTGAGCACACCTGCCAACTTTCTACAAAGAGAAAGAGGAGCACATTTTAGTGTAAAGTATGAAGACAAAGGGGCATATAACTGTGATGCACCACCAGGGACGGACTGACCATTGAGCCACTCGGGCACTGCCCGAGGGCCCTGGGCCACTAGGGGACGCCATCAGGGTTGCCAGCCTCAGTAAAACCAGGGACAGTATGGACCAGGGACAGCCAATAGACAGTATGGACCGGGGACAGCCAATAGAAACATGTCTGTGTATACTGTGTGTACATGTATGTGTATACTGTGTGTGTGTATACTATGTGGCCCCAAAATTTCTGATTACCTGGGGGCCCCATAATCTGCTATTGCCCGGGGGCCCCATGAGTTGTCAGTCCGCCCCTGTGCACCACTTACTGGATCATGAAGAATTCATAAGCAAAAAAATTATCGTGTAACCACTTGCCGATCGGCTCACGCCAATATACATCAGCAAAGTGGCACGGGTGCGCAAAACGACGTACCCGTATGTCACTCCGTCATCAGAGGCTAGCGGGCGCGCGCACGCGGGTCCCACACACTCGATGTCCCGCGATTGTTGCACGGAGAGGCAGAACGGGGAGATGCCTATGTAAGCAAGGCATTTACCTGTTCTGCCTAGCAACTTGACAGAGATCTACTGCTCCCAGTGATCGGGAGAAGTGATCTCTGTCATGTTCTGGTACATACAGTTAGAACACACTGAGGGAAGACACTTAACCCCTTGATCACCCCCTAGTGTTTAACCCCTTCCCTGCCAGTGACATTTACACAGTAATCAGTGCATTTTTATAGCACTGATCGCTTTAAAAATGCCAATGGTCCAAAAATAGTGTCAAAAGTGTCCGATCTGTCCGCCGCAATGTTGCAGTAATGATAAAAACCGCAGATCACCGCCATTACTAAAAAAAAAAATTAATAATAAAAATGCCATAAATCTATCCCCTATTTTGTAGACGATTTTTTTAATACGTAGCAGAATACATATCAGCCTAAACCGAGAAAGAAATTTGTTTTTTTATATATTTTTGGGATATTTATTATAGAAAAAAGTAAAAAAGTAAAAAAAAAAAAGTAAAAAAAATAAAATAAAAAAAAGTAAAAGCAAAAAGTAAAATAAAAATATTGCTTTTTTTCAAAATTGTCGCTCTTTTTTTGTTTATAGAGCAAAAATAAAAGCCACAGAGGTAATCAAATACCACCAAAATAAAGCTCTATTTGTGGGAATAAAAAGGACCTCAATTTTGTTTGGGTACAAAGTCGCACGACCGTGCAATTGTCAGTTAAAGCGATGCAGTGCCGTATCGCAAAAAAGGGCTCAGTCAGGAAGGGGGTAAATCCTTCCGGGGCTGAAGTGGTTAACCACTTGCTGCCTAATCTCTGACTTCAAGTGGTTATACTGAGATTATGCCTGCAGCTATAGGCTCGTTTACATTCCTTTTGACAGCAATAACTGCACTTCGTGCTCAAAGGCAGAAACACGCATTGGTCCCAGACGCATATAAAAACGGCGATAGCACCACACATGTGAGCCATTGCTCTGAAGGTCAGAGCGAAAGCAATAATTCAAGTACTAGATCTCCTCTGTAACTCTAAACTGGTAACCTGTAAAGGCTTTTAAAGCATCGCATATGAAGATTTTAAAGCGTGACACGTTAGGTATCTATTTACTCGGTATAACACCATCTTTTATGTTTTACTTTTAAAAAAATGGGTATTATATTGTGTTTGTGTGCATTATAATTCTTTCAATGAACTAAAGTGTATTTGTTCCAAAAAATTGTGTTTGAAAAACTGCTGCGCAAATACTGTGACATAAAAAAATGTAAAACCCACCATTTTTTGTCAGGTTATTTTTGTTTAGAGAACCCTATTACTACCCTGCTGTCACTATCAAAGTACTGTTTGCTGCTAGTATCCACAATTTCCACGTAAGGACCGAGCTGCTTTTTGACACTTGTTGTTTACAAGTCAAAATCATTTTATTTTGCTAGAAAATTACTTAGAACCCCCAAACATTATATTTTTTTCAGACACCGTAGAGAATGAAACAACATATACAACAAAGTGCCGATATAGTGCCAACAATTGCATACAATCAAGTTCAATAAAGTGCAATAATAAGGTGCAATCAATAAAGTTCATCTATTGTGAGGTATGGGGCTGGTGACACCTGCTAGGTCCCCACTCACCAGATAGAGATGATAAATACGCCTGTAGATATTAGGATGGTGTCTCCTGTCTAGCAGATGTGTAGTTAGTTGTGCCTCAGAGAATTGGATATCCTCTCCTTCACCATTTATTGTAGGTCCTACATGCTTTACTCGGTCAGAGGTGATCGAAGTAGTGACGTTTTGGACAAGTGAAGAGAGAAGGGACATATAGTGTAATACTGCAAGGTTTATTAAAAAGGTTTAAAATCATTACACTTACATCAGAAATCTTTAAAGCGGAGTTCCACACAAAAATTTTCGGACCCCCCTCCGGTGTCACATTTGGCACCTTTCAGGGGGGTGCAGATACCTGTCTAAGACAGGTATTTGCACCCACTTCCGGCATAGACTCCCATGGGAGTCTACGCCTCTTCCCGTCCCCACCGCGCTGTCTCCTGGGAAACACACAGCTCCCAGGAGAGAGCGGGGACCACTTGGGATGTGCAGCGTGGCTCGCGCATGCGCAGTAGGGAACCGGGAAGTGAAGCCACAATGCTTCACTTCCTGATTCCCTCACCCAGGATGGCGGCGGCAGCTGCCGAGAACCGAGCGGGTTCTCGGCGTCGCCTGCCGACATCGCTGGACACTGGGACAGGTAAGTGGCCATGTATTAAAAGTCAGCAGCTGCAGTATTTGTAGCTGCTGGCTTTTAATATTTTTTTTTTTTTGGCGGTGTGGGTCGACCCCCGCTTTAAATGTGCAAAAATTGCCGCCTTGGCATTCAAACAGCCTTCACAGATTATCCTTAGCTTCTCCGCTTTTGCTGAAAATACCGGGGTTATGGGAGCTAGCTGCTGCCATAACAACAGTATTTAGCATTAAAGTACCGACGTACAATGACGGCGGTTTGAGGTAAGTGGTTTGGTACAGTATTTATGTATTTTTACTGGAATGATTATATATATATACACATTGTGTTACAAATCAAAAAATTCCCACCGTCTCTTTTTTCTGGCCCTTATAAGTATTTATCTAATTGCCTGATTATTATTAAAATAATTTTGATGCACTGTAAGGAGGAGAAGGGTGTGCGAGTCAAAAAATAATCTGTCACAAGTGTCAGATACAATCAGAACACTCTGTTCGGTTTCTTTATTGACCTAAGATTTCTTTAAACAAAAATAGCATTTCATGTAGTGAAAAATACTTCAATATTTCATATCATAATGGCAAATACATTATTTTGTGAAAAACTGTGAAAAAAAAGCCATACACGGTTCAAATTTCGAAAATCTAAGAATTTTCGTACAAATTTCTCACCATTAGTGGGCTGCCGCAACGACCGATTTTCGTGCGGCAATTAAATTTGAGGAATTGGACATGTTGGAAATTTTTTGAAAAACGAATGATTTTCTAATCAATGATGGGAGAATCGTGCGAGAAATGTAATAAGAAAACAAAAAGCGCATGTGCAAGAAAAGAAAATTTACGGAGAGAAAAGAAGATTACCGGCCACGAAAATTCTTTTCTGTAGCAACATGAGGTGAAATTAAAGGCTTGGTCAGCCGAATTTCGAAAATCAATGGTGGCATCATCAGATCACGAAAAAAAAATGAACTTTCTGATTTTAAAAAGAAAATTTGTTCGAAATTCGACCATGTATGGCCTGCTTAAGTTGATAGGCTGGCGTTGATGATCTCTATGTCGGTTGCCTGGCAATAATACTGTATTATTCTATAAATTTTAAAAACATTTAATTAACTTAACAGTGACAGTCTCGGAATTTCTACCTGATATAAGAAGGCAAGTGGAAATAAATTCAATTACAAAGCTTTATGGTTATTATAATTATTATTATATTACCATTACTGACCCTGTGGAATGGAATTCTTACTTTCTTCCCAATTTACAAGTGATGCTAGGATCTTCAGCAACTGACATTTTGGTGTATACCGGATACCTGCATCCTGCGGTTCTGCGGTACTATCCACTGGCTTCTATGTCACTATTAGTACTGAACAGACACATTAGCTACTTATCAGCCCAGAATAATGGGTTGGCAGTCAAAGCATGAAGTAGGAGGAAGCAGGCATCCAACACATACAGAAGTCAGTGTTAGATCCAAAGCTCTTTATGAATCTCATATTCAATGAAGGCTGCGGGAGAGTCGTTTATGTTAGTATGTTATTGAATGTAATAAAATAAGGAGCAGCTGGGCAGGAAGAAGCCAGGAGCACAATGAAAACAGCAGCACATAACCAGCAGTGCAAGAAGGATGGTATTATTTTGGTTCACATTGGGAAGATTTGTTAAAGTGGAGTTCCCACTGGGTAAAAAAAATAAATACTGCAGCTGCTGACTTTTAATATATGGTCACTTATCTGTCCTGGGAGCCCGCAATGTCTTCACCCGAAGCTGACCCGCCCCTCAGGTCCGGGTGCAGGCACCGGCATCCTTACTAAGGGAAACAGGAAGTGAAGCCTTACGGCACGCATTCTGAACGGTCCCTGCTGTCTTCTGGGACCTGTGTGTCTCCCAGAAGGCAGCGGGGGGGGGGGCGGAGGGGTCAGACATTGTGTAGATCTTTCCCCGGAAGTGGGAGCAAATACCTGGATTTGACAGGTATCCGCTCCCCCTGAAAGGTGCCAAATGTGGCACCAGAGGGGGGGAGGAATCCGATCCGCGGAAGTTCAATTTCTGTGTGGAACTCCGCTTTAAATTGGCCAGAACTACAGCAGAAAAAGGTTTGGGGGTAATTATTTTAGATGAGGAAACAGTGGCCAGGCAGTGTGAAAATCAATCGCCAGCAGGAGGAAGGAGCTCCTGATTCCCCAATATCACATATGTCAAACACAAGACCCATGAGACGAATCCAGCCCGCTTAGCATTATCATGCCCTCCCTCCCAGATTTTTAGCCATATTATGGCGGAACTCCATTATGGCACCCACAAAAAGATATTGATAAGACAGAACAAGTTCAAAGATGGGCAACACAATTGGTGAAAGGTCTGCAGGACAAAACATAACGTTTATACCTCCTTAAACCTTAAATTAAACATTGACTGACTGCTCAAATGCATATTTGGTAAACCTGCGTTTATACCTCCATATACCTTAAACTGAACATTGACTGACTGCTCAAATGCATATTTGGTAAATCTGTGTTTGTCACCACTGTTTCAACTCCATCTGTAGCCATGCTCACATTATTTCAATGTTTATTTAGCCATTAAGTCTTACCTAAATTATGGGTTTCCTTATTTTTACAATTTTGGCGTTTTAGTCCCCTTGCAGTTTGACTGTGGTGTGAAAGTTATGCTCTGCTAGCTGTGTTCCTAATATCCCCTCTTAAATGATTAATTGCCAGATTCTATCCACATCCAACACACAGTATAAAAACAGGCCTTCTTTATGGGGAAACACATACAGGGGTTCTTCCAAAGAAGTGGGGTTCTTTAAATAAGTGGCACTTCTGCTCTTGCACTTCAGCGATTTGCACAAAGCAAACTACAACAGACTGCAGATGACCTCAATTCCAAATGATCTCACCTTCCTCTCTGAAACATTCTCTCTTTACCTCTCCTGCTTTTCACAATTGCTGCCTCTCTCCTCAAACTATCTTTTCTTCACCCCTCTGCTCCACCCCACAATCTGTACATATCACCCTCACTCCTCCCCTCCCCCTATTACTGCACTCATCACCTCTTTCTAACTCTAAGCGCACTTGCTAAGAAACCCCCCAGGATACTGAAGCATGTCCCCTCATACAAATCATATTCTCATATTACCTCCCTTACTCTTCTGCTTCTCCTAACCGCTGGAGATATTTCCCCAAACCCTGGGCCTCCCTTATTTAACTGTGCCCAACACACCCATCACCATCACCCTACACCCTCTGGCAGTACTTGCAATCTACGCAATTTAGTCTCCATTCCTCTTCTTCCCAACGCCAGCCTCCCTCTCTCCGCCGCCCTCTGGAACGCCCGCTCTGTCTGCAACAAACTCACTGCTGTTCATGACCTCTTTGTCACTAATTCCTTTAATCTACTTGCTCTCACCGAAACCTGGCTCCACGAATATGACAACCCTTCTCCTGCTTCCCTATCCCAGGGTGGCCTTCACTGGACTCACTCCCCTAGGCCTAATGGACACAAGGGAGGTGGAGTGGGATTCTTCCTATCCCCCCCAATGCACCTTTCAGGTTATTCACTCTCCTCCCTCTTTTTCTCTCTCATCATTTGAAGCCCACTGTATACGTCTATTCTCTCCTACTTCCCTAAGAATTGCTGTGATCTACCAGCCCCTAGATCATTATTAACTTTCCTTGAGGAGTTTTCTGCCTGGCTACCCTACTTTCTCTCTTCTGAAATTCCCACAATCCTTCTCGGTGATTTCAACCTCCCTGCTAATACAAACACTCCTGCTACTTCTAAACTTCTTAGTCTAACCTCTTCATTTAACCGAAAACAATGGGTACAGGCTTCTACTCATTCTGATGGCAACACCCTTGACCTTGTATTCTCCTACCTATGCACTCCATGCGACTTCTCAAACAATCCTTTTCCTCTCTCTGACCAACACCTTATTAGTTTCTCTCTCCCCCTGTCTTCCACCACCTTTCCCTCCAATCGCCTAATTATCACCCGTAGAAATTTTCGCAACTTCAACTCCTCTCTCCTCTATTCTGCTACTGACCACCTCTATGACAAAATCTCTCCCCTGTCCTGCCCCAACCAAGCCACGTCCATCTACAATAAATCCCTGTCCTCCACCCTGGACAAGCTCGCTCCCCTTACTACACGCAGAATCAGGCCTCGACCCCTACAACCCTGGCAAACAGATGACACTAAAATTCTCAAAAAACGTAGTCGCGCTCTTGAGCGTCTGTGGCACAAGACTAAGTCTCTCAAAGACTTCAACCAATACAAATCTGCCCTCCAAAAATAATATTCTTTCCTCCACACTGCCAAGCAAACCTATTTCACAGCTCTTATTAACACCTTCTCATCCAGTCCCCATAAACTCTTCTCTACCTTCAGCTCTCTACTTTGTCCTCCACCCACTGACTCACTCACTGCCCAGGAGATCGCTAATCACTTCAAAAACAAGATTGGTACAATCCGCAATGAAATCTCCACTCTACAGGTATCTCCCCCAGCTACTCACCCTATTCAAATCTGCTACTACAGACGAAGTTGCTAAACTCCTTTCTATCTCCCACCTAACCACCTGTCCCCTGGACCCTATTTCCTCTCATATGCTATGGTCGCTCTCTGACTCCATCCTACACTCTCTAATCCACATCTTTAATCTCTCCCTTACCTCTGGCATCTTCCCCAATGCTCTAAAACATGCACTGGTCACCCCCATACTTAAAAAGACGTCCTTGGACCCTACCAATCTTAACAACCTACGCCCTATCTCCTTGCGCCCCTTTTCCTCTAAACTCCTTGAACGCCTGGTTTATAACCAACTGAGTGACCACCTCATTAAAAACAACCTTCTTGATCCCCTTCAATCTGGATTTCGCCCTCAACACTCCACAGAAACTGCTCTTTTAAAACTCACAAATGACCTACTAACTGCAAAAACCAACGGACACTATTCTGTACTCCTACTTCTGGATCTTTCAGCTGCCTTTGACACGGTTGACCACCCCCTCCTCCTCAAAAAACTTTACTCCCTCGGTCTCCGTGACTGTACTCTTCAGTGGCTCTCATCCTACCTATCCCAACGCACCTTCAGTGTCACTTACAATTCTACTTCCTCCACTCCTCTTCCCTTCTCTGTCGGGGTCCCCCAAGGTTCTGTTCTTGGACCTCTTTTATTTTCAATCTACACCTCTTCCCTGGGTCAGCTGATAGCCTCTCATGGCTTTCAATATCACACAAATCTATCTCTCAACCCCACAACTCACTCCATCAGTCTCCTCACGCATCACTAACTTACTAACCGACATATCTGTATGGATGTCACACCACTTCCTCAAACTCAACTTGTCCAAAACCGAGCTTATAATATTTCCTCCCCCACGTGCCTCTTCCCCTGACTTGTCTGTTAAGAGTAATGGCACAACCATCCACCCGTTCCCACATGTCAGGGTACTAGGTGTTATCCTGGATTCTGAACTCTCCTTTCAGCCCCACATCCAATCACTTTCCAAAGCTTGCCGCCTCAACCTCCGCAACATTTCTAAACTACGTCCCTTTCTAACCAATGAAACCACAAAGCTCCTGATTCACTCCCTAGTTATCTCTTGCCTCGACTACTGCAACTCCCTCCTCATTGGCTTACCTTTAAATAGACTATCCCCCGTTCAGTCCATAATGAATGCTGCTGCCAGACTCATCCACCTTACAAACCGCTCAGTGTCTGCTACCCTTCTCTGCCAATCCCTCCATTGGCTGCCACTCGCCCAACGAAATTAAATTCAAAATACTAACAATAAGTTACAAAGCCATCCACAACTCTGCCCCCAGCTACATCACTAGATTAGTGTCAAAATACCAACCTAATCGCCCTCTCCGTTCCTCCCAGGACCTCCTGCTCTCTAGCTCCCTCATCACCTCCTCCCATATCCGCCTCCAGGACTTCTCCTGAGCCTCGCCCATCCTCTGGAATTCCCTACCCCAATCTGTCAGACTGTCTCCAAATTTATCCACTTTTAGGCGATCCCTGAAAACTTTACTCTTCAGAGAAGCCTATACTGCCTCCATCTAACAACTGCACTATTTTCTCCATTAACTCATCCCCCACAGCTATTACCCTTTTGTATAACTTGACCCTCCCTCCTAGATTGTAAGCTCTAACGAGCAGGGCCCTCTGATTCCTCCTGTATTGAATTGTATTGTACTTGTACTGTCCTCTCTAATGTTGTAAAGCGCTGCGTAAACTGTTGGCGCTATATAAATCCTGTATAATAATAATAATAATATGAGGACAGACTTCAGGAACTTAATATGTACATTCTTGAGGAGCCAAGGGAAAGGGGAGGCATGGCTGAAACCTCTAAATACATGGAAAGTTCAAAACTAATCTTAGAAAGTATTATTTTACTGAATGTTGATGCTTGGAATAGACTTTCAGCAGAAGTAGTAAATCAGTCAACAGTAAATTGATTGAAACATGCTTGGGACAAACCTAATGCCACGTACACACGGTCAGACTTTTCGGCTACAAAAGTCCGGCGGACAATCCGACCGTGTGTGGGCTTCCCCGGACTTTCAGCAGACTTTTCCAGCCGCAAATCTGACAGACTTTAGATTTGGAACATGCTTTAAATCTTTACGTCGTAACTCCGCCGGACCCAGAAATCCGCTCGTCTGTATGCTAGTCCGACGGACAAAAACCAACGCTAGGGCAGCTATTGGCTACTGGCTATGAACTTCCTTATTTTAGTCCGGTGTGCGTCATCACGTACGAATCCGTCTGACTTTTGTGTAAACGTGTGTAGGCAAGTCCGGTCATTAGAAAGTCTGTTGAAAGTCCGCCAAAAGTCCGTCGAAAGTCTGTCGAAAATCTGTCGGACGGGCTGTCGGACTTTTGTAGCTGAAGCGTGTGTACGCGGCATAAGGCTGTACTTCAAAAAAAAAGTTAAAAAAACACATAGAAAAAAGGGGCAAAAAAATGGGTGAGACGGTTGGACTGGATGGACCAGTTGGTCTTTTTATTGATGTCACGCTTCTATGTTTCTAAATTTGGGGAGGGGTACCTCACATTATATCTATACCCAGTTACTACAGGGTAAATGACCGCTTCCCGCCCGCCGGCCTGTCAAATGATAGTAGGGCGGCGCGGCTCTCGTTCTGGGAGGCCGTCATATGACATCCACCCAGAACGACCGCTCTCACGCACCCGTGGGGGCGCGCATCACGGCGATCGGTGGTGAAGTGTGACAGTCTGACACACCGCTACACTGATCTCGGTAAAGAGCCTCTGACGAAGGCTCTTTACCACATGATCAGCCATGTCCAATCACGACTGATCACGATGTAAACAGGAAGAGCCGTTGATCAGCTTTTCCTCACTCGCGTCTGACAGACGCGAGTAGAGGAGAGCCTATTGGCTGCTCTCTTGACAGGGGGTTCTCTTCTGATTGTTTATCAGCGCAGCCCCCCCTCAGATGCCCACCCAGGACCACCAGGGAATGGCCACCACACTAGACCACCAGGTATGCCACCCTAGACCACCATGGAAATGCCAATCAGTGCCCAGGCAGCTGCCAATCAGTGCCCATCCCCAATGCCTGCCGGTGCCAGTGCCATCAGTGATGCCTAACAATGCCATCTATCAGTGCTGCATATCAGTGCCCATCAGTGCCATGTATCAGTGCCCATCAGTGCCCAGCAGTGCCGCCCAGCAGTGCCCAGCAGTGCCACCCATAATTACCCATCAGTGCAGCCTTTCAGTGCCCATCAGTGTCGCCTATCATTGCCCACCAGTGCCACCCATGAGTGCCCATCAGTGCCACCTATCATTGCCCATCAGTGCTGCATATCAGTGCCACCCATTAGTGCCGCCTATCAGTGCCCATCATCAGTGCCCATCAGTGCCCATCAGTGCCACCTCATTGGTGCCAACTCATCGGTGCCACCTTATCAGTGCCCGTCAGTGCTGCCTTATCAGTGCCCATCAGTGAAGGAGAAAACTTACTTATTTACAAAATTTTATAACAGAAACAAAAACTAAATAATAAATAAAAATAAAAAAACACAGAGGTGATCAAATACTACCAAAAGAAAGCTCTATTTGTGGGAGCAAAATGATAAAAATTCTGTTTCGGTACAGTGTAGCATGATCGCGCAATTGTCATTTAAACAGCGACAGCGCTGAAAGCTGAAAATTGGCTTGGGCAGGAAGGGGGTGTAAGTGCCTGGTATTGAGGTGCTTAAACCATGTGTACAATACAGCCACAGATTTCTGTGGGGCAGACAATAAATATAACAGCATAACACAGTGAGGGTTATTTACGAAAAGCTATTCCACTTTGCACTACAAGTGCATTTAGAAGTGCAGTCGCTGTAGATCCGAGGGGGGCATGCAAGGAAAATAAAAAACAGCATTTTAGCTTGAACATGATTGGATGATAAAATCAGCAGAGCTTCCCCTCATTTCAGATCTACCCCTTACATTTAGAGCAACTGCACTTCCAAGTGCACTTGCAGTGCAAAGTGGATTTGGCTTTCATAGATAACCCCCAATGTACGGTGACCAGACGTCCCCTGTTTCCGGGGACAGTCCCCGGACTGAGGACATGGTCCCCGGTCCAAGACCGTCCCCTGATTTGTCCCCGGATTGCAGGCAGGGGCCGCCGGGTCCACCTCCGGGCTGCAATCACTGATTTTCTCCCCCTGCGGTGCCGATCCAGCCCAGATCCTCCCGAGTGGCGCACAGCTGACACACAGACACACAGCTGTGCTTGACGCTCTGCTGAATGGAAGGAAGGAGAAGGGAGGGAGCGGGGCCCAGACTGACACTCGAAGAGCATTCAGAGGCCACACTACACCCGACCATTGGCTGTAGCCTGTAGAGCAAGGGTCTTCAAACTATGGCCCTCCAGTTGTTCAAGAACTACAATTCCCATCATGCCTAGCCATGTCTGTGAATGTCAGAGTTTTACAATGCCTCATGGGATGTGTAGTTCCACAACAGCTGGAGGGCCGTAGTTTGAGGATCCCTGCTGTAGAGAGACTACATGTGATGGACAGCCAGAACCAAACTGTTGAGGTACAGAGGGGGGGTTACAGTTTACAGAGGGAGAGGGGGGTTACAGTATACAGAGAGGGAGAGGGGTTACAGTATACAGAGAGGGATGGGGGGTTACAGTATACAGAGAGGGTGGGGGGGTTACAGTATACAGAGAGGGAGGGGGTTACAGTATACAAAGAGGGAGAGGGGGGTTACAGTATACAGAGAGGGAGAGGGGGGTTACAGTATACAGAGAGGGAGGGGGGTTACAGTATACAGAGAGGGAGGGGGGTTACAGTATACAGAGAGGAGGGGGGGTTACAGTATATACAGAGGGGGTTATAGTATATACAGAGAGGGCAAGGGTTACAGTATAGAGACAGGGCAAGGGTTACGGTATAGAGAGAGATGGGGGATACAGTATATACAGAGAGATGGGGAGGGGGTACAGTATATACAGAGAGATGGGGGTGTTACAGGATACAGAGGGGGGGGGGTACAATATACAGAGAGGGAGGGGGGTTACAGTATACAGAGGGGGGGTTACAGTAAATACAGAGGGGGTTACAGTATATACAGAGAGGGTTACAGTATATACAGAGAGGGCAAGGGTTACAGTATAGAGAGAGGGGGGATACAGTATATACAGAGGGATGGGGAGGGGGTACAGTATATACAGAGAGATGGGGGTTACAGAGAGGGGGGTGTTACAGTATACATAGAGGGGGGTTACAGTTTATACAGAGGGGGGTTGCAGTATTTATAGAGAGAGAGGGGGAGATAGAGTATATACAGAGACAGGGGGATACAGTATATATACAGAGGGAGGTGCAGTATATACAGAGAGGGGGATAAAGTATATACAGTATACAGATAGGGGGGATACAGTATATACACAGAGAGAGGGGGATACAGTATATACACAGAGAGGGGGATACAGTATATACACAGAGAGGGGGATACAGTATATACACAGAGAGGGGAGATACAGTATATACAGAGAGAGAAGGGGGTACAGTATATGCAGAGAGAGAAAGGGGAGTGGTACATTATATACAGAAAGAGGGGGGAGATGCAGTATATACAGAGAGGGAGAGAGCGTACAGTATATACAGAGAGAGAGGGAGATACAGTATATAGAGAAATATATAATTATATATAATATCAATAAATGCATCTTAACTTCTTAACATTTGGTAGTCATATCCCAAAAAATTATTAGAAGTATTTTTTTATTTTCTTTATCTCATGGGCAAAATGTGAGAAAAAATATCATTGTATATCATACAATCACTCCATAAACACATACACTGCATATATCATTTGATGACAATATGCTTATAAAATACCACTTGCCAAAAAAAAAAAAATGTCCCTGGATTTCATTTTAAAAATCTGGTCACCTTACCCCAATGTGTTCACATAACAAATCACAAACTATCAGAAAAAAATAAGTAAAGAGATGTGATGTGAGAAAGATGGGTATCTCATCCATGTCGTGCTGCACATAGTAGGCCATCCATGTGTCTCTGCTGTCACTGCTGACATGATAGATGTGTGGTCTTTCAGACAAAATATATTTTGCCCTGAACTGGGGACCTTCTGAACTTCAATGAAGGTCACACAACAGGAGGATTCTACTTTTAAAAGACCTTGGAAGTCATCTGAAGAACACAGCAGAAAATAGCAGCTGCTAAATTTGATTCCATCAATTGTGCATCGTCAGGATCAATACATAAATGGAATGTTTCTTCCGGATAGTCATTAACAGAAATAATTTTAGCTTCTGAATGACACAAAAGCTATAACGTAAGTTGTTTTCTACATAGACTGCTATAAGGCCTTAATACATATTCTAAATGTAAGTGTGTTCTAAAGAGAAACGTTATACAACAAGCATAAGAGGTTACAGAACAGCTAATACTCTTCAGGATACATTATAACTGTGCTAAACTCAATCTGTCTATATTTGGGGTTTTATATGATAATCTAAAGCCAAATACAGCGCTTTTGTTAGGACAGGTTTTGCCAATAGGCTTATGTAGGAAATAAAATGATATGCTGCTACCAACAGGGCCGGACTGGGTATGAAAACCAGCCCTGGAAAAAATGTCATACCAGCCCCATAGCATTATTATACCAGCCCAACAGCATAACGTCATTATTTTCTTGTTCATAAAATGGAAAACCATGCATTTTAAAGCACATTTAAAGAGTGCATTATATATAGATAAGACACATATAAAAGCACATAGGGCTATATATATATATATATATATATATATATATATATATATATATATATATATATACACATACACACTGCTGTGCGTTCGCTGCTTACACAGTGTTGTGTTAGGGAAGCGATTTATTTGATTTCCTAACACTGACCCGCCTCTCAGCCAATCAGGTGCACTGGGTCTGGTTACCTATCACCTGATTGGCTGAAGCGACAGGCGCTGTGATCGGAGGGAGCGTGGAGCAACGAGCTGACCTGACACAGGTAAGTGCCGGGCGGGGGGGACACTGGCAGGAATTGATGGGGAAAACTGGCGTCAATTGATGGGGAAAACTGGCGGCAATTGATGGGCACAGTGGCTGTGTTTGATGGGCACAGTGGCTGCGTTTGATGGGCACAGTGGCTGCGTTTGATGGGCACAGTGGCAGCGTTTAATGGGCACAGTGGTGGCGCTTGATGGGCACAGTGGTGGCGCTTGATGGCACAGTGGTTGTGTTTAATGGGCACAGTGGCTGCAATTGATGGGTACAGTGGCTGCGTTTGATGGCACAGTGGCTGTGTTTGATGGGCACAGTGGCGGGAATTTATGGGCACAGTGGCTGCGTTTAATGGGCACAGTGGTGGCAATTTATGGGTACAGTGGCTGTGTTTGATGGGCACAGTGGTGGGAATTTATGGGCACAGTGGCTGCGTTTAATGGGCACAGTGGTGGCAATTTATGGGTACAGTGGCTGCGCTTGATTGCACAGTGGCTGTGTTTAATGGGTACAATGGCTGCGTTTGATGGCACAGTGGCTGTGTTTGATGGGCACAGTGGCGGGAATTTATGGGCACAGTGGTGGGAATTTATGGGCACAGTGGCTGCGTTTAATAGGCACAGTGGTGGGAATTTATGGGTACAGTGGCTGCGTTTGATGGGCACAGTGGCTGCGTTTGATGGCACAGTGGCTGCGTTTGATGGGCACAGTGGCGGGAATTTATGGGCACAGTGGCGGGAATTTATGGGCACAGTGGCTGCGTTTAATGGGCACAGTGGTGGGAATTTATGGGTACAGTGGCTGCGTTTGATGGGCACAGTGGCTGTGTTTAATGGGCACAGTGGTGGCAATTTATGGGTACAGTGGCTGGGCTTGATGGCACAGTGGCTGCGTTTAATGGGCACAGTGGCTGTAATTTATGGGCACAGTGGCTGTAATTTATGGGCACAGTGGCTGCGTTTAATGGGCACAGTGGCTGTAATCGATGGGTACAGTGGCTGCGTTTGATGGTACAGTGGCTGGAATTTATGGGCACAGTGGCTGTAATCGATGGGTACAACAGTGGCTGCGTTTGATGAGAGAGAGAGAGGGCGGCAATTGATGGTTACAGTGGCTGCGTTTGATGGGCACAGTGGCTGAGTTTGATGGGCACAGTGGCAGCGTTTGATGGGCACAGTGGCGGCGTTTAATGGGCACAGTGGCGGCGCTTGATGGGCACAGTGGTGGCGCTTGATGGCACAGTGGTTGTGTTTAATGGGCACAGTGGCTGCAATTGATGGGTACAGTGGCTGCGTTTGATGGCACAGTGGCTGTGTTTGATGGGCACAGTGGCTGCGTTTAATGGGCACAGTGGCTGCGTTTAATGGGCACAGTGGCTGTAATTTATGGGCACAGTGGCTGTAATTTAATGGGGAGAGGGAGAGAGAGGGAGAGAGAGAGAGAGAGAGAGAGAGAGAGAGAGAGAGAGAGAGAGAGAGAGAGAGAGAGAGAGAGAGAGAGAGAGAGAGAGAGAGAGAGAGAGAGAGAGAGAGAGAGAATTTTGTACCTTAATTGTTGTGCTGCACGGCCGGCCACTTCTATTCTCATCAGATTAGTGGGCGGTGCTGGCGCCGCACAGGACAAGTCACGAAGGGACTGTTCTCCTGCTCCTCCCCATCACACACACAGAGGCATATATTACACTTTAGTTGAGTGTGGGCGGCGCCGGATCGGAGGAGGAGACAGTGACACAGGCATTACATAGTGCGGCGGCCGCCGCTCTTCACATTGGTGACACAGGCAGCCAGCCAGCCGAGGCAAAGGCGGCCTCAGCCTTAATAAATGCAGCCAGCCTACCGGGAAATATCCCGGTATCCCGGTTGGCCAGTCCGGCCCTGGCTACCAACAGGGCCAGATTAAAGTACATGTTAGGACAATGCATGTAAACATATCTAACTGTAAACATATCACCACCATCCGTGCATTTATGAAAATTTGGCTGATAAATACCTATCTTCAACATGGTCACATGACCACTTCTGCTTTTTCCTGTGCGGCTGTTAGGTGGGCACACTGTGCAGACAGGATGACAACACTGCTGCATTTTTAGCAGTGGTATTACAGTGTTGTCAGCCCGCCCAAAGAAACAATATATATGTAAAAAAAAAAAAAAAAAATGATTTTATGGATGGGAACACAGAGGGATGCACATTCAATATGCCAAAATGTTTTTAGTGTAGGTATATTCCTTAAGGTCTTTGCAGCCCGTGGGGGAAAAAATGATTAGTTACCAACACAGTATTGTCTTTTCATTTTACAGACATAGCTGCTAATTGCTTGTATACATTAAATCGGAATCTCATCTATTTTTTTTTTTTTCAAATCTGCGTTTAGGTGTAAATGTTTTACAATGGCCAGAATTTTAAAAACATTCTGGCCATTAGAATGCATTAATGCTCAAACGCTAAACGTGCCTAAACGTATGTGCAATATGTGGCTTTTGCCATGTTTTTGAAACAACTTTTTCCTGCCAGGAGTTCTGACATTCAGAGGGGATAAACAAACACCCTGTGTGCAAGAGGCCTACAATAAAGTATTAGTACAAGTTTGCTTGTTGCAATTGTGTAGCCAAAACATCATATTTCATATCCCATGTTAAACAGCACTTAAAATAGAACAAAATTTCATACTAAGCGGGCATGGTTTGTCAAAATATTGCTACATTTGCTATAATTTGCCAAGCTCTGTATATAGCTTTGTCCCTATAGTAATAGCTTGACACTCAGAAGACAAAACAAAAAGTAATACTATTTAGAAAATATAATTCACAAAAAGGTTGATCATCAAATACATTGTGTAAGATCACTTGACTGTCAAACTGGAGATCATAATTTGGCCCTTGGCGTCCCTCACTAGAGTTGAAGGTCGTGTGTCTTCTGTCCCAACGGTCCTGACATTGACTTGTGTCGTGGCTTGTGGTTGGCATTGCGGTTAGTCCTTGGCTTGATGACAGTGGGGAAGGAAAAACACATATTTGGGAGTGAAGCTGGAGGGAAAACAGAATAAATCTAAAGGAATTCTGCAGAAGTTTAATAGGAGAAATACAGGGGGAGTTGGAGGTGAAGGAAAGGTGTAGTATAGAGCAAGAGTAGACAACCTTTCAGAGGTTGAGATTTACGTGTACAACATGGAGGAAAAAAAAGATCCCTGGGGGGCTGGGGCGCACTTAAAAAAAAAACAAAAAAAACTATCAAGCTCCCAATAAAAAGACGACATGAAAAACACATAATGTGTCACCCCCTTCACCTCACCCCCACCCCCACAAAGTAGTGTCCTCTGCCCCCTTCACATCACCCCACACAGTAATGCACTCTGCTCCCTCACAGTGGTATCATCTGCCCCCCGCCCCCCCCCCACGTAGTGTCCTTCCCCCCCTACAGTAGTGTCCTCTGCCGCCTCCCCCCTCACACAGTTGTTTCCTCTGTCCCTTCATAGCAGTTTCTTCTACCCTCCTGCACACCCCCCACCCAGTTTAGTGTCCTCTGCCCCCTTCAAAACACCTCCCCCTCTTTCTGCTCTCTCTCACAGCAGTGTCCTCTGCCCCTCCCACATAGAAGTGTAATCCCCCCCCCCCCAGTAGTGTCCTCTGCCTTCCTGCCCCCCCACACAGTAGTGTCCTCTGCCTCCCCCCCAGCAGTGTCCTCTGCCCCCCCCATAGCAATGTCCTCTACCCCCCACCCCACAGCAGTGTCCTCTGCTTCTTTACATCACCTCCCCCCACAGTAGTGTCCTCTCCTCCCTTCAAATCCCCCCTCCACAGGAGTGTTCTCCTCCCCTTTCGCACCCCCCCCCTTCCCACTGTAGTGTCCCCTGCCCCATCCCATAGTAGCAGTGTCCTCTGCCCCCTTCACATCACTCCCCCCTTCCCACTGTAGTGCCCTGTGCAAACGCCTCCCTTCCCCCAAAGCAGTGTCCCCTGGCCCCCATAGCACTTTCCTTTTCCTCCCATAGTAGTGTCCTCTGTCCTCCCAGCAGTATCCTTTGCACCATTCACAAACACACAGTGTGTAGGTAGCACTCTCCTACTGGAAAGTGCATGTACAGCAGAGTGGAGAGCGGGAGCGGGCACAGTACTGGGAGCGGGCACAGTACTGGGAGCGGGAGCTGCCAGAGTTTCATATTAGCAATCAATCACCTGCTGGTTAACTTGAAAAGTTACATGTAGTGGATCCTGTCCTTCTCTCAGTACTGTGTTGCCTCCCGCTCTCCACTCTACAGTCAAGATGAGAATAATGAAGGCAGAGGCGAAGGATTGGCAAAGTAGGGACGTGTTTGTGATCTACCCACTGGCTGCCTGTGGACGCTGGGTAGATTGCGTTCGACAGGTTGCTGACCCCTGGTATAGAGCACCGGAGGGTAGAAACTGTAGGGGAGTACTGTTGGCAGTTTAGTAGCATAGGGGGCAGTGGGATGCTATGAAAAAGAACAAACATTGTAAATGATGTTATGTGGGAACTGGCATACTAGCAGAAGATGTTGGCACTCTGCATATACTGTATATATATTGTAATATGGAGAACCCAGGTTTACCAGCCAGACCCTTGTAAAAGTAAACAGATTTTATTGTACTCTCAAAAACAAGCAAACAAAACAGCTTTCTTCAGCAAAACAAACACTCAATAGCTCTGATGTAATGAAAAATAACACAATGGCTCACCACCAATCTACTGGTCCCACATCAGGGTTTAGTGTTTCTGTCTGCTTTGGGGTACTGCAAAGGCCACAGGAGCTCAGCAAAACAGTGTATTAGTTGCCAGACAATCCACACTTTCTTATAACTCTGAACCACTCCACTCCACCTCACTGACTGCTGGATGTTTTCTGTTCTTTTTCTGGCCTCTCATGCAGATGGGTTAGCCCTTTCAGGACTGAAGTCCCTGTAATCAGTATTTGGAGGCTCTTTCCCACAGTCTCTCCAAGCCTCTGAATTCCGGGCCCAAAATGAGGACTTACCAATCACAAAAGAACTGTAAATATTTTTTCTCCTCTCCAAACTAACCGGGGGACGGGGGGACGGGACTGACTAACTGACACTGACATCACCAGTGACACTAATACAGTAATCAGTGCTACTAATATATAGCATACTGTCACTGTACTATTGACACTGGGTGGGAAGGAGTTAACATTTAGGGGCAATCAAGGGGTTAACTGTGTGCCTAACAATTTTTACGCTCGATTCACACTGCCACGACTTGGGATTCGACTTGTGAGACCCCAAGTCACATGACGTGTAAAATCCCATGTTAGTCAATGGGAGCTGTCTTAATTAGCACTACTGAAGTCACTCCGACATTAGAAAAGGTTTCTGTACTACTTCAAGTCATCTCCAAGTCAAATCCTCATCTATATTGATGTGATTTGTATCCAACATTACAGGAAGATTACCCAGGCAGTGCATGGCATCTTCCTGTATGCTGTTATCTTTGCATACCTGCACAAGGCAAAGTAGTACTCAAGTCGCACCAAGTTGCCAGGGAGTCGTCTGGCAAAGTTGCACTGTAAGTCACTCAACTTTCATGTCGTGGCAGTGTGAACCGAGCCGCCAATGTGCGGGTTTTTAATCCCTGCTTCGGAGGGGGGGGGGGGGATGTCTCAACACAGAGCTCTCTTCTGTCATTCGCTCAGCCGATTAGTGGGTTCCAGGCCATAAATCATTTGCTGGGACCCACTGATTTGCTTGTGCTGTAGCAAATGACAGCACACCTGGAGTGGGCAGGCGCACAAGGCTCTACCTGGAAATGCACACCACGTATATATACGTGATTTACACAAACAGCCCCACATACATATATATATATATATATATATACGAGATATATATATCTATATCTATATCTATATCTATATCTATATCTATATATATATATATATATATATATATATTCCACAAACCTTTTTTTATATCTTTCCTCTTATTTAAAGCAGTGTTTATGTTTTCATGACTGCAAAATTACATTATGCCAAATGCATAGGTTTTGATGCATGTATATACACTGTAAAAAGGTAACAAGGTCAAGAAAGGACAAATCATCTAGGCTGTAAAATTAGAGACTGGTGAGTGACAGCTATTGTGGAATGCTAATACAAAGCATGATTCATACAAAACGTGACTTTGTTCTTCCATTCATCCACCTGTTGTTCACTGTCTTGTAGACAATATCTCCAGGAATTAAAGGCCAATAGTATACAACCTCTCGTTCTGAACTCCTTTTGCTGATTTAGGAATATAAGGCAAACAACTAAATACATTTTTAAAATGCATATATGGGAGCTGTTTACCTGCCAAAGGATTTGTATTACTGTACATCCAGTCTTCAGAATTACACTTTCCTGCCAGTTAACAAAGTCAGATTTACATGGCTTAATTCTGTTGCAACTAAGCAATAAAACCCAGTCACCTATCTACCCACAAAAAAATAGTAGTAGTAGTATACAGTAAATAAGTATCCATATTACAACAATCCTAGATGCCAGAGGTGGACTGGCATGAAAAGGCTAGACACCAGGAGGGTGTGGCCTAAAAGCTCTAGACCCTAGGGAGATGTTCTACTAACCTTCTATGAGGAGGTGAGTTGCCATCTAGATAAAGGAAGGCCCGTAGACGTGGTGTATCTGGGTTTTGCAAAAGCATTTGACACAGTTCCCCATAAATGTTTACTGTACAAAATAAGGTTCGTTGGCATGAACCATAGGGTGAGTACATGGATTGAAAACTGGCTACAAGGGCGAGTTCAGAAGGTGGTGATAAATGGGGAGTACTCTGAATGGTCAGGGGTGGGTAGTGGGGTTCCCCAGGGTTCTGTTCTGGGACCAATCCTATTTAATTTGTTCATAAACAACCTGGAGGATGGGATAAACAGTTCAATCTCTGTATTTCAGATGATACTAAGCTAAGCAGGGCAATAACTTCTCCGCAGGATGTGAAAACCTTGCAAAAAGATCTGAACAAATTAATGGGGTGGGAAACTACATGGCAAATGAGGTTCAATGTACAAAATTGTAAAATAATGCATTTGGGTGGCAAAAATATGAATGCAATCTATACACTGGGGGGAGAACCTCTGGGGGAATCTAGGATGGAAAAGGACCTGGGGGTCCTAGTACATGATAGGCTCAGCAATGGAATGCAATGCCAAGTTGCTGCTAACAAAGCAAACAGAATATTGGCATGCATTAAAAAGGGGATCAACTCCAGAGATAAAACGATAATTCTCCCACTCTACAAGTGGGCACCAGTCTTCAGGAAGGATGTACTGGAAATGGAACGAGTACAAAGAAGGGCAACAAAGCTAATAAAGGGTCTGGAGGATCTTAGTTATGAGGAAAGGTTGCGAGCACTGAAGAGACGCTTGAGAGGGGATATGATTTCAATATACAAATACTGTACTGGTGACCCTACAATAGAAAAAAAATTTTTTCGCAGAAGAGAGTTTAACAAGACTCGTGGCCACTCATTAAAATTAGAAGAAAAGAGGTTTAACCTTAAACTGCGTAGAGGGTTCTTTACTGTAAGAGCAGCAAGGATGTGGAATTCCCTTTCCACAGGCGGTGGTCTCAGCGGGGAGCATTGATAGCTTCAAGGAACTATTAGATAAGCACCTGAATGACCGCAACATACAGGGATATACAATGTAATACTGACACATAATCACACATAGGTTGGACTTGTAGGGACTTGTGTCTTTTTTCAACCTCACCTACTATGTAACTATGTAAGCACTGAAAACAATAGCTACCAAAGATATGTATGCACAAAAAAGTTGGATGATGGGGAGATTATTATTATTATTATTATAAAGGATTTATATAGCGCCAACAGTTTGCGCAGCGCTTTACAACATGAGGGCAGACAGTAGAGTTACAATACAAATCAATACAGGAGGGATCAGAGGGCCCTGCTCGTTAGAGCTTACAATCTAGAAGGGAGGGTCAAGTGGAAATAAAAGGTAATAACTGTGGGGGATGAGCTGATGGAAAAAATGAAAATACAGTTGTTAGGTGTGGGTAGGGTAGGCTTCTCTGAAGAGAAGGGTTTTCAGGAATCGTCTAAAAGCTAATAAAGTAGGAGATAAGCGGACAGATTGGGGTAGGGCATTCCATAGGTTTGGAGAGGCTTTGGAAAAGTCTTGGAGGTGAGCATGGGAGGAGGTCACGAGGGAGCTAGAGAGGAGGAGGTCTTGAGAGGAACGAAGAGAACGAGTAGGTTGGTATTTAGAGACTAGGCTAGTGATGTAGCTGGGGGCGAAATTGTGGATGGCTTTGTACGTAGTTGTTAGAATTTTGAACGTAATTCTTTTTCCGAGCGGAAGCAAGTGGAGGGATTGACAGAGAGGAGTGGCAGACACAGAGCGATTGGTAAGGTGGATGAGTCTGGCAGCGGCATTCATGATGGAGAGATGGGGTTATGCTTTATACTACAAAGTACAAGGGGGCCTGTGGTTCACATCCCAAGTCCAGACCTATTAAATGTATCCTTTATTATCTTTATTAAAATAAAAATCCTAAAACTGTGTACAATACTCTGACTCCCTTTTCTGTAAAGCTATTCTTAGCTAAAGAGTTAGAAGAGCGAGAGCATATTATATGCCTATATATATATATATATATATATATATACCTTTTTTCAACATCCATCTCTTTCATTTCTTACATTTCTTTATTTTTCCTTGACGTTTCCTGTTACCCGTTGATCAGAACTACAATTATTTGTATTATGCTAAAAACACATGATAACCAAACTCCCAACATGCTTCGCCAATCAGTGGCTTCATCAGGGAGCACACCAAAGTCTGCTTTACTGGTCACTGAATTCATATTTAAAGGCCAATTTCAGCTTGCAATAAAAAAACTGGATCCCCCAGTAACTCTTTAAAAAAAAAAAAAAGCACCTTTGGCTGCTCTTCTCACCCATTCCCCAGAGCTGTCCCCTGCAGACTCACTGTTCCAGCAGTAGGGTGGCACTCCTCTCCCATGTTGAATGACACCCAGAGGCATTCAACCCACTTCCTGTGAGCTCAGGGTGACAAGGCTCTGCCTCCCATCCCGGATTTGCAGAGGAATGCTGCACCGAGAGCAGCACCACTTCATTGCATAAAGGATCTATCGCTGGAGGAAGAAGACCTATGACATCACTGGACTTGGATAAAAGATAGATATATGTAGCAACCTCCTGGACCTCAGGGGGCCTGATGGTGACCTTCAGAGTCAGGGAGAGCTGACATCCTTCTTTGTAAGTGGGTTACTAGGCATAGTGGGTGTAATGCAAGATGGAAGAATTGGACGCCAGTTACTTTTGAAGGCGAACAAGAGATTTATTGTCTCTTAACAAGAACTGTGGGAGAGCGGGTTAGGGCCAGGATACCCTTGGGTAAATGCAATGTTAATTGGCAGACTCCGAGACACTATCGGTAAACAGCTATACAGGGAGAGGCCTCCAGCCGGATGCCACATCTGTATAGGTAGGACCACTGTCCCCTTTGGCAACTAAACTTGTAACAGTCACTAAAGGGATTCATACATAACTCTTGGTAACACAGAATAGTTCTTCCCTTATCTCACAGTATTCCACTGTAGGTCTTCACTCACTGAGCTCCCAGTCTCTCACTAGACTTCCAGATCCCTGGCGTCACCGGATCTCCTGAGCTCTTCCAAAGCTAACCCACTGTATTCTCCTCAAGTATCACCCCCCCCCCGCTAACCTGCTGGGTCCCTGGCTTGGCACTCGCTGAAGCCTTCCCACTTCTTCACCATCCCCGGCTGGTGAGAAGACTGCTCTGGTACTTGCTCAAGCTTACTCACAGTAGTAAGGTGGATGGTCCTTTAGTGGCAACTGCTTCCCCTTTACCACCGACCACAACTGGTTCCCCATCCAGGTGAACCTTCGCAGCTCTGTTAGACTCCAATCCTGCAGTCCCAATCCTACACTTCTTCTCCTGCTCCTGGATAGGCCTCAAGCAGCCTAGCAGCTAGGTCTCCCCCGGGATAGGCCTTTGGCTTCCGGCCTAGCAACCCGGGGCGACATAACACATGTCCACCTAGACAGCCATCCAGGTGGCACAGAACAATGATCACCTGACTCCACCCATATAAATAGGCTCTCCCAACAGGCCAAGGGACTAAAGAAACCCCCGCCAATTGGCTCAGACACCCCATCCATTCATGATCTGACCTCGCTATGCCCTTGTCGATCTAATGTCACCAGCCACAGTACCACCTAGTAACAAAAGAGAAAAGGTGCAGCAATTACAGAATTAGAGGGAAATTAGTGGATCTTCTAACAATTAGCCAGGACAATTACTACCTGGCAAACTAAATTTGTTACCAACCCTGCCTAAACACCAAGGTGCTACATACACACACAAATATACATACATATATATATATATATATATATATATATATATATATATATATATATATATATATATATATTGTGGGGGTGCATGAATGGGGGGGACCTTGGGACCTTGTGGTCCTGGTGTTGAGCTTTAATTTATTAATGGCACTTGTTATTTTCTTTGAGAGTGTGGACAAAACTAATTTCACCCTGTTCTGTAATTATGTTCCCTTTAGAGAAAAATACTTTTTTGGAGGAGTATGACTTAATAAGTGTTGGTGAAGAGGTAAAGAGTGAGACGATCATTTAAAGGTTTAGAGCTACGGAATTGGGTTTGGAGTTTCTCATTTATTGGCAGTAAATCAAACAATACTATTTTCCCAGATAATTAAAAGCATCTGGCTGTTGGTGCTACAGTTGATATGCCGTGGTATGTGGAGGAACACTTTCGGAAACCTGCTTTTGACATCAAATGCTTCCACCTAGAACTATCAGCAATGGGTGCCTGCAGGTCCTTTCAATCACCTTCCGGTGTGCCCCAGCACTTGGCCCTGCCACTTTCATCAACCTGCACCAACATTCAATACGTTTTCCCATCACAGTTTGAGGCCAAATGTGCTCATTATTTACTGAACAAAAAAGTGTTCTATAAATATGTACTCAAGAGAAAAAATACATGCTACGGGAAAATGAAAGAAATTCTCTCTTTTGCTAAAACTAACAAAATTCTTTATTTTTCTAATGTGTGAATTCAATGAACCCCATAGTGTTTTGCAGTAATAACCAGTATACGCTAACATTTGTTTGCATTTAAACAGGTCATTTTGTGCTGGCAAATCATACATAAGACAAACTCTTTGCTCTTTGAACTAACTGTTATTTAGATCTAAGAACTAACCTCAGGCATTTGAAACACAATAATAAATTCAGCCTAAAACCACATTCCGGAGTCCGGTTATTTCCCTCCCGCACCTTTTTCCAAACAATTTTTGGACAGTTTTCCCAGCACCATTAAAGTATAGGAAAACCCCTTAATTTTTTTTATTATGTTTACATATATGTGGAGCTTTTATAGAATTTCATTGTAATGTGCGTTGCAATGCCAATAAAGTATTTATCTATCTATTTATCTATCTATTTTTGCTGGTGGAAGATTATTTATAAATCAGAATCAAATATACAGCAGCCTGAGCTGCAACTCTGTATAGTTGATTACTAGGAATTTAGGTATATAATTTACATCTACATCAGCACAGACATTGTCTATCCGTGTTATAAACAGAATTGCTTATTTAAAAAAAAAAAATCCTTAAAAATGTCCTTTTTTTTTTTTTTTTTTTTCAAAATATGTGCTCCATGTATACCCACATCCTAGTTGCGGGTGCATGTTTCCTGGCAGTGACAAAGCCAGGTCTGCCACACATGACTACAGATCCCAAGATGTTTTTTTCTTTAACGAACAACTTTCTAACAGTGTATCTGTTTTTCTTTTCTTCAGAAAAGTCCACTCATTACAAAATCGAATGTTAAAGCAAATTAAGTTTTGAACTGCTTTCGCAGGACATTCGTCAAGCTGTCAAACATAAAGAGATTTTTCATACAAATTTTTGTATAAATTTGCATTCAAAAATCTACAAGCGTATAGCTAGCTTAAGAGCAAGCTTACCTGGATGCAACCCTTTCCCCCTTACAGCAACACACTCTAAGCTAGAGCCGCATGATTAATCGTTAAGAATCGAGATTGCGATTTTTTCCCCCCCTTGCGATCTTAACAAAGCATTTTCACGATTCTATGCAGAGAGTTCTCTGACAGCCGACAGCTGTCAAAAAAAAAAAAAAAAACAGGCAGTCTGCTAAGTTTCACAACATTCCTCAGCTGCGGAGCTAACTCTAAACATTGTAATGTTTTGTTCTTTAGATCAAAGGAATGAACAGTCTGTAAATGAGGGCAATTTAACCACTTAAAGACTAAACCTTTTTCTGACACTTGTTGGTTTCAAGTTAAAATCATTATTTTTTGCTAAAAAATTACTTAGAACCCCCAAACATTATATATATATTTTTAGCAGAGACCCTAGAGAATAACATGGTGGTTGTTGCAATATTTTATGTCACACTGTATTTGCGCAGCGGTCTTTCAAATGCAATGTACACTTTAATGAATTTTTAAAAAAAAACAGTAAAGTTAGCCCAATTTTTTTGTATAATTTGAAAGATGATGTTACGCCGTGAGAATCATGATCATAATTCTAAGCAAAAAAAATTTTGATTTTCATTTTTGCCAGAATCGTGCAGCTCTACTAGAAGCCCAGGCAGATGAAGACCCCCATATATTGTTTTGTATATTGTCCTGCCCATGTGTACCTTTCTCTTTTTTTTACTAGTTTTACATTAATTTCACTGTCTGCCTTTCTAACCACTTGCCGACCGGTTCATGCCGATATAGGTCGGCAAAGTGGCACGGGTGCACAAAACGACGTACTCGTACATCACTCCATCATCGGCGGCTAGCGGGAGCATGCCTGCGGGTCCTGCAGACTCGATGTCCGTCGGTGGCCCGCGAACGTGACACGGAGAGGTAGAACGGGGAGATGCCTATGTAAACAAGGCATTTCCCTGTTCTGCCTAGCAACATGACAGGGATCTACTGCTCCCAGTGATCTCTGTCATGTTCTAGTGAGCCCATCCCCCCTACAGTTAGAACACGCTGAGGGAACACACTTAACCCCTTGATTGCCCCCTAGTGTTTAACCCCTTCCCTGCCAGTGACATTTACACAGTAATCATCACATTTTTATAGCACTGATTGCTGTATAGATGTCAATGGTCCCAAAATAGTATCAAAAGTGTCTGATCTGTCAGCTACAATATCGCAGTCACGATAAAAATCGCAGATCGCCCCCATTACTAATAAAAAAATAATAAAAATGCCATAAATCTATCCCCTATTTTGTAGGCACGATAACTTTTGCGCAAGCCAATCAATATACGCTTATCGCAATTTTTTTTTACCAAAAATATGTAGAAGAATACATATGGGCCTAAACTGAGGAAGAAATTTGTTTTTTTATATTTTTGTGGAGTATTTATTATAAGAGAATAAAAAATATAGCTTTTTTTTCAAAATTGTCGCTCTTTTTTTGTTTATAGCGCAAAAAATAAAAACTGCAGAGGTGATCAAATACCACCAAAAGAAAGCTCTATTTATGGGAAAAAAAGGACGTCAATTTTGTTTGGTTACAACGTCGCACGATCATGCAATTTTCAGTTAAAGCGACGCATTGCTTTGTCGCAAAAAAGGGCTTGGTCAGGATGGGGGTAAATCCTTCCGGGGGGTAAAGTGTTTAAACTGCAGCAAGTTCTTTCTTTCCACACTCTTTTTTTTAACATGATGCTTCTTTCCATGTTTTGTTTGAATTTAAAATACTTGGCCTAGTTTGTTTCTGTAATGCAATTTTTTTTTCACTTTGCCACACATCAGTAGCAGCATTGAAATATAACATGATCCCTGTGGTCATATAACAGGTCAGGTTTCTAGTACAAAACACACCTGACTATTGTATATGGTAGCTTTAAAAAAAAGCCTTTCCTCTTGGTTAATTATGAGATACTTATAGAATTAAAAGGCTCCTCCCTGCCTGCGGCCCCTGGGGTCCGTCACGTGCATAAATAACTTAGCTTAATAACGCTTGAGCACTCAGCTTTTAATGCTTGTAACCAATGGATCAATTGTGCTTTCAGGCTTGACGTGGGAGAAAAGTCTCCAAGGACATAGATGTCACATAACATGATACTGCCATTTCCCTGGTGGTTTGAATGTGTCTCTGCTGTAACCAAGAAATGGCATTGTTTTTAATAATTTTATCCTGTCGGTTTTCCATATACCTTCTACACCTGTCATTAAAGCTAATCAATCTTCTCTCCCTAAAATGTAAAAAAAAAAAAAAAAACTTTTTGCAAAAGATGAATATAATTACCTACAGTACTTATGTGGCAGGCAGGGGGTCCTATCTTGGCCCAGTTGAGTGGTTTAAAAGACCTCCTTGCCAACGATTTTCCCATAATATTATTTGTGCATTTCATGAATGCTATTTACCTGTAAAGCCTCCATTGGATAGACATCTAAAAGCACCAAAACATTGTTAGAAATTCCCATTATTTCACCCCTATCTCTGTTCAGTCATAAACTTTATAGCAAAGCAAGCAAACCAATTATATGAGTCGGGAGAAAAGAATTCAGAGTATTTCTGATAGCAGAAGGTAAAGCTGACCACATACACTGATTTTCCTTCCTCCTTCCACACTATACAGTATGGATGGAAAAATCTCATGCTGCGTCTATTATATTTTCACAGCTGGCTATCTAATGCCCAAACAGCAACTGCATCTGAATGGATGCATCTGCGGTTCAGTTAGTCAGCTCCTTCGACTTTTTAATCAAGGGATGTTGAGCAGGAGGCAGCCGACAGGGTCTCCCAATGAGCGAATTTCTTTCAGTGCGTGGCCAGCTTAAAGGGATTGTAAACCCTGACCTTGTAAAAAAAACAAAAAAAAAAAACAATTCAGTTTAAAATAGAAATGAAAGGCAAAACATGTATGTATAAGTATAAAAATACCTTATACATTTTATAAGTGATCACATTCCCTTTGTTCTCAGCTGCATATGAGCTGGGGGAGGAGAAACAGCAGCACGCTAATCTTCCCAGTGAATGGCTGTGCTAGGAATATGTAAACAAAAACAAGAAAGTCTTGCGAGCCACTATGGTCAAATGCCAAAAGTACACCAATACCCAGCTGCGAGCGCAGATCACGTTTCATATACCGTGCACGCTAATAATGATGGAAAATATGCGCTGCGCTAGAGTGAACACAATATACTGTATTATCTCTAGAGTGTAAGATGTATATAAAAAATTTATTTTTCATTTTTTATGAATAAACAACCAATAAATTAATGCAAATTCCAATCTGGTATATAAGTGAATAAATACAAAAAGACAATTACAGTGAATCCATACAAATAAAACATGTAAAGTGCAATGTGCATAGAAATAAATACATATATCCTATATTGCCGAATATATAAGTGCATAAATAATTGTAAAAGTGCTTAGTACTCTATAATGATCATGAAGGATGTCCTAATACATGATCCCAAAGTGATATGTGAAAAGTCCCATATAACAACATCCAATTAGTGCGTATAAACAGTGTCCATATATGATGTAATCCGACATGCTCATAACTCTCCAGTGCTGCAAACCATGCTCCGGTGCACTTCAGTGGCCCCCCTAGGTTAATGTGCTCACCTTAGAGCGTGTGACCCAGCTGCTACACTCCAAACACGCTTTGGAGCCACCCCCCGGGCTCAGCACTGATTTACCAGTCGTTAATCTCCAGCTTGGTTCAATGCAGCTCCGTGGAAATGAACAAAACAGAAACTATATAGCGTGATACTGTTGGGAAGGTTTATTGGAAGAATAACAATCCCCACAATGGGGTACTCACATATTGCTGGTCGTCAGTGCACCGCTCTATAATCAGCCTCCAAAATGACAGTTTGAAATAGGTACGGCGTATGGTATGGTATGCTACTCCTGTACAAACACCGTGCTGCTCCCTCCATCGTGGCCCCTCCCCTACGCGTGTTCGGCACAGGGATCACGTGCCTTCATCAGGGGGATGTGTCAGAACAGGTCGGATCATTGGAGGAGATTAGGCTGAGTTCCCAGCATAGTTAGAGAACTGACCACGGTGTGCTCTCCTGCTTAGTGTGGTCAGTTTTTAATAGGATTGCAGAGGGCTGGCAGGAACACTAGGGATTTCACACAAAGGAAACAAAACAAAAACAACAGGATATTTTTGCCTTCAAGTACATGATACACCAGGCACATATCCGGAATATGAAATGTTGGGTTCACATAGTCTTTAAGTAAGAGAATTTAGATTTTTTGCTGTAGTTTTAGATAATCATAAATAGTTTAAGAGCAAAAGGGAAAAGTAATATTTAATAACATTCAATTGCAGGATAGATTATACGCATTGGGGGTTATTTACTAAAGGAAAATCCAATTTGCACTACAAGTGTACTTGGAAGTGCAGTCGCTGTAGATCCGAGGGGGACATGCAAGGAAAATAAAAAACAGCATTTTAGCTTGCACATGATTGGATGATAAAATCAGCAGAGCTTCCCCTCATTTCAGATCTACCCCTTAGATTGAGAACGACTGCACTTCCCAGTGCACTTTCAGTGCAAAATGGAGTTGCCTTTTGTAAATAACCCCCTTTAAGTTGTTTTGTTAACCTAACTCGAAGGTTATGGAAAAGGTCCTTTTAATATTATTTTACACGGGTGCAGCCTAGGAATACTTATTTTAAATGATATACACTCACCGGCTACTTTATTAGGTACGCCTTGCTAGTACGGGGTTGGACCCCCTTTTGTCTTCAGAACTACTTTTAAGTGGTTGTAAACCCTTTACAACCACTTTTTACTACAGGTAAGCCTATAATAAGGCTTACCTGTAGCTACCATGGATATTTCCTAAACCTACACAGAGATATTCCCAGTATTAGCATGTGCCGACGTCATTGGCAGATGCGCACTGAAGCAACGGCACGTTCGTGCCATTGCTTCAGCTTACGTGCCGTTACCAGCGGCTCCCGTGCGCATGCGCGCGAGTGACATAATCCTTGTTTCAGCCAATCACAGCTCTGGAGCCCGTTATAACCGGAAGTAATTCTGGGAGACATGTCGCCGGCCAAAGCGGTGTGCCGGGACCGCTGCAGGGGCCAACGCTGTATCCTGGCCTAGGCCGACAAGGCCCAGGCTTAGGGCAGCACTTTGCAGGGGGGCAGCACGCAAAGAGTCCCTGCCGGCTTGCGCTACACTGTTAGTGTAGCACCAGTATTATGGGATAAGTGGGCCGAGAGGCAAATTAGTCTAGCGCCTCCTTAAAGCGGCCGAACTGCTTCTGGTATACGGTTGGTCGGCATTCCACAACTATGGGGGGAGGGGGGGCGCCACTTCTAATTTTGACTGTCCTATCATTCTGGACCACAAACCTTCCTCACTGTGCTATATGTTTTCTGCTGCACCATTGGCATGGTTATATCTTCATAGTCCACGCCATAAAATTATCAGAAATTTGTGCTTAAAGTAGAACTATAGGCAACACTATTTTTTCCATTTTGGATAGAGTAAGGGAGTAAGGGAGTAAGGGAGGGTTATAGCCCTTGTCAGTTTATTTTTTACCATCCCTGTCCCATTGCAGAGATTTCCCTTCACTTCCTGCCCCATAGCCAAACAGGAAGTGAGAGGAAATCTATGCAAATTAGGGGAATCCATTGCCCCCCCCCGCCCCTCAGAACTAGTGTCCCCACTCGAAAATTTCAGGGCGGGTCTTAAACAGCAATGGGTGTGGCTGTGACAGGAAGGGGTGGGTCATATTTAAATTAGGGGGTTTTTGGTCCATATTGACATGATAATATCACGCAGTTGCTGCAGATTTGTCGGCTGCACATTCATGATGTGAATCTCCGGTTCCACCACATCCCAAAGGTGCTCTATTGAAATCTGGTGACTGTGGAGGCCATTGGAGTACAGTGACCTCATTGTCATGTTCAAGAAACCAGTGGTGAGATAATTTGAGCTTTGTGACATGGTGCATTATCCTGCTGGAAGTAGCTATCAGAAGATGGGTACACTGTAGTCATAAAGGGATGGACATGGTCAGCAACTACACTCAGGTAGAACGTGGCGCTTAAACAATGCTCAATTGGTACTAAGGGGCCCAAAGTGTGCCAAGAAAATATCCCCCACACCATTACAGCACCAGCCTGAACCGTTGATATAAGGCAGGATGGATCCATGCTTTTATGTTGTTTACACCAAATTCTGATCCTACCATCTGAATGTCACAGCTAAGATCGAGACTCATCAGACCAGGCAACGTTTTTCAAATATTCTATTGTTCAAATTTGGTGAGCCTGTGTGAATTGTAGCCTCAGTTTCCTGTTCTTAGCTGACAGGAGGGGCACCCGGTGTGGTCTTCTGCTGTTGTAGCCCATCTGCTTCAAGGCTCAATGTGTTGTGTGTTCAGAGATGGTATTCTGCATACCTTGGTTGTAATGGGCCAGTCCGCCCATTCTCCTCTGAAATGAACAAGGCATTTCGTCCACACAACCGCCGCTCACTGGATAGTTTCTCTTTTTCGGACCATTCTCTGTAAACCCTAGAGATGGTTGTATGTGAAAATCGCAGTAGATCAGCAGTTTTTGAAATACTCAGACCAGCCCGTCTGCCACCAACATCCATGCCACGTTCAAAGTCACACAGTTCAAATCCCCTTTCTTCCCCATTCTGATGCTCAGTTTGAACTTCAGCAAGTCATCTTTACCGTGTCTAGATGCCTAACTGCATTGAGTTGCTGCCATGTGATTGGCTCATTAGCAAATTGTGTTATCATGCATTTGAACAGATGTACCTAATACAGCAGCCGGTGAGTGTATCTGGTCATTGCCATCAGATAACAGTTCATTTTACATGCCCAAAGCAAGCATTTCATAATAGAGTTGAATGCTCTGGTCCCATAAGGGTTCATGTTCAAGCAATAGAAATGAGTAGGGGAAGTGCAGTGTCATACTCTTGAAGTAGATGTAAGCCTTAACTGATTGCTAAATTACCTTTTTTTTAAATAAAAATACTTGTGTTCGGGGCTGCTGATTTCCTGCAGTTTTTTGCAGTCATTTCAGGCTGACATGTATGCACTCTAGCGATAAAGTTTCCCAATGGTGACAACAGTGGACCCTGATTGTGAAATACAGTATCTCAAGTGGAGCTCCACCCAAAATCGAAAGCTTCGTTTATTTGCCTCCATCCCCCCTCCACTGCTACATTTGGCACTTTTTTGAGGGGAGGGGGGAGCGGGTACCTGGTTTTGACAGGTACCTGCTCTCACTTCTGGCTGACTTCATCAGGGCGAACCCTCCTCCTGATGACCCTCACCAGACGATTTACAAAGTGCAGCGAGCTCTACGCATGCGCAATATGGAACCGGCTGTGAAGCCGCAAGGCTTCACTGCTGGTTCCCCTTACCCGAGATGGCGGGGGCAGCACCTGAGACCTGATTGAAAAATCGGCTCGGGTGAAGACACCGCTGGATTCGTGCACAGGTAAGTGTCCTAATATTAAAAGTCATCAGCTACAGTATTTATAGCTACTGACTTTAATTTTTTTCTGAAGGAGCCTAGAGCTCTGCTTTAATATTATTGAAAATTACTTTTGGAATTACATTAACAAGTTAAAGCTTACATGAGATTTTAGTGATTGGCTTCACATATACTTTAGGACAGCCACACTGAGAGGTTATTTTGCATATTACAACAGAGAATGTTTGGTCGTGTTTGAGGGTGCTGAATGGGGCCCTTTATTTCAGATGGTTGCCAAGAATAAAAAAGGTATAGTGCCTAATACTAAACTTAAGGCAGATTGTCAGGAGACTAAATGGAGAAGAACTGGCACCTTTGCTAATACCCAGCATGGCCTCACTGTGTTCACTTCTGTGCGCACTAGCACACACAGAACACGATAAGTTCTGGCGCCTATTGGCCTTTATAAGGACGGCAGCCCTGCTCACTGGTTGCTGGATAATCGTCAGTCCCCCTGTGTTCCTGTGTATATTGTCATTGGATTTCCTCTTAAAAACCCGGATTACCTTTGGACCTGTCTTGTCTCCACTTCTGGCTCTGATTCGCATTGTCCTACTAATCTTGCTGCTGCCTGATTACCTGTGCATGACCTTGGCTTGTTCCTGACCCTGCAACCTGCCTTTTCTTCCGACTGACCTACTGTGCATGACCCTTGGCCTGGCTCATGACTCTCCTCTCTGCCTTGCCCTGCTGTCAAGACCCACAGACTACTTCTGAAAGACACCTGTCCTGCAGTCGATCCTGCTCTGTCCTGCCCTCATCGGGGGGTCATCATCTCAGCTCTTCAGGCTACCGCAGCTGGCTACTCATGTTTCTTTGGGCGCAGCACCTCCTGTCACCATCTTCAGGGATGCTCTGCACTCAGCTGCAAGGGAAGCTCTTTTAGCTCTTCGGCCTCTGACCAGGTACATGACACAGACACACATAAATGCAGCTCTGTATTTATTAATGCATTAATAAATGCATTTTTTTTAAATGCAAACATTTGAATTTTACTTATCATCAGCCTCTTGCAGTACAGTTGTATTGTAGTGCAACCAACAAGAAGCATGCTGATAGAAGAGTGACAGAGAGATAAGATCATCAGTCTTCTGCCCTTCAAGGCAGGGCTGTGTTGTGTGGAAGACCTGTGCAAACCCCAGAACTGAATAGATAGAAATACAAATTCTTTGACACGTAAATTAGCTCCTGTATATGCATGTCATCTGTGTGTTTAGCTGTTTGCTTAATATGTTTAACTTTAAGATCCTATCTTGCATATGAAAATGAGTGTTATAGAATCCAGTAATCCTTTGATCTTAGGCTAGCCAATCATGCTTAGATTCTTTTGTTCAGAACCGCGATCTGAAAATAGTTGATTCCCTGATGTGGCCCTCCCCAAAGGAGAATCAGGCCATCATAAAGTCCTTCCTTATCCCACTCACTACATCTTTGGGACACAGTATGCAAATTATGCCCCCTTGAAATCTCCTCATTCTCCAGTGGCTCCTTTTTAATAACCCTCAATTTCCCCCCAGGACAATTTGCATTGTGGATTAACAAGGGCCTCTGCAGAATAGCACATTTTATAGATCATAATGGGATTGTAAAGCCTCCCTATTGTGAAGTTTTTCTCTGGTGCCAAATTACCGTACTCATTTTATTCTCATTATTTATTCTTTAGTCTTTCAATAAGGACCAGGTAGACATAACAACTAGAACTCTCTTTGAAAATAGAAGTATAGTAGTAAACCATCATACCAAATGGCATGGGAATCAGACCTGGGTGAGCAAATAGAGGAGGAGGTGTGGGCGCAATGGTCAACCTTGGTACATAAAGGAATACTCAATACCTCTTTAGTAGAAGCAAGCTACAAGGTGCTATCCAGATGGTAACTTGTTCTGGCGAGGTTTGCGAATATCTATCCTGGAGCCTCATCTCACTGTTTCTGTGGCCATGTGGGAGATATGTTCCATGTCTGGTGGTCTTGTCCGAAGGCCCAGGGATTTTGGATCAGAATATTCAATTTAATTTACTTGGTGACGGGGCAGAACATACCCAAAAATCCCAAAATGGCTTTGTTAGCTGACCTCTTGAGACCCCTAGGCAACTCCGAACCCTTATCTATCAACGTTACTCTGATTAAACACAAAATATCCTGGATTATGATTAATGGAAAACTAACAAGTATTCGTAGAGACAAACAAATCAAATTTAAGAAGGTATGGAACCCTTGGATTAAATACCTCTAGACCCTTGAGGGGCTGGGGTGCCCTGCTGTTTTCTCTTCTCACCCCCTTTTCTCTCTCTCTCTTCCCCTATTTCTTCTTCTCCCTTACTATTAACCAATGCTTTTATATGGATGCATATGGAGGGTCCACAGAGCCTCCCTCACTCCTAATCATTTATGGGAGCAAGGCATTGTGCCTTGAGGTACTGTACGTAATCCCTGTTGTTATAGCTGTCACGTTTCTTTGACTGTAGTTGTGTTACCATTTGACTAACTGCTAATGTGATGTTCTTTTATAGGTGTTTCTTCTATTCTATATTTGTCATAGGGTGACTAAACTCACAAAGATAATGCTCTTGGTAAACAGATGCTTTATTAAGAAGGCCCAGTCTTTTAGGCTCATTTATTTAGGTCCTGTCCATAACACTCAGGCTCTTGATTGTACAGGAGGGAGCACCTTTCTGATATTTGTCCAACCACATTGGTATGTTTGTACTTTGTTAAACTTTTGAATAGTCTATTGGAAAAAAAATAGTTGATTCCCCCATCCCCCATGGAGGAATCTATTTGCCACTTATTGTATTCAGACAGCCAATGCACCCATGGCTGCCTGAATACCTGAACGACCACCTCATCTGATTGGATATAGTCACTGTTTGGCTGTCCAAAATCCACAAGGCTCTTTTTATTTTGAAGTTGAGTTTTGCCAAGCTGGGTGGTGCTGAACGAGCTTTTCATGGCTTTAATTTCTTCCAATTCAGCAGAAATAATCAGAAATTTGAGCCCTGTGTGGCCAGCCTTAGTCTTACTCCTCATTACGGGATTCACGCAGCACCAACAGTAGGCGTTCCAGGTGACCATATCGTTGCTCTGTCTGGTACAAACAAGTGACAAATGGTGGTTTCTCCTTGTTTGTATACTTATTTGAACTGGATGTGGGGATGCACTGGATGCCTTCAGCTGCCATTGTGCTCTTGCTGGGCATCAAGTGCATCCCTGTGCCTTTAAAGTGGTAGTAAACCCACAGATTTTTTTTTTCAAACCTGTAAGGCAAAAGGCATAATGAGCTAGTATGCACAGCATACTAGCTCATTATGAAATACTTACTTATACTTACTTACCTTAGGACGAGGCATCGGCAGGTGTTCTCCGTCCACGCCGAGGGAGCTGACATTTTCCCGCGGCGTGTCTTCCGGGTATCGGCTCTGACGCTGTGAGTGGCCGGAGCCGCAAAGTCGTCACTCCCGGGGGAGACTTCTTTCCGGCAAGGTCTGGCGTCTTCCGGAACTTTCAGCCGGGAAACTCAGAGCGCATGTGCCACTGAAGTCAACGTCTGCATGCAAGGGCATAATCTCCTAAACCGTACAGGTTTAGGTGATATTCTTTTTACCTACAGGTAAGCCTTATTATAGGCTTACCTGTAGGTCAAAGTGAAAAAAAGGTTATACAACCGCTTTAAGGAGGAGTGGGCTCCCTCCAGGCAAACCTGCCCTTAATCTATCCACTGCTACATGTGCACCAACTTGGAGACTCTCAAAACTACAAAGTATGCAGTATACAGAGGAGCCTTGATGTAGGCACTGCAGCTTACACACACATTTGCAAATATGTGCAAACGAAACCCTCTGTTTTTAACATGAATTGCTAGACAGATTCAATTTGTTTGTTTTTTTGCAGGCTAGCTGGTAAGTGTGCTGGGAAACGTTTGTGATACTCTGGCTGGTAAGCAAGCAATTAGAGTAAGAACAGCGGGACAGTGTCCAGATACATTGCCATTAGTAATATTCAGTATAATGTATACAATTGCTATGTCTATGTACTATTGGCCTAGTACTGATTAGGGTAAGTCAAATAGGTACATTTGGTGTAAATAATTAACTCTAAAAATAAATATTTTCTTACCAAACTATTTCGACGATGGCAGGCCTCCGATGAAAACATTTCATTTTTGCTTGTTGCCATGGAACCACAGCTGTCTACATAATACTGCAGCACACCAGAAAACAATATGTCTCCAAAAAAAAAAATCTTCCATTGGATACAACAGAATAAAGAGCTTGCACAAGGCATACTGTAAACAGGGTGGCAGTCAGGATACATGTAATTGTGGTGTGGTTGTCCATCTTTGCTGTTAGTTAATGTGCATTCCCCAAGTTTCATTGTGAAGCTAATACTATGGGGAATGTACGTGCTAAACCATTTGACCTATGGTAGTAAAGGTAAGCAAGCCTTTTTACACCTATGCGAATCAAGCTGTATGCACCCTCTTTAGGGAAACTGAGAGGAAATAATCAACCTCTAGAGGTAATAGAGCTTGGAATTAGGTTGATGGCACAGTCATAAGGAAGATACTGTGGCAACTGATTTGCATTGCGCTTGGAGAAGACATCTAGATAATCCCTGTGATGAGCAGGAATGGAGAAGATAAGCTCAGAGATAGTAAAAGAAGAAGTTTTGCTGGCAAGATCTTGGTGGGGCACAGGGAATGATCCCCAGGCAAGTAAATAAAAGGAGAACCAATTTAACACTGTTAAAATCAGGGAAGACTCAAGATGAGTGTAGACAACTTGTAGCAAAACAAGGAAGAAAAAGATGACCTTGTGGTGAAGCACACTATCAGACATCGTAACAGTCATAGGTTGAAAGTGGATGAGTCAACAGAAAAGGATAGTTTTATCCACTACACAGACAAAAGCATTGGAGAAGTGGTTTGAGGGACCAAGCAAACTTTTTAAGAAGGGATGCAGAAAAAGAGTCGCCAGCTGCCTCCAAATCTAGAACAGTTTCTAAAGAGACAGTGGTCTTTTTGAGATGTGGCTACACAGAAATTATGGGACACTGGAAAGCAGGGTGAGAAGAGTGGTCCAACATGCCTCCTCTAGACATACTAGATATTGGAGTTTCCAAGCTTCTGTTGACATGTGAAATGTGTCATTTTTGTCCACAGTAAAGGACTTATGACAGATGGCAAACTTTTCATAATTGGATAACCATGAACAGACAAGTTGCATAGGCTCCTCCTGGAGAGGGGGAAGTAGAAGGTAAGGGCAATTCATAATGGTGCTGAAATGTTTGTACCACGACAAGGAGAAAAGGCCTCCTTTTCTTGAAAGCGAAAGCTCATTTGTATGGCCAGGGAGACCAGATCATTGAGCATAGTGGAGATCTCTCATCCCACTGGTTTGTCTTTAATACAGTCAGACAAGCCCAGCTTAAAAGATGGCCATGAGGGCCTTATTATTTTATGTGAATTCAGCCACAAGAGTTTAAAACTGGATAGCATACTGTCCTACTGTAAGCACACCTCATTTTAGATTCTACAGAGGAGAAAGCCACAAATGCAGCAATGTCATTGGTCACAGGATCATCTTTTTCATAAAATATATACCTAAGCCAAGGTTATCTCAGAGAACAGGGTAATTACACAGGCTATTTTAGCACAGTCTTTAGGGAAGTTTTATGCCTGTAGTTTACCTGTCTGCTCACCCCATCAGCTTCCTTGAGAAAGAAATACTTGTTTTACAGCATTGCACTTCATAACATTAACATTTATTAAAGGAGGTATTTTAACACCAGGTACTTATAGTTTACATAGGCGTGCACCTGTGTGCACGGTGCGCCTGGGCATACCCTATTGCCCAGGCACATCCAACACACCTCAGGACTTTTTTACTGTCAGAATGTGTTAGAACTCTTTTTCAGCAGCTCGCTGGTAGCTGAAGGTGGGATTATTTATCATTTGGATCTGTGTAACTTCTATAAGAACTGCAGTCACCGGCTGCAGCGTAAGCAGGCAGTCTGCTGCATTTTCCGATACTGACTCTGTAGTTCCAGCTACAATATCCCTGACATCTGAATATTACTCCGCCGCCAGCTGTCAGGGATGTTGTACCACGTGAACTACAGAGGCAGCATCAGAAAACTCCTGATTGCTTACACCCAAGCTGTGGCTGCAGTTTGTTACCGGCAATCCTATGCCCCCTGTTGCCACGAAAGAGAGCTTTGGATGCGCCCTTATTCATTGCAGAGCTCCTCTCTGAGGCAGCAGTGGGGGGAAAACTCGCTCTCTCCTCGGGTTCCTGTCTGGCTGGTTGAGTCGGGGCTTTCACAGCTTCAGTACAGGTGGGCGGAGCAGGAAGAGAACACAGTGCATCCTCAATCTCTTTCCTCCTATGCAGCACACAGTACAGCTCTCCCCAGCAGAATGAAGATCTCAGAGGACAGATGTCTACCTTTACCTGTGAGTACTGACCTTCTCTGCCTTCTACAATCTACACCATACAATATAGTGCTGAAAACCTGCCCTGCACTTTGCACACGGGCGCTCCATGTAAGGCTATGGAGCGACAGATGTCCGCTGACATCTGACCCGGTCCGATCCACCAAAATCAGATGGATGGCCCTACGTTCACATCCGTCTCTGGCGGATCAGATTGGGTGAGATCTGACAAAAACGGATATGCTGTCCGTTTTCGTCCGATCTCTCCATAGCAACCAGCGGCGCCGGGTCAGCGTGATCAACAGAGAGATCTCCCGCTGAGCCGGCGGAAAGAGGCGGACTCCATGGCAGCCGATCCGCCTCGTGTGAATGAAGCCTACTGAAAGAGAAAGTAACATTCTTGAATAAGATAGGAATTACTGGGACTTCTGAGGTGCTATATAGATGTATTCCACATACACGTATCTTTTTAAAATGATTATTTTTTAATGATATGGTGTGTATGTGGAATACATTTATATAGTACCTCCGAAGTCCCAGTAATTCCTAACCTATCAAAAAGATCTTATCATAAACAGCAAGAAATGGTATTCCATAATACAGTCCAACTCCCTGAGCAGTGTGGGGGAGGGGGGGGGCAGTCTCTCACCTGATTCTAATCTTTCTTCCTTCACCCAAAGCCTTGACTTAATCGCATAGCACACAGCAGTGTCAGTGCGTCCATAAGGGGTGCATGGGCGCCGCCCCCTCTCTCCTGCCACCTCTCTATCACCATAGATAGATTCATGCATCAGGCAGGGTATTTTTTGGAAGCACCTGATTAGAGCCATAGGCTCTAATAAGCGTCCAAAAAGGTGAACAGCGAGCGCCATGCTGGGCGCTCGCAGTTCACTCAGCGTTGTGCTAGGAAAGCAAATGAATATTCGCTTTCCTAACACTGAACTGCCTCTCAGCCAATCAGGTGCTCGGGTTTGTTACCTGTCACCTGATTGGCTGAAACGACAGGCACTGTGTTTGGAAGCCTCCAAGGCGTCCAATCATAGCAGAGGACGGTAAGAGAGGATGGGAGAAGAAGACATCGAGGAGTGTGGAGGACACCGCCGTGACCCGATGTCCCACCAAGACAAGGTAAGTGCCGGGCGGGGGATGCACACTGGCAGCATTTGATGGGCACAATAGCGGCAATTGATGGGCACACTGGCAGCAGTTGATGGGCACACTGGCAGCAATTGATAGGCACAGTAGCAGCAATTGATGAGCACACTGGCAGCAATTGATGGGCACAGTGGCTGCGTTTAATGGGCACAGTGGCTGCATTTGATGGCACAGTGGCTGCGTTTGATGGGCACAGTGGCTGCGTTTGATGGGCACAGTGACTGCGTTTGATGGCACAGTGGCTGCGTTTGATGGGCACAGTGGCTGCGTTTGATGGGCACAGTGACTGCGTTTGATGGCACAGTGGCTGCGTTTGATGGCACAGTGGCAGCAATTGATGGGCACAGTAGCTGCATTTGATGGGCACAGTAGCTGCGTTTGATGAGCACAGTGGCTGCAATTGATGATTTTTTTTTCAGTTTGTTTGCGCCCCCAAAAAATTTTGAGCATCAGCCACCACTGCCACACAGGGACATTAACCCAGTATGGTTTGATGTTGAGGCTGGATTGTGACCATAGCAAGTAAAGTACACACCAGCAGACTGTATAAAAAAAAACAACTGACCACTCAGGAGTAGCCACTGTACTAACTATCTGACATTAGTACAGCGATCTCCCCCGCTGAGTTACTATGCTCTGACAGGGGGACGGCCTTCCCACCAGAACACTCTAGCCAGTGCTCTCTGCCATGACCTTTTTGGTCATGCCCCTTCAACAGAAGCCGGTCAAAAAGCCAGCTTCTGTTGGATGGACTCCAGTACATACAGGCAGAATATCAGCCAGTTTCCATTGAACCGGCAAATGCCGCCCAACATTTGGCCTGTGTGTGTACTAGGCTTAACTTACATAGATCCTACAGGGGACAAGTCACAGCAGTGGAGGGAGCCCGCTGGAGCAAGGAATAAAGTAAAGCTGGGTACACACGGATTGAGATTTATCCAGTTCAACAGGGATCGCCTGAATTTCAGTTTGTGTGTAGCCCTTCCTGTTAGAGAGAAGGCGATCATTAGATCAGCTTCTCTTGAACAGGACTGCTGGAAGCCTTGTTCAATTAGTGGCTTGCAGCCAATCGGCTGCAGCACTAATAAGTGTATTCTAACAGGGTAGAGTCCCCGCTGTCAATACCTGTGCACGTGTACCAACTTAATGGATGTATTCACCTTTTAGAACATGTTACATGTTACACCAGTTTACAGAGTGTAACATGTTCTAGATGCTCCTTCTCCTTCTATGGGCCCTCACCCACACAGCCTCATCAATAATTCATAGGAGTCTGTGAATGTATAAATGACATGTCCGATCCGCCACTGCAGAAGACAGACTTGTAGTCTAATGCCGCGTACACACGGTCGGACTTTTCGGCTACAAAAGTCCGACAGCCCGTCCAACAGACTTTCAACGGACATTTGGTGGACTTTTGGCGGACTTTTGGCAGACTTGCGGCAGACTTTCTAACGAACGGACTTGCCTACATACGATCACACAAAAGTCAGACGTACACCGGACTAAAATAAGGAAGTTGATAGCCAGTAGCCAATAGCTGCCCTAGCGTGGGTTTTTGTCCGTCGGACTAGCATACAGACGAGCGGATTTCTGGGTCCGGCGTAGTTACGACATAAAGATTTGAAGCATGTTTCAAATCTAAAGTCCGTCAGATTTGCGGCTGGAAAAGTCCTCTGAAAGTCCGGGGAAGCCCACACACGATCGGATTGTCAGCCGGCTTTAGTCCGTCGGACTTTTGTAGACGAAAAGTCCGACCGTGTGTACGTGGCATTAATGAACTGCAGTACACTGATCAGCACACCTGCAGTCCATCCACACTGCCTACACTGCCTACAGCTCTGCAAATGCTGAATGCTAATCTAAGCCCAGGTTCACACTGGGCTGTGGGAGTGAAGAACTCGCACGATTTCGCTTCCGCCTGTCAGACCCGATTTCGGCCGCGATTACAGAGACATCTGTGTGGGTTTCTGCACAGATGTCAATGTAAATCGCGGGCCCAAATCGCAAAAAGTAGTACAGAATCCACTTTTGAAATTGGTGCAGCGCCGCAGATGCGGCTTCACACCGATTAGGACGGTGCAATTGCCGCCGATTTGACATGTCAAATTGCATGTCAAATCGCACCAGTGTGAACCAGGGCTTAATGAGCATTAAACCCATGCAGTATGGGGGGCCCTACTGCAAGGATGGATTTTTTTTATTATGAACAAGAATTTCAGAGAAGACACTTGGCAGCAGGAACTTAAAGGGGTTTGTGTGTATACAGTATATATATATATATATATATATATATATATATATATATATACACACACATGCATGTGTGTTTGAGCTTTGGGGTGCACACCCTAATGCAATAGGCTGCGCAAACCTATAATAGTTTAAGATTATAAATGTTTGTTGATAGAATTTCTAGCAGTACACAGAGATATCTGGTAAATGTTTGGACGTTTTCTACTTCTTATTTTGAATGGCTAGTAGAATACTTCAGTTTGGCGCTATCAAGTAGGACATGAAATGCAAGTAGTAACTCCTCTTTTGTTTAACTGGCACCATCTTGTGGCTATTTTTGCTAACTGCAACTAACAATATCGATCTTTCCTTATATTAGATTTCTGTGTTCCTGTGCACAGCAGAACTCTAAAACTGGATGGCTATTTTTTTGTTCAACCAGCGTTCTGACAACAGATTCCTCCATTCACTCAAGTAAGGTGGATAAAGGAATCCCACCTACCAGAAAATTGTATTCTGACAGCAGGACCCACACCTATCAGCGGCTGCAACCAATTGGCAGCAGATGGTGATCAAGAAACATTTTCCAAAGTGCCCCTTTGACAGAAGCCGATCGAATCTGATCACACTTTGTCTGATCCCTGCTTAACCAGACATATTTTGATCTTTATATGCATAGCTCCCAGCTATCCCTGATTTCGAGGGACTGTCCCGGATTTCCCAGTGATAAACCTTCCATCCAATTGCTAAATTGCTGCATTTGTAAATGTCAAAAGCCAGTATAAAGTTATAGTAGTGGTAAAAAAATAGTACTTATGGGTATAAATAATATTTTTTTTGTATAATTCTCTTTTAAGGTGTGTCCTATGCCTACATACTTTTGCTAATAGATGTTTCTTGTTCTTATCTCAGAATGTTGGGAGGAACGGTATATGGCCAGCTTTAGTGGTAGAGGGAAGATCAGCACTCTGAACCAATCAAATCTACAAATTTGCACAAGGCTAACAATTAACAGTCTGGTCACTACAGACCACTATAGCAAAAATTATTGCATTTTGTATGTAGTTAATATCTGTAATAATAGTATTCAGGGTTCATTTAGTCTTCAGGCATATTAGCACAAAAAATGCCGCTTTAAGGGGTATCTGCCATTTTGTTTTATGCATCTGAATGCAGCTGCGTGTTAGCTAATGTGTCCATGCACATGCAGGTGTTTATATATACTGTATATGCATATTTGCACACAGTATTCAGTGGTGTAAAAAAATGCTGCAATCATGCATTTCCAGAGCATAAATGAATTTTAATGTCTAGAATAACTGAATATTGTAGCCAACAAAATGAACAGAAGTTTGTGTACCCTCTAAAAGTCTGCAAGTGACAGGGTTCCCCACTGCTGCACAGACAGGCACATGCATTTCCAACTTGCATCCAGACACACTAAACAGTCCTTGAGCCTTGTTTTTGTTGTTTTATTAAGGGATAATAACTTGGATGGGGATAGGAATTATGGGATGCTCAACTTGAAAGTGACAAAACCAGGGACAACTTCCTCCCTATATACAACTCCAATTTTTCTACACAGCTTCAATTGATTCCTCTCTTTAGCTCCAATTGATTCCTCTGTACAGGCTAACAGTTTCTGTTAGACTAGCAACAGCCCCTTACAGGCTAGTAACTTTCAGTCCCTCTAGAAAGTAGCACAATGTGGTGTGAACTGCATCCTGGAGCACCTCCACTCTCTTGCAGACACTGGTCCCAGCTCTACCCCTGCAGGAAAATGCTAGCCCACCTGGCTTCCTCTTTACCAGCCCACCTGGCTTCTCCTCACCAGTCTACCCGACTGAAACTCTGGAATTCTCCCAGGACAAGGCTATAGAAGACTTAAGCACACCGCTGCATAGCTCCCAACTGTCCCTGATTTGGAGCAATGTCCCTCTGTCCCTCTTTCCTCCTCGCTTGTCCCTCATTTTGATCTGATCTATATAGTTGTACATAAAATGCACTTTTTATCTTTCAAAAAATGTTTCCCAGTGCTAAACCTTTCATCCAATTTCTAAACTGCAGCATTTGTAAATGTCAAAAGCCAATATAAAGCCTCCTACCAACTTCTCCTGTGGCAGGATTGTTCCAGGCCAGCCACATGAGCCCCAGCCCGAGGCATAGCACCCCCCCCCCCAGAGTAAGGGCTTCGCCTCCAGGGCCAACGACAGTCTCTCTCAGCACTGCATCTCCGTATTCCACCGATCACCGATGCCCCTGCCAGCATGATTCATGTCTGTATAAGGGCTCACTTAGTCTCCTGCCAGGGGCCCACTTCCTGGGGATTGGCTAAGGGCCCCTAAATATGCAGAACAGCCCCTCCTAGCCTTCACCCTTCAGCTTCCATTGCATTCTCCAACAGTCTAAAACCAGGGGGAAGCACTCAAGAGCTATCTGAACTCTGAACCCTGACCCAATTACAGACTCAAAGAGTTTACACATGAGTCAGAAATATAGTTGACCAACGTGTATGTTAGTAGCACACTAAAGGTTGCTACACTCACCCCCCCCCCCCCCAAAAAAAAATATTTACAAAATTGGCTCCTGAGCCCAAAAATGGGGAGGGGAAATAGGAACAAACTTAGAAAAGGGCTTTGTACAAATAAATAAATGGTATCAAAAATAGAATGCATACATTTTTCCAAAACCATACACATAACATATATACATTAGGGATGAGTTCGATGTTTGAACAATATGAGGAGCGCTGCGAAATGCCCCATTCAAGTGCCGCGGACACTAATACAGTGATCAGAAAAAAGATCTGTACACTGTACTAATGGCACTGTGATAGGGAGTGAAAGGGTCAACTGGGGGGGCGATCAGAGGGTTAAAACTTTACTAGGGAATATATGGTGGGACCCTGACGCTATATAAGACTGATGCTGACGCTAACTAGAGTCACCGGTGACACTAATACAGTGATCAGAAACAGTGGTGCGCAATTTTTTTTTTTTTTTGGGGGGGGGCAAACAAATTGAGAAATACAGAAAAAAAACATCAATTGCAGCCACTGTGCCATCAAATGCAGCCACTGTGCCATGAAACGCAGCCACTCTGCCCATCAATTGCAGCCACTGTGCCCACCAATTGCAGCCACTGTGCCCACCAATTGCAGCCACTGTGCCCATCACAGGCTGCCACTGTGCCATCAAATGCTGCCACTGTGTCCATGAAATGCTGCCACTGTGCCCATCAAATGCTGCCACTGTGCCCATCAAATGCTGCCACTGTGCCCATCAAACGCTGCCACTGTGCCATCTAAAGCTGCCACTGTGCCATCTAAAGCTGCCACTGTGCCATCAAATGCTGCCACTGTGCCATCAAACGCTGCCACTGTGCCATCAAACACTGCCACTGTGCCCATCAAACTCTGCCACTGTGACCATCAAACCCTGCCACTGTGCCCATCAAAAGCAGCCACTGTGCCCATCAAACGCAGCCACTGTGCCATCAAACGCTCCCACTGTGTCCATCAAACACAGCCACTGTGCCATCAAATGCTGCCACTGTGCCCATTGAATGCTGCCACTCTGCCCATCGAATGCTGTAACTGTGCCCATCCAATGCTGCCACTGTGCCATCCAATGCCGCCACTGTGACCCCCCTCCACCTGCTCCCCATCTGCCCAGCACTTACCCTGTCTCAATGGGGCAGTGGGTGGCGGCGGTGAGCGGTGTCCTCTGAGCGGTGGTCTCCATTAGTCTCCTCCCGTCCTCTCCCATCAGGCATCCAATCACAGTGCCTGTTGTTTCAGCCAATCAGGTGATGGGAAACAGACCCGAGCACCTGATTGGTGGAGAGACGGTTCAGTGTTAGGACAGCGAATATTCATTCACTGTTCTAACACACCTGGGTGAACTGCGAGTGCCAAGAATGGCGCTTGCAGGTCACCTTTTTTGATGCCTATTAGAGCCTATGGCTCTAATCAGGTGCTTCAAAAACACCCCCCGCCGCTGTAATTCAGGTGCCTGGTGCCCGAAGAGGGGCTGGGCACCTGAATAGGGGGTGGCAGCAGCGGCCGTGGATAGATTCATGCTATGCATGAATCTATTCATTGGTCATATAGGGGATGGATGGAGAGAGGGGGCGGCGCCCGTGCGCCCGTATGGATGCACCACCCCTGATCAGAAAAAAGATCACTGTACTAATGACACTGTGACAGGGAGTAAAAGGGTTAACTGGGGGTGATCAGGGGGTTAAAAACATTGTTAGGGAATATATGGCGGGTACCCTGAATCTATCTGGGACTGCCGCTAACTGCCGCTAACGCTATTTAGCGTCACAAGTGACACCAATGCAGTGATCAGTAAAAAATCTGTACACTGTACTATGTGACACTGTGGCAGGGAGTGAAAAGGTTAACTGGGGGGGGGTCAATCAGGGGGTTAAATGTGTGTACTGGTGTCAGTGTAGTGCTTTACTCAGGATAGATGCTCTCTCCTCTCTAGGGTCGTCACCTTTTCTTCAAGTCAAACCCGAACACTTTAGCGGCGCACCGCAATTTTTTTTATAGTATAAACTATACATATATTTTGCTATTAAATAACATTTCTAATCATAAGAAGTTAATAACAAGAGTCCCCATTTACATCTGAATCCGCAGAGTTCCCCTTTTAGATTCCTCCCACCTTTTTGAGATGGGAATAAGGGACACCTATCATCAAAAGTATGGAGGCATAGGACACACCCCTTGCCACGCCCCCTTAAAGGAGAATTGTACAAAAAAACAAGATTGGTTAAACCCACAAGTGCTTTTTTTTACCACAACTATTCCTTTATATTAGCTTTTGGAATTTAAAAATGCAGCAATTTAGAAATCAGATGAAAGGTTTAGAACTGAAAAACACTTTTTGATAGATAAAAAGTGCATTTGATATACAACTATATAGATCAGATCAAAATGAGGGACAAATGAGGAGGAAAGAGGGACAGAGGGACATTTCTCCAAATAAGGGACAGTCCCTCGAAATCAGGGACAGTTGGGAGAGTTGGGAGCTATGGTTTTACATCTGAACTCGCAGAGTTCCCTTTCACTGTAAGGGGGGACTCTGCAGACTCTGATGTAAGGGAAAACTCTGGGGCCTCTAACATAAGGGATGCTCTGGGAACCCTGATTTAAGGGGGGACATTGAGAACTCTGATGTATGGAGAGGACTCTGATGTAAGGGGGAACACTGTGGCCTCTGGTGTAAACGGGAACTCTGATGTAAGGGGTGCTCTAAAAACCCTGATATACCTTAGTGTACTTACAAAGAATGCAGGATAGAGAAGTAACAGACAGGGATGGATTGTAAGCTCACTCACCCCTTGGCAGTCAGCACCTCTCATCCAGATGTATCTGAGGCTGCTGGACTTCAAATTTGCAGCCCCAACTTTCCTTTTCTGAGGCACAGTGCTGGGGACTGGAGTGTGGGCAGACACAGATTGGTAGGGGTGGGGGGAAGAGGAGCAGATCGAGCCCTCTTTCCTCTCCCGTCTGTGTGTGTTTGGGGGGGGGATTGTTAGTGTTGGCTTTGGGCAGTGTGATAGAGAGTGTAACACACTCTAAGCTTAAACAACTGCAGCCAGCAACCCTGTTGGGAAGCCATAGTCCAGTCTAAATAATGTGTCCGGGTTTCAGTAAGTCTGAAACCCGGACACATTATTATTATTATTAATAAACAGGATTTATATAGCGCCAACAGTTTACGCAGTGCTTTACAACATGAGGGCAGACAGTACACTTATAATACAAATCAATACAGGAGGAATCAGAGGGCCCTGCTCGTTAGAGCCTACAATCTAGGAGGGAGGGTCAAGTGAAAACAAAAGGTAATAACTGTGGGGGATGAGCTGATGGAGAGAATTAAAAAAACAGTTGCTAGGTGTGGGTAGGGTAGGCTTCTCTGAAGAGAAGGGTTTTCAGGGATCGTCTAAAAGCTAATAGAGTAGGAGATAAGAGGACAGATTGGGGTAAGGCATTCCATAGGATTGGAGAGGCTTTGGAAAAGTCCTGGAGGCGAGCATGGGAGGAGGTGATGAGGGAGCTAGAGAGGAGGAGGTCTTGAGAGGAACGAAGAGAACAAGTAGGTTGGTATTTAGAGACTAGGCTAGTGATGTAGCTGGGGGCTAAATTGTGGATGGCTTTGTACGTAGTTGTTAGTATTTTGAATTGAATTCTTTGGCCGACCGGAAGTCAGTGGAGGGATTGACAGAGAGGGGTAGCAGAGACAGAGCGATTGGTAAGGTGGATGAGTCTGGCAGCAGCATTTATAATGGATTGAAGAGGTGATAGACTATGTAGAGGTAAGCCAATGAGATGGGAGTTGCAGTAGTCGAGGTGAGAGATGACCAGTGAGTGAATTAAGAGCTTTGTTGTGTCATTGGTTAGAAAGGGGCGTATTTTGGAGATGTTGCTGAGGTTGAGGCGGCAGGATTTAAACAGTGATTGGACGTGGTACTTGAAGGAAAGTTTAGAGTCCAGGACGACATCTAGAACCTTGGCATGTGGGGATGGGCTTATAGTTGTGCCATCGATTTTGACAGAGAGATCAGGGGAAGGGGCATATGTGGGAGGAAAAATGATAAGTTCTGTATAAGTTCACATTATTCCAAACCCGAACTGTCCAGGTGAATCTTGGACAGGTGGCAACCCTACTCCTCTCACCCTGGAGAGGAGATTGCATCATTTCCTGTGCCTGTGTTTACATTACACTGGCACACCACATTCTGCCGTTCGTCAGAACCAATCAGCAGGTCCAGGCCATAATCATTGGCCTGGACCTGATGACTGATCAGTTCTGCATGAAATCCCCTAGCCGCTCGCGTAAATCACATACAGGAACGTGATTTTATGCAGCCGGGCCGCCCTGCTGCAGTATATGTACACGGGGCGGTCCGGAAGTGGTTAATCAACATTGACTATTTTTAATCCTTATGCTGCTAGCATTAATAAATAGAAAGGTATATTCAATTTACTTGTTTTAAACTTTTATTATACATTTCTTTAGTTACTTCCTAGTCACCATGCCTAGGCAAATTATGTCATACATCCCAGGAGTCTTCAGAAGAGGAGGAGGAGTTTCTCAGCTAAGCACACCTTCCTGCCTGCATAGCTAAGCTAAGCACAGATACATTTCGGGAAGTAAGTGCTAAATGAATCCTCTGCCCTTACTCAAGATGGCCATGGCCAGATATGCTAACCTGTTTCCCCGAAAATAAGACCTAGCGTGATTGTCAGTGATTGCTGCAATACTAGCCCTACCCCAAAAATAAGCCCTACCCTGTTTCCCCCAAAATAAGCCCTACCCTGAAAATAAGACCTACAAGGACTTTAACTAGGGCTTATTTGGGGGGTAGGGCTTATAATGCAGCCATCACCGACAATCACGCTAGGTCCTATTTTCGGAGAAACAGGGTAGGGGGGTGTTTTTCAAAGTGATTTCTTTAGCAAAATAAAGCATGAAGACATGGCTGGAGTTTGCTTTGTATAATAAAAATAAAGTAAATAGCGTTTTTGGTGTTCAGATGCAATGTAGTTCCACGGAAAAATTGTTCAATAAAATAGTTGGAAACTGTTGAGAAAACAAGACTTCGGTCGGGTGTATGTAATGTACAGGGCAGCTTAAATTAAGACTATGTAACACACAACATAGCATATAGAGTGCAGTTGTCACAGAATGTAACATGCAACTGTAGCACCCTCTACCAGAAGATAGGTGCTAGTAAGGGTTGTTTTACTAGATTTGTTCAGCACAGGCAAATTTAGGCAGGACTATGCTGCAAGCTAGGCCTGTCTGTTTTGATCTGGGGGCTGGGAGTGGTTAGATAGCAGTGGGTGTGACCACCTGGCTTCAGTTCTGAGGCGCCTCCCCTGTTTCCAGGGATGATGTTCTGGAAGAGGAGGCTGGGCCTAGAGCTGAAGTGGCAGGCAGCACATGTGGGAGCTCTGACCAATCCCTAACTGGCATTGGCAGGGGGTGGGCCTCCTATATATGCTGAGGTCACATGCTGCTGGGGAGGAGTAGTTGACTGGGTGACGTGAGGAATGGAGTGCTATACAGCCTCAGAAGCACACCCCCATCTGGGGTGGGGGTGTGGGATTGAAGAAGGAGGCCCCAGAAGAACTGTGAGGGAACATTGCCTTTACACAGTCACTGGCAATGTCTCTGTCACCACACGGTTGGTGGCAGGGAACTCTTGAAGCAGAGGGGCAGGAGAATCTGTCGGAGCGCATGGTCCGGGAAAGTTCCTCATCAAGGACTCAGGGCTGGAAGGTTGGAAGGTCGGTGAGTGTTACCGCATTGGATGACTGGAGGATGTGCCAGGGATTCTGTAAGGGAATTCTGCTTCTACACGGTCACTAGCAGAGTCTTTATTATGCACACGGTGGATGGTAAAGAGTCCTGGATCAGAGAAGAGACTGTGGGGATGTGTGTGTCAAATCAGTGTGACCGGGGAACACATAATTTGCAAGTTGGACTGGCTGGGAACAGTAGTCCATTTCCTAAAACATAGACTTTAACCTACTAGGCCTCCGGAGAGAGGTTCTGCAGGCCTCAGGCCTATTAGCAGCGAGTCACCAAAGCCAGTAGAGGGGCTTATTCAGAGTGAGTTCTTCATACCCATTAGAAGAGGATGTGTTATACCTTAAATGTAATTACAAGTTGTGCAGGAGGAAACAAACTGTGCAAGGAGAAGCAAATTTGGCCAGGTGGTGAAGAGAGCTAAGACCATTACTTTTACACGGTCAAAAGTGATGTTTCTGTCCCTCACACAGTGATGGATGGAGAACTCTTAGTAACAGCAGTCTGCATGGAGATGCAGGGAGCAATAGTCTGCATAGGAGATGCAGAGGGAGTAACAGTCTGCAGGGAGCTGCAGGAGAAGGTTTCTACTTAGTCAAGTGTTCACATTCAATCTTCAGGCTCTAAATATGATCAAAGTATATTGAAACCTGTAAATATGATGGCAATGATTAATTCTATGGGCATCCCATATCCCAAACCCTATCCAAGTTGTACCCCCCAATAAAACAACGGAAACAAAGCTTGCAAATGACTGTTCATTGTCTCTGGAAAGGATTCATGAAGTCTGGCAGTGGGGTGATTTGGCGGATTGTTTGTCAGTAGTGCTAACACCATGGCTACACAACAAAGCGTTAGAGTAGGATCACCCACATGACAACCTAAGCGGGAGCCCTGGGCTTGGCAGGGGTCCAGGTCCCTGACTGCCATGATCATAGTCTGTACTAAATTCTAATGAACAAATGTGCATACTGAACTTATCAAAAATGTGTAGAGACATGTGTATGCTACCAGATGTTTAACCTTGTGTTTTCCCTAGGTAGTTAATATACATCATTATGAGTTTTTTGAAGTTGTAAATTTTTGTCAAATTTTTTTTTGTAAATGAAGAAATGAAATAAACAAAAAATGTTAACAATGTATTTTTTACATACTGCGATGAGTGCAGCACAGCATCATCATATGACTAGTGTGGGGGTCATCAGGGATACTGACTGGTGACAATATTTAAAATGAATAAATAAATACATTTATCTGCCGAGTGATAGTTGCCTTGGCCAATTGTTAGGAGGTCAATTGATTTCACCCTAATTCTGAAATTGATGCACTTTTCTCTTCTGTCACTAGATGGCCAGGTATCTGGTGGCATTAGATAAGACAAGGGCATTGCAAGGACAGAGTAGGAATGAATGGGTTATCTTAGCCAACGGGCAGGGATTTTCTTGGGTCCCTTGGCCTGCTGGGAGAGCCTATTTATTTCAGTGAAGTCAGGTGATCGGGGTTATGTGCCACCTGGATGGCTGCCTGGGTGGACGTGTGTTGTAATGCTCCGGGCTGCTAGGCCATAAGCCTTGGGCCTATCCCGGGGACATCTGGCTGCTAAGCTGTCTGAGGGCCTATCCAGAAGCAAGAGAGCAGCGTAGGGTTGGGACTGCGGCTTGCAGTCCAACCAGAAGTAGTGGTTCCGTCGGCCAGGGAACCAGTTGTGGACAGAGGTAGAAGGAAAGCTGTTGCCACTAAGGAACCATCCACCTTGCTACCCGGAGACCACTGTAAGTAAGCTGAGGCCAGTACCAGAGCAGACTTCTTGCCAGCCGGGGACGGTGAAGAAGTGGGAAAACTTCAACAAGTGCCAAGTCAGGGACCCAGCGGACAGCAGAGGTGATGCTTGGGGAGTGCCAAGCCAGGGACCTAACATGTCAGTAAGGGTGAAGCTTGAGGAGTATCTATGAGTGCCAAGCCAGGAACCTAGCGGAGAAGCGGGGGTGATGCTTGAGGAAGATATTGAGTGCTAAATTGGAAGAGCTCTGGGGATCCAGTGGATAAGTAAGTCTAGTGAAAGACTGAGGGCTCAGTGGAAGTGAAGTTCTATAATAGGAGGTTGTAGAAGAAGTGAAAGAGTTCATTGCAACCTGTTAGAAACGGTTTCAAGATTGTTACCTGGGAGACAGCGTTCCTACTCATGCAGATGTGGTGTCTGGTTAGATACCTTTCCCTGCATGGCTGTCTGCCTATAGAAGTCTCAGAGTCTGCCAATTACATTGCATCTACCTAAGGGTGTCCTGGCCCCAACCCTCTCTCCCACAGTTCTGTTTAAAAGACAATAAATCTCTTTGCATTCAAGAAGTGTCTGGCGCCCATCAATCTACTTTGTAACCCACTCTACACAGAAGGATGTTGGCTGTCCCTAACCCTGGAGGTCACCATTAAGCCTCAGGGGCCCGAGACTTGGCTACATTTGGCGCCCAACTTGGGGCAAAGGCAGTATCCCTGCAGCAGTTGCCCATGGCAACTGACTACAGCTACATCGGGATTTCGTCTGGCTCTGTGGGAAAGTGGCAAGTAACATCTCTACTTCTTATAGACTGTTATTATGCATTTCGACAATGTGGGGAAGAATCAGCAAGTCTCATTGCTCATGGAAGTGTACCAGCCTGGTCTTTTGACACTTCCCGCCAGCGCTGCTAGGGTAAAAACAGACCCCATAACAGATTTGACATGCTCCAGAAGGAAAAAGGTGGGCTCTGAAGTTTCCAGAAAGTATCTGCACCAATCCGTTGGCAGGGGAAGGAGTCCCCGCTCTGCAGAGGAGGATAAGGAAGTGCTGCCACGTATGCCTGGTTGTGGGTTGGAGAAGATGGCGCAGTTTGGAAGTGCAATGGCGGATTGGAAGATGTATGCTCCGGGTGTTGGCTTTGGTCTGAGCGAGTCAAAAAAGGTTCTGACTGATACCGAAGTGCGGTATACACCTAAGGGTAGTCTTGCCCTGTACATGGCTGGAGGCTATGAGGCTTTGGGACAGATCTGCGGGAAGTGTTCTGGTTTGTCCATACATCTGAGGACTTGGATTGTCAGTAGTCGATTGGCTGGCTCGAGGTAGTCTCACCAGCCCAACCTCCACGGATACTGCAGGCAGAGTGGGACAAGATTGTCTCTATGCTGGCTGGGAGTGATATCAAGAAAGAAATAAAAATAAAAAACTAAATGACCAAAACACACCCTGAAGAGTAAACTACATAATGATTTATTTGCTATAAAGAGCTAAACACAAAAAATGTGTACACAACCACCCCTAAAAGATAGATATGGTGGGGATACCGAAGGCAATGGATCCCACCAAACTATCTATACCCTCCCTGTAAACAGTGAATATGTGCCCACATGGATGAGCTAGGAAGCTCGCAATGGAGGGAACCCTCCCTTCCCCAATATACAGCACTCCCCTAGAGCACCTGTAATACCCCCTGCTACCTGAAAATACAGGCTGAACTATGCAATTCCTGAAGGGACAGCGTGATAATGCTAATGCAGTAAATGTTCACGCTGTTCCCAAGCGCGAATAGCTCAGTGGCTAGCCATAGTACCTGCAGTCCGTCAGTCAGTCAAAGGATGAAATGGATAATAGAAAATTGGGAACGAAGTGGGCAAAAAACGATATGAGGACAAAAATGATAGTTCAATACTGTGATGTAGGAGAAAACAGGGAGAGCTGATTCCGCCTGGTAAGAGTTAATTTATCCTGAGATGTGGATCAATCCCAAGTTCTCATCCTGTGTTGCATTTAGCAAAGGTATGTGAATTGTCCAACATAGTTGATTCGCCACTGGATATAAAGAAGATGTACTGCCACACAGGTGGGGACATATAAATAAGTGGATATGCGGTGTAACCATCTGCCGAGGAGTCTACGATAAGACAATGTATCCTCAAGGCTGAATGAATGCTATATGAGGACACAAATTCAATAACCAATTGATTGCTGTAAGTCCTCCTTATATTATAGCAAGCAGATGTGCAGAAAAAGTATATAAAAGCCAGGGTTACTCACTGATGGTTGATAATATGGATATCCTTCCAAGGTTGTCGATCAATGAACGGCCTTGGTGCATGTCTGTGTGGTATTTATATCCAAATGATGTTCCAGTGCGTCCATATTAGAAGCAAAGCATAGGTACCTCTTCATCTGAAATGCTTAGCTGATCAGCAGAGCTATATTCCATTCCATTACACCTGCTGCTGGTTCTATCCATGGCGATTTGTTTGAAAAAAGCTGGATTAAATTTGTTTCCAAATGAAATGGTCTGGTAGCAGGTCAGTGCCCCGATTTCCATATGTCAGTGTAGGCTGAGGGGGGGTGTATAGCGGGGATGCGCTCCCAGCATAGAACAGCTTACATGTTTCATTCCCTTAATTCATGGCACTTCTTCAGAGCTTGTTTTGGCTGGGAGTGATATCAAGCTGCTCCTTCTGTCTTGACGGCTGCCCCAGGACCCAGCGCTTCGATCGCTCCTCGAGGCCGCGGTCGGGCCCACCTGCTCGCTTTGATGTCGGAGTACTGAGGAAAAGGGTACCGGAGTTGGGTAAGCCTGAAAGGGGTGAAAGCAGTGTGCCAGTAGTGGAGGTGATACCTGTAGCCATTAAGGGAGGCAACACGATTGTGCCGGCTAAAGCCAGTTCCAAGCGCAACTATCTCCCGGCCTAAGAATGCTCCACCATTTCCGTTTCGGACATCCCCTATGACGGGATCTCTGAACTGTTTTCAGACACTTTTTCCTGGACTGGAAAGGGGAGTGAGAGTGAAGAGGAGCAGTTGTGTGACTTGGAAGAGGATGAAGTTCCTCTGGGGCCTAATACAAGTGTAAAGATAGAACTGCCTGCCAATACCGCACCAGCTGTGTGTATTACTGAAACTTTTGAAGAGGGTCATTGGGACCATTGGGTCCCTAAAGTGACTAAGCAGTCAGAGGTAACCAAATTTGATTGCAAACCCGATACTGTTGCGGGATACCTGGTACGGCGTGCTCCAGCCATGCGGGTTCTGTCTGGGTATGGAGACCCTAAGACCCTGCCCAGGCTGTCCACCATACAGCACATCATCATTAAGGAAGTGGCTGAGGAGTACGGATATGTGTGTCCTTATATACCGGCTCATTTAGAGGAAGAGATCCTGTATAAAGAAACCCAATAGGTAGACGAAGCAGTGCAAAGTTTCCTCGGAATCCCTTTGCGGGTGGACTATCCAAAGCTGTCACCTAAGATAGCTGAAAAGTATATTTCAGTGCTACACACCTGGGGCTATGGTTGCAAAATCAACTTAGACTGTGTGATCATCCGTAGGCCAAACAAGAAGGATATTTAACACTTTATTACTACGGTAAATGCCAAAGGAGAGGCCTTGAAGTTATCTGATCCTGGATAATACTGGTAGAAGATGTCAAATTGTGGTTCACTGACCCCATGTGGATTACAAATGTGTGCTTTGTGGAGTTAGGACTCTATGCTAGAAAGCCACTCTAACTTCATACAGAAAATTGTTGCTAGTGGAGAACATTCCTGTTAGCTGTATTGCTGAGACTGTGCTGGACTGAATATTCCGGGCAGATACAGGGAGTGCCCACTTGAGTCGCCCTGGCTAGTGCTGCATAATTGCCAGTGCGTCTGCCTCTGAAAAGTAACCTGTTGAGATGACATTCAACATGTTTGTTCTTCAACCAATGAGGAACTCTTTCTCAGTGCCCGGCTGTTGTGTGGACAGACTGAGATTACCATGGCAAGGGAACCTGTGTTCAAAACTGGGGTCCCTTGCACCATGGCCTGGCTGCTTGTTGCCTGATTGCAGCTGTGCCTCCTGTCCCTTGGGGTTGTCCCTGAGAAGAGGGGAGACTGCTGGGAAATATGATTCTACCCCAAGTGAAAAAAAAATAAAAATTCTTGATGGTCTGTGAAACGTCAAGGACACTGGGGTGCTTAGCTAATTAGCTAAAATGAGCTGTGGCAAAGGGGAAATTCTCACCTTACGTTTGAATGATGGACTGTTCAATGTACCAGGATTGTTTCCTATGCTGGTCACCAGGTGGCATGAGTAGTGCCAACCTGAGTGAGCCTTTATTCATATTATGTGTATATCTCATAGAACATGTTAAGGAAAGTTTCTGTAGACTAGTTGTGGAAGGGGGTGACATCTTCGGACGAGGATGGGGCCCACTTTAAAGCGGAGTTCCACACAAAAATGGAACTTCCACTTTTCGGAACCCTCCCCCCCTCCGGTGTCACATTTGGCACCTTTCAGGCGGGAGGGGGGGTGCAGATACCTGTCTAAGACAGGTATTTGCACCCACTTCCGGCATAGACTCCCATGGGAGTCTATGCCTCTTCCTGTCAGTCCGCGCTGTCTCCTGGGAAACACACAGCTCCCAGGAGATAGCAGGGACCAGTTACCATGCGCAGCGCGACTCGCGCATGCGCAGTAGGGAACCGGGAAGTGAAGCCGCAACGCTTTACTTCCTGATTCCCTCACCTAGGATGGCGGCGGCAGCTGCTGAGAACCGAGCGGGTTCTCGGCGTCGCCTGCCGACATCGCTGGACCCTGGGACAGGTAAGTGGCCATGTATTAAAAGTCAGCAGCTGCAGTATTTGTAGCTGCTGGCTTTTAATATTTTATTTTTTTGGCGGTTTAGGTGGACCCCCGCTTTAATTTACATGTGTGTAGTTTAGACATATTATAAGGTGTATTTACACTGCTGTGCTGTTCTCGGCTGAGGACAAATAGCAACTTCTTAAGGTTCACCTATGTATATATTGCACTTTGTTATTATAGGGATATAATGTGTTTGCATTGCTGTTTATTTTCTCTTTCAGGTGTTCCTGCACCATTGCATCTTCCTTGGACAAGGAGAGACAGTGACCTGACATGGATAATAATGCTAATGCTAACTATTCATGCCCTTTACTACTGTATATATTAGATAGATAGTTAGGATATAAGGCTACTGTTCATATTTTTTTCCCTCAACCATTTGGGTGGTACGCCACACGTAAATTTTATATAATGTCTAATATTTATCTGCCCTGTGTGAACTATTATTCGCTTATGTATATGTTATACATGTTTACTCCATGTAGTACGCCACGTGTATTGTTTGTTATTTTAATTCCTTTCCTGTTTCCCCACCCATCCCAGTTTTTGCCAGGACATTCTCTCTCATGCTTGGGAGCTCAAATTATTTTTCTGCAAACTTAGAGACGTGGTTTTTGTAGGCAGGGGGAGGAGGTAGCACCCTGATGTTTAGGCAGGGTGGCTATTAAATTTATCTGCTAAGTGATAGTTGCCTTGGCCAATTGATAGGAGGTCAATTGATTTTACCTTAATTCTGGAATTGCTGCACTTCTCTCTTCTGTCACTAGATGGCCAGGAATCTTGTGGCATTAGATAAGACAAGGGCATTGCAAGGACAGATTGAGAATGAATAGATTGTCTCAGCCAATGGGCAGGGATTTTCTTGGGTCCCTTGACCTGCTGGGAGAGCCTGTTTATTTGGGTGGAGTCAGGTGATTGAGGTTCTGTGCCAGGAAACTAGTTGTGGTCGGAGGTAGAAGGAAAGCTGTTGCCACTAAAGGGACCATCCACCTTGCTACCGGAGACCACTGTGAGTAAGCTGAGGCCAGTTCCAGAGCAGACTTCTCGCCAGCCAGGGACGGTGAAGAAGTGGGAAAATTTTAGCAAGTGCCAAGTCAGGGACCCAGTGGGACAGCAGAGGTGACGCTTGTGGAGTGCCAAGCCAGGGACCTAACGTGTCAGCAAGGGTGAAGCTTGAGGAGTATCTGTGAGTGCCAAGCCAGGGAGCCAGCGGTGAAGCGGAGGTGACGCTTGAGGAAGGCAGTGAGTGCTAAATTGGAAGAGCTCAGGGGATCCAGTGGCAGTGGATCAGAAAGTCTAGTGAAAGACTGAGGGCTCAGTGGAAGTGAAGTTCTACAATAGGAGATTTTGTAGAAGTCAAAGAGTTCATTGCAACCTTTTAAAAACTGTTACAAGACTGTTGCCATAGGAGACAGCGTTCCTACTCTGGCTAGATACCTTTTCCTGCATGGCTGTCTTCCTATAGAAGTCTCAGAGTCTGCCAATTAACATTACATCTACCTAAGGGTGTCCTGGCCCCAACCCTCTCTCCCACAGTTCTGTTTAAGAGACAATAAATCTCTTTGCATTCAAGAAGTGTCTGGCGCCCATCAATCTACTTTGCATTACACCCACCATGCCTTGCAACCCACTTTTTTTATTCTTTTTTTTAAGGGGGGGGGGGATCAGGGATATTTTTTCTTTTACACTGTTATTGCTTATACAGTGATGATCGCTGTATAACCAATAATGTTAGGGTTAACCATTTGTGAACAGCTTGCTTTTGGATGTGATCTGTGATTGGCTACAGCTATTCACATGGTACAGGTCGCCAGGTACCATGCGCAGGGCCGCCATCGGGGGGGTTACAGCCCATGCACCTGTAAGGGGCCCGAGCATCTGGACGGGCCCAGTCAGATGAAAGCAGGCAGGGTTGAGTGCAAGAGAGCTCCATAGCTGCACTGCCTTTCTGTATGCTGCTCTGTATCATTGAGCTGACATCGGACTCTTTGCTGCCACTTCTGGCAAATTTCTGCATGTGCAGTCCTCGTGTGTGCTGCACAAGAGCTGGAACCAGGAAGGAACACCACCTTACAAGTAAGGGCTGTTGTACGTGTGTCTGTGTACATGTGTGTGTGTCTGTGTACATGAGTGTGTGTGTACTTGTGTGTGTGTGTCTGTGTACATGTGTGTGTGTCTCTGTGTACGTGTGTGTGTGTGTGTATGTGTACATGTGTGTGTGTGTGTGTGTGTGTGTCTGTATACATGTGTGTGTGTGTCCGTATACATGTGTGTGTGTGTGTGTCTGTGTACATGTGTGTGTGGGTCTGTGTACATGTGTGTGTGTGTGTGTCTGTGTACGTGTGTGTGTACATGTGTGTGTGTCTGTCTGTGTGTGTGTCTGTGTGTGTGTCTGTGTACGTGTGTGTCTGTGTACATGTGTGTGTGTGTGTGTGTGTGTATGTCTGTGTACCTGTGTGTGTGTGTCTGCGTATATGTCTGTGTACGTGTGTGTGTGTGTGTGTGGGGACTTAAACCATACAGGTGTAAGGGGGGCTGCGAGCGCACATGTGTGAGGGGGGTTGCGGGAGTACATCTGTGAGGGGGGCTGCGAGTGTACATCTGTGAGAAGGGGCTGAGAACATACAGGTTTGAGGGGGGCTGAGAATGTACAGGTTTGAGGGGGGCTGAGAGCATACAGGTGTGAGGGGGCTGAGAGCGTACAGGTGTGAGGGGGCTGAGAATGTATAGATGTAAGGGGGACTGAGAGCTTACAGGGGTGAGGGGGGCTGAGAGCGTAAAGGTGTGAGGGGGTCTGAGAGTGTACAGGTGTGAGGGGGCTGAGAATGTACAGGTGTGAGGGGGGCTGAGAGCTTACAGGGAAGAGGGGGGCTGAGAGTGTAAAGGTGTGAGGGGGTCTGAAAGTGTATAGATGTGAGGGGGCTAAGAATGTACAGGTGTAAGGGGGGCTGAGAGCGTACAGGTGTGAGGGGGTCTGAGAGTGTACAGGTGTGAAGGAGGCTGAGAGCGTAAAAGGTGTGAGGGGGGGCTGCGAGCTTACAGGTGTGAGGGGGGGCTGCGAGCTTACAGGTGTGAGGGGGGCTGTGAGCGTACAGGTGTGAGGGGGGCTGCAAGCTTACAGGTGTGAGGGGGGGCTGCAAGCTTATAGGTGTGAGGGAGCTGAGAGCTTGCAGGTGTGAGGGGGGCTGAGAACATACAGGTTTGAGGGGGGCTGGGAGCGTACAGCTGCTGGATTGGGATGTCTCTTTTGGGCAAAATATAATTTCCTAGTGTTAAACCTTGAAAGCACTGATGACTTATAATACATGGTGCATTTTCATATATGACGTTGTATGAGTGTTAAAATAAAATTGTGTGCACTGAAGGACTTGGTGGGATAGCTGGGGGGGGAGCCAGTGGGCAGGCCCTGGGGAATGTTGGTGGCCAGGCCCAGGGGTGGGGGGCAGGCCTAAAGCTATCTAAGGGGCCCCACAATTTCTGATGGCTGCCCTGACCATGCAATTGCTGTGGGCCAATCACAGATCACCACAGTAAGCAAGCCGTTCATGAATGGAAAGCCATTCATGACATGATGTTTACATTGTCATACCTCCCAACATTTTGAGATGGGAATGAGGGACACCTACTAGCAAATGTATGTAGGCATAGGGCACGCCCCCTGCCACACCCCCTTAAAGGAGAATGAACCTCCAAAAAAAGGTTAATAAATGCACAAGTGCTTTTTTACCACTGCTATTCCTTTATATTGGCTTTTAAAATGTACAAATGTAGCGATTTAGAAATTGGATGAAATTTTTAGCACTGGGGAACATTTTTTGAGAGATAAAAAGTGCATTTTATATACAACTATATAGATCAGATCAAAATGAGGGACAAATGAGGAGGAATGAGGGACAGAGGAACATTGCTCCAAATCAGGGACAGTCCCTCAAAATCAGGGACAGTTGGGAGGTATGCGTTGTTATCATGTGATTTCTATGATTACTACACACTCATAAACTACAAAAGGCACAGCCATGTATATATATGTGACTGAGCCTGCAGCTACCGACCCGTCACAATTTAGGCCGCTTTTCTGTAATTAGTCTGAGGTAATTGTATAGTCTACCTTGGCTCAGTTCACCCTGACTGTTGATTCTCTCTCCTGTCTGTAGGAATTGTTGGTATCCGACAATAGAGTGAGACTCTACAGTGGGCACTTACTATGAATATTTATGTTCTTTCTCTCAGCCAACCACATTTTATTTATCTATGTAAAACCTTTATCCGAAAAGGAACAACATTGTTTACTGTAACTGCTTATAAAGTTTTAGCTGGAGTTTTGCTTCAATTTGTCAGTGCACCTAAATCTGCTAGTACATCTAACACTCCCCATCTAACAGATGCCCCTGTGCTCCTTCATCCAGAGTGGAAAAAACAAGGAAAATGGGGCGCCTCTGAGTATGTATCAATAAACATTTATTATAAAAAATAATATCCACTCACATGGAAGATAGCATATCTGCATTCAGGCATGTCTCTGGATGGGAGGAGAGAGACTGCAAGCTTCAGCATGTGCACAAACGGCAGGCGAATCCACATAGGATGATGTGGGGTGTGGGGCACAGCGGTTCTTCTCCTTGGCACACAGAACTGAGATGTGATGGTATGTAGAAGCATCCAGGTATGTGTGGGTTCCAGTGGAGGGGGAAGGAGGACGCCGGGTCCTGTCACAAACAGTGCCGTTCTGTTGTCAGTCTCCTCTGGTAGCACGGCCGTGGAGAGGGAACCAGAAAGAGGCTTGGCACGCACAGCGTGTCAAGCTTGACAAAGGAGTGCTGCTATGCCGATCATCCATAGCCTGTATACTCGGAAACGCGTTGCACATTGGTGACGTTACGGCGCCGCGCTTTGCTGTGCGTGCCAAGCCTCTTTCTGGTTCCCTCTCCACGGCCGTGCTACCAGAGGAGACTGACAACATCACGGCACTGTTTGTGACAGGACCCGGCGTCCTCCTTCCCCCTCCACTGGAACCCACACATACCTTGTGACTTATATAGGCGGAGACCCCGCCCCCTTATGCTGTCACAGTTTCTGGGCATGCTGGGACTGTGACATTTTAGGGGGTGTGGTCACTGGGCCCCCACGGCATGAAGATAGCGGAGGAGCCGGCAGAAGAACTGGAACACCGGGAGAAGAGGCCAGAGAGAGGGGAGAACAACCAACCGGACGCTGGGAGAAGAGGAACCGGAGGGACCCCCGAAGTCGGAAGAGGACCCCCGAAGTCGGAAGAAGACCCCCAAAGCCGGAAGAAGACCCCCCGGAGCTGCCTAATAAATTACTTTAAAAACTTGTGTAGTGTGTTTTATTATTGACACTTTTTCCCTAGGTGAATGGGTAGGGGTACCATGTACCCCATACTAATTCACATAGGGTGGGGGGCCGGGACCTGGGGGCCCTCTTATTAAAGGGGCCTCCCGGATTCCGGTAAGCTCCCTGCCCGCAGACCCTGACAACCAACGGCCAGGGTTGTCGGGAAGAGGCCCTTGTCCTCATCAACATGGAAACAAGGTGCTTTGTGGTGGGGGGCTTCCCGCAGGGCGCCCCCCTCCCCCAAAGCACCCCCCCATGTTGAGGGCATGCGGCCTGGTACGGTTCGGGGGGCGCTTTCCTAACCTGCCGGGCTGCGTGCTCGGACCGGGGTCTGGTAGGATTTTGGGGGGGACCCCACGCTGTTTTTTCGGCCTAGGGGGTTCCCCTTAAAATCCATATCAGACCTAAGGGCCTGGGATGCCCCGCACTCACCGCAATAGGAAATGTTGTTTTTATTGCAGCGAGCGCGAGATGCAGTACCCTGCCCTTCCGTCGTATCTGGTCCGTCGGACCAACATACAGACGAAGGGGCTTTCCGTCAGGAACTAAGTCCGGCGGAGTTACGACGTAAAGATTTGAAGCAGGCTTCAAATCTAAAGTACGTCAGATTTCCAACCGAAACGGGCCATCGGAAGTCCGATGCAGACCACACACGGTCGGATTGTCTGCCGAATTTGGTCCGGCCGCGTCCGTCGGACTTTTGTAGCCAAAAAGTCCGACTGTGTGTACGCGGCATTACAATCACGACGATACCTCACATATGTGGTTTGAACACCGTTTTCATATCACTAAAATGCAAAAAAAAAAAATGAAATGTCATTTTTTTTATAAAAAAAACTTCCCCTTTAAGAGCGTTGGGTGGAAGTGACATTTGAGGTAGCTTCTGCCCTCCAATGCTATGGAGTCGAGCGGGGGCCATCTTTCCCTCACTCGGCATCCAGGCAGTGAGGAGAAAGGATCCGATCGTCTCCGCCGCTACCGACGGCTCCGGTAAGCGGTGGAGACGACCAGGGCATGGCGGGAGGCAGGCCTCTGCTGGCCATCGGGACTACTGGGAGTTTCCCGGTGGGCCGATTGGCAGCGGGCCACTACACTTCTCTGACTGTCAGTGTCAGTGTCTCTCTCCGAGTCTCCATTGTCATTAACGCCGGACGGCTCCGCTCCTGCACTCGGTGGGCGGCGCCGGTGTTCTGCCGAGAAAGTTCCGCTCGGCGGATTAGTTCCCCCTTCTACTGCGCATGCGCAGTAGAAGCCGGCGGAAACAGCCGAAGCGGAACAGCTGAAAATCAGCTGTACACGGCGCCTGTAAGAGGGTCCCTCGCGGGCTCGCTTCGCTCGCCACGCTTCGGGCACGGCCTCGCTGCGCTCGGCACTTTTAGATTCCCCCTCTAGGTCCACTTGGATAGTGGGGAAGGAATCTGGACCCAGAGCGCAGGCGCCGTGTACAGCTGATCGAAGCGTTTGAGCTTCGGCTATCTCCGGCGGCCAACAGTAGTACGTACTGCGCAGGCGCTGCGCCTGCGCAGTACAGGGGGGGAACCTATCCGCCGAAGGAACTTATTCGGCAAGACACCGGCGTCACACAAACACAGGCATTATCACACTATTCACTCCCCCAGGCACTTCCCCTAACATTTCCCCCCAGGCCCCCCCAGGTCGGCTGACTGGTCACATGTGGAGGCGGGTAGGGGCTTGACTGTGGGTGATCGCGGCCGCCCGGAGCCCCGCCTCCCTGCCTGGCGCGCGCTGTGTCTCCTCCTGACGGAGGCGGGGAGGGGCTGGACTGTGGGTGATCGCGGCCGCCCGGAGCCCCGCCTCCCTGCCTGGCGCGCGCTGTGTCTCCTCCTGACGGAGGCGGGGAGGGGCTGGACTGTGGGTGATCGCGGCCGCCCGGAGCCCCGCCTCCCTGCCTGGCGCGCGCTGTGTCTCCTCCTGACTGAGGTCTCTCTGTTATCTGCCCTTCCACTAGTCTGTCATCCCGCCCCTTTGTGTAAGCCCACCCCTTTCTGTCACTGCCCCCCTCTCTGTCAGTGCACCCCTCCTCTGTCAGCACCCCCCCTCTGTGTCAGCACCCCCCTCTGTCAGCCCACCCCCCTCTGTCAGCAGTGCACCCCCTCTGTAAGCACCCCCCTCACTGTCAGCCCATCCCCCCTCACTGTCAGCCCACCCCCCCTGTCAGCCCACACCCCCCTCTGTCAGCCCACACCCCCCTCTGTGAGCACCACCCCCTCTCTGTCAGCAGTGCACCCCCCTCTCTGTCAGCCCACACCCTCTCTATCAGTGCCCCCTCTCTCTTAGCGTCCCCCGTCAGCTCACACTCTCTCTGTCAGCCCCCCTCTGTCAGCACCACCCCCTCTGTCAGCCCCCCTCTCTGTCAGCACCACCCCCTCTCTGTCAGCATCGCCCTCTCTGTCAGCCCACCCCCCTCTGTCAGAAGTGCACCCCCTCTGTCAGCAGTGCACCCCCTCTGTAAGCACCCCCCTCACTGTCAGCCCACCCCCCCTCTGTCAGCCCACCCCCCCCCCCTGTCAGCCCACACCCCCCTCTGTCAGCCCCCCTGTCAGCACCAACCCCCCTCTGTCAGCACCACCCCCTCTGTCAGCCCCCCTCTCTGTCAGCAGTGCACCCCCCTCTCTGTCAGCACCACCCCCTCTCTGTCAGCATCGCCCTCTCTGTCAGCCCACCCCCCTCTGTCAGAAGTGCACCCCCTCTGTCAGCAGTGCACCCCCTCTGTAAGCACCCCCCTCACTGTCAGCCCACCCCCCCCTCTGTCAGCCCACCCCCCCCCTCTGTCAGCCCACACCCCCCTCTGTCAGCCCCCCCTGTCAGCACCAACCCCCCTCTGTCAGCACCACCCCCTCTCTGTCAGCACCCCCCTCTCTGTCAGCCCACACCCTCTCTATCAGCGCACCCTCTCTCTCAGCGCCCCCCCCGTCAGCTCACACCCTCTCTGTCAACCCACACCCTCTCTGTCAGCACCCCCCCTCTCTGTCAGCACTCCCCCTCTCTGTCAGCTGTCCCCTCTCTGTCAGCACTCCCCCTCTCTGTCAGCACCACCCCCTCTCTGTCAGCACCCCCCTCTCTGTCAGCCCACACACTCTCTATCAGCGTCCCCCCTCTCTCTCAGTGTCCCCCCTCTCTCTCAGCGCCCCCCCTCTCTCTCAGCATCCCCCCTCTCTCTCAGCACCCCCCCTCCGTCAGCACCACCCCCTCTCTGCCAGCACCCCCCTCTCTGTCAGCCCACACCCTCTCTCTCAGAGTCCCCCCTCTCTCTCAGCATCCCCCCCCTGTCAGCCCACACCCTCTCTGTCAGCACCCCCCCTCTCTGTCAGCACCCTCCCTCTGTCAGCACCCCCTCTGTCAGCACCCCCTCTCTGTCAGCAGTGCACCCCCCTCTGTCAGCCCACCCCCTCTGTCAGCACCCCCTCTCTGTCAGCAGTGCACCCCCCCTCTGTCAACACCCCCCTCTGTCAGCACCCCCCTTTCTGTCAGCACCCCCCCGCCTCTGTGTCAGCCACCCCCTCTCTCTCCTGCCTCCTCCCCCCTTTCACTCACCCCCCCCTTACCTCCTTCTCTCTCACCTCCCCTTTCTCACCTCCCTTCCCCCACCTCTTTCCCCCCCTCAGGGGGTGGAGGCCCCATGATTCCCAACAGCGGCCCTGTGAGTGAGTGTACCAGTTCAAATGTGTCTTGCCGACAATGGAAGGAAAATGGCACTACAGAAGAGCAGCTTCGCTCCACCCCCAAACTCCGGCTTCCACACTTCCTGACTCTAAATGGCTCTCGGTAAAGCAGTCTAATAGGGGTCTTAAGGGGCAGGGGACACTGATGGGGGGAGGGGTCACTTATCTAATAGAGATCTCTAAGGGGGGTGCTGATGTAAGGGGACTCTGAGCTAATGTAGAGGGGGTGCTGACTGCTGGTGACCCATTAGATCAGCAGTCAGTGCGTGTCAGGTAGGTCAGTGTATGTCAGCCAGGTAGGTCAGTGTGGGTCAGGTAGGTGAGTGCGTGTCAGGTAGGTAACACCCCCCCTCCATACAACCCCACCGCCCGCCACCCCATCATCCCCCCCGGTGCCGGGCTCTGACTTCGGGCTGAAGCCCCTGGTCTTTTTGCCACCTAGCAACGCCCCTGTCTATCACCCTCCCCACCGACAGCGGACTCATCTATCACCCTCCCCCCCGCCAGCGGACTCATCTATCACCCTCCCCCCCGCCAGCGGACTCATCTATCACCCTCCCCCCCTGCCAGCGGACTCATCTATCACCCTCCCCCCCTGCCAGTGGACTCATCTATCACCCTCCCCCCTGACAGCGGACTCATCTATCACCCTCCCCCCCGCCAGTAAACTCATCTATCACCCTCCCCCCCAGCGGACTCTTCTATCACCCTCCCCTCCCCCCGCCAGCAGACTCATCTATCATCCCCCCTGCCAGCTGACTTATCACCCTCCCCCCCGACAGCGCACTCATCTATCACCCTCCCCTCCCCCCCGCCAGCAGACTCATCTATCACCCCCCCTGCCAGCAGACTCATCTATCACCCCCCATGCCAGCGGACTTATCACCCTCCCCCCCAACAGCGGACTCATCTATCACCCTCCCCTCCCCCCGCCAGCAGACTCATCTATCACCCCCCCTGCCAGCGGGGCTGATTCAGTGGTTCAGTGGGCCACTTGACTGGACTTGCCCCCCAGGCCTAAGGCTGCCAGCCCTCCCCTGGTGGCCTCTTTGTCCCGGCGCCGTGACGTCACTCACGGCTGGAGGGCGGAGGCGGCCCGGGGACATAGGAGGAGGCAGAGCCAGGGCGTATACTGTTTTTGTGTGTGTTTGCAAAATTAAAGTGGGCCGGTCTGGATGAAGTCCAGGGCCAAATTTTTGTCCCAGTCCAGCCCTGGCGGGAGGGGGGCACCTCTCCCACCTCCGATAAAAGTGATCTTGCGGCGAATCTGCTGTTGAGACTACTTTTATCTGAAAGAGGACCGCCCGCTGTTTTTAAAAATACAGGGGTTACAACGCTATTTAATGTCAAAATCGGATTCAAGTGGTTAAGGCAGCTGCCTCACTACAAAAGGGAGACCAAACAGAAGCCAAAATGTCATATTCGATTTTAGGATTCGTGTAATATTTGAATGAATTTTGTACAATAAACATTTTAGATAGTTGTGTTGCTATAAATATCACTTTTAAAGTCCCTACACACTTTTTGCTATTATTCATTTCTGGTTTTCTAGTGGGATGTAGTGCCAATAATCACCCAACAATCCAACTCTATTAGTAGAAATGATTACACTGTTATGTATAGGTCTTCTTACTATATGTTAAGAGTTAAGCAGGAGAATGGCGGGAGGGAGGACAGAGAGTCAGCTATTTATCTCTCTATGCTAAAGCATATTTTCCCTCTTTGCCAGCACTCTTGGGAAACTTGCTGTCCTTAAAATCTATAAATTTTTTCACCACATGAGACAGACGCCGCTGCCAATAAAGTAAAATCAAAGCATCTGTTCCTTCCTTCTGGCCTTGTGCTTGTGATGGAGGTCTGCAGATCACGCTGCTTGGATATTGCTTATTTCCTGCTGCTACTTTATTATCTGCTTTTTTTCTACACGTGGCCCTGCAGCATTTGTCTTTATGTTCAGACCTCAGGCACTCCTCCCTGTCAGGACTAACTCTGGTGCAGGTATAATAATGAGGGAACAGGGGACAATCAATTAAAATCCACAGTGACTGGGGCAGATAATAAAACGAGATTGTTTAGTTAACCACTTCAGCCCCGGAAGATTTGGCTGCTCAATGACCAGGCCATTTTTTGCGATACAGCACTGCATTGCTTTAACTGACAATTACGCAGTCGTGCGACGCTGTACACAAACAAAATTGACATTCTTTTTTCCCAACAAATAGAGCTTTCTTTTGGTGGTATTTCATCACCTCTGCGTTTTTTATTTTTTGCGCTATAAACAAAAGAATAGAGACAATTTTGAACAAAAACACATCTTTTACTTTTTGCTATAATAAATATCCCACATTTTTTTTCAAAAAAACTAATTTTTTTCTCAGTTTAGGCCAATATGTATTCCTCTACAAATTTTTAATAAAAAAAAAATTGCAATAAGCGTATATAGGTTTGCGCAAAAGTTATAGCGTCTACAAAATAGGGGATAGATTTATGGCATTTTTATTATTATTATTTTTTTACTATTAATGGCGGCGATCTGCAATTTTTATTGGGACTGCGATATTGCGGCGGACAAATTGGACACTTGACACATTTTTGGGACCACTGACAATTATACAACGATCAGTACTATACAAATGCACTGATTACTGTATAAATGTTACTGGCAGGGAAGGGGTTAACACTAGGGGCGATCAAGGGGTTAACTGTGTTTCCTCACTGTGTTCTAACTGTAGGGGGGATGGGACTGTCTAGGAGGTGAGAGAGATCGGTGTTCATACTTAGTATGAACACACGATTTTTCTCTACTCCCCTGAAAGAACCAGGATTTGTTTGTTTACACACACAGATCCCGGTTCTCGCTCTGTCAGGCCAGGCACTTGCATCGGCTCCGGGCACACGCTGCGGGCGAGCGCGCGCCCCTAGTGGCCAAAGGGAAAAGCGACATAAGGTAACGTCGATTTGCCCAGCCGAACCAACCTGCTGCAGTAAAACTGCGGCAGCCGGTCCAGAAGTGGTTAACAAAAGATTGCTTATTTTCATCTGCAGAAGAATTCATATTGCCCACAGCCATATGTTATTTGCACCTAAACAATCTGCAAACATGACCCCCATGTAGAATAATTATCCATTTACAATGAAACTCAAAAGTTCAGTTTTGTGTGGTGATAAGTATTCTAGCAGGATACCAACAACATAACCTTATGGAAAGGGATCCTAAACTGCTGCATGTAGGTTTGGAATTGAACTGGCAACAAGTCCTAATTTTACTGGTCAGGCCATGTGTGAGGGTAGTCTGAAGAGTTCACAGGCCGACATGGAAGGAGTGACCACACAGGCATGAAACTTTATCAGTGTACCAAGCCCCTCTTCCAGATGTTCAGCCCTGAAAATGGCTCATGCACGCTATATGGTTCTCATGTGCTCTTTGCAGTTTGGGAGATTCACCCTTTCTATCTGTCCCTGTCATCATGAGTAAAAGTGAAAGACAACACCAAATTTTGGGATGTCACCAGACCATGAACAGGGAGGAAAATCTTCCAATTGGGACACAAGTTCTAGTGACCCTGGCAACAATCAGTTATCCACTCACTTTGGAAGGATTTCCTTTCACTTCCTGTTTTGACTATGACTGGCTGGGGAGATGATAAATATTTGTGTAGCACCCTCTTAAGTGGGTGCTAGAGAGAGAGAGAGCATGATTGTGGGTCTCCCTGCATAGTGCATACCAGGGAGGCTATTAGGTAGATTTATGTGTTCTCTGCCTACCCGGGAGCAGTGATCCATTGATATGGTCTGCTCATTGTGCTCAGGTGCTACTCATGTTGTCTGCCTGTTTCGCACTGGTCCAATAGGACGAGGCATATTGCACAGTAGGAGGAAACCTGACAAACTAGAGCATAGGCGTAGTTACAGCCCTAGCCATTGGCAGAAGCAGGTGACTCAGGGCATGCTGGGTGACTGTATATATGTCTAGGGCACATGTGCTTGGGGTCTTCGGCTGGAGAGTGCGGTCCTGGAGGGAGGGGGCTGCTGCCCCATTCTCTGTACAGGCTGCCATTCTGCCTCAAGGGGTCGAACTGAGGGCCAGAATTGAGGAAGTTGCTACCCAGATGTCCTGTGGAGATGACTAGGAGGGAGACACAACTAGAAGCATCTGTTTCTGGCGAGTACAGACCTGCGTCTAAGGATCTATTCTGTGAGGGCCATCCATTCAGGCTATAGAAGTCAGTGGAATGGACATCAGCTAAAGAGGATACTAGTGAGTGTTCTGAAGAAAATGTGCATTGAGTCTGCTGCCAGAGCAAGCAAAGGACTTATCTTCCCACACTGCTATAGTGTGGATCAGCAGTGAATCTGCTACCTGGGTTGATTTAATGGGGTCAAGTGAGAGCTGTCCTCATCTGTGCATAGTTCAAGAAAAAATTATTTACTTTCACCCTAGACTGGAAGTGACGTCACGACGTCGCTCCTGTCCTCTAAGACCATGGAGGTGAACAGAGATGATCTGGTTTCCCGGGAACCTCTAGGGCCTGCCATGTGACCCATCAGATCGTTTCTTGGGTGTGCCAGTAAAAACAGTAAGCCCGAGAAACACCTGCGAGTCCCACTGCTTCTGAAAGCAATCCAGCAGTTAATTAGACGCTTGGACCACATTCATGAGAAAGCCAGTCGCCGCCTGAAAAAAAAAATATACTAGGGTTATGGCTTATAGCTTCAGTCATAACTCTGGTAAACCACTTGCAAACCACAATGAATATATACGTATTGCGGTCTGCAAGTGGATACTTTGCATGGACCATTTTATTTAGCCCACTGGAAAAATGTCCCTTTTATGAAAGGGCCATACTTGATTTGATTGTAGCCGTATTAGTGCAATTGTGACAGAGAAACAGACAGTACTCAATTTTCTCTATGAAAGGGCCAGTTACTTGTGTATGCCTCTAAGGTCTAAGGTCAAGTGTTCTGAGTCCTTAATACAAGCTACAACAATTATCTCCTGCGCAAGAGTGTGATGACCCAATAGGAAGTGTTACTCTGTTGCATAAGTGGATAATTCTCTTGAAGCCTTGCTGCCCTCTAGGACTGGGATTGTCCTAGTGCATTATCCCACAAAATTGTATTAAGAGAAAAATAAATAGGAACTACTCACAAGCATAGGTAATATAAGCACTCATTAGGACCACTCCTCACAGCTGCTTGGCTCTGATGAAGAAGGCCATACCATTGAAACGTGTCAAATTGCAGGGACTCTGGTGCTGGAGTCTTCCCCTATGCTGGAGTCATCAGCCAGTCTGGGAGTGTTTAGCCATGAGGAGTGGCATGATGAGCACTTATAATACTGAAATAAATATGGTGTGGTTTTGGATTTCCCCTACTTATTATAAATTTGAATTATCTTGTCTCTTCCTATGGTTAGTAGACATGTGCACACTGAAATATTTTGTTTCGGAATTTCGTTTTCGTCCGCAAAATACATTTATTTAGTTACTCCCGAAATTCGTTTTTATTTATTTTGTTTTTCGTTAAAAATTGCATTAGCCCGAAAACCCAAATTAAGGTTGAATCTGTCATTGAAGGCTTATGGTGTCTGTCGAATGTTCAAAGAAGATTCAATGGAGCAGCTAAACTGTACGACGCTGTATAGTTTACCTGCTCTGTCGAATCTTCTTAGAACTTTCAACAGACACCATAAGCCAAAGTACGTGTGTACTTAGTTCTAGCTATTTTACTGCTCCTCCTCTTTGGTTCCAATCAGCCAATAACATCATCATCATTATTTTTATTTATCTTTTCTCTCTATATCGAATCTTTTCTCTCTATGTAGAATAATCTTGGACTAATAGAGTTAAGGTTAGGCACATTCGACCACAGGTATGATGGACACAGATTGTTATTGTCATCATCATGTCGACTCTCCTATCTATATAGAACTGTTGTAGCAACGAAAACGAAAATAAAGCATTTGTTTATGTCGGATCTTTCGTTTTTTGGATTCTGCACTTTCGTTATCGTTTGTTAAAATGATAACGAAAATACCTGAAATTCGGACAAAAATGCATTCGGACGAAAACGAATGCACATGTCTAATGGTTAGCTAGTCTATCAAAGCTCTGATAATTTTAATGGTGATGATACAACAACAATGTTAACTATAAAAATAAACTCAATGCTCAAAGAAGCAATGGTTTAAAAGAATACTACAGAGCATATAAAATAAAAAGAGCAAGGTTGAAACGTTACCATAAGTCCTTCCTTGCGGGTTCTGTATGCTGGCTGGGCTCCAAAAACAAAAAGAGGAAAAACCTTAGCTGGCCATTACCTTTTAAAGCATTTTCAGACACAACTCACACAAACACCCTCTGCTCTCCCCTGTGGTCCTCTGTCTTATGAGACGCTATAAGAGGCTGTCCTTCCTAATTACCATGAAGTATACTATTCCCCCGAACATTTTTCAGGAAGTATGTTGCGGTCTCCACCAGGTGACAGCATTAGTCCATGAACCACAGCTGGCTTTTGATGTTGCTGTAATTCAGTCAAATCAATCATTTAAATTCTCACCTTCCCAGGAAGTCTTAGGCCCCTTTCACACTGGGGCGGGGGCAGCGTCGGTGGTAAAGCGCCGCCATTGTTAGCGGCGATTTACCGTCGGTATTCGGCCGATAGCGGGGCGGTTTTACGGCCGAAGGGCCAAGAAAGGGTTAAAAACCACCGCAAATCGTCTCTGCAGAGGCGCTTTGCCGGCGGTATAGCCGCGCTGTCCCATTGATTTCAATGGGCAGGAGCGGGGAAGATGCTGATAGCAGGACTTTTTTTCCCGTCCTGCTAGCGCACCGCTCCAGTGTGAAAGCCCTCGGGGCTTTCACACTGGAGAGACACCAGAGGCTGTTTTGGGTCGGTTTGCAGGCGCTTTTATTAGCGCAATAGCGCCTGCAAACTGCCCCAGTGTGAAAGGGGCCTTAGCTGATGCTCTTCTACCTTCCATACATCACATCAGGAGGCCTATGCGAGAACATACTTTAGGACAGGCATCACTAAATGGCGGACCACAGCCTCAGTTGCCAGTGTGTCCTCTCCCCACTGCCGGCTCACTTGTTTGCTGCTGCTATGTTCACAGCATGGTAGGCACCCAGCGCAGGGGTCTGTCCCTTCTGTAAGATCGCTGCACTGCCCTGCCTACCCGCCTGTCTTATTCACACAAGATGAGAAGCGTGGCTGCTCTGGACAAAGGGCGGGACTTTTTAAGTTATGAAGCGGGTGATTGGTTGCTACGCAGCGGGGCAGTCCCAGCAATCAATCACTCACCTTGCTTTCCGTTTTGTGTGAATAAGGCTCTGTGGGGAGGGGGGAGTGCTGTGCTGTTATGAGGACAGGAGTCTACTATCGACAGGGTCTGTGATGGGGGCCAGTCTGTGATAGGGGGGTCAGGCTGTGATAGGGGGGTCAGGCTGTGATGGGGGCTCAGTCTGTGATGGGGGACCAGTCTGTGATGGGGGTTAGTCTGTTATGGGGGTCAGTCTGTGATGGGAGGTCAGTCTGTGATGGGCGTCAATCTGTGATGGGGGGTCAGTGTGTGATGGGGGGTCAGTCTGTGATGGAGGACCAGTCTGTGATGGGGGGCAGTCTATGATGGGGGGTCAGTCTGTGATGGAGGTTAGTCTTTGATGGGGGGGTCAGTCTGTGATGGGGGGCCAGTCTGTGATGGGGGTCTGAGATGAGGGGCCTGTGATGTGCACAGAAGGCTGCGACGTGGGGGATATCATGTGGAGTCATAGCCCCAATATGACACTCCGACCTCCGATAGAAGAAAATTTTTCTGACGGGACCCCTGTGAATTTTAATTCACTACCCCTGCTTTAGGAGATGAATTCCTATTTGTGGCTCCTTGTTACAAACACCCTGCTGGGTAAACTTACTATAGTGGCATTCCAAGACGACTTCCAACATAGGCATGATATAAAAAACACATTGACTTCCAACAATGACCTATGCTTGTGAGTAGTTCCTATTTGTTTCACTCAAAAGTTTGTGGGATAATGTACTAGGCCAGTGTGCCCTCTTTCTTTCATTTATTCTTACAGTGTTGTCAGTCCTTCCCTGCTTGAATAATAATGGAAATGCAAGAAAAATGCACAATACATGAATTGCACATGGTAAATCCATGAAAAAAGGGAGGAAATATGTGTGATTTTAACCTGTTCCCGCTGGCCATATGCATATATGAGGAACCTGGGCAGGTGGGCTTTAACGCCGAGCTGTCACACATATGCATCTATGGGGATCGGCTCTTCTGTGCAGAGAGCATGCACACTCACAGCACAGTGACTAAGCTGTCATGGACTGCTGTCGATCATTGTGTATGATCGAGATCTTTTAGCCAATCACAGTTATTACACGATTGGGAAGTCTGCCTTCCAGCATTTAGATCCTCTTAAAGGGCTAGGGGCTGCAGCAGAATGTATCAAAAGGTTAATTCCCCTTCATAATTTACAGTGCAGTCAATAGGCCCTAGCAGTTTACAAATAATGGTGCAGTGTAGAGAAATTGAGCTTGTTTTAAATTACATATCTGTAGGCCAACTGCGACTTCCTCAAAGCCTGGCCACAAAAAATGCATTCTGAGTGATTGGTGTCATCCTGCATATTAGCTGTGAACAGATATCGAGCAGAGTACGCTACCTGGTCCACAAATCCACACATATGCAGTGTGCTCTCCCTGGTCCACAAATCCACACATATGCAGTGTGCTCTCCCTGGTCCACAAATCCACACATGCGCAGTGTACGCTTCCTGGTTCACAAATCCACACATGTGTAGTGTACTCTTCCTGGTCCACAAATCCACACATGTGCAGTGTGCCCCCCCTGGTCCACAAATCCACACATGTGCAGTGCGCTGTCCCTGGTCCACAAATCCACACATGTGCAATGTGCTCTTCCTTGTCCACAAATCCACACACGCACTGTGTACTCTCCTTGGTCCACATATCCATGCACGCATAGTGCACTCTCCTTCCCCTGGGCTCAGTGCTGATTTGATGGGAAGGAAGAGATTTGTGGATTTGTGGCCAAGCAATACAGCAGCTCCAAACTCATTCCTGTGATGATGGGGATACACACAATGTATCATCCGCCCAACGTGTGTGCAGGACGACGGCAATCACTCAAATTTTCGTAAGCCGTGGTTGGGATACATGTATGTAAATTAAAGGTAAAACTATTTCTCTACACTGTACCATGATTTGTAAACTACCGGGGCCCCTGAATGCATTGCAATTTTATTTCTACGTGTGACCCAGCGATTATATACAGGCATACCCCGCTTTAAGTACACTCACTTTACGTACACTCGCGAGCACGGACATACCCGCGAGTGTATGTAAAGTGCCTCGCAAGTACTGTACAGACATTTTGCAGCCGCAGTAGAAGGAGCTGAAGCTCTGAGAGCATAGCCCCCCTGTTCCAGTGTGCCCCTGACACCTCCACTATAGCCCCTGACTCCCCCACTACACCCTAGAAGTGAAAAAAGGTATTGCTTCACTTTAAGTACATTTTCGTTTTAAATACACGCTCTGGTCCCATTGTGTACTTAAAAGTGGGGCATGCCTGTATAGATGTAAAATGTAATTTCTGTTTCTAACACTAGGGGGAAGCGGCACACTGCTGGAGAAGTCAGCTGTACAGTAAAATGAATGCTGCTAATAAGATTTCAGAAAATGCAATTAGAGGAATAGTGAAATCTTCGCAGGTTATCAGACTAGTTCTCTCTGTAATAGATGATAATGCAGTTTAGAACTTTACTCGCTGTTATGGATCATGAAAGAACAAGCAAATTATATATTAAACTAATCACTGATATTGCATGCTTGTCACAGCTTCTTTTTCTATTTCACCTATGCTGCCAATTGATATCCTTTAATAAATTCTCCCTCTACATTTGTCATTAATCTATTATCTCATCTTCCAGTCATTTTCCATGCAACCAATTTCCTTGTTTTTTTTTTACTCTTAAAATGATATTAGTTAATTACAATGAGTCATGCAATGAGATATATTTATTTTCTGGTGTTTTCTTTTTTCTAAAGAACTAAATGCATGTTTGGTGGGCATCCACAGGGCTTCAGAGTGGGTGTTTTTAATTGCAAATGTATAGTAAAAAATACAGAGAACACCAGATGTTCAAGAAATATCTTTTCCCAGCGTTTTTTTAAAAGGCTTATCCTTTAAAAAGTGATATCCCAGTTTTTGTAGATGCGGGCGGATTTTCTTAGCCACCAAGTTTGTCGGGTCTTGAGATCTCCACTTCCAAGTTGCTAATATTGTACCACAACCTAGCACATGCTGGCATGCAAATTCTTCATATTTCTATGTGGTGGGGGAGCACATGTACCCCGGAATACATTCCTGCACGGCATACGTTGCCTTACTTACACTCACCCAGGCACTTAGGGCATTAGCGTCATTATTAAGGCACCCCTAGGGGTCTCCAGGGCTGCCCTAACCAATGCCACCAGTAGCCCATTCCAAATATTCCTCAGGCTTTATGACATCCTCCTAACAGTCCCAGATTGTGTGTGATTGTCCTACATTTTTACTGTAGTCCCAGAGTCCTGTGTACAGAGGCTTTGTCATGCAAGGCTCTGCCCTTGCTACAGTGTGCCCACAACTCAGGGAAAAAAGTATTTGATCCCCTGCTGATTTTGTATGTTTGCCCACTGACAAAGAAATGATCAGTCTATAATTTTAATGATAGGCTTATTTTAACAGTGAAAGACAGAATAATAACAACAATTTCCAGAAAAATACATTTAAAAAAAGTTATACATTTATTTGCAATTTAATGAGTGAAATAAGTATTTGATCCCCTATAAATCAACAAGATTTCTGGCTCCCAGGTGTCTTCTATACATGTAATGAGCTGAGATTAGGAGCACTCTCCTAATCTCAGCTTGTTACCTGTATAAAAGACATCTGTTCACAGAAGCAATCAATCAAATTCCAATCTCTCCACCATGGTGTCAGAGAAAAGACAGAAACCTGAATTGCCGTTATCAGCAGTTTCCCGCACATGTGCGGTAGAATGGCGCTTCGGCGCATGCAGGTGCGCAACGGAACGGTGCGGGCGCATGCGCGGTGGAGAATCGCGGCGTGAATCCCTCTGCTGGCCTATAAAAGGCTGCTCATCTCCATGCTAAATAGCTGGATTGTCTTTCAGCTCCCTGTGTTCCGGCTTCTGCATCCTGATATCTAGTGTTTACCTGTTGTGACCCGGATTGACCCTGACCTTCTCTGAACTCTCTCCAGTACTTTGACCTTGGTTTGCTTTAAGGACTCTACCTACCCTGCCTGCTCTCTGGGTTTTAACCCGTCTTGTACTAACGACTTTCCACTGCTTCATCTGCCTGATCACATGTGCATGACCCTGGCTTGTAATACAGATTTGCTCCTGCCTCACTTACCTGATTACCTGTGCTTGACCCCAGCTCTCTCCAGGGACTGCTCTACAGTAACCACCTTCCTGATCACCCAGGTTAGAGCCTCAGCCAGGCTTCTTGCTCAAACGTATTATAAACTCAAACATCGCACAGAGTTACAGCTCTCTCAGGACTTACCTCCTTCAAGTGTTTTCCCAGTGATCATCACACAAGTCCTGCTAAAACCTGCTGGGGACTCGTGCTTCTTTGTGCCCTATACCCACTGTACCACCTCCAGGGGTCTTAGCCGCAAGGGGAGCCGCTCTCAGCATCTCGGCCTCTGAAAGGTATGTGACACATGGCCAAGACCAAATAGCAGTCCAAAGATGTCAGGGACAAGATTTGTAGACCTACACAAGGCTGTAATGGACCATCGCCAAGCTGCTTGGTGAGAGGGTGAAAACAGTTTGTGCGATTATTCGCAAATGGAAGAAACACAAATAACTGTCACTCTTCTTCGGTCTGGGGCTTCATGCAAGATCTCACCTCGTGGAGTTTCAATGATCATGAGAACAGTGAGGAATCAGCCCAGAACTACACGGGAGAATCTTGTCAATGATCACAAGGCAGCTGGGACCATAGTCACCAAGAAAACAATTGTTAACGCACTACGCCGTAAACAACTGAAATCCTGCAGCACTTGAGAGTTCCCCCTGCTCAAGCAAGCACATGTACAGGCCCGTCTGAAGTTTGTTAATGAACATCTGAAAGATTCAGAGGAGAACTGGTTGAAAGTGTTGTGGTCAGACCAAAATTTTGCTTTTTGGCATCAACTCAACTCGCCATGTTTGGAGAATGCTGCCTATGACCCCAAGATCACCATCTGCTAGGGGACAACTTCACTGCATCAAAGGGGTGATGGACGAGGCCATGTATCGTCAAATCTTGAGTGAGAACCTCCTTCCCGCAGCCAGGGCATTAAAAATGGATCATGGATGGATATTCCACCATGATAATGATGTAAAACGCACGGCCAAGGCAACAAAGGAGTGGCCGAAGAAGAAGCACATTACGGTCCCAGAGTGGCCTAGCCAGTCTCCAGACCTTAATCCCATAGAAAATATGTGGAGGGAGCTGAAGGTTTGAGTTACCAAATGTCAGCCTCGAAACCCTAATGTATTGGAGAGGATCTGCAAAGAGGAGAGGGACAAAATCTCTCCTGAGATGTGTGCAAACCTGGTGGCCAACTACAAGAAATGTCTGACCTCTGTGACAAGGGTTTTGCCACCAAGTACTAAGTTATGTTTTGCGAAGGGGTCAAATACTTATTTCACTCATTAAAATGCAAATCAATTTATAACCTTTTTAAAATGCGTTTTTCTGGATTTTTTTGTTATTCTGTCTCTCACTGTTAAAATAAACCTACCATTAAAATTATAGACTGATCATTTCTTTGTCAGTGGGCAAATGTACAAAAGCAGCAGGGGGATCAAATACTTTTTCCCCCCACTGTATGCACATTGCCGGAGAAGGGGTATCTGTACTGAGGGATGGGCTGCGAAGGGGATCTGTACTGGGGGAGTGGGCTGAGAAGGGGGTCTGTATTGGGAGGGGTCTGCACTGAGGTGGTGGGCTGGGAAGAGGGTCTCTGCTTAGGGGGGCTTTAGGTGGGGAGTGGGAGATGATGGGAGAGATCTGCACAGTGGGTGATATGGGCTTGTTATGGGGTGGGGGGCTGTAGTAGGAGGAGGGGGTAATTTATGCACCCCTGACCCCCACGCCCTGTGCATTTCACACTTCTAATGCCTTCATGATAGACACTATGTCTGACATTTCATACACCTGACCACTGCACTCTATATGTTGACCTTTATATGACATACTCTTGACAACTGCGCTCTACAAACATTTTACTCCTGACCCCTGCACTATATCCTATTTTGTTCATTATAATCCTGACCCCTACAATGCATTCACTAAGTTGTACATTATACTCCTGCTCTCTGCACCGTAAACACTATGTTGTACGTTATACTCCTAACCCCATGCATTGTGTTCATTATGTTGTACATCTATTACGCTAAGTGACAGACCCCATCTAGTTTTATTGCACAGAGTTTTTGCATCTAAAGAAATCCTTCAACCCATCAGCAGCCACAGCAGACGTCACAATATTCAGCAGAAAGGTTGTGTCAGATAATGTTTCATAAATATCTTATACCAAATGTGTTTTTCTTGTAATTGGTTCAAGAGCTGTTGGGTTGCCACACTTAAGACAGACTGTACAGAATAAGTTGTAGCTAGCTAAACAAATGCATACATACTTCTATAAATGAACAATACCTTCTTGGCTGTGTATAAGGCCTTATGTCCTCAATAGCAACCGATCAAAAGTTAGTTTCCAGAAAACGTTCTAATCTTAAAGTAATGTAGCACTACCCCTGAAGGAGCCGCGTGAGAATGTTAGGTTCTTTGTTCTCCCTCTTGACCCCTCTGGCATACCTGGTAAATAAATGTTACTGTAGACAGAACAGTAGATGGACACAAACTGTAATGAACCAAAAAAGTATTTTTACTGAAAGACATTTTATCATAAAGCAACAGTAATAATATAAGCAAGCAGTAGTTAAATAAAGCCAACTATGTTATTAAACAGTATAACACAAAGACAAATTATAAATAGCACCGTTTCAAATGACTTAAATGACTTAAATGTGACCTATGTACTCAGGCATAAAATAAAAATAAAAATGACTTGTTGCAGATCCCCTAAAACCCTGAAATCACAGGCCCTGGATTTTAAATGTGCAGTACAACACGCAGCAATATGCAATATCAACCTATTGCTAAAAGTTGGAGTTCCTCCTTAGTAAGTATAAGTGTGTGTCCCTGCAGGCATGTACAAACACAGAGGTCCTTATCCCGTGTAATGGAGAATATTCAGTAGTTTTTGGAGATGAGGCTTTAAGTCTTCAGCTAGCTCTATAGAAAAGGGCCCAATATGTCCTGGCAAGTGTGCTAAATGCAATATTGCGACTGAGTGAAACAAATTGAACACAGGGTACCCTCACAGGGCTTGATCAAGTAAGTAAAGTACAGGTACTCTTTTACCATTTTTTGCAGTTCATGATCATGGACAAGGGGAGACTTCTAGGAACACTTGCACTAGTATCTACCAAAGCCGTGTCGGTTCTCCGGTTGTCCCCCCGATGGGGTTACCTTTTGCTCTGCCTCCTCAGCTCCTGTGCTGGATGTTTGTTGCTGCCACCGCCGGTGGAATCAGCGACTGATGGCCTGGTCCAGCCCATTGGTGAGTATGGGGTTAACAGTCTGACCCTCATGATTACTCACCCCCCTGCCTATTTGATGCAACATACATTCATTCATTTGATCTACTACTTGTATTACAGATATGGCAAAGCATTTACCCCTGAAGAGCGAGCGCGGTCTTGCGAAACATCGTCGGGTACTACTGATGCTTGCACATTGTTTCTGATGTTTGTATATTGGTATACACAATTTACCATGTATGTGGATTGTCCTATGTTCACATGGTATGCATATTTTATCTGCCTGCATTTATTACTGTTGTGTTTTATATGCGCAACAAATTGTAATAAGTCTATATTTTTTTACTTCCATGATATGTTTTTTGACTAACAATATTCAACTTACTCAAAGTCCCAGGGCAAACCCCATGTATATATGTATTGAAATTGGGATGGAGGTGATGTTAGGGTGACACCAGACCTTGTATCATTTTTATTTCGGTGTCTGCATGCAATGTCCTCTCTCTCTAAAGAGAGACACAAGATGGGCTAATGGCTGCTCACCAATCCGCTGACACCAAGGCCCAAGATGAAAGATGTCCTGGAGCAGGCTCTTGCTGGTTGCCCTGACTGGCTACCTGGCGACCGAAGCACCCAGCGACGTCTGTACGAGCACCCCACAGCCTATAGAGTGCCTGAGGCGATAGGTTTGCATCCGACTGTGGAGCTGTTGGCAGGGAAATAGTCACACCGTCTTGGAGGAAGAGTCTCCTTCTCCTGCGTCCAGTCCCTCTGTCTCATGGTTTCCTCTCCTCACTCTCCGGCAGCCTTGTGGTATCTCCCCTCCTCCTGTGTCCACCAGCCTGCTGGGGTCTGTAATCTTTCCCAGGGAATTAACCTGGGGCCACCTGTCTTCAGGACTACATGTCCCAAGATCCTCTGCTGCTCCTCTTGATTGGTCCCCTGCTGCACCCAATGGGAACCAGCTGCAGCTGGCCACTCACACAGCTCAGCTCTCTGTGTAACAGTGCGGGAAGGAGAGGGAGGGGAAGGAAATCCCCCACAGCTGTGACAGTTTGTGTGTCTCTCCCCATAGCCTGTGTATCCGCACCGCTGTCTGTGTGTGTGGCAGCGGTAGCTGGCAGAGATGAGCGCAGGGGGGATTGGCACCCGCTACAGTAAGGAGAAGGAAGAATCCACACATTGAAAGCTTTTTAAGTCTTTTAGTAGAACACTTGTGATGCCAGTCTGAACCTGTGGTTTAAAGGGTAACTCCACTTTTGTGGGGAAAAAATAGCAAATAAAGAAAAAATATTATAGCATGTACAATTGCGATACAAGTCATATTGTAATTGAATGTTATTAAAAATTACCTTTCCTTTTCAATCTGCAGCCGCTGTAATTTTCTATTAATGCAGTGTAATATGGCTACATGGAGTTGTTCTGTACACAGAATGTGTACTGACCACTCCCCAGAAACATAATTTCCTGCTTGTGTGATTGGCTCACCAATTTGCCCAGAAGTCTGCCTAAGATACAAGGAAGTGTGTTACTGGCAGGATCACAAGATGAAAGTAAAGGAAAAAAAACCTGAAAAAAAAAAAAACAATGCAGCCATCACATCTACACTGGTAAGCTACAATATATACAATTTTTCTTGAGTTTAGGGATGCTGTAAATCCCTGTCGTTCTCCTATTTCCCAGTTATCTGTACATATTCTTAATGTATTTTGCTTTGGCAAAAACTCCTTAAAGAAGCTGTGATTTTATCTGACAGTGAGTGTCAGTGTAATACCAAGAGTGGATAGGAAGGATATAGAAGTCCTGACAGAAGTAGAAAGACGTTTTAACTGTTTTTTTTTTAAATCGGAAAGCCTGATGATCAAAGCTCATTAAATGCCTCGTACACACGATCGGACTTTCCGACAACAAAAACGTTTTATTCGAAGGTCACACAAATGTTGGCCAACAATTACGAATGTGGGAACGTGGTGACGTACAAGACGTACAATGATTCGAGAAAAAGGAAGCCAATAGCCAGTGCGCCACCCTTTGGGCTCCTTCTGCTAATCTCGTGTTTAGGCTGGGTTCACACTGGTGCGACACGACAGCCGTCCTACTTTGGATCTGACTTTGCCCTGCGACATGAAGCCGGCATACATCCGACTTTCAATGAACGGGGCCTGGACTGTGCCGTCATAGGGGGCGTGGTCATCGGGTGACCCAAGTCCAGTTCATGAACAGGGGGTGGAGGGGTTCTTGCACCAAGAATTGGTTGCTTAATCGTGACCAATTCCGTCATATGCCTTTTTTTTTGCGGGAGCTCCAGGAGAATAATCCTGATGATTTCAGGAATTATCTCCGGATGACGGACCCCATCTTTTACCATTTCTTGGCTTTGCTATATTACGAAGCAGGACACCTGCATGCGGCAAGCCATCACTCCCGAGCAAAGGCTCGTCGCCACCTTGTGGTACTTGGCGATGGGGAGAAGTCTCCAGGACTTGAAGTTCACGACTGGGATCTCCCCCCAGGCTCTGGGAATCATTATTACAGAGACCTGTTCTACCATAATTCAGGTCCTGCAGAAGGACTATATTAAGGTAAGTTTTATCCTTTATAATCACATTCTATGTATTTAATGTTTGCTAATGTATTGTATTTATTTCATCATTCCATAATTACCATGATTGTAATATGCTGTGAATGTCCTCCATTTTCCTCATGCATGCTGTAAGCTTTTACTGCTCTTTTTTTGTCCTTCATGCATATTTGCCTTCACTAACCTCCCCAGCATGCTATCCTGGGCCATACACACCTCACCTAGTCACCTAACAATGTATTTTGTCAGATCCACTGTAGTGCTTACCCTAAACACCCCCTAAAATGTGTCAAAATGTTATTGTTGTCCTTAACCACTTCCCTACCAGTCCAAATCTGACATTTCTCTCCTACATGTAAAAATTATCATTTTGTTTGCTAGAAAATTACATAGAACCCACAAACATTATATATGTTTTTTTAGCAAAGACACTAGAGAATACAATGGCCGTTGTTGCAACTTTTTATCTCACACAGTATTTGCGCAGGAATTTTTCGAACCCTTTTTTGTTTGGGAAAAAACAGTTTTGTGTTTAAAAAAAACCAAAACAGTAAAGTTAGTCCAATGTTTTTGCAGTTTGTGAAAGATGAAGTTACGTCGAGTAAATAGATACCTAACATGTCACGCTTCAAAATTGCACACGATCGTGGAATGGCGCCAATGTTCGGTACTTAAAAATCCCCATAGGCGACGCTTGAAATTTTTTTACTGGTTACATGTTTTGAGTTACGGAGGAGATCTAGGGACAAAATGATTGAAGTGCTCCAACGTTGGTGGCGATACCTCACATGTATGGTTTGAACACCATTTTCATATGTGGGCGGGACTTACGTATGCATTCGCTACTGCGTGCGAGCACACAGGGACATCGGCGCTTTAAAATTAGTTTTTTTAATTTTTTTATTGTTAATTATATTTTATTTTTTTATTTTGACACTTTTTTGAAAAAAAAAATTTGATCACTTTTATTCCTATTACAAGGAATGTAAACATCGCATAGCAATATGACATGTCAGGTGCTCCTAATAGTGAGATATGGGGTCAATAAGACCCCATATCTCACCACTAGGCTGGGAACCCTGAAATAAAAAAAAATATCAAAATGATCACCGCCTCCCAGCCGAAGCGGCGCCGTTTTTTTGAGTGGAGAGGTCGGGCGTGATGTCCTAACATCGCGCCCAGTCTCCGATGATCATAGAGACTCCGGCGACCATCTGGTCCGCCGGAAATCTCTATGATCTACATCCGGCGCCGGCGGATCCGCTCTCCGCCTCACCGATCGTAACGGTGAGTCGGAACAAGCACCGGAGGGCGGCGGGGGGGGGAACGTCCTCTCTCGCCTCCCATAGGAATGATCAAGCGGTGGAACGGCCGCTATGATCATTCCTATGGTGTAGAGATTTGCCGGCTGAAACTGGCAATATCTGAATGATGTCTGTAGCTACAGGCATCATTCAGATATACCCGCCCAAAGCCCAGGACGTCACATGACGGTGGGCGGGCGGGAAGTGGTTAAATTCAGGCAGAGTGCAAGAGGCTTTTTTTTGGGGGCCGAAAACTCAACCGATACCAATATTCTATTTGCTTACTTTGCCAAACCCATACACACTATACCTACCTCTTTTGTGGTCATATTTATGGATGAATTCACAAAAGCATGTAGTGCAAGTGAATCAAATATGTGGTATGCTCCGCGCTCAGGATAGTAGCGGGTTGCAGTCCCCCCTGTTTGGTTCCCGAGGGAACTTACAAAAGATACAGGTAAAGAATGGGGTAAGTGGCGCTAAACTGTTAAATAAGGGGATGTTAGGTGTATGCCCTGCCTCCAAATGGGAGGGGGGATACCTGACCTAATGGGGCTAAGTGGACCAACAGATGGGACATTGGGAGAGCTGAGGAGAAAGTCTATCCACGGTTACCCACATATGACTATTACCCCTGCAGGGGTAACTACTTTTGGTGAGTGGGGACCCAAAGGGGAGAGCACTACGAGTCACCTGATTTGTTGAGCACCGAAGTCACCTGAAAGAGTTAGAATCGGCTACTCTGGGATTATATTCATGTTTTATATATACCTCCTTTTGGGACTTATATGCTGAGTTCTTATACACGTTGTGTGTGGGACTATATTTTTATATATATATTTTTTATATATTTTTTATACATTTTCTTTATACACATTTTTTTTCACAAATTCGTGTGGGACTTCACAAACCAAGCAATGGATTTTTCTATTTTACTTGCTTGGACATTTTTGAAAATTTCACTTATGCAACACCGTTATCTATGCATGACGTTTTAGTTCACAGTATTGGCTTGTTAGACATATATGTATATTCTACATTATGTGCATAACTAGGCACATGATTAGTTTTGTTTGACTACTTACAACATTTATTCGTTTTCAACTAAGTTTTATGTGCATTAGCACGTTTTTGTATATTCACTATTGATGGGCACATATATATACACCTAACATCCCCTTACTTAACAGGGTAGCGCCACTTACCCCATTCTTTACCTGTATGTAGTGCAAGTGCCTGCCTGAATACTTTCAAATGGTACCGTTGAAAGTTTTGTTCTCCTATTATCTTGATAGGTAATTGCAGAATGTAAAAATGTACTTAAGTTTGGACAGTGTGTATTCATATTTTTGGATTATGACACTTCTTACCTGTCCAGTGGGCTGCCAATAGTGTAAGTAAGGAGGGGCTGGCCAAAGTAACACACATTATTTATGCATTCAGCTCTCAATGAAGTGGAGAGGGTTACCTGTCCAAAACATCTCCCCCCCACCCTAAAATTTTTACAGTGGGCCATCAGAGGGGGTGAGAAATCTGATAAGTGGACCTTATACTTTTGTCTTTAAATATTCACTTCAATGAATGTTATACTTATGTTGGCCAAGAATGTTTGTGTCTAATCTGCTTGCAATGTTATGTGCAAAAGTACTATTTTTTTTTTCTTGTTTGACTCCACAGTTTCCTTCCAACCCACAGGAATGGCAGAGTGTGGCCTCCCAATTCCACGAGCAGTGGGACTTTCCCAATTGCGCTGGTGCGATAGATGAGATCTGGATCGTCCCACCACCCAACTTGAGGTCATACTACTTTAATTACAAGGGGTACAGTAGTATTGAGATGTTGGCGGTGGTGACGGTGAATTATGAGTTCCTATACCTGGACATAGGGAAGAATGGCCGTATGTCGGAAGAAGGAGTGATTGCCCAGATAGAATTTTACCGGCGTCTCCAGAATGCCACCTTGGGATTGCCACCTCCAGCGGATAACTTGGCGGGCCTCCAGTTTGGTTTTGTGGTGGATGTGGCCTTTGCGTTGGGGGAACCACCTGATGAGGCCATTCCCCATGAGGACCCTAAGCCCAGAGCAAAGGGTTTTTAATTACCGGCTGGCCCGTGCCAAAAGAGTGGTCGAGAATGCCTTTGGCATAATGGCCACCTGGTTCCGGCTTTTCCAAACGGCCTTTAACATGGCCGAATACAAACTCAATCACATCATCTTGAGTTGCTGCATTCTTCATAATTTCCTACGGAAGAATGCAGCCAACCATCTGGCCTCAGTTGCGACTGAGGCTGACTTTTCACCGGCACAAACAATGACGGCGGTTGAAAGTGGCCGTCCTGGCTTGCCCCCCAAAGCGCCCGCAAAGTACGGCAAAACTATGTGGAGTACTTCATGGGTAGGGGGGCAATTGATTTACCAGAAAATCTGGAAGCTGTTTAAAATATTTTTTTTTTTTTAAACTAAACTCATATTTCATTTGATTTACTGTTTGTGTTTCTTATCTGTCTCCTACGTTCTCCAATGGCCTTTTATTTTTGGCCATTTTCTTCAATAGTGCAAACGTAACTTATTTGATACATGAGGTGACAATCTCTTCTTCAACTAACTATTATGTTGTGCTGTGGGTCTGCTACACACACACAATGTTTTTGTTGTTAATGTATGTAATGCATTAATGATCAAAATAATCATCCTTTTCAACTCCATTAATTAATTGCTTGTAGTCCCTAAAATGGCCTGATTTTGGCAAATTTTACAGCACAGTGGGGGTTATTTACTAATGGCAAATCCACTTTGCACTACAAGTGCACTGCAAGTAGTGCTAAGTGCAAAGTGGATTTGCCTTTAGTAAATACCCCCCATTGTCACTGTAACTACACCAACTTAAAAAAAAAAAAACTGATATTGAGCATTGAAAGAAGAAGCCACACATTGTTGAGTATTTTACTCCAAGCACATTCACATGTGCGTTATAAAAGGGTTTTTAACAAACCAACATCTTGGTCTATAACATGTATGTTTGACAGTATATAGCCTTTTTTGCGGCTAAACAGGCATGTTTAAAATAACATACACATCCCCAACTCAGGAACTTACAAAGTTCAACTTTGCTAAAGTGAAGGCCATATCAGACATTAGTATGTCAAAACTGTGTTGATTTTGCCTTTATCAGATGGGGTGATCTCACCCCTGTAAAAGCCAAATTTTGAAGATGCACACAAATTGGGACTCATAATTTGCATTTCCCTCATGATCCCATGCCTAAAATGTGTGTATTTTCCCTACATCTATTTTGCTAAAGCCACAAAACACACAGTGTTTCAAAATGTGCTATCTGCCATCATGGGATATTAATGTATGCTTTTTGTGGGTGCAACCCCTTCCTCAAAAGTAAAGTAGATAAGAGGAAGGGGTTGCACCCCCGTAACACATCCATTGATCCCCCATGATGGGAGCTAGCACATGTTGACACACTGGGCCTTATTTCAGAAAGGACAATCCACTTTGCCCTACAAGTGCACTTTCAAGTGCACTTGTAGGGCAAAGTGGTTTTTCTTTTTTTAAATAAGCCACAGTGTGTCAACATGTGCTAGCTCCCATCATGGGGGATCAATGGATGTGTTTCGGGGGTGCAACCCCTTCCTCTCACCTACTTTAGTTTGGAGGAAGGGGTTGCACCCCCAAACGCGTACATTGATATCCCATGATGGCAGATGGCACATGTCACACTGTGTGCATCTTCAAAATTTGGCTTTGCAATTACTTTAAAACTTTTAAAAAACGTACAACAATAACGTCAAAATTTAATTATTTTATTGGATTAGATTTTGCCTAAAACATCAATGATGTTGGTCAGTCTTTTTTGAACATCATGGATATTTTGCTTCAGCTTTTCTAAATCACGATTGCACATCATGATCTCACTGATAAGTACTTGTGCACTTGCACTGCTGAAGTGAGTTACTTCTTCCACAACATCCACATCACCTAAAAATAAAAAAACACACCATGTATTATAAATATGCAGGCATCCATCTATTACCTGAAGCTGTGGTCTCAGACACTGACCTGTTGACGACACCATTTCGATCACTTCACCCACCACTTCCTGAACCTCTGCATCCACATCCTCAGGTTCTGCATCCACATCCTCAGATTGTGTGCTGAGTTCCCCTTCTTCAGGAGGTGTGGGGTTACTGGTGTCCTCAGATGTCCCGATTCTTTTCTCCCCTATGTGAATACAAAAAAGGTATACTTAGCAGACGGATATTTGAGGCTAGAAATAGTAATATGAAACATTGCTTGGAAGTGTTATCCAATTGTCTGTTTTGGCAGAGTTCCAAGCTGAAGACATGATTTTTTCCCTTTCAAAAGCTGGAATACTTACCTGGTTTGTGCACATTTCACACATGGAGAGACCCCTAGTATCCACTGGAGCACCTACACTACTACTACACACTAGTGCTCCTGCATCCAGATGTGTAAACAGCTGCTGAGTATCCTCTCCTTACACTGAATCAAGTTGTCATTTCATTATAGTTTCAAACACATCTAGACAACAATGTAAAAAACTTCTTTTAATCAAAATAGGCATGAACAAATGTAGTTAACCTGCATCTGCCAAAACGTTGTATTAGTGTTCGAACGAACGATGTTTAATAGGAACGATTACATTGCCCATGAACCTCAAAATTGGCATTTTAAACTGTACAACAGTAAAGAAAAGTACATGGACCAGCACGAAAGTAAAAATAATAATAGGAACACACGACAAATACTTACTTTTTTGCAGCACTTTCCTGATCCTTCTATACTGATCCTGCTCCCTCAATTTCAGGTCTGACCAGCGTTTCCTCAATTGCTCCTTGGATCGTCGTACCCCAAAAGTCCTGTGCAGACTTCTCACAACTTTAGTCATGATCTTGGCCTTTCTCACATTTGGGTTTCTGTAAGGTCCATGATTCCCATCATAGTCTGTCCTCTACCAAGATGTCCACCATCTCCACAATCTCTTCAAAGGACATATTTGAGGCCTTATATCTCCTCCTGGATCTGGAACTGCCTTGCTCCGGGCTTTCCTCGGCGTTGCTGCTCTCAGCACACACCTGCTGTGTCTCCGCCATGTGCTCTCCTACTGCCCTGAAAGAGAAGAGGTGGGAAATACACTAGAAAGAAGGACAGGGGCGGAGTTTGACGCATGCGCAGTGTATATAAACGCAGGCGACGTACGTACGATCTGTGAGTGGAGGACGGAGGCGCCGATCATTCAAAGGTACAATTGTAACTTGGGGCATCAGTAGTTAGTGGCCTATACTGCTTATAGTTTGAGGCCTATATTGGGACAAGATTTGGAGAGTTTAGCCTGACATTAGGGTTTGTCTTGTGTTGTGTCTTGCAGATAAAATGGTGGATAAATTCAAAGCCACTGACTTCCTGCCCAACTTCATAGACAAGTACAGGGAGCTGCCATGTCTCTAACAAGTCGAATGGAGGGACTATTCGAACAAGCAAAAGAGGAAGGCAGCGCTGGATAAACTGTTGGAATTTGTGAAGCCTGTGTATCCCACGGCAGACATTAACTATTTGAGGGCCAAAATTGGTAGCCTGAGGAGAACATATAATAAGGAGCGCAAGAAGGTCCAGGATTCCCTGAGATCCGGAGCAGCAGCAGATGACGTATATGTCCCCAGGCTGTGGTACTACCACAGCCTGTGTTTTTTGTCCGACCAGACGGAACCCAGGCCATCACTATTAACACTTCCTTCCACATCAGCTGAGGATCCTGAGGTCCAATCTGAGCCTTCCACCCAGGAAGAAGCTGTGAAGGAGCCCAGCTTGACCCAGGTATAGCATTGTTGAAGATATTTCTTGTCAAAAATTGAATGATGTTAACTAGATGTTATTGATCACTAATTTCTGATTTAAAGCGGAGCGCCCCGAAATTTTTTTTTTTAAAAAGTCAGCAGCTACAAATACTGCAGCTGCTGACTTTTAAAACATGGACACTTACCTGTCCAGGGCGCCCGCAATGTCGGCACCCGAGGCCGAACCGTCTCTCCGTCCTCGGGTGCTGCCGCCTCCATCTTCGGTAAGGGAATCAGGAAGTAAAGCCGTGCGGCTTCACTTCCCGGTTCCCTACTGCGCATGCGCGAGTCGCGCAGCGCAATACGGATGGTCCCTGCTGCCTCTGGGACCCTTGTGTTTCCCAGCAGGCAGCGGGGAGGGAGCAGGAAGTGGCGTAAATAACCGCAGATTCTGCGGCTATCTATGCCGGAAGTGAGTACAGATACTTGTAATATACAGGTATCTGTACTCCCCTCCCCCCTGAAAGGTGCCAACTGTGTCACCGGAGGGGGGGAGGAATCTGATGAGTGGAAGTTCCACTTTTGGGTGGAACTCCACTTTAACAAAGTGGTTTACATATCAATAGACAGTAGTAGCCAAAAATGATTAGGACAAGAATGAAAAATGCTGGGGTCAGAATGATAGTCTTTTCTATTTGTTAACATTTTATTTGCAACAGTCATGAGCTCAAAAATTGTGTGTGATTGATGACCAAAAACCTAAAACTATGTACCATTTTCATACACAGGAAAGTCTCAGCCAGGAGTAGGCCATGGCAAGCAGCCTGACGGAATCCCAGATTCCTCCCCTCTGCCCTCCAACCAAAAGGACCAGGAAGGCAAGGAACCTGTAGGAGTCTGCGGCTGCTTTCCTAAAACAGGCTACTGTGGCAATTACCACGACCCCTGGTGTACACAAGGCTTTTGCCAAATACTTGGCTATCTGTTTTACTTAAAAAAAGGACAGTGTGTTTGTGAGTAGGCAGGTACATTTCAAAAATACAATCTCAAATTAACAAGGGACACCAACACAGTTGTATCTTTGAGGTTAAAAAATACAAGATAATAATGGTGTTGTGGTAACTTGACTCACAAAATGAAAATAACATTTTTTATGGAGATCACTATAAAAAAAAAAAAGAATTTATTCTGGAGATCACGAGAAAAAAAATATGGAGATCACTATGCTCACTATGCTCTCCTACTTCCCTGAAAGAGAAGAGGCGGGAAATACACTAGAAAGAAGGACAGGGGTGGAGTTTGACGCATGCGCAGTGTATATAAACGCAGGCGACGTACGTACGATCTGTGAGTGGAGGACGGAGGCGCCGATCATTCAAAGGTACATTCTGGGAGCCTGACGGAATCCCAGATTCCTCCCCTCTGCCCTCCAACCAAAAGGACCAGGAAGGCAAGGAACCTGGAGGAGTCTGCGGCTGCTTTCCTAAAACAGGCTACTGTGGCAATTACCACGACCCCTGGTGTACACAAGGCTTTTGCCAAATACTTGGCTATCTGTTTTACTTAAAAAAAGGACAGTGTGTTTGTGAGTAGAAAAAAAAAATATGGAGATCACTATAAAAAAAAAAAAGCAAATAAAAAAGATTATTCTGGAGATCACGATAAAAAAAAAACAAGCAAAAAAATTATTATTCTGTGGATCACTAGAAATAATAAAAAATACGTTTGTCAGAACTCTGTGACTATCAGCAGTAAAGCAACTTCATTATTATAGCATTATAAAGAAGAAGAGAAAGCGCTGTATTGAGAGATTTCATAATTTGCCATGTGACGAATGTGATATCTCCATTACAAATGCTAGTTTTACAAGACTGGCTCATACTTGATTACGAGCATACGTGAACTTTTGTGCGACGGACTTGTGTACACAAGATCGGAAAGTCCGACAACAAAGTTTTGTTGGCGGAAAATTTGAGAACCTGCTAGCCAACATTTGTTGGAGGAAAGTCCGACAACAAATGTTCGATGGAGCATACACACGGTCGGACTTTCAGCCAACAAGCTCACGTCCAACATTTCCCGTCGGAAAATCCAACCGTGTGTACGCGGCATTAGAATAACAATCTGATTGAACATTTCTATCAAGCCAAATTCAGCTGTATACTGCACCCAACACACCATCCCTATTAAAAAGTTAATGAAATTTAAGTCCACCACTTCTGAGCATGCCTGCTGTCCCTTAGCCTTGCACTGATCATTGACATTGTGCTGCTTATCTTACACAATAGTACAGAACTCATTTGATTGCAGTGATTCAGGAAAGATGTAATGGAGAGGGCCAGGATATAGATCACTCTAGTGGGGCCCTGGGCACCTAGGTAGAATATGAAATATTATAGGTCCTGTATTTCATGAGAAATACCACAGCTGTTAGCAGTGGACTACTAAATATATATTAGTATTGATTAATCATCAGGAATGCATATTAGGCATTAGGACTAACTATTATATTTTATTATATTTTATATTAATCTGACCTTAGACAAGGCTGTTGGCCCTTGAGGGCCAGTTCTGAGAGCAGCAGGCTTAGAAAAGTCACTGTCAAGCTTTAAATCTTACAAAATGGGATAACTTCTTCCTTGCTTTGTTTCCCTCTTGCAACCTCTTGTCGTTTATGGCTAAAATCAGGAAGGGAACCGTTGGGGGGATGCAGACCCCATGTTACTTCCAAAAACACATTCTACATATAGGTTTTAATATGATAGATGACACAGGGCATGAAGCAGTGGAATCCCTGACTGTTTTAATTATAGCTGAATTCCAGTTATGCATATGCATAGTTACATTGGTCTAACTTGAACAAATATGAAGTATGCATGTGTGATACCTGGAATATTTCTATGATGCCCCACAGTTAGCTTCTGGGTTCCATTTAAAGAGCACTTTGTATTTTTTCAATGAATGCAACACTTTCTCTGATTGGATGAGGAGGAGAGGTAGAGTGATAATGTCACAATCTCTACCTTGTCCAATCAGAGAAAGCTTTTCATTCATTGAGATTTTGCAAAGTGTTCTCTGGATGGTGCCCATGCTGACCTCCTGTGTTCACTAAGCAGCAAAGCAGCCACTCAGAACAGGACCCATCAGCTAGCGGCAATCGCTGTAGTAGCTGTGCCTATTATAGTGATTTCCAGAACTGGACCAATGTAACTCTGCAAAAATATGCATACCTAAACTTTAGCTTTTCTTAAAGGTTTGATCAGTGAAAGTGTTAGCGCTCTGCCTGTATGCTATATGCAGAAAAATATATGTACTGCACTTGCAATCAATTTAAAATGATCTCAGTAGCATTTCAAATGGGGATGAGCCGTGCTGGACGGGCGAAAAGGCGGGACATCCCCTCCCGTTCCTTGTAATAACAGCCAGGCGGTTGCTTGGCCGCATCGGTTGTTACTACTAGAAAGCCGACCATCAGCTCTAAAAAACGGTACAACCACTTGAGCGCGATTACGTACAGGTACGTGATTTTGTGGGAAGTGGTTAACCGACTAGCATGTCTTTGGCGTGTGTGGGGAAACCGGAATATCCAGAGGAAACCTACGCAGGTACAGGGAGAGCATAAAAACACCAGGCATTTAGTGCTATGGTTGGGATTTGAAGTGATGACCCTAGAGCTGCCAGGCAGAGGCACTAACCACTTAGCCACTCTGCTGTCAATTTTCTTATTAGCCCTTTCATTGCTATCAACATAAAGCTTAAGATGGGGGATTTTACACATACTTCTGTAGCATCTGAGAATGCATATACAATTTACAACAGAAAAATCGAAAATGATTGCGCTGGTAGATCAAATAAGCTGCAGGCAAAATAAAAAATGGGATAGAATTGTAAATACCATGTGCAAAATTAGGTTTGCTGTGCTAACAATCAAATAAAAATACAATGTGACAAAAATTAAAAAACAAATCGAATGTGTCAAATAAATCCCATGTGATAAGCAGTCTATCATAACACCTCATAAAAGGTTAAAAATGTGAAAACTCCTATGTATATAAACTCCCAACATGTGCATCCAACATGGATATAATTGACAAGCCAACAAGTGAATCACCAGTGGCGGTGCGTCCATAAGGGCGCCGCACCCTCTCTCCAGCCACCCCCTCTATCACCAATAGATTGATTCAGGCATTGCATGAATCTATCCATGGCCGCTGCTGCCACCCCCTATTCAGGCGCCCAGCCCCCTTTGGGGCGCCTGAATTACAGCGACGGGGGTGTTTTTGAAGCACCTGATTAGAGCCATAGGCTCTAATAGGCGTAAAATAAAAGTAAAGAGCGAGCGCCATGCTTGGTACTCAGAATTCACCCAGCTGTGTTAGAAAAGCGAATAAATATTCTCTTTCCTAACACTGAACCACCTCTCCACCATTCAGGTGCTCGGGTCTGTTACCCGTCACCTGATTGGCTGAAATGACAGGCGATGTGATTGGACGCATTTGGTGGGCACAGTGGGAGCATTTGCTGGGCACAGTGGCAACATTTGATGGGCACAGTGGGAGCATTTGATGGCACAGTGGCAGCATTTGATGGCACAGTGGCAGCATTTGATGGGCACAGTGGCAGCCTTTGATGGGCACATTGGCAGCGTTTGAGGGCACAGTGGCAGCGTTTGATGGCACAGTGGTGGCGTTTTGATGGCACAGTGGCTGCATTTTATGGCATATTGGCTGCATTTTATGGCACAGTGGCTGCATTTGATGGGCACAGTGATGCTGCAATTGATGTAATTTTTTCAGAATTATTGAGTTTGTATGCGCCCCCCAAAAAATTTGGAGCACCAGCCGTCACTGTGAATCACCCAAGTGCGCCTCCACCAAAAGGTAAACAATGCCATCTTACCAGAAATAATGGACTCTTAGTCAAAAGAGTCAAAAGCGCTGTGTGAATAAATATCACTTGAGATAGAAATCATGTACTCCTTTCCTCCTCTCTGGTTAGAGCGATATCACCACTAGTGGTGGGAGTTGCTCCATCATGACATACATAAAAGACAAATCATAAATATCTGCATAGTGTAAAACTGTATATTATATTTATTAAAAGCAAAGAAGCGCTAGTAAATCAAATGGTGGCCATTTTAAATTGAAATTGATGGTGGCCATCTATTTCATAGGTATGGCGGCCATTTTAAATCAAAAGAGAGGCTTGATCCACCCACCATGACATTATGACCACCCACCTAATACTATGTAGGCCCCCTTTTTTTGCCAAAGGAGCCCTAACCCAGTGAGGCATGGGCTCCACTAGACAAAGCATTGCACTGCCTCCACTGGCTAGTCTTCTTCCCATAGTACATCCTGGTTCTATCTTTTCACCCGGTAGGTGACACATCCACACAATGTAGAACAAAAAAAATGTGATTCATCAGATCAGGCCACATTCTTCCATTGCTCCATGGTCCAGTTCTGATGCTCACACACCAATTGTAGGTGCTTTTGGCTTTGGACACGGGTCAGCATGGGAAACCTGACTGGTTTGCGGCTATGTGATGTGTTCTGACACCTTTCTACCGGAACCAGAATTCACCTTTTCAGCAATTTGAGCTAGAGTAGCTCTTCTATTGGATTGGACTACACGGGCCAACATTTGCCCCCCACGTGCATCAATGAGTCTTGGCCATCCATGACGTTGTCGCTAGTTCGCTAGTTTTCCTTCCTTGGACCACTTTTGCTAAGTCTTGACCACTGCAAACGGGGAACATCCCACACGAGCTGCAGTTTTGGAGTTGCTCTGACCCAGTCATCTAGCCTTGCAATTTGGTCCTTGTCAAAGTTGCTCCAATCCACTGACCCTAACCTATTCACATCTTCACTCAGACAGAAAAATTGACCAACGGCAATTAATTCCACATTGCCCTATAAGGTCATAAACCTGGCACCATATGGCTTCCTTTCATTTTATACATTATAAACAAACAGGGCCGCTCCGGCCTTCCGGGATGTCCATGGCTGCAGTTGACAAAGTGCTGAATGCAGGTCCACCTGGTAGTATTGAGGCTCCTGCTGGCTGGATGTAAGCCGGGTGTGAGCGGTTCACCACAATGACTGCACCGCATCTAAGCACTGACCACCGCGGTCGGTATCCGGCACATCCCCTCGATCAT